>JAEQBH010001894.1:0-738122 GCA_016808115.1 Tetrastigma voinierianum | reverse complement strand
AAATGTAGTGAGGCCTCTTGCACAGGCCTCTCGACTCGACCCTGACCTCTACCGGCAACGACGCCCTGCTGTCTTGTGTCCTCACGATCCCTTTGCCAAAAAACTATGAGGCACTATGTGAAGTGTCAGGCTGTCCGCACTTAAGCCCATACGTACTTGATGCCTCTGCTAATGGTTCTTCCCCACACTGAGCACCTCCCAGCCTGACCATGATTTACTGTCTATGACTCACTTGAACCACAGCTGGCTAATGCCCTAGCTAAACTCTTCCTCACCCAGGGTGTGTGTCTTTCCTCCCCTCTTGAAGGCGCTACTGGAACCTCCACTGAACCCACGTTGACCCGCTCCGTTTGTCCTTGGCCAGGTGATAGGATTTCAACCCCATGCTCCCTCTCAACCACTACTTGCGGCCTCTACTACGGCAGTGTAGGTGTCATTTATCAGTCTCTTGTGGTCCTAATTGCTGGACTAAGACCTCACAAACCGCCTCTTGGTCTTGAAAACTTCATCGCATCACGATAAATGGGACATGTCAGAGCTCAAAAAAGCTCAGCTCTGTGTCACGAGAGAGTGTCCCTGCTCAACTAGAAGAACTCTCGAAGCCTTCACACATCTACATGTGGCGGAACAAGCTTATCTATATAAACTCTTCAGCAGGCCCGTACCCGGGACACTCCTGCAAGTATCTCCTACCTGACCCACCTCCCACCGCTCTAGCGCTCTGTCAGTTGGAGAAAAGCGAAAAAAGTGACCATCTGCTCATCGCCCCTGCACATCACACAGTAGACCGCTCATTTCCCTCGACCATGACGAAGCCTTTAAGGTCTCAGTCCATCTGGTTGATTTTGGCACAGCCTCTCTATGAAAGCTCTTAGGCTCTCGGGGGCTGTCATGTCTGGGTGGCTCATGAGCCATCTCCTAGGTATCTGTCCTCCCACGACCTGGCGGTGGCGAGCTGCGTACGTGGTGGCTCTGCGAGGCATGGGGTCACTGTGCGTGGTTGGAGGAACATACGCGGAGACTCATCAACATGTTCCTCGGGTGGTGGTCACTTGTGCCTCGGGAGCTCTCGGTGGCGGGTCGACTCGGCAAGCGCATTTACGTAATTCAAAATTTTAATATGTCATGTAATGCATATATGATTTTTAAATCACATAAATAATTTATGCGATTTTAAAATAAAACATTAAAACAATCCATATGAAAATAAAATTTTCAAATCTTTTCTAACATTTCAAAACCTTGGCTCACGATACCCCATTGAAGGATCCGACCCGGATTAACCTCATGAACTTGTGAGGGGACCTCCTGCACTCTAGGATATAGAAACTTTTCACCAAAACAATCAAATAAAATCCATTAGACGAACCCCTTACAATCCTTAACATATCTTTAGAAAATAATGTGGAAATGAGTGGTAAAAATTTTCTTTCTTTTCTTTCTTTTTTCCAAACATAGATTTTTGAGAAAAATCGTGCAAGTTTCCTCTGATTTTGGACTTTCTTAAATTACAAAACTTTGGAAAACATTTAAAAACACTTCTAATCTTTCAATTCTCAACTTCCAATTTTAGGACTCTATAGTCCTGACCCAATTAAGCACACAACTAAATCCAGAAGCAAAAATATATACATATAGAATTTGTTACCCCGATCATCAAAACATTCAAAACATCTTTATTCAACCTGTTTTATAAAAAGGATTGGAGAGCTGATGTTGGGTTACGACAAAATATCAATCGATTGGAACCTCGCAGGAATTTAAAATTTTATCCCTTAACCCACCAAGGATCACATGCGTTTCATAAAAACGGAAAAGGAAGGTGGCAGAAACTTCTCATATTGTAGATGAGTTAATTCGAAGCCTTCAAAGTCTGCGTCTTGGTTTATTCGGATCTTCAAGGTGCGCTTCTGAGCGACCACCCACTCTACAAGTATCCACACCACGAACAAATAATGAACGATCTTGTTGGTCTTTAGTTCGGGTTCGTCTTCTCAAAGCGAGAATGAGGTCTCTCTTGTTTTTGGTTGTTCTTAGAGTAAAAGACCACTCAAAAATATATATGTCTCACATATATATATATATCATCTCCTAGGGTTTTGGTGAAAAAGCAATTGATATTATTATATATTAAACTCTTTTAAATAATAACAATTTAAATTCAATCCTTATCAGAATAAGAAATAAATTTATATTATTATATATTTAAAATTCCTTTTTAAATAATAACAATTTAAAATTCAAATCCTTATCGAGATAAGAAGCAGAATTTATTTATATTAATATATATTTAAAACCTTTTAAATAATAACAATTTAATTGAAATCCTTATCGGATAGGAAAGCAATTTATATTATTATATATTTAAAACTCTTTTAAATAATAACAATTTAAATTGTAAATCCTTATCCAGATAAGGAAACTTGAATTTATTTATATTAATATATATTTACAACTCCCTTTAAAAAAAAAAAAAAGCCGCTACAGTTATTTCCTTATCGATAAGAAAATATAACAAATTAATTATTTGTTATAATTTAAATCACGAATTTAAACTTTCTCAAATTAAATTAAATTTAAATAACAACTAATTATTTGTAATTTAAAAAATAATCTCATCATTTAAATTACTACAGAGTGAAAAACCATAACGTTGTATTATTAGTTCTTAATGATAGGCCCTATAGGTTCAATTAACATGGCGTGAGGCACAAATCACATTTTGTCCTACAGTCATAAGTGGTCTCTGGCAAGACATTATGACTACGAGTTAAATGAAAAGCTCATGATCCGAGACAACCTTAATATAGCTAATGACATAATCATTTTATCTCATGATATCTTGATAGAATATAAGGCATGGGCAAAGTCAACCTTATATCGTTCTATCTTTGATTACTCGAAACCCAATTAGACTGACTAAACAAATGACATTGATCTCGTCAATTCATTTGAGCACGACTTGTGCATTTCTCAGTCTCAATTGTCGGGGACCCAGAGATATCTCTCTTACTTAATAAGAGGGACAAATTCCATCTTAATCGCTCATATCTCCTACATAATTCTTATTATGTTCAAGTATAACCTTTATAGTCATCGATTAAAGACAACGATTTGATTATATCAAAACACAATATTCCTTATGTTGAGAACTATAGCGATCTCAGTCAGAAAGGATTTAATGACACAACTAAGTGCTTATGACTTTGATCCATGTGTAATCTGAGGCAGATTAATCGGAGTATTTGTTCTCAACAAATAGATATAATTTGATTTGTATCTCATACACATATTCATCCATGAATATCAGTAAACTTATTCTAATTCATTATTCCCATAGCAATACTTAGATGGAGACATTAGAAATAATTAATAATATTAAAAGGACATTATATATAATAAACATGCAAATCATCATAATAATAAATTCTCATAAATAGTCAAAATACCATGTCCATACAATAGGCCTAGAGCACTATTACTAACACTTGAGCCAGACTTAAGCCGACCGCCTACATACCTCGTCCACTGAGGATCAAAGCCCACGTAGTTCCTTTTCAAAATATATACATATATACATATATACGCAACTATACATATGCATTCTTTACACAGTTTCAAACTTCCATAATGCCTTAACATATGCATACATATATAATTTAATATAAATACATATATTTAGGCAAGATAAACATATATATATATATATATATGCATATAACATTACTGTTCTTATTAATATACATATATAGCATTTACATGAAACTTTTCATTTTAACATTAAAATCGGTCACTTTTAAAACTCAATTTTCAAAACATCAGTTTTACACTCACCGTTCACCGCTCAATCCCGCTTGCTTCCCGTCAAATTCTCGTTTCTCGTCCGATAGTCCTTTTCACCTTTTTCAAGAAAAACCACAACTACACATTAACCATAACTTCCATTTTAAATCCACCATACACATTCATTTCGCAACCACATCACATTCACTTAATCCCATTTAACCACACTTAAAAATACGAAATTAAGGAAATGACCAAAATACCCTTTTCTTTACAAGCAACCTTCATGCCCTCAATTCAATCCTTTTCTTTTCTAATTCAATGCATTTCTAGAGTATGTCACCTAAAACACATGAAGTACCAAACTATGACCCTCTCATTATTTGGCAAAATATGTAAGCATATTCAATTTTGTTCTTTCATTTTCTTCACTCTAATCACTCCCAATCTAATGCCTTATACACCTCGAATTTCACTATTAATCCTAAGCAATTTCAACATATCACACAATTGCACTATCAAGCCTAACCAATCACTTACTTTATTTTCAAAACCTAACCTAATCCATTTCTTTCTCCATTTATATCCAAATCATCATGATTATTCTTAAATATACCACAATTCTAACATCCCATATAAAGAAAATCAAAGCATTAGGAATGAAAAACATTAAAATCAACTTCCCACGTAGAAACACTTGTTCTTGGTTTTCTTTGGCTTCTCTCCCTTGATATCACTTGGAGATCACTTGGAAAGCTTGAATGAGGAGAAAAATCACATCTCATATCTTTGCCCTACACGTTTTCTTCTTCCTTCTCTTTTCTTCTCTCTTTTCTCTCATGGCCGAGCTCTCCCCTTTTTGAGCAACTTTAAATCTCTTAATTTAGATTTTGACTCACACTTGCCAAAATTGCACTTGAACCAAAGAAGCTCATTGGTTGATGCAAAGTGAATTACACATGTCACCTTGTTATTGGTCCATTCTTGTGATTACAAATCCCACTAATCTATTATTTTAATGCCTTGTATTAAGTTTTGATTTGGCTCTCACGAAAATATCTCCCTTATATCATATTTTATTCATTTCGCATTATCTTTGCTTTTATACGTTAAAACGTCAAAAAATATTCTATGGTCGTCTAAACTTCAAATTGACCATGAAATATTCTTATTAAATCTTCCACCTATATGATGGATTCAGACTCACAAATCACGAAATCGGATTTAAAATCGTTAAAATCGAATCAGGACAATAAGCGTATTGTGCTCCAGGATTACGTTCGGATGGCACGAAAACTTCTTAAAAACGGACTCCGTTTCACTCTGTTTCAGTTTCGTTAGACTCTATAATTAATTCCGGACATTTCGTATTTCAACCCAATTTAGAAAATTTCAGCGGAGCTCCAAATTTCGGTCAGGGAAATCACTATTCCTTAAATCTCAATTCTCTTCCTAAATATCGGTTCAAAAGTCCTTAGGAACTGAAATTTCTTAAAAATTCCTCGTAACCCTCCATGGGATATAATAAGAAGAATTACTATTCCTTAGGGCATCCGATGAAAATTTTGAAAAAATTTCACTTTATGCTTGAATGACGTCACAGGACGTTCTAAATTCTAATCTACCCTCGCTTCTATCATTGGACCTCTAATCAGTTCAACAACTATCATTATCACATTCAATAAGGTTGGGGTTTTACATTCCCATAGTTTAGGACCCTTAGGTTTAGCCAGGTGTTGAAATTGAAGTTCGAGAATTAGATGCGGTGCCCTTAACCAGCGGATGGGAGTCCTGCTTGAATCCAGCTACAAGAACACTCAACATAAACTTACGGGCACTGGTATTTTTTTCATGAGTAGGTAGGTTAGTTGAATAAAAAAGGGTGCGTTCTTATTCTTCCGTAGTTAGACACTCCCAAATAGGTAAGTTGAAACCAAGTTTTGGGGTACCGAAACCAAGTTATATGCTAGAGATCATGTACCAAAGGCACATAGACTCTTTAGGAAGAGACGTGAAAACTTAGGAGAGTTGAGTCGACATCGCTTGCACCGTGTTTAGCTAAATTCTTTCAAAAGTCAAACAACCTTATGGATCCTCTGAAATTTGTAAAAAAAGGGCAAGATTTGTGAGTCAGTTCATTTTGATCCTTTCTTTTGGCAACATGCGCATCACAATCATGTCGTGGAGTGTTAATATGTTAGTTTCTTGTGTGTCTAGTTTAAGGTATGTTTCTTTGGGGACAAGCAATAAGCTAAGTTTAGGGGTGTGATGAGTGTCTAAAACGCTCATGTCATACCCGTGTCCTTACTACGTTTTAGCTTTATTTTATATCTTAACAAGTGTATTATTGCCCGATATCTGATTTTTGGATCTTGTGTGCATTGCAGGTGAATAGGGTGGTCTTCAGGAGCTTTGGGCTAAAGAGAAGGAGTGGGAAAATAAGCGATGCTGTCACTGCGTCGTGACGGGTCAGCATAAGAGAAAGTAGGAGTCTTGCAACGTCGCGGCGATCCCAGCGTCATGACATTCTGCGTTATACTTCAAAATTATAAAATATGAGAGTCTTAATTTTGGGGTTTTAGCTCGGGAAGAATGTATACGGGACGGAGTCTGCGAGAAAGGAAAACGGCTGTGACAGAGATCAAAGACTATGTTTTTGTATTCCTTTTCGCAAACTTATTGATGATTTATAGAACCATGCGTATTTAGGCCGGATATGTTCTAGAGGTATTTACAGGGTTTTGTTTGAACCTTGTTTAGTTATGGATTAAAGCTTAAATCTTATATTCGGTTTATTTATGATTTATATCGATTGTTTATCGGTGGTTTATTTTTCATGGTGATGTCGGCCAACATTGGCATGATCTTCAGCGAGTATCAGTCGAGAGATAAGAACTCCCAGGGATATGAGTAGAGCAACCCTTGGTCAATCGGCAAATAGAGATATCCCGATTCCGAGGGTGGTGATTAAGGTTTGAGCATTTAAGCGTTTCGGAGTATAGGGTCGGGGCAGAGATGCACTTGACCTGCGAGCGGGAATGGGCGAGATATACCTTGAGAGAGGGTATCTCGTAGGCACGATCACCCCGTCATCGAGAAATCATTAATAGACTAAATAGCAATTCATCTAGGTAAACATCCATCAAATGAGGCAGGGGGAGGCAAAACCCTGGTTTTCTCGAAAAGTGTTTTCACAAGTTAATTAGACTTAGTTTTAATTTGATACATTAGTTAGATATTCATTAAGAGTTTAAGTCCAGATAATATCATAGCCCTTCAGTAGTCAACGCACTTCTCCATGTGGATCGATATTCTTACTTAGGTACACTATATAACATGATACGACGCGTGCACTTGCACACGTAGGCGCCCACCTAGCTTATAAAAATCACACATCATGCTTTCGGCCTATCAATGGACCGAAAGGAGAATAGGGCGTTGGTGTGAGAAATTGAGGGGATACATAAAAGTGTAAACCTCATATCGGTTCCCTTGGACAAACACAAGTATACCTTCACTTAATTACCACTTCAGGAATATAAATCATAATTGCATCAACGGAGACAATTAGCCTTAGTATCTTTCGCTAGTGCTTGTCTTTTGAATTAGCCCATTTACTTGTGAACCTTTGAGAATTAATCATACCCTGTTTTGTTTTGATTTACATTATTTTTAGTTTAGTTTTGAAACCCTTTTTCTCAAATCTTCGAGTCGCTCAAATAGTGAATGACTTTAATAGTCGGGGTACTTAATCCTCACTAAAACCACACCTTCCATGTGGGATCCACATGCAGACATTGGTCCACTATATTAACGAACAACACATTACACTTGCAAATATCGCAACAAGTTTTTTTGGTGTTGTTGTTGGGTACTAACAAGTCTTTTGTGATGTTGCCAATGACAACGAGTGGTTGCAACCCTGACCCGTTTTTACTGCATAAGCGTTTTACACCATGCAAATGTTGTCTAACCAAAATTAACCTCGAACTTTCCATTTTAAAGCTTGTTTTAGCCCATTTTCAATGTGTTGGGTTCTTCAAGACACATTATTAGGGTTCAAACTTTGAGAAAAGGGGGCTCTCTCCTAGGGTTTTCCCTCTTCAAGCTTTGTTCATTTTTAGATTAGGTTTTCTGTAGATTTCTTAGATTTAGGTTTGTTTTGTGAATACCTTGGTTTGTAATTGATTATTGTTGAGAAGCATGACCTTATGGAGTGTGGATTTTAGCTTAGAGCTTGGGATTGAATATATTTGCAGCTTAACCTCTGTTTTGTATTTCCATCTCTACTCCTTCTTCAATTTCTACAGTTTTATTTTTGTAGTTCACATGAATTTGTGGGTTTTTATGGCTAAAATTATAGGCTAGACATTTTCATAGGGTTGGTTATCATATTTGATGTTAGATTCATCTAATCTTTAGTTTGGTCAAAAGTTTTATGCTTGATTTGTTGTGTTTGGTGTTAGATCTTTGGAATACTATGATTTTGGCTAATTGATGCATGTTAAGAATCATATCTTCAATCCTCTTACAGGGTATCCTTGGTGAAGCTTGGATTACACCTTAAAATTTGGTTATGATTCTCTTAAGGTGTGAATCAGTTAGTGAGGATTCCAATTAACCTAGTTAAAGAGGCTTAGGGAGTTAGAAAGGTCTAGTACTAAGCGGATTTCACTAGAAAAGGAACCTGCAAAACATTAAGTAAGGATTGCAGGGCCAGTAACTATGACGATCAAGCTTAGTCCAAGTAGATCTATTGTATGGACCGAAAGGCGATCAATACAGCTCCTGAGGAAAAATACCTTTGAAAAATATCACATTTAATGACCTAGATGGACCAAACAGAGAATAGGGAGTGGGTGTAAGAAATTGAGGGGAGACATAGAAGTGTAAACCTCATACCATATCCTCGAACCAATTCAAGTCATAATTCATTCAACCCGTGCCTCATATAGATGAACCACTAAACATCATTGAAGATAACCAACCCTAGTTCCTCTCTAAGTCGTTTTCTCCTGGTTTTTTCAATTACTACAGTCTTCACAAATCACTCTTTGTTTTTGTTTAGTTTAGTTTTTATTATTTTATAATTTCATCTCATACAATTGAGTCGCTCAAATAGTGAACAACTTTAATAGCCGAGGTACTCAATTCGCATTAAAACCACACCTTCCTTGCAGGATCGATATCTGGACTTTTTAGTTTACTATATTACTTATACGACCCATGCACTTGCGGATATCGTAATAACTTTTTGGTGCTGTTCCCGAGGACCTAACTTGAAAAGTATCACATTTAATGACCTAGATGAACAGAACAGAGAATAGGTAATAGGTGTGAGAAATTGAGGGGAGACACGGAAGTGAAAACCTCATACTATATCCTCAATCCAATTCAAGTCATAATTCATTCAACCAGTGCCCCATATAGATGAACCATTAAACATCCTTGAAGATAACCTTTAGTTCCTCTTTAAGTCATTTCTACAGATTTATTCAGTACTCGGTCTTCTAAATCCTCTTTGTTTTATTTAGTTTAGTTTTTATTATTTTATAATTTCATCTCAAACAATTGAGTCACTCAAATAGTGAACGACTTTAATAGCCGAGATACTCAATCCGCATTAAAACCACACCTTCCCTAAGGGATTGATATTTGCACTTTTTAGTCCACTATATTACTCATACAACCTGTGCACTTGCGGATATCGTAATAAGTTTTTGGCACCATTTCCGGGGACCTAACAAGTCTTCGATGATGTTGCCAATGACTCAACAATCAAGCAGATTGGAAAACAATAAAAAGGATATTGAGGTATCTCAGAGGCACAACAAACTATTCATTGTGTTATCAAGGTAATGATTTGTTGTTGAAATGTTATAATGATGCTGATTGGGAAAGAGATTCGGATGAAAAGAAATCCACCTCAAGATTTCCTTCTTACTCAATAGTTTGGAGTAGTAAGAAGCAATCTTGTATAGCCTTATCGACAATGGAAGTTGAGTTTGTAGTATTATCAGCCGCTGTGTAAGAAGGATTTTGGTTAAGACGATTTTTTGACCATTTGATCAAGGGAGATGCTATAGAGCATGTGTTTGTCAACTGTGATAGTTAGGCTGCAATAGCTTATACAAAAGACCCTAAGTTTCATGCTAAAACCAAAAGCATAGATATCAAATACAATTTTGTGAAAGACATGGTGGCACGAAAGGAAGTGAACATGAAGTACATAACAACACAAGAGATGGTTACAGATCCCTTTACAAAGCCCATACCTAAAGAAGCATACTTTAGGCATGTCAAGACTTTGGGCTTACGTAGATGTTAAAGTGTACTTGTAAATATGTACTCCCAAGTTTGTTCACGCATATTTTTGTGATAATTTTTATTCAATTCCCAGTTGTTTATGAAACATACATGAATACATATGTTATATACATAAAAAATGTAGAAGTATGTCAAACAAATGAGAGATTAGCCTTGTGTGTACAAGGATGAGACGAAATTGAGCTTTATTATCTAGCTAATAATCGAGAGCAAAGGCTTAAATACAAATGTTGATTTCATTTAGAAGATAAATGAAATATATTGATCTTAAGGGGCGTATCAGTCTATCCATCTTAATGCTAGATTGGAGTTTTGATAATTTAATTTGATAAAAATAGTATGTAAGTGAACTCATAGTTGGACATTGAGTATGTCAAACTACAATCTGTACGGTATTAAAATATACATAAAGACATACACTTCATGAGAAAGGAGATAATATCGTAACATGTGATTCATACCACATATGCATATGTTGACCAACAAGAAAAGTGAAAATGAAAATTTTCATAGTGTGAAACCCTCGAGTTTTAAGTAATCTAGCATAGTATCCTTAACACTCTATCCTGATTTCATAATTAGTATTTAGCCTTTGCTATCTTAGAATGCTATCAAAGGATTATGAATGGTTCAGTCTATTGGAACATTTCTAGAAAAAGCGAACTAGGTAAAAATTATGAGAATCGAGGAAGAGGAATATCATATTTACAAATAGATAGTCACATCGTAATGTATTCATGGGTCGACAATTATGTTTTTATGTGTGGAAGAACATTATCATGAATACATATTTTTCTATGAGATCTCGTGTGAAAGGATGTGACAAATGATTTAGGGTACAACATACTAAACATATTCTAAGATCCTTTATTAAGAAGCTATATACTCCTAAAATATAGATTATAGTGAATATGCTCTCCAATTATGCATGGTCACACCTCGCAAATTGAGAAGAGAGTGGGTCCCATCATATGTGAGTGGGAGATGTTAGTTTTTTGTGAGTGTTAGGCGGTGTGCATGTAAATAAAAAGCTATGCAGCCAAAGAATATCACAAGTGCACGAGTTGTACAAGTAGTAAGTGGACTACAAAGTCCGGATATTGATCCCACAAGGAAGGTAGGTCTTGACGGGATTAAATACTCTGGCTAATTGATCTTTTCACTATCTAAGCTATCAATTTTTGGTGAGAGTAAAATCAAATTATATTGAAACTAAGCTAAAGCAAGAGGAATGGGGTGGTCATGTGAAGATTTTCAAAGAAAATAAGATTTTTTTAAGAATAAGATTCAAGGTAAACACTTTAGTTTGTTTCGATTAATGCATATAGTTCATATTTATAAAAGAAAAAATGTGAATGTTTGCTTGTGTTTGCTCTAGGGGGATTGGTATGAGGTTAGCACTCTCATGACTCACCTTAATTTCTCACACTAAATCACCTATTCACCGCTAGGTTCTTCTAGGCGATTGAGTGCAATACTTTTCTAAGGTAAATTTCCCTTAGTTATCTTATTGTGGTCACATGGGGTCCTTACAATAGAAAAAAGCAAGTGGTGCTAAGAATTTGATCACCTCTAGGTCATACAAATCTAGCATAATGCTTAGTGATTTTTCTAATAAAATCCATTTGAAGGTACTAACCATTTTGCTAATTTCTTAAATTTATTTGATTAGGTTAGAAAGTTGTTTGTAGGTAAATATATTTTAAAGACTAGTAGAAACCTGGGTCCAATTTAAATTTGTCACTCTGTACAAGCCTTAGGTGAACTTTCCTATTCTAGGTCTCAATCTCAAATCTTAACACATTTCAATTTAATAAAACTATAGTAATTCCAAAACTGCATCAACACAAGCAAATTTTCACAAAATCATTCTATATAAAATATATAAACCAAACATTAATGTCTACAACCAACCCTTGGGGATGATTTAGTTTCACTCATTATAGTCCTCATATCTCATCCAAAATCCCTTGTTCTAAAATCAAGATGAAGAAAGAGATGAGAAAGAGATAAGGTTAGGGATATAAAACAATATGAGCTAAGACGCTCTCCAACCGATCCCCAAGCTATAAAGACCCTCTAAAGAGTAGATTCTTCAAGTTGGTTCCAAATCTCAGAAATCAACACAAAAACTCTAGCAGCAAGTCTAGACAGAACAACAAGAAAGCGCCAAAAAACCTCAGAGAGGAAGGGTCTCTCAAAAATCATGCCCTAACCCTAATGATTGTCTTCCTCTCATTATTGCAACTTATTCTTTAAATACCCTCGGAAAATGGGTCAAAAAGTGGGCCAAAAACACATGTTAAAAAGTAGTCCGACGTCGCCATGTCGTGACTTGAAGATCTCTCATGTTGCGACATGGCAGAATGTACATTGCAGAAACTCTTCTCATGTCACGACATGAAGATCTCTTATGTCACGACATAACATAATGCGTGCTTAAAAAATTCTTCTCATGTCGCGACATGACAGAATGGCTACTCCCAGTCTTGGTCTTCAAAAGCATGATGTCGTGACATGAATATAGCTCATGTCGCAACATGGCAGTAAGTGATCCTTGCTTTTGATCTTCTCTTGACTTGATGTCGCGACATGAGATAAGTCCATGTCACGACATGATGGTGAATGGCCTTTCATCCTGAGGGGATTCCATGTCGCGACATGAGCACTTTAGCAACACATCTTCTTCAATTCTTCTCTTTCTTACTTCCTTTGCTCGGGTTTTCTTCATTTTTTGCAAAACCAAGGTAAGGAAAGTTCCTTACCTGAATGAGCTATATAGGTGTGGGTGCTTTTATGAAGGAACTTAATAAATATATGAAATGAATGCTTAGAACAAGGTATAATTCACACCTAACAGTGGGATTGGGCACACATAATGTGGGCCCGACCACGACCTTGTTTTTTATTTATTATTAATTAAAAATGAGAGCAATTGGAAATATGGAGAGAGAAAGCGAAGCATCGTGACTGAATATTATTTTGGTGAAATAAACAATAATGAAAAAAACGGGTGGTAGAAAAGAACAAAGAAGAGAAAGCTATTTTAGAAAAAAAAAAAAAGGAAGAAAGAAAACACCTCTCTCTCTCTCAATCACTCACATTTTTCCTCTGCAAAGAACTAACTTTGTAAGTCCCGACTTTCAATCCTCTGTAGATCCCTCTGAAAAGGGTATGTCCTTTAAGTTGTGATAAATCAATTCCAATTTGTTACTTATGATGTGATTGGAATTAAGACTATGCATAGATATGATGTTGGAGATCAGTTTGAATCTAATTCTATTTTATATCAGAAAAAGAAAACCATCACTATAGCTACAGAGAAAGGGAGGAGGCTTTTGGTGAAAAAATAGATACAAAAAAGCAAAAGAAACCGTGAGGGAATGAATCTAGAGTTTTTGGGATGAGTTCAGAAGTTTTTAAGAACACATTATACTGCTTAAAAGAATTTGTTGTGAAGTCAAAGGAAGAAGATGGGTGTTTTACTAAAAAAAAAAGACAAAGTCTTTATTGAGGTTTACATGACGAGAAGAGGGGAGGCCTCACACGCCTGAGAGGTATCCAGCTTAGAATTTAATGCAATCGATGATTTCCCACTCACGTGTGTGAATAAACCTGGTACACATTCGGTTTTGCTCCCAATTAATTTTGGTTTTGCTTGCCTAAATAAAAACCTTGATTTTGTATATTTAAAATCAAAACGGTTCAAGTCATAAAATCACAGTAAATTCATGAGTTTATTTTGAATTCAAATTATAACTATTAAGTTTGCATTTAATTCGTAACGTTTTGCTTTAATTCTTACAATTAAGTTTGCATTTAATTCGCAATATTTAAACTTTAATTCTTACAAATTGAGGTTTGCATTTAATTCATAATTTTAATTAAAACCCTTTTAATGAAGACCAGCAACCATAATTTACTACTTTTAAATGGGTTCTAAGTTTGAGAATACTTTCAACCTCCTTTCTTCTACAACTTTGAATTTCATTGCTTTCTCCTCTGCATTTCTGTTCTAGAGCTCATCTTAAGCTGAAAAAACTATTGTATCCCTGAGAATCAAATTCCTAAGGACGGGTGTTTTATACACGCCTCGTCTTTTGTTCTCTGACCTATACGATTTTACAAGCACAACATCAGGTCCTAAACCTGCATCAACAATCTTGAGTTCTGTTCACCTTCGCATTTCTTTATGTGTCTCGTCTTTTCCTACCTTACGTGGGGGTGCATCTTCAACAATCTTAGGAATTGACCATGGACACCAATGCTACACTCACACTTAGCTGTTGGAGCTTTGTGTAAAATCCTCTCATGCAACTCATATTGCAACTCTCATGCTGGTCATAGTCCCAGCCATTGCTCTTGCACCACCGGGTTCATGTGTAGCTGCTTGCCTCTGTGAAACCCTTTCCAAACATCTTAAGATTGAGGTCTTCTCTGACCAAAATTTCAAGCTATTTGGTAGGAACGGATATCTCCTCTCGATATAAATGGAGTGTCATGGTTTGCTATCCATTGAAATCATAGCTGACTCGAGAGAACGTGGACACATGCGAGAACAAAGGTTTGTCGACATACCATCCTATGATATATGGCATGCTAGATTAGGACATGTGATTAGTGGATATATTAAGAAAATGCAAACTCTAGGCCTTATCAATTTTCAAGCTTAAGTAAATATCAAATATGCGCCACTTCTAAGCAAACTAAAAAGACATGTGGCTCATTGACTAGAGAAAAAAACTGTTAGAACTTATTCATTCTGATCTACGAATTTAAAATAAACTATGACTAGAGGAGGTAAGAAATTCTATATGACCTTCATTGATGATTATTCTAGGTTCACTAGAGTTTACTTGTTTAGAAACAAAGATAAAGCATTTGACATGTTCTTAAGCTATAAAGGTGAAATAGAAAATCAACTTGATAGGAAAATTGTAGCACCCCTTCTCCGGTCTGACCCGAATGGCGAATCCAAACCGGATCCGGGATGCTCGTTTAATTTTTTTTATTTACCGTTTTATTAAATTTTCTTTTTCAAAAATGTCGCGACCGAATCGGCCCGGCAAATGGCGGATCGGCCCGAAGCGGTTTACTCAGGCCGTTTTTATTTATCTTATCAAAGCGTTTGACTACGTCATTTCATTTAGAGTCCTCATTTGCGCGAGCTTGTTTTAATATTAGGCCCATAAACATTTACATTTATACAAACACATTTACATTAAGGCATTCCATGCCCCTTCAAAAAAAGTACAAAACAATATTTATGAGTTTAACTCGTTTGATTACAAAATATCAATGTTCAAGAATGCGATGTATGCTCGTAATAGGAATTATATACTTATACACCGCACTTCTAAACTCTGGATTTTCTTGTTCTTGGCCTTCTTTCATATTACTGATATAGCATAGTTAAAAAAACTGCATCTAAGCATTTTCATGCCGTGGTTCTACAGTTCTCTATCTAATACAAAATGCTTTTATTCAATTATGCTTATCATTCTATTTCCAATGGTATTATAACAAACATATGCTTATACATTTGTTTATACTTTCATTTACAAACATGCATTTTCAGTACAGCTTGAATTCCTTCTAATTCAATTCATGAGATTTAAGCATATACTCATAAAGATGTATTTGGTTTACAATCTCATTTTCATTCGTCAAGTTTTTTATGTCACCTTGACTATTCAATTTAATTTCACGACGGTTAAGCTTGGTGAATCGGAGTCTTGTGTTCAATCGGTAATGTATTGCATTTAGCAATGTCAGTTCATCATCATGACGGATGCCGATTGGTGCATCCCGCCATGAGGGTCATTTAATAAATTTCATACATCATCATGACGGATGTCGATTAGTGCATCCCGCCAAGTGAGACATTTAGCAATATAATTCTTCCATCATGGCGGATCACAGGTGGTTTTATCCGCCAAGTGGTTCATTAATAATTAAGCCGATTAGTTATGTCACAATATGACAATATTATTTGCAATTCAAATAAATGTACACAAAAGAAAAATATTGGCTTGATTCATCCCAGTTCTACATTCAAAAAATATTATGCGATTTCATATTTTCTTTCAATTGACGGTAGCCATATTCCGTACAATCATTTCACATTACATAGTAAACTATCAATACACTTGAAGAGAAGCGGGATAGGGTTGAGTGAACAAGCAAATTATCGATCCTTTTTTCTTTCGATGCAATCTGAGTCGGGTTATTAGGTCTTCACCAGGTACCTAATTAATTAAATTCTCCTCTTGGATTGTTAAACAAATAATCACCTTCTTGAATATCAATGGTGAAGCTTGAGAGAGTGAGTGGTGTGGTACGTTTTTCACTTAGTTTCATTCTTATTTTAACCCCCATTAGTAATTTATTAGTGTCTCTAAACAATCGATGTACGAATACGGGACTTAAAACTGCATAGCGTACTAGCAAGGGTTACAAAAGCATCATTTTTATACTTATGGACCGATATTGGTACCACTACCTACGCAATGGGTACGATTATACCACTCTTTGAATAGAGTACCATAAAGTTCTGCCTAGAAAATGTGTTTCACCATTCTCTGTTTTCTTTCATAAGCACTCCCTCATTAAATCTTATATAAGTCACATTGTCCTGAAACAACTCAAAAGTGGTTTAGCACCAATAAAACTCCTTTTCCTTAGTTAGGGCTTTTCCCCCAAATCAAAAATCACAGTAAGTTAGGGTTTTATTTTCTTACCTTAGTCTCTTTAAATCTTCTCTTTCCATGTTGCTTGTTCTTAGAAGCAAGAAATAGAAACAATCCCACAAAAATCACTCCTTCTTACCAAACCTAGCTTTTCTCCACACTTTACTTTCATTCTCTCCCAAAAACGTGTTTGCTCAAAAATGAGCATCCCAAGACCAAATTTGGTCTTTTAAATCCCTATCTCATCGAGGCCTTGTTTGGCCACCAAAATGCATTCTTTGACTCAAGTTTCTCTCTAATTACTATATAGCCCATAAATCTCTCTAATTGCACTTCAATTTTAGTATTACACTTAGACTACAACTCATTTATATGTGATTTAGGTCCTTATTTTACAATTCTTCCACTTTTTCCCTTTTAACACTTGGGTTAATTTTCGGGTTCAATCAATTCTCATTTAGCTTATAATATTTGCATTTGGATTTTAGCCATATAATCATTTAATCAATATTCATTTATCAATTCCCAAAAAATACCCAAGTTGGCTCAATTTATACCCTGAATATATAATAATTTTTATTATAAAAATTCTAGGGTATTTTTGGGGCGTTACAAAAATCAAAAGGATTAGATATGATAGGGACGGGCTCACATTCCTTTAAATAATTATTGTGAAAAGGAAGGAATAATTCATGAAGTAAACTCCTCCTTATTCTGAGTCAAATGGGTTGCTAAAAGAAAGAATATAACTCTTAAAAGAGATGAAAGAATTCTCTACTTGTTAATTCTTTAACACCTAATAATATGTGGGGTGAAGCCATGTGCTCACTATGTCATCAAAATAGAATTTCATCTGAAAACTGGTAGGCATGCATGAGTTATGGAAAGGTCATGTACCTAATCTTAAATATTTGAAAGTGTGGCGGTGTCTTGCCAAGGTTATTTTGCCTGATCCTAAAAAGAGGAAAATAGGATCAAAGACTTCAGATTGCATGTTTATTTAATAGTGCGGCTTATAAATTTCTAGTTTTGAAAAGTGATGTTCTAGAATGCAACACTATTATTAAGACAAAAAAATGTAATTTTTAACATATTTTCACTTTCTAAAAAAATTTCTCACACACCTGAAGTGAATGATATAGAAAACTCCTTATGATGAACATGTGCCCACTAATGGATGATATGGAAAGCTCTCATGATGAGTTGAAGGTGTAGGAAAGAAGCCATTAAAATTGAGCTTAAATCTATTTTAAAGAATCAAATGAAAGTTAGTCGATTTACCAGCCCGGAGACAAAACCCATTGATTACAGTGGATTTTCAAAAGAAAATATTTGTCAGATGGTTCTATTGAAAAATATAAAGCTAGGTTAGTAGCCAAAGGTTTTTCACAAAAACAAAATGTTGACTATTTAAATACGTTTGCTCCTATTACTAGAATTTCTTTCATTCGTATTTTGATTGCTCTGACTTCTATCCATCAAATGGATATTAAAACAGCCTTTTTAAATGGAGATTTAGAGGAAGAAATTTACATGTTACAAACTGAAGGTTGTATTACACCTGGACAAGAAAATAAAGTTTGCAAATTGAACAAGCCTCTATATGGTTTAAAACAAGCACCTAAACAGTGCCATGAGAAATTTTGTAACACCTCGAAATATACCCTTATCGTTTTCAGCATGTTTAGGGTATTTTCTAGGTATAATTTGAATTTTTCGTAATTTAAAATTCAAAACGTGAAAACTAAGAAACCCAAAATTTATACACGATACAAGGGTAAAAGTGGAATTTGTCAAAACAGGATGCAAAAGTCATAATATAAGAAGATGATATCCTATTATAGAAATAGCAATATTTGTGGTGCAAATAGAGGAAGGATGAAGGACTAAAGTGTAATAAAAGGAAAGTAAGGTCAAATAGGGATAAGACCAAGTTGGTCTCTCATTTTTGGGAGAGCAAAAACGTGAAGAAGAAGAGAGGAGAAGAGAAGAAGTAGAGGAAGAAGAAAAAGAATAAGATGAAAGGTATGGAAACTATTTGTGTATGGATCATTATGGTTTTGTATGGAAAGTATGGATACTATGGGTTTGTATGGCTTTGGTATGGATTATTATGGATATTAGCTTGTCTCATTTCTAGGGTTTAGTTAAGAATTCATCCTAACCATAGATTTCTTAAAAGTTGGGTTGGAAAAACCCTAGTTGTATAAGATGAGTATGGATTTTTGGTTTATGATATATGGATACATGTTTGGGTGTTAGGAAGTTAACCTAAGTTACAAGTATTTGAGTTTGGGTTTAGGAAAAAACCTAATTATCTCTATGTTTGGTTTTGGTTGGATTAGAACACACTTAAGGAGTGTTTAGTGATTCTTTGGATTATTTTAGGGTTTTTGGTTGGACCCATGGAAAAAGACGAGAAGTCATGCAAAATGCAGGCAAATTGTCTAAGTCGCGACGTAGGGATCCCACGCATCAGCTTAGGCCCACACCAAGGCGTGGCATGTCCACGCCGTAGCGTGGCTGAGAGGGAGGATTTTGCCAGCCTCGGGTACGCTAAGGCGTAGCATTGCTACACCTCAGCGAAGGACTATGCCAAGGCATAGCAATGCTACGCCGCAATGAAGGACTATGTCGAGGCGTATGTGCTATACGGGGTGAAGGAGCAACGCCTCGGTGTAACTTGTTCACAACATAGAGTATTGTGTTTCATTTCCGTTATTCCGAGGACTTGTCTATTGGACTAATGAGGACCCAATAAGTGTTTGAACAGGTCCATACATGCTCGTAAGGTAAAGGAAAAACTAGACCGTACCTCGCCGTTGAGGTGAAGCCAAAATGCCTCTATGATAAGATAGTAAGTTCCTAAACACATATAATTGTAGAACTGCTTAAGACCAGATATTGAATGACACGACACCTCTGTTACGTGAGCAGGCATGTATAGTGCCGTTGCTCTCGTGGTGCGTGAGCCTCTCCCCAGCGTGCTTTGGCACATTTAGTACTTCGGTACTTACTGATTAGTGCTTCGGCACCTTTAGTACCTTGGTACTCCCTGATTAGTGCGACGACACTCTGCATGATCTTGAGTACTCATAAATATTATGCTTATATGTCTTGCTCTGATGCTGTGGTACTGTGTGTTGTGTCACTACTC
Organism: Tetrastigma voinierianum; assembly: GCA_016808115.1. Classification (NCBI taxonomy): domain Eukaryota; kingdom Viridiplantae; phylum Streptophyta; class Magnoliopsida; order Vitales; family Vitaceae; genus Tetrastigma; species Tetrastigma voinierianum. The sequence goes on along the minus strand of JAEQBH010001894.1, from coordinate 718,166 downwards.
ATTTCTTATTCTTGGTCTAGAGTAGTCAACAGGTTATATGATAAGAGTCCCAAATAGCAGAATAAGTAAAGTAATGTACATCGTTACGCTCACAGATGTATATGTTACCTCACAATGCAGTATAAGTTCTGTAGTACCTACGGGTACCTCTATACAAGTATAAGCTCTGTAACTCCTACGGGAGATCTGAACAAGTATAAGTCTATTATAAGTACAAGTATGTGTATAAGTTTGTTATATGAATTCATGAAAAATTCTGATATATGTTACTGTATATTTGTTACTATTAGATGCTTGTTGTAAAAAGTATTGAATAAGTAACATATCGTATAAGTTATATGTTTCCCACTAAAGCGTTAGAAACAGAGTTTTAATCCCATGTGTACGAGGAGAGGAGATCGCAATCTTCCGCATCTTCTTTAGACTGACAAACTAGTAGGAGTACATCACGGTAGGTTTTGCGCTACGGTGTATGAAATGTAAATGTACGATTTTTGTATATGTATATCTAAATGAGACTTAGGACTGTATGTATTGACAAAGTGGCCGCTACGAGTGGTGGTTTATTTTACAACATCTTTGTATATGATATTTTGATTCGAGTTATAAGACTTAGGCTACTGGATCATGAAAAAGCAAGTAAAGAGTCTTAGTACAGGTTTCACGCCCCCCTCATCCACCTAGGTGGGGGTTGGAGGTGTGACAAATTTGATAATGCTTTGTTGAAAAATGGGTTTTTTTATCTGTTGAAGTGGATAGCGTGTATATGCGAGTGTATAGAAAAACAATGTGAATCATTGCGTATATGTAGATGATATGTTTATTTTTGGCACTAGCACAGAGCATATATAGTACCAATGTTTCTAGCTTCACAGTTTGAAGGCATAAGAAAAATATAGGTGAAAGCTAAAATTAATTTAGTGTAGAAGATCACAAGGATGGGTGATAGTATAATGCTATCACAAGAACATTATGTTGAGAAAATACTTAAGAGATTCTGACATTTCGATGCTAAACTTGTGGGTACCCCTTATGATACACCCATTTAATGAAAAATCGAGGTGATCCTATGGGTCAAGTTGAGTATGCACATATTATTGGGAGTCTGATGCATTTGATGAACTTTCTGGACCTGACATAGCATATGCAGTGTGTAGATTAAGTAGATATACACATAATCCCAATAATGATCACTATAGTGCATTAGCTAGATTAATTAAATACTTAAAGGGGACCATGAACTATGGTATCCTATATAGTGGATTTCATGTTGTGTTGGAAGGATACATCGATGCTAATTGGATCTCTGATTCAGATGAGATAAAATCCACAAGCGGTTATGTCTTTACTTTGGGAGGTGGTGTTGTTACTTGGAAATCATCTAAATAAACCCTCATCGCTACTTCTACCATGGAATTAGTTTATAAGCTCTTGAATATGCGAGGTAAAAAGTTAAGTAGTTGAGAACACATCAGAATTCCTTTGGGAATACAACTAACACCTTCGGTCTCTATGCATTGTGATTGCCAAGCAACAATATCGATCGTAAAGAATAAAGCATTATATAGGAAAAACAAACATATTCGTCTAAGACATGAGGTTGTGAAACAGCTATTGAAAGATGAAATTATTTCCATTGATTATGTAAAGTCATAAGTGAATTTGGTCGATCAGCTGACTAAGCCTTTAGGAAGAAAATTAATTTTGGAAACATCGAGTGGAATGAGACTTAAGCCAATATGAGATTAGCAGTGATATGAACCCAACCTTTGTGATTGGAGATTCCATGAAGGTTTCATATGGAGTAATAACAAAATTCGACTTTGCTAAATCCTGTATGTGTAAAATTGTCTTCTATCTTGTGGTTATGGTTAACTGTAGTATGCGTAATTTGAAGGATGGAGTAATATTTTAATGATTTCATATCTCTTATAGGTAATTTTATATAAATGCAGTATGTCCTTGATGAAATCTAAGTGTGGAGTGAGCTTCTCCCATGAGTAATATGTAAAATTTCTTGAAGCACTTACAAATGTCAGACCATATGAATAGCAAGAATCGTGATTTGTGGTGTGATGATTGGGTCCCAATTTATGATCCAAAAGTAATTTGGTTCGTAGAAATTATAAAACTTACTTGATACTCTGTAAGTTAAAATCTTATTAAATCTATGTTTGGTTCGTAGTTAGGTGAACACGAAGCGTAGACGTCACACCATTTCAATGTGAAACAAAGTGTTTTAAATACAAAGATTTTTAATACAACCTTCTTTTGAAAAATGTGGGGGATTATTGTAAACAATAGTTTTGAAAACTAAAGGTGTTGTCCCACAAGGAAAAAAAAAGACGAGTTTTTATTGGGTTTATAAACTAAAATCCAATTATGGGCTTGGCATGACTTGGAGGTGGCTCGTGCCTTGAGAAATGGTAGTGATTTAAGTGCAAATGGGTGGATTTTCCCACCTCCCGCACAGTGAATAATTACGGGGACACATTCGGTTCTTCGGATTAATTTTGGTTTGCTAAAAACCTTGGGTTTTTGTGTATTTAAAATCAAAACGGTTCAAGTCATAAAATCGAAGTAAATTCACAACGGGTTTATTTTGAATTCAAATTCTAACCATTAAATTTGCATTTAATTCGTAACTTTTCGCTTTAATTCTTACAATTAAGTTTGCATTTAATACTTAATGTTTTTTAATTAAATCCTCTTAATGACCAATGACCATAATTTTGCCTATAAATTCAAATGGGATCCAAGTTTGAGAGATACTTTTTCAACATGCTTTCTTTTCTGGCTTTGAATCTCGTTAACACCATTTCTGTGCATTACGGCTTCATCATTACATACGAATAACTGTGTATTATGGGGAATCAAATTCCCCCAAGGCAATGTTTATACATATATTCTTTTGTTACTCCCACGACTGCTAGTGATTTCTGAGCGCTGATATCAGTGCGAACACCAGTAAACTGATGCTGGGTTTTGTTCTACTACTCACATTTCACTCACATCCCTCGCCTTTTTCTGACCTTATGCAGGGTGCATCTTCAACAGTGGGACTCTCCAACAACAGTAGTAGTAGGTGAAAGAAGATCTAGAGGTGGGAGAAGAGCAATGCAGCCTCTCAGATCCAGAGAGAGTTACAAAGGTCCTGCTCGGGTGGAATGAGTTTTGAAGAAGCTTAAACTTAAAGTTTAAAAAACAAAAATAATCTATTATCATCTATTTAAAAACCAAGTTTTCAATACATTTTTCTAACATATATTATCATCGTTTCTGTTGCCAAACTTAAGCTTAGACCTCTCCTACCTTTCGTCTACTTTTACTACTTGAGTTAGCCTCAACAATAATTCAATACATATTTTAAATTTGGTTCAAATATAATTTTATATTTATAACATATACTAGTTGAATCAAAAAATGACTTTCACCGATGGAAATTTTCTTTTTATTTTAATGATGGATGTAATTTTTAATACATTGAATTTCATCTCATTAACATATTTTTTAATATAACTTCTTATATAACTCATGTGGTAGAATGTTTAACGTTTAAAAAAAAAACAAAACATAGGTAGAAATGAGAGATGTTTCTGGTTCGAATCCTAATGATAACAGTTTAGTATATTATAACTAAAATATTTAAATGTTAAAAAAAATATAACTTCTTATCAATATTATTTTGAAATAACATATCTAAAATTGGAAGGATTTTTGTATAATAAGCTCGAACTAAGAAACCAGCATAAAAAACCCTCAATTTTAATTTTTTATTGTAAATAGAGACCATATTTGGACACAAAGTAGAGTTGTTTGAGATTTCATTTACAATAAAAAGTCAAAGTTAACAGTGTTTTTTAGGTTGTTTTCCCTTCAAAGTTAAGAGTTTTTTATGCTAATTTCATACTTTTTTGAGTAAAATCAGCCACTTACATCATACACGTTGCATTCCATGACACGAAGAACATGTAAACATAAAATTAAACAATCAATGGCCGCCCAAACCAGTAAACATCATGTGATTGCGATTATTTGAGGTAGCTCTATCCATGATCCCATTGATTTTTTTTTTATGTAATACATGTGGTTGTCTGTAAGAAATGGGGAATTAGTGTGTATTGATTAATAATTGTATCAAATTATAGTAGTTTGAGTGTGAAGTCATAATAACAATAATCAAATCTAAATATAAACCTTTTTATAATTAATACTGAAAATTTTATTCTTGAAATATTGGTGTAATTGAACAAAAAATAGAAAAAAAGACAAAAAAGGAAAAAAAAGATTGTCATCTTTGATAAGTAAAGGACAAAAATACAAAAGCCGTTGAAAAAGTGGACAAAGGGGAGCTGGACGTAAGTGCATTTCTAAGTAATGAAAAGCAATTCAACGTGTGCACGCATTGAAAAGCCGACTGTTCAAAAATTATTACCGAGAAAAGGGGAGAAAACCAAGCAGGAATCGTCAACTCCACTAACCATCTCACAACAAAGGCAGACCAAAAAGCCGCCAACTCTATAATCGCCTTTCAATCTCGTCTACTCTTCTCTCACCTATCCCAGTCAGTTGGTAATTCTCTCCTATCATCTGTATATTTTCATAGTTGTCTTTGCTCCAATGTTTGTGTTCATGGGTGTGTGTTTGTTTTCTCTTTCATCGTGATTTTGACTGATTGCGTGAGTTATCCTTGAGGTATGAAAATTAGAAGATAGGTTTGGCAGGTCATTGTTGTTTATCCACTGGGTTGGAAGATAAGCAAAAGAAATTTGAATGCTGGATCGGCTCTCGATTTATGAAGAGACTGAAATGGGTTCGTGTAGCAAATGAAGATTTATCACCTCTTGTTGTTTTGGTTTCAAGAAATAAAAGAATTCATATTAATAGACAAGAATAGTGTAAGTGTTTCAGGTCCAACATGATCCAAAAATATCAGATTAACAGTTTCTTGTATATTTCGCGGCAGTAAACAGATTATAGCTATTAAAATGATAGAGAACATTTATTTTCTTTTTCTGGACTGCCTTACCCTTTATTTTCTGCAGACATACATTGTGGTGTTCATTTATGTTATTGTGAAAATTGAAAATAGGATTAATAGAGAAGTATTATATGTAGCACATAATAGTAATATACATGTGAAAAATCATGCTAATTAATGCTACTTTCATAATATATTTATGTGTGTATGTGGATAAAGACTTTGCTAATTGTTTACTGAATTTTGTAAGTAATTAATTTCCTTTATATCTACAGTTAAAATTAGAAATATTTCAGTATTGTGTTTGGGAAGCAGGAAAATATCCAAGTGTACTTAGATTAGCATAAGTAGTGGAGTGTATGTGACTGCAGAATCCCTTCTACAGATAAGTTTGGAAATATGTTTGTCTTCTTTTTTTGCAACTCTGATTTTGCTGTCCCTAAGTTTATTAAGGTGGTGGTTTGGTGGCCAGTTCAGAAATTCAGTTAAAGTTGGGCATGTATATCATTTCGGTGAAATTTAGAAGTAAACAAATCGGATTCTTTTTCAAATGAAAGTCTAGGATTTTGAATAAGCTCCAGGACCATTAGAGAATCTATGAATAAAGGTAGTGGCAGGACTGGCTGAAATTGGGGGGTAAATGGAGAAGGAGATTTTCTCATGCAGAAATTAAACATCTCAGAAATGGTGCGGAAAGGTCTGGTGTAATCCAAAGATTATACATAGCTGAACTGGGTTTTTAATTTTCAAAACCCTATTAGAACTTCTCCCACTGGATAGGCAGGTCATGCTTATTCAAGAACATTGAATTTTGACGAAATTTTCAAAGTTAGTAATGGGAATGCAGCTTTGGGCCTAAAGTCAGAAGTTCATAAGCGTGGAATCAGGATGGTAAGCTTTTCTACCGCAATTGGATTCTGGACAAAAGAAATCATGACATTGTCTGATATTTAGACAGTAACTTCTTTGAGCAAATCCTGTACCCACCAATTCACCAACCATTCTTGGTTCTTCTAGACTAAATGTATGTGTTTAATACATAGCAAACTTTCCTATGTTATGACAGTGATATTTCCTTCGCTTGAGTTAACTTTAGCATGCCAAAAAGGCAAAAGGTGAAGAGCATTCAAGAAGTTGAACTGCCTGCCTGCCTGCCTGACAATAGGCAAGATTGAAAGTGACACGCTTTGCAATAAACATTTTGCAGAATCAAGTGACTTATGATTTGTGATAATAGGAACAAGAACATATGTTAATGAGCTAGAAGGATTACAAGTAATCCCCTGTCTATGCCTTTCACAGTAGGGGCTTCCTTCATTAGGCCTAATAAGACACTTCTCAGTATCATTTCACGGTTGTCTCCTAAATCAAGTCAGGAAATTGAAATAGTATCTCTCTGCTCCCTGTTTATGCGTTTGACAGGGTTGTCACAGGATCAACTATCATAAAAATGTGACCCTATATAAGCTCTCGTATTTATAGATTTTTTAAGCATTAGTTTTAGGGAACACCAAGTCTCATACGTGAATCTGAATTTTCTTTAACATGGGTAGAAGTATGGGGAAACTTTTAATTTGAATGAACAACATACGTGAAACAGAAAATAAGCAAAGTAATGGGTCCGCTACTAAAGTTCTAAATAGGATACAGAACATTATTCAGCTGCATATTTTTGTTTTCAATATTTGTAACTAATGAAAGTTATACTTAATAATATGATTTAGCTTGTGTGGATACATGCATATATGTATTATTTACAATAACTTCAATCCTCATTCTATATTATCTTTTGTGAGATAGGTTAATATAATTTGTGTGGGGGTCGAGTGTATACGATGATCCTCATCATGATTTTACACCTCAAACCCGTTCTTATGCAGGAACTTCAATGGATCATGACCATCAACAAAGGCAGCAATCCCCTTACATTGCTGATAATTTCAACTCTTTGGATCAGGTTTTTCATTAAACTTCTATTAGTTAATTAGAGTCGTATATAATTTGGAATTAAGTGATTCTTTGAAACTCCTTGATACCTCGATAGTGAAACTGTTTCTTTTATAAAATGCCTGTTGAGAATTTTAACACGATGAGGGTTCGTGCAATGGAACCACCATGTAACAAACATGATTGGTTCTTTTTCTGAAGATGGTCAATCATGTGAAACACATAATTTCAATACGTGAGATTTTTATTGAGGTTGTTTTTACCATATGGAATGTATGGCTCATGCACGAACTCACGATATCAACTTCATGGAGCATTCTCAAAAGACAAATCCAATCATAGATGAAGCAGGATCAAACTAATGCCTCAGGCATGTGTAAGTAACATGCAGCCTTTAGTCACTTTGATGGTCAGCGGATTGCAGAATTTGGGTTAAGCATGCTGCATAGTTTTGACACCAAATGCAAGCAGAGCCTTTTTTTTTTGGAAGAATGTCAATGGAGATCCAATCTATGTAATGCCTGGCAGGGTTAAAGTTGACCAGCAGTCGGCTACGGAAACTAGTGGATGTCGAGATCTTTTGATTATCAAAATCTTAGATAATGAAAAATATGAAGATTGATTTTGGAAATGTTCTTCCCGGCCCGAAGTTCCGTCGAGTATGTCATACATATAGTCTCCGGAAATTATCTAGTCTTTAGCATCTATACATGGTAACAGATTCAAAGCTTTAGCATCTATACATGGTGTAACAGATTCTAATCTTTAGCATTTATACATGGTAAGATAATATATCTGGCTAATAATAGAGTCCCCAGAATTGCATAAACTCTAAAATTGTATATATGGTAACATCCCCACTCAAAATGATCTTTGGAAGTCGGTCGAGCACCCGATTTGCTGGCGCTGCAAGAGAGTGATGCATTTGTCGGTCGGGCTTTGGGTGAAGACATGTCCCGCAGGAGATCGAGAAGAGATATGAGGAAGAGATATTCGACTTTCAAAGTGTCTCGAATAGAATGACAATCAAGCTTCAGTGTGCTTGGTGCGTTCATGAAGCGGGATTGGTATGTCTTGAGATAACACCTAGTGTTATCGGCATGAAGAGGGGTAGAAGTAGTCTAAGGAAACCCAGCTCCTCAAAGGAGACTACGTAGCCATACAAATTGAGAACAAGCGTGAGCCTTGTACGATGCTGACCTCGGTAGAGGATTTAGAAACACTACATCTCGAAATTAATGCATCACCTAAAAACATACGCAACATGGTAGATAGGCGTGTATCGGGACGCAAACCCGATCATCATCACTTTATAGGCAACAAGTTGAAGAGATTGTCGGTAGGAAAAACAACCACAGTAGGTGATCCTCAGGCTCAGCGAATGATCTGGCGAAGCTGCGACAAGATGGAGATCTTAGAGGAGAAGACTATAAGTGGCCGACCTGATGAATAACGCCAGGAGATATCAGGTCGAGTAGTGGTCAAGTAGATAAGACTCCCCAGCTTGGCCTTGAGTAGAGTAGGTTCATCCAGAAGGTCCCCTTCATCTTTCCTGTATTTGACATTTACCTCCATAAGAGTATCAAAGTGTCCTCTTGAGCTTGACCAAAGTGATAAGATCTTGAATACTCGATATAAGTTCAAAATATGGGGATCGATAATGAACTTCAATCCTAAAGTATGTGAAATTTGGCCAAGATCTTTCATATGGAAAAGTTGCATGTAACATTTGTTGAGCTTAGTAATCAAACCCCTGAGTCGATACCCATTAATGATAATATCATCCAATAAACTAGGAGAATAACTATACCCGGCATTAGATGTGTGAAGGAAGAGAAGAATCATATTGACTTTGTGTAAGGCGAAGGAAGGGTGTGTAGCTGCTCAAATTGAGCCCATGGGGAGGCTTTGAGGAGCACACAAGCGTCATGAGGAGAAGAGTTGTCGTGCAGGAGGAAGCTTCACGTAAACAAATCTCCTCTGGAGATCACCATGAAAGGCATTCTTCAAATCCATTTGATATAGTCGCCCGTGAGCGTGAAGCGCAATAGATAAGATGGATTCGGAGGCAGGTGGTGGGTTGGCCTTGAGGGGGCCAAATCTCCTCTGTCAACCCCGTATTCACAGCATTTACCAAGAGCTACAAGGCTGAGGAGCTTTGTGCCAGATCAAGAGCCATAGAGCAGTTTCTGAAAGAAACATTTACTCCCGATAGGTTTGGCTGGCTAGGAGGATAAGGAGCAATATCGAGTGAATCTCTGAAGTGCTTGAAGTTACGCTGGCATTGCAGATTTGCCAACACTCATGTTCCCGGCGTGTTTGGCCAGAGAGATGAAAATAGTGGATAAAGTAAGCGGCAGAGAGACGGGAGAGAAGAAACCATACCAATTAGAGGGTCGAGAAGGACAAGTAGACCGACGAAGAGTAGTGGAAACCTTGAGGAAGCGAGAAGCGGGGATCGGGTGCAGTCAAGATCGGAAGGAGGCACAAAGGAAGTGGAACTAGACTCATGGAAGGCTACGATCTCTTATTACCTGAAAACCAAGTTTAACCATTCACAGTCGTGGAGGTCGAAAAAATGAGCGAGAAAGAGATCTGAGATCACGGATGTGATTGAAGACATGAGATGGGAAAGAAATATTGATTTTCCAAAAGAAGATCACATTACAGGAGGCTTAGTATACGAGAAGCATGGGGATCGCCAACAAACATAGTACTTAATGAGGATAGCATAACTAAGAAGAAACACACTTAATAGGCGAGAGCGGGTAAGTTTATGTCTTTCATGAGGAGGAGATGCATAAAACAAGCACAACCAAATGCGAAGATCGAATATAAAGGAGAATGACGAAACAACTTAAAGAAAGGAGAAACATATGATTTATTAGTAGGAGAGGGTGCGGTGTTGATCAAATGAGCTGCGGTAAAGAGCTTCACACAAAAGCGAGGAGGAACGGATGATTGATAAAGAGCTCTTACGACATCAAGAGGTGGCGATTTTCTCCCGGCAACAGTTTTGTTGTGGTGTCGAAAGGAGCGAAACGTTGAGAGATGATCCCTTTGCTTTGAAGAAAAACTGAAACTCATTAGACATGTATTAAGCCGCGGAATCCATATGAAAGACCTTGATCTTTGAAGCGAGAAAGTGAGTCTCGAGGAGTGCGGCGGCTAAGCTTAAAAACTTCACCCTGTACGAGAGTAAACCCAAATAAAGCGACTAAAGACATCGATAAAGTAACAAAAATGCCCATGTCACGCGCCGAGAAACTGCCAGGTACAATCCCCGAACATCACTATGAATAACCAAAAGCATTGTAGAGGCACGAATGCATGAAAAAGGTGGAACTTTACTTTACCAAGTTTACCTGATGCTGCAATCAAGAAGTCGTGAAAGGCGTAACTTTTGACCACGTGTCCCGAATTAAACAGAAATTACGAGTACATCGGGTTTGAATTTGGCTGGGCGTACATGCCCATCTTGTTTCGGAGACTGACAACGTACATGCAAGTAGTAAGGAAAACTAGGAATGAAAGTGGAAGGAGAAACGCAGAGAGAGAGTGGTCACTTTGGGCCTTCACGATCATACGCACGACACTTGATCCTAACCTGACCCGAGCGGGAGAAATGGACATTACAATTTATTTATCAATTGGTGACCAACGAAATAAGATTTGTGGAAGTCGAGAGCCACCAAAACATCGATTCAGGAAGGAAAGATCTGCTTGATAAATGACGCCATCGTGATTAATTTTAATTTCCATCATAATTTCTGATATTAGAAGAGAATTCATGATATTAGTCATTATGGTTAGAGCTCTGGAGTCAAATACCTTGGTAGAAGAAACTTTATGATTACGAGGCAAAGTAATAAAAGCATAAGGACCATGTGTACCATTTTAGGAGTGAGTGTGTTCGGGTTACTTTAAAAATTTGTAGGAATGGGAGAAGAAGAACAACCGGTGAGCAACGAGCAATCTTGTGAAACTAGAGGCCGCGATGGAGGCATTTCGTAGTACCCTACTTCCTTTCGGGGCAATCGAGCAATATGTGCTTTGTGAAGCGTTGGACAACATGTCTCTACCGTAATGTCACGTGTTTATAAACCCTGAAACAAGTGCACTAACGGTGTCAGGTGTTCCATAGCGGCTTTACGAGTGTGTATCTGTTGCTCATCACGAAGTTCACTCAAGCGAGCATCGAGGAGATGGGATAGGATGGCGGTTCATCAGTTAGAACATGCAATTTCAAGGTGATTCTTGCTTCATCAAAAATTGATCTACGCTTCTTGGTGGCATGCACTTCTCGGACATGAAATTATGATGATGGAATTGATGGCATAAACAATGTCGCGATAGTCGTGAGTTTAACGAAAATATTCCTCAATAGAGCGCCTTGTGTGAAGTGGCCATCTCATACTCGAATGAAATTGTTTAGCGAGTTGTCTTGTGCGCCATTTAGATAAGTCCGCATAGCGACGTAGTTTATAAGGCCGCCAGGTGAACAGGTGAGACTCAGGCTAAGGGCCAAGTCATAACTTAGAGCATCATAGTTTCTCATGAACTAAAGCCTTGGCACCTTGAGGTCTTGGGAACACTCCATCCCGATATGACCCACAATTCTTTTCCTTTGACAAATAGTTTAAGTTGGAACTCCGAGCCGAATAATTTTACCGATGAAGCCGAATGAATGATTCCAACTTATCCAGTGACATGATCTGAACAAGAGACAAGAATATCCACGGTGTAGCTTAGTGAGGAAAAACCTGATAAACCTTACGAATATTATATTGCGCGAAGATTAGAAAGACAAACCAGACGTGAAAGTTATGGAGTTGTGATACAGCGAAAGGGTGTGAATGAGCGAACGAACACGTAGATGATGCGAGAACAGAGAACACCACGAGAAATTCCGTCGGGTTCTAAAGATGGAACCAGAGTGTGCCGAACAAGAAGAAACCTGGCCAAGAGAAAAATTATTCAAGCAGACAGCTCAAGAACTTTGGGCTCACGATACCATGTTAAAATACTAGATAACAGAAAAATACAAAGAGAGATTTTGGAAATGTTCTTCTCTTGATTCCGTCAGTATCTGCCATACTTATAGTCTCCTAAATTATCTAGTCTTTGGCATCTATACATGGTAACTAACAGATTCCTAATCTTTAGCGATATACATGGTAACTAACAGATTCCTAATCTTTAGCATCTATACATGGTAAGATAATATATACAGCTAATAATAGAGTCCCAATTGCATAAACTCCTAAAATTGTATATGGTAACACCGATACCACACTACCATGTCCCATTTATCGGAACCCATAGAGTTAACTCTATTGGATATACTCCAGTTCCAGGCTATCTGTCATTGAAACATACTAGTCTCCCCAATTTGAAACTTGGCCTATAAAGGTTTAATTACAATTCTCCTGCATAATAAACTTGCCAGTTATAACTAGATTGTTCCAAACATTTGACAACGTTATTAAAGCCACATGTCGACTTTCTTCACGATTCTTTGCCTCGAATGTATGATTCACCGATGTCTGTTCCTTTGAAATATTTTCTCTTATAAGTGACCACCCGATAGAAAAGCATCTACAAAGGTTACTCGCCGCTAAGTACCGTGCAATGGTCATGTTCCTGACTCACATTCACATTCCCGGTAAAACATACAATTTCTACTATGGAATCCACACATGCCATGTCATGAAGTAGAGATGAGACTCAATCATGTACCATGCCTGAGTCCTTACACGATTCCTAGCACACAATCACGAATGCCAATGTGTGATAAACGCGTCATTGATGGATATCAATGAATACTTTTGAAATAAAGAAGTCGTTTGTTTATAAACCAAAACTTTATGGATGTCATCGTTTGAATGATCTTTTTGTAATCAAAGCACATTGTGTTTCATGGGCATGATTTTAGGGATCTCCTTGCGGACTCATGCGTTTTTTTGGACTTTCATCGTTGCGGGTGTGCCAGACCGGTCAGGCCTTTCACTTTCGGGGATGTCTAACTCTTCTTGCTATTACCCACCCACCGTTTCCATGTTTTACCTTGGTGCGACTCTATTGGACATTGTCAGCGATTCCATCGCCCATCAATCTGGTATGGTGATTGATCATAATCATGTACTCACACTCATTCAATGCGATGTCTCCATGCATATGCAATATAATGCACCATTGCATGTTATATCATGCCACATTATCAAACCATACAATTCACCATGTTTTATGGACAATTATATCAAAAGCATATAATTTCCAAATAAAACCCATATCAATGACGATATACATTAACACTCATATATCAACATTCAATTACTGGCTTCCTTAATAAATTTCAAAGCTCCATAAGCAAGCCAACAGCCTTGATCCACAAGACCAACTATGGCATGGATATGCCCACAAAACAGTCTACACAATGACCTCAAAGCAAGCCATAAATAGGCTGGAACTAGGCCATGCCACCAGCCATAACCGGCCACACAATTATGCCACCAACAAGACATAAAACAGTCCCAGATTCAGTCAGAACTATCTGATAGACATAGGTTGGCCACAAAGCAGCCATACACGGTGTACAAAAGCCATATCTAGGTCACAGGATAGTTCCGAACTCAGTTCAGAAATCAGTCCCCAAACAGTCCCAAATCTGGCCTTAAACAGATAAACAGTCTAAGCTGTGGAAGTCCCGGTAAATGGACCATGGCAGGTTGGAGAGTCCGATTTGGGTGATTAAAGCCTAACATCCGGTTTACAGATGTAACTACAGCCATGAAGAACTTAGAGTCCAAATACCCTGCGACTTTCTTAGAAAGCCGATCCGAAGATCTAAACTTTAGCAAATAAACTGGCTGTGGCGGTCCTTGAAATGGACCATAGCGAGGCTGTAGGGTCTGATTTGGAGTGATTCAAAGCCTAACATCAAGTTCTCGATTGCGACTACAGCTTCAATGAAGAACAGGCTCGATTTCCCTAGTTTCAACCGGCATAATCCCAAGTGAAGGCGAGTGTAGGGTCAGCATAGAGCGACTACATAAAACCAAGCCAAACGACCCCTTAGAGGCGAGAAAACCTGTGCATTATCAGAGTTGATATTAAAGTAGGAAAGTCTCTGCCGTCGGTAGACGAACTTTACAACTCCCGGTCGGCAGACTCCGGTAGTCGGAGCGCGATAGATTAGAAAAGCCTTGGATCTTCCTTCCTCTCCTCCTTCGCTCTCCCTGTTCTTGATCACGAACCGTCCCAGCGTGAGGGGCGCGTGATTGGTCTTCATTGCTCTAGTATTTGGCTTAGATGGAAGACCTGATCCGTTTATATAAGCAGAACCTTAGTATGTAAGGGCCTTCTGTCGGTGATGAAGATGCGTTGATATTAAGTGCGGATGGCAGCCATGGAATGGCCCGATAAGTTCAAGAATTCTTTTTAAGAACCAAGAAATTTAAACTCTCAATTTTATTAATGCTTAAAACTTGAAGAATGTAGGGATAACAAGCTATAAATAGGCCAAAAAAATATGAAGAATAGAAACTAAATATTTGGCCACAAGGAAAGTAAATGTTGGCCAAAAATAGAAAAGGGAAACTAGATAATTTTAGGAACTTATTAGTAAAAATCAGCCTCAATCAGCTTTAAAATAGCGACAAATCGAATAATCGGCTCTAATAGCGACCGTCGAGGAACAAATCCTTTCAAATCGGGAACAAATTAGCTCAAAATGCGACAAATCAGGAACAAATTAGCTCCAAAATAGTAGCAAATCAGGAACAAATCATCACCAAATCAGTAGCAAATCAACACCAAATCTGAAGCGAATCTCTTTTTCTAAAAAGAAATAACAACTACTATTTGACTAGCAAAACAAGCTTTCTAAATTAAATAAAGCAATTTCTACTTTGACTTGGAGAAATAAATCTTTTTAAAATAAAACTACTCCAAATCAAAATAGTAATAAAACTCAAAACACTTGGAAATAAAAATATATTAGGTGTCTTCAAGGTTTCACAGCCTCTCGAATCTGAATTTTCCATAATTAAGATTGGATCCTAATGAATGTTCTAGAAGCTCCTGCATCACGGATCCTTTGTGCTTTGATTCTCATCACTTCTCCTTCTCTTTCTCTCTTTCTTTTCTTTCTTCTCTTTGTTTTTCTCCTTCGATGCCTCCCCACTCTCCCTTATCTCTTTGTACCAGATAAGAAGATCTTCTTCTTTATTTCCTCTTTGTTGCTTGACTTTGCTCTCATGTCATGCCATGTGCCACCCACTCACTTATCTCTCTCCATGACACTTGGCCCTCATCATGCCAAGTATTATTACACCTCATAACATAGTCACATGGCATGTGTCATCACCATGTGTCACCCACTCATTTAGTTTTACTTTTTCCCCAGCGCTTCATTTCGTCGGTTTCCGGATTCAAACAAATTTTGTATGGAACTTTATTTAAGTGTTAACTTCCAGAATTTTCTTAAAAATTATGTTTCTGGGGGTCACCTGTTACCCATTGCCTTGAAAAACGTGGAAATCCACCTATTCAGAATTCGACAAAATTTTCCTAGGCAACTAGACGAACCTAACAATGAGGTCCGTTTAATCGTCTTAAAGTTCAAATTTACCCGGGTTTTACAGCCTAACATGAGATTTAAACCAAAAAACAACCAAATTCTAGTCAACGAACTGAACCAAAAGTAGACTGAAACACAACCTTTCATTGCCTCTGCTTTAGCATGTTTGTACTCATGCTTTAGGCCATATATGGATGCAAGATGCCTTCCGCATGCCTTGTGCAGTGTAGTTTCCATCAGGGGGGCTAAGAGTGCACAAAATCATAGGGGAACACTCCCTCTTAACTTTACTATGCTTTAGTATTTTAAAGTTATGCATGGACTGTTTAACAATAAGATGGTAAGAGTTAATAAATCGCATTTTTGTCAAGCACTATTACCATGGAGGATATGAAACTGAGATGTGTAAGAAATTGGAAGGACAATGTTGTCGTGAGTACCAAAGAAGATCTTTAAAATCGATTAGTATGTGCTGCCTCTCTTTCTTTGCCATGGTTATTGTGAGCGCATATCTAATAGCCTCTTCAGAATACAGTTCTCTTGAACACACTTTTAGTGTATGCTTCTTGAGGCAGTTATGTTTTTTGATGAAATACAAGCAGTATATTACCCATATTTCAGGTTGCTGATGCATTGAGAGAATCTGGGCTTGAATCATCAAACTTAATTCTTGGTATCGACTTCACAAAGAGCAATGAGTGGACAGGTATTTCAATTTGAAAATCAATTATATTTTTGTTTTAACCTCTAAAATTTCTAACTAGCAGGAAGGAAAAAAATTATATTTCAATGATTCTAGGCAGGCATTCATTTCCATGGAGCCTTCATGCAGTGGTAACAGCTAACCCATATGAACAAGCAATCTCTATAATTGGCCGAACTCTGTCTCCTTTCGATGAAGACAACTTGATACCCTGCTTCGGATTTGGTGATGGTTGGTATCGGTTAATAATTAGTTTTTAGTTGCAATTTTTATTTATTTATACTTGAAATAGTTATCTGATGAGCTTTCTTTCTGTAGCAACAACACATGATAAGTCTGTTTCAGCTTTACCTGATCAGCGATATTGTCATGGATTTGAGGAGTTCTTCTTGCGATATAGAGATTATTCGTACTTGAAGTATCAGGTTTTGCAACATCTTTTTGCTTTTCCTTGTTCTATGCAATTGGTTGTCGTTCAAAGTGAGTTCATAATTATTATTTTGCTTTCATTTGTTTCCATCTTACTCTGCCTTAAAACATTGTTGGCTACTGTTTCATGGTCCTCTTCAAGGAAAAACAGTGAGTGTGCTGTTTTTTCGAAATTAGTAAACCATTCTATCCTCATTCATGCAAATTCTCCTTTACGTGCTTCTACATTCCTTTACCGATTTAGTTAAACATTCCAATTTGTTGGTGATTGATAGTTTTTTATGATCATAGGAATTTTATGATTAAA
The DNA here is from genome assembly GCA_016808115.1 of Tetrastigma voinierianum. Lineage (NCBI taxonomy): Eukaryota > Viridiplantae > Streptophyta > Magnoliopsida > Vitales > Vitaceae > Tetrastigma > Tetrastigma voinierianum. Next base: position 701,218 of record JAEQBH010001894.1, on the reverse strand, counting down.
CAGTTTTGACAAGATCCGAGTTGTAGGTATATTGATGATTTTTTCTTTGTTCTTTACAAAACATTTCCTCAGGTCTTGTATGTCTGTTATTTTATCTTGGAAATTTTTTTTGTCCATAGCAAATTATCTAGAAATGAAGCGGAAAGTTTAATTTCCCAGGGTTTAATTTCATGAGGCAAAGTGAACTTCCACCAAGTTAATAAATTATTGGATTCGAGAAAACAAAATTTTATTTTAAATGCTACATTGCTCTATACTGCCTATCTAAGAATTGATCTTTTTTTAATGAAATTTGGAAATTCTAGTGAATACTCATAATTTCACCTTTTAAGGTGTTCAATGTACATTTTAGCTTTAGGATGACTTTATTTCCAGTCTTTCGGTTGTTTTTCTTATTTCTCCTCCTGATCCTATATCACACCATTTGAAGTTTTAATCATTGATAATCTTACATAAATAGGAACTGGAAGTTTAAACTGCAATTCACCACTCAGCTTCTTTTGGAATTTAATGTTGTGCCCAGTGAAACTGCCTGTCAGATATACTAATCAAAGGGCTGACCTGAAACTTGAATATGGTGTTGATCCTTGTGCTGTTTGGTTGAACGGCGGGGGCTATGAATTTTCTGTCAGGTGAGACCTAAAGTAAGCAGACCAATGGTCACTATGATGGTGGTGGGAGATTATAGTATAAATTTTCTGACATCTGTTACCGTAATTTTCTTAAGAATGGCACCACATATTCATAGCAATATCATGACTCCCATTTTGGTTTTCTATTGGTACTTAGATCATTTGGTGTTCCTTTAGTTTGTTTTGACATAAAATATTACATGTCAAGTATATCTTCAAAGTAGAAAATGATACCCTTTGATACATATTCAAAGATTCTTTAGTAATCCATAGATCCAGATTCCACCAGGCCAGCCACTTAATCACCCACAGCACTCTCGAGATGCATGATTCTTCTCTTTCCATGAAGCATTTAGGAATGCGGATATAACCTCCTATAGAACTTTCAGAATCCTGAGGACCTCGGTGGTGATCTTAAATAGGTTGGATGATAGATCAGCAGGCCAATAATCCTAGACCCAACTTGCAAAGAGTAAGGGCTACATAGAGAGACTACCTCTTAATTTGGTATCAAATTTGCAAGTTGAATTTTGAAGGATGATCAGAGATTTGGAAGATCTCCTTTTAAGGAGTAAAGCTTCTTATGAGATATGTGCTTTTGGATTTTCCTTTAGGAGCATGACTTTTTGTGATGTATTGTTACTAACAGCATCTAAGGGATGCTGATAAATAGATGCCAATACTAGAGTTAGGTGGTGAAACCTCATTCACCTGAATATATCCATATCCTATGTTATCCAAATTACTTTTAGTTTAGTTTCTTTGTGCAGTGGTTATGGATAAATCCAATCCTAGAAAGAGAGAATGAATCAACCCTCAGCATTTTGTATCCGTCTCTATCTCATTTAAAGGCAAGGGATATTTATTTTTCCAATATTCTCATACAATACCCTCCTTTTTTTTTGAATTTGATCAATATGATTAGTCATGTCAAGATAAGTAATGATGCGTGCCTAATCATGTAGTTGTTATCAGAACTTTAGATGCAGAGTCCTCACGGCCCCAAAATGTGCCTCTGAGTTAAAAGGAGTTTATACTTATATAGTGCTAGGAACTTCTCTCCTATCCCATGTTGGATGTGACAAACACCCCCGATATGGACAAAAAATCCTCATTGTGTCCATGAGATTACAAGGGCAAACAAACACATTCCCAACGGAGCCAAACAAACCCTCACATCGAGGTCAAGTATTAGCTTTGATACCATATGTAAAGACCCACGTGCAACCATGTAGATATTGCCTACTTTGCACTTAAGGGTTCCTCACGACTTTAAAACACACTTACTAGTTAGAGGCTCATACTTATATGTGGTAATAACTTTCCCGAAAGAAGGATTCGCGACCTTTATATAAATATAGTTCATTTAATCTCATAGATGCATTTTCGATCGCGAGAATCGGCTTTGGGCCTAAAGCAGACGATATCTACATGATTGGGTGTGAGTTGTTACCAAGAAAATGAGTTTTGTGATTGTCAGGAGTTGTTACAAAACTTTCATGAGTTGTATCAACATGAAGGTGTGTTTATCACATCCCACATGGGATGGGAAAGTTCTTAACACTATATAAGTACGAGTTTCTCTTAACTTTGTAGAAGCATTTCGAAGTCGTGAACCTTAGGCCTAAAGTGAACGATGTCTACATGGTTGGGTGCAAGTAGTTACAAATGGTACCAAAACTGATCCTTGATCCACTAGGTGGTTGTTTTCTTTATTCTATTGGCCCTATAGTGGGTGTTTGTTTTTTCATTCCCACAATCCCATGGGACACAATTGGGACATTTGTATGTAAATTGTGGTGTTTGTCGCATTCCATGAGGGATAAGGAGAAAGCTCATGACACTATATTAGTATGAGCTCCTATCTTTAGTATGGTTTTATATGCTCGAATTTCATATATGTGGTGGATCTATCTAGAGATTTCGAATGCTCTTTTCCGTGGAAGGCTTCATGTGATTAATCAATTGAAAAGGGCTTATCATAAAAAATTGATAGTTAATCAGTTCTCATATACAAAAAATAAGTGCAACTTTTGATTTGAGCATTCAAACACATGCAGCATGCCACAAGCCCTTCATTTGGGGCTCATATGTGTTCTTTTGTCTACTCAATGCGAATTGCACATTGGAATTTCATTAGGATTCATAGACATGGTCGCCAGTGAGTCTTCTTACACTCTTATGTACTTAACATACAGGTCCAACTTCCTTTGCCCCCATAATTGATGCAGCTATTGACATTGTGGAGGGAAGCAATGGGCAATATCACGTTCTGGTCATTGTTGCAGATGGGCAGGCAGGTTCATGAAACATGCTGAATGAATGACAGGACTTTTTTCCATTATTTACAACGGGTTTTTAATCAACCTTTTAATTTTCCATTGTTTCCTTTCGATTTGAAATGTTTATGTATTCACCCACAGGTTACCAGAAGTCCTGATGTACCACCTGGAAGGTTTAGTCCACAAGAACAAGCAACTGTAAATTCTATAGTTGCAGCTAGGTAAAGCAATTCCGTTCTGTAACCTGCAGTTGATTTTTACTTTTCTATTTTATTTTATTGGTTGCTGCCATCTTAATTGGTCGCGTTTTGGTAAACAGCCACTATCCTCTCTCCATTATTTTGATTGGTGTGGGGGATGGACCATGGGATGCAATGCAACTATTTGATGATCATATTCCTCATCGCTCATTTGACAACTTCCAGGTAGTGATCACATTTAGATTTTGTGTTTTACATTTTTCATTCAAGTTCATAATTTGTTAGGTTCCTTATAACTAGGTCAATTAACAAATTTAATTGACCTTAAGGCCATGTTTAGTTGGCGGGACAAAATAGGATATCTATATATATATATATATATATATATATATATATATATATATATTGTTATAGTATGTATCCGATTGACTTGTAGGGTTGTAACCGATTAGGAATGATAGATTGCGTACCTATTGTATAGACTAACCCTCTTGTTTGTAGGGTTGTAACCGATTAGGAATGATAGATTGCGTACCTATTGTATAGACTAACCCTCTTGTTTATATACACATGATGAATCAATGGAAAATACAAGGAATTCATTCCTTCAATTTTCCTGTCCTTTTGTTCTACATGGTATCAAAGCTTAGGGCTTGGATTTGAGCAAAATTAGGAAGAATTTCAGGAAGGTGTAAGAGGGTTGTGGGGGTGTTAGAGAGAGAGAGGGTGACACTGCCCACTTAGGAGGGACTGATTAATTTGCCCGGCCGAATAGGGCCACCAAGTCGATGGATGGAAAATTGACACGTCGCGGCTCCTGCGGCGGATATGCAATTTTGTCCTATTCCCACTAGCATCAGCGCGTGAGGCATAGGGCCTCCTCGACGCGCCTCTTCCACCAAGGTCGTCGTGTGACAAACATCCTCGGACACACCTTCCTATGGGTCATCGAAATAGTGTCTTTCAAAGCTTTTTTGGTCCGACAACCACTCTTCCTAGGGTTTCTGCCTCTGTTTCTTGATTCCTTTGACTTTCAGTAACATTCAAAGGTGTTTTGTGGTTTCTAGGTCCAAAATCCTTTCAAGGGTGTTTCTTCGTGGATTTGTGTTGCAAACCTAGGGTTTTTTTAGGAGGTTTATGTGCTCTTGATTTCTAAAGGATTTCTTTCCCTGAATTCTTTTCTAGTTTAGAAGATAAAAAGCCTGTTTTGGCACTTGAAGTGGCCTCGATGATGTCCAAAATCACATAGGACAAATTGTTTGGTCCTAATTATTTGGATTGGGAGTAAAACGATTGAATCTACTTAAGGAGCATATGTTTGGCTAGTCATCTTACTAAGGATCCTCCAACCGACGATTCGAAAGAGCAGTGGATGGAGGAGGATGCTCATCTTTTCCTACAAATTCGTAATTCCATCAACAATAAGGTACTTGGTCTCATTAATTATTTTGAGTTTGTTAAGGAACTAATGAATTATTTGGAGTGCGTGTTTTTTTGGAAGGGGGATATTTCTTGTATATTTGATGTGTATAAAACCTTTTATCGATCAGAGAAACAATATCGGTCTCTCACATAATTTTTTATGGACTATAAAAAGACATATGAAGAGCTTAATATGCCATTGCCTTTAGTCGAATGTCAAGTTCAACAAACTCTTGAGAATATAGATGGCGTGATGGGATTCCTATTGCTCTTCCTGCGGTATAAATCAATTAAGGCTCAGTTACGTAAAGCCACGAGATATCATCCTTCAGATATCTTTGGGATACTTTGCAAAGAAATCTCTCTGCTCTTTATCTGCCCATATGATCAATGCCCTTGTTGGTTGGGTTTCATTGTTAGTGAGTTAGAGAAGCAGGAACTAAAATAGTGGTCTAAGTAACGCCCCAGAGATTGACTGCGGAGGTGTTTGCTATTCTTCTTGTAAACACGGACATCGATCTGAAACTATAAGAAATTGCAAAACCAAAATAATAGATTTTTCGTATGCTCATATAGCCTCCACTAATGAGGCATTAGATCAATCATTTCAGTTCTCAATAAAAGAATTAGCTAGGTTCCACTCGTATCATGAATCATTGAAGTCTCCAGCTACTTCAATTATTGTTATTATTGAGCCATGTAACTCAAATACATGCCTTGTCTCTTCTTTGTCCCCCGATGGGTCATTAGTTATGAAATGCACATCATGACATGTAATTAACCTATTTTCTACCTTTCGATCCACGACCTTGACTTTCATTGTCACTTTGGCTGATGGATCACAGTCATGTGTTCTTGGGTCAGGTACAATCTTTCCTACTTCATCTATTCTTCTGTCATTCGTCTCGAGTTTACCAAATTTGTCTATGAGCAAACTAACTCAAGCACTGAAGTGTTGTATCTCATTTTTTCTCGATTTTTGTCTCTTTCAAGATCTTATGACGAAACATATTATTGATGTGTGTTATAAAGTCTCTGCATTCTTAATCTTCAGGGTACTAGACACGCCGCTTGTTTTGGAATTACTAAACCATCCGAGACTCATTGTCGATTGGGCCTCTCTTCCCTTGTTGAATAATTGTATTAGTTTTGAGTTTGTCGTCGTTCGTTAGATGCTATTAATTTGACTTATCGTCATCTTAATTCTAGTCCTAGAGTCAATAAATGAGTTGTGCTCCCTTTAAAATTAGTTCATTTAGATGTGTGGGGTCCATATCCAGTTGTGTTCCCAATTGGGTTTCGATACTTTGTTACTTTTGTCGATGATGACTCGTGAACAACTTGATTATATTTAACGAAAACTCATTTTGAGTTATTTTCTCATTTTTGTGCCTTTTGTGCTGAGATTCACACTCAGTTTCATGTTTTTGTTCAAAGTTTGAGAAGTGATAATGCTAAGGAATATCTTTAGAACGTTGATCCATTATGCTTCCAAAATGGCATCCTTCGTCAAGCGTCTTGTGTTGTCACTATAGAATGGAGTTGTTGAAATAAAAATAGGCACCTCCTAGCTACTAAACTATTATTTCAAATCTGCGATACCGAAGCATTTTGGGTCGATGTTTCTGACTTGCTTCTTGATTGTCGACGCCTTCCTTAGTTTTGAATTAGGACACTTTATTTCAAACCCAATAAATCATTGTTTCCCATTGAGCCTTGGATATTTTGGTGTACTTGTTTTGTTCAGGATGTTCGTTTGCATGTGTCTAAACTTGATCGTAAGTCATTGAAATGTATATTTCTTGGTTACTCTCGAGTTCAAAAGGGGTATAGATGTAATTGTCTTAGTCTTTGTAGGTACTTGGTTTTTGTTGATGTCACATTTCTTGAGAATGTACATTTTTCTCAATGTTTGATCCACACTAATTAGGGGGAGGATGACAACTTGCTCATTTATACTATTGCCTCACCACGTCCTACCCCTGTTCATGCTCTGGTAAAGCCTTCTATCACTTAGGTCTACACTCGGCGCCAAAACTCCTGACATCATATCCAGTCCTTAGTGACGATCTTCCTATTACTCTTCGTAAATCATTATATGACTTGAAACAGAGTCCACATGCATGATTTGACAAATTCAATCAAGTAATTGAAGTTTATTGTCTGAAACAAATCTGATCACTCGACTTTATATAAATTATGAAGCATGTATCATCATTGGTTATTGTGTCAGATGATATTGTCATTCGCAGGGCTTGATATTCTTAGTATATCATCACTTAGTCCTTTCATGGCCAATTCCGGACAAAGATTTAGGATATAAAAATTTCTTGAGCATTAGTATGAGGCAAATATGAAATCTTCTTATCTCAAAAATAATATGTGTTGGATCTATTGTCTGAAACATGAAAATTGAATTAATAAAGCTATGTGGCTCCACATGGAGCAAGCTTTCTGTCTTGATAAGAGAATGCAAATTGTTTGAGGGCTGGAGAGATATAGAAAACGGTTAGAAAGCAACTGCCTTCTGATAACACATCACGATATTTTAGCTACATCGATGTTGTAATGCGTCTGTCCTCTCGATAGTTGATCATTAGGCTGACGTATAATAGATTACATGTTGCCGAAATAGGCCCCGAGAATGGTATTTTATACCAAGTAACCATGGGCATAATAGAATTAGTGTTTCACGAATCTTGGTTGGTGAATCACAAGAAGGCAGAGTGCCGGGTTAGCGCTGCTGTTGGAGAATGCAGTCTGTGGAAGAGTAAAGCAAGTGTGGTTTCTCGTTCAAGTGGAGAATCTAAATATAGAGTAATGGCACAGTTTGTGTGTGAGATCATGTGACTTCATCAACTCTTAGTGGAAGTCAATATTAAAACTTCGGTTCCAGCAAAGCTCTGGTGTGACAACCAGGCTACCCTTTCATGTTGCATCTAATTTTGTAATCCATGAACAAACTAAGCACATTGAAATACATTGAGATAGATTGTCATTTCGTTCGTGAGAAAATACAACTCGGTTTGATTTCTACAAGATATGTGAAGACTGAAGAACAATTGGGCGATCTTCACTAAGGCTCTAAGTGGGGAACGGGTTACTTATTTATGTAACAAGTTGGGCATGATTAACATCTATGCTCAAACTTGAGAAGGAGAATTGTAACTGATTAGGAAGCTTGACTTGTAGGGTTGTAACCAATTAGGAATGATAGATTATATATATATATATATATATATATATATATATATATATATATATATATATATATATATATATATATATATATATATATATAAAAGAGAAAAGATAATATGAAATGAATAAAAGAAATATACATTACTTCAATGTTTAAACTAAAAATTATATTGCACTTCAATGTTTTCTATATATGAAACAAATCCCTCAATGTATATATCAATAATATAATAAACATACATAGATAATCTTCTACCATAGAAGACATAAATGCCCTTAATTTGTTTGATCAATAAAGCCCATTTGTGGGCACATCAGAGAGAGATTGATGACATGTCATAAGTCCTCTGAAAAAAGAAAAAAAGAAAAAAACTCATAACATGCTTAAAACATTAATTTAACAGTCATATGACATTAATGTAAAAACTTTTCCCTTAATGTAACAAATTTGACCTTAATGTAACAGTCATATAATACTAATGTAACATGCTTACAATATTAATATAGCAATTTTCCTTTTAATGTAACATAGTTACCTAAATTAAAGTGTTAAATTAAAAGGGAAAACTGTTACATTAAGGGGAAAGCTCTTATATTAATGTTGTAAGCATGTTACATTAGTATTATATGATTTTTTACATTAAAGTCAAAGTTGTTATATTAAGGGAAAAGTTGTTACATTAATTTATATGACAGTTATATTAATGTTGTAAGCATTTTTTTTAAAAAAATTTAGAGGACTTATGACATGTCATCGGTCTCTCTCTTACGTGTCCACATATGGGCTGCATTGATCAAACACATTAAGGGCATTTATGTCTTCTTAAGGGGTGTTACTATTCTATTGCATGTTTTTATTATATTGTTGGAGATGATATATTTAAAGGTGATTTGAAGGATTTATCTATATTGTTCCTTTCATTAATTTTTCACAACTACTTTTGTATTGCTTCATAAATTTGTTTGTTTCTTCTTATTATTAAGTTTTCAAATTTTATTCAATAATTATATAATATAAATAAAGAATTTTAAGCCCTCGAGACGTGACTCAAATGGGAAGCAAATGGTTCAATACATAGACACATACCCAAACGGTACTTGTACCAACCACACCTTTGTATTATAGATGACTTTTACAATAGAAAAGGTCTTCTCTGTTCATGTTCAATTGTAAACATGCTGTTGGTCACATATTTGAAATGTCATGGTGTAAAAAAAACGAAAACACATAGATTTCTGAGGTTCGTAGTGTATCTACATCCGCAGGAATCGTGGCTCCAAACTTTCACTATCTATGAATTCATAGGGTTCATAGTAATGAGTTTATAATAATCTTGGATATAATTAAATTACAAAAGTACCCCTATGCCTAAATATGCGTATCATGCAGGGTCTTGAATTTGCAAAGAAGTACCATGGATATGACCAAGTAAAATACCTCTATGCCTAAATATACCACCCCAGCCCTCCCAACAAAAAGGTTGGTAGGAGGGACGGTTAGACATTTGTAACGACCCTTTTAGCCTCGGTATGAGCTACATTACATGGGACTAACAGTTATGGAAGTTAGTTGGGTTCAGAAGTGGTTGTCGACTTTTCTCAAAATAATGTTGGAGAGCAAGGAAGCACATAAAAACAACCTTTGCGCTTGTACATTAATAAATCCCATTCAGTACAGACTACCCTGAGGCTGCAGTCCAGTCAAATGGAAATATATATGTTAGAATTTGGCTCTCTATTTATTGTTTGATATAATTTCCAACTTAAAATATGGGGTTTGTAGAATTTAAGTCTGTTTTCTACTTAAAATGTAGCCAAAGATTTTTGTAATTGGTGGTCTGAACAGGGCCTTCACCCCAAAGAAGTGGTTGATCATGATCATCAACTTAGATCATCATTACACCACAGGATGATCAGCACCGCTCAATCCGAGGAGGACCAAGCACCCCCACTCGACCAGGTAATTAATTAATTCATTTGTTTCTTTGGTTCTTGTTTTGTTTTTTAAAAACTATTATTGACAGCAATTTCATAAAAATACAGAGAATACCAAAACTGTTCTTGTTATTTGAATGTGGTGTTTTCTGCATTTTGTGTTTTACATAACAAAAAAAAAAAGGAAACCAAGGGCATGTTTTGGTTCATGTTTTTGAAAACTGTTATTGAGAACAGTTTTTGAAAATACAAAGAACACAAAAATGGTGCTCTCTAAAACCTCTTCTTGTTATTTGAATTTAGTATTTTTTGTGTTCTCTATGTTTTGAATAACAAAAAAAAAAAAACAAGGGCCTATACTTGGTAATGTTTTGAAAACTATTTTTAAACTGATTTTTGAAAACATAATGCTTTCTTTATTACAGTCTTTTATGGCAGTTGTGTTATGCAGTTTAACGTTTTTGTATTCTGTGTTTCAAGAGCAAAGCAATAGGAGCCAGCGTGTTATGTGTTTTATTATAAGCACATTTTCAAAATTTAAAAAAGCGTTTATAAAAACTGTAAGCGTGTCCCTCTTTTCCTTGTTCTCCAATTGATTTGAGAACAAATTTAAAAACTATGTAACCAAACAAACCCTAAGTATTTCTCATTATCAAATTCCTTTTGTAAAAAGCTAAAGAGTGTGGGTTATGATTGTGCTTGTGTTGAAGGTGTGCCCCATATGCTTGACAAATCCGAAGAACATGGCTTTTGGATGCGGTCATTTGGTAAGTGTCATTATCTATTAACATAAGAAAGAAAGAAAGTGTAGATAATGAATTATTAATGGATGTTTTTGTTTTTGTTTTGATTTGATTTGGTATTTATTTATCTGTTCTGTTTTAAAAGACTTGCAAGGAATGTGGTGAGTCGATATCACTGTGCCCATTGTGCCGGGAGCCCATACAAACTCGTCTCAAATATACTCTCTTAATATAGACAGAAAGAGCTGCGAGCTGCGAGCTGCGTTGCGTTATGTAAGTTTGTGTTTACTTTCAATGGTAAGAAGTGTGTGTATGTATTTAAGCTTGCAAAATGACCCGATTGTACCCCTACCCTACCCATAAGAACAACTGTGTATTTATTTTTCTATAAGCCCGCCCTTCCATTTGTTTCTTTGAATTACTCATTCTGAATAAGACAATTGTAATAATAATAATATTTTTTAAAGGAACTTTCGGGTTCGTCTCAGAACTTTAATTAGATTATTATATTGATACATTAGTTTTAATCAATGTCTTTAAGAAAAACCCATTCGATCGGTCGATCCACGTGGTTCATTCATCGTTGGTTGATTTTATCCAGGCAGAATCATTACAAACCAGCTATCAAGCCAGCTGAGGTTTTATGCGGGTAATCCCATTGAAAAAAAATCCGAGACTTCCGAGATCTACTTTCAAAAAAATAACCAAACTGATGCGTTTGAAAGCAGTGTAAAGGCAGTTGACAACTGCAAACGAAATAGTCAATGGCGGCATTCCCATGGCGGTTTCTTTTAAAAAATTTCAATTGCAGCTCGCGCCGGTTCCATATTTTAAAAAAATATCAATAATGTACTCGCGCCGGTTCTGTTATAAAACCGGCCTCCCAAACCTGCTAAAGACTAATGTGGCGCTCGACTCGGCGGCTATTTTCATGTTTGGTGCGATGCGTAGGTATTATGGTTATTTCGACCAATTTGATTTAACTATAAAAACATGATGAAGACAATGAAAAATCTTGGCCCCAATTTTTGATTTATTAAAAAATAATCCTTGAGTTAAACTAAATTCGACCTCTAAATTAAAGTTCTAATCGGACCTCATTGATTGGTTGAATTGATTAAGTTGATGATATCAATTCAACATTCATTTAATAATCATTTTAAACTTTCTTGTCTATGCTTTTACTCATCAAAAATGTTTTAAAGCTTTTCTCGAATTTTATAAAGTGTGTATTATGTATATTGAAAATAATCCATTTTAAATAAAATATAATTTATTATTTTATGTATTTACATGTGTTTTATAAAAAATGATTATCATTAGAAAAATAATATTGAGTGTATTATTTTGGAACTATGATAAAAAATCGAGTAATGAACATATATGCACTAGACATGCAAAAGGCATGTATGTACCAAATCATGCACTTTATAACATTTAAATATATTAAAACATTTTTGTACGGAGAATATCATATATAAAAAAAATAATATGTATCAATGTGTGTCCACAAGGCGGCGCCTTTACATATTTCTCTTGGGACGGCACCTAAAATAACTTGGGTTTGTGGTGTAGGTCTGTGAAGTGCGAGAAGGTGAGGGTGATGGGCGAGTGATCGGTGAGATGCGATGGAAATGAATATCGATGGATAGATAGTCGATGTACCGCGTCGATCACGGTGGCCTGCACGGAAGTCTACCCGCTCGGGTAAGGTCGGCTGATGGTATCATCGCGGATCGATGTATCAGTTGGAAATGGTGTGACGATTGGGATATCTAATCTTATCGTTTGGCTCACGTCGACACGGATAAGGTCTGAGACATGTAAAAGTGCGTAGGAGTATGGAAGTGATGTGTAGTGCGGAGTAGGGAAGGTGATGCGTCAGTAGCGAGTGGGTATGGTGATGTGCCAGGTGTGTGGGGTATCGCGGCTCGGTGGAGTGGTAGAATTGCTGGAGGTATCGAAGTAGGCATAGTCGATTTCGGGTGTACCTGGGCCGCTCTCACTATCGAATGATGACGACCCTGTCTCGGGGGACGGCCTCGGCGATCAACTCCCTCCTCTCCTCTCCACCTGGTGAGTGTACGTGATGGTGTGGACAGAGGTGAATAAATGGCTCATGTGATGTCGAAGCCTTCTGAGTGTACCCGGCGATGCGATGGTCTTCACGATCTGGTGCTTATTTGATCGAGACGTATCAGTCATCTTATAAAGCTTATAGGGTATCAGAAGCGGGAGGCGAATGGCTATGTCGGCCATGTGGCGATCTGTGAACGAGAAAAATTATATTATAATCTATTAATTAAAATTGGTAAAATATTTTAGAAACTTTATGTTTCAACTTTACGAAAGATCCATACGGTGTAGTATGGAACCTCATATCATCCCATGCGATCGTGGTGTCGCCGCGCCGTGTGATCGGCGATACCCTTTAATGTGAATCATGAAAATCGTAAAAACCCGACATAAATTTAGTGATGATCCTAGCGGCTCGCGTCCGCTAATGCTATGTGGTGCATGAAAATTATGTCCAGCGGTGTAAGTCACGTGCATCCTTGCATGCAGCGCTTTCGAGCGAGGTGGAGTATCTCACATTACATCCCAAGCGCCGCGGGACTCTCTCACGGGCGATGCCACTCGACAATCTCGAGAACATATGAGGTGACATCGTCGCGAGGATCACGATCCGCTAAAGCGGATATATGGGGTGGTCGATAGCCTCTCCCCACGTATAAGGCTGCCATGGACCTACATGAACACTTTATGTTAATAATAAATTTTACGAATATGAATATAAATTAATATAGAACCATAAAGTTTACATAAACATTACGTCGAGTCTGTGCATCTAGCTGATCTCGGTATAGGAGGAGTAGACCCGATGGGTTATGCACCCGTGTCAAGGTACTCTCCACACGCAGTGGAAGTCTTCTGCATTTGTACCTCTGGCTCGGCGGAGGATGTCTGTCCAGTCAGTGGGCTGACTGGTAGGTCACCATCACAAACATGACATCACGCATCATCTGAGCCGACGGTGGTGATGTGGAATCGGCGTGGTACTTTAAAACCAAAGATTGCGCCGGCGTGCGATCCTCTCATGACCATAAATGAATCTGAGAACAATGAAAATGGGTAAAAATAGTAAGTTTTATATTAGTAAAGGAAAATTATAAATCATTTCCTTTACGGGTTTCATAATTTAACGAAAATCGAGGTGATCTCGCATGCGAGGAGTCTACCCAAAATACAACATGTAGAAATATCGACGACAAGTCTCAATGACCTGTCGGTCGAATTATGGAGTAATAGTGAGCATAAGCATCCCGATTCATCCATGCGACAACACACATTCCCGGTTATTACATACTGTATGAGTGTCTGTACCCAATACCACGGCTAAGATCCAAGGCGGCTGGGCCTCTTCGCGGTATGTATGTGCTAGTACTGCACCACCCCAACTATATGTCGCAGTAAGCGTCAAATCTCGCAGTAGAGGTAGATAGCAAATGGGAACCATCACACCCTTCTTGTCATGACAAGAAGGATCGATGTATTGTAACATGAACCCGCGCTGCTTGGCTCTAATGTGGCATCATCTGCATTAGGTGGCGGGGTGGACAACTGCAAACATAACCACCGCAAGGAGATAGTGACTCCTCTAATAGCATCGCCCCGGTGGGATGGCGACGACTCCGCTGCAATGCCGCCCATCTAGCACATGTGCGGTGGCTGGCGGGGGCCATGGATCGTAGGCGGAGGGATGGCGGCGTCTGTGATGTCATTATCTCCCCTGCTTGGCTATAGGCGATGTGTGTCGCCGGTCGCCATCTCGACGGTGAGGTGATAAGTATTGTCGATCGCGATAAGCTAAGCGGTATATCACGGTAAAATCGGACCTAATCCGTATGGAGGATCAGATATCCATCCTGCGCATAGACATGGCTCTCATGCGCCGGTAAGGAGGATCTCTGAAGCGCAATATGAAACATCAAATTTAAAAGTGGTTATGTATAGAATTACATATTACCAGCTATATGGCCATATGCGCTATTAACAAATTGCGTACTTGCTGCGTATCTCTTAAATTGTGTTCGATTATACGTCTTGCAAAACAAAGGCGGATGCTTCAATAAACAGTCCGCATCATAAAATCACGAGCGCCCGTGTCTATAAGATATAACAAATCCAGCATAATTGTCAAATATGGTTGTCAACATTAATTACAGCGACAATTTACAATAAACACGTACAATAAGAATGTTTCATTTATTGAATAGAAAGTCGATATAAAAATGACTACTAAATATTGATTGCCTCGTTTCTGAAGTAAGCGCTAGTACATAAGTCTTACTCTGAACAAAAAAAAGGTGAGGTCCTCATTTACAAACAAACAACTAATTGCCTTACTTCACATCCCATAACTAAAGTTTGATTTCTACTCTTACAAGGCGCGATTGTGATACATTTGTTTTTAACCCACATTTTACTTGGTTTTGCCCTCACAATGTCCGTTTCATTGTCTGGCGGGTTGATTTAGGACGGCCACTGACTTGCCGTTTCATTGACTCAGGAGCTACGATCGTTGGACCATCATAAATAGGCCACTCATCTTCATTGAATATGGGATAAAACAAATTTGCCCAAGTGTCATAATAAGACTGCGTAGTGTAGTAGAGCAGATGACCGAAAATCCAACACATCGTCTTGACATCGCGCGATATTATGATTACATGGAAATCCATATATCGAGTGTCTTGCCACATGCTGCATTTCTTGTCATGTAAGTTCAAGTGATGAATGCGTCCACTCCTAGACTTTACGTTAAATCTGCCCTGTAAGTGATCGTAAAGAACAATTTCCGATGACCCGGCCTTATCCACCTGACCTACTGAATGAGCATCGACTAGCCAGATATTTGCTGCATCGGATGCCAATCTGACACCTTGTTCCTTCTTGCAGCAGTAGTTGTTAAAGCAGAGCGTGTCAAATGAACTAATGCATTGATTGGTAAGGCACGGGCCTTTGAAACATTGTTAAATACCTCTGACATGTGGTTGTCATTATCTACGTATCTTCGGCCTCCCACATCATGAAAGTGCCCGTAGCGGAAGAGGATCACCTCTAACCATTGTAGTCTTGAGATAATTCTCCCAATTGTAACCATATACATATTCATCTTCATTAGTGTTGTTAGCGGTTGCTCACGCATACCAAATTCTTCATGATTTTATCTTTGAAATGCGGGTCATAAATTACTTTTAAGATGGCTGCATCACGGATCTTATTATTGGCGTATGGTGCATCAGCGAAGATGAGGATCGCTCATAGCTGCCATAATACCTGGATGTCTATAAGATATAACACATATTCCGTCCGTTGTGTTACTCTATTTCTGATACATGCCAGAACCATCCCGACTATCAATACTCGCCTTTTATAATGTGAATCTGATAGAATAATGATTATTCATCACATCCCATAACAATCAACAATGTCCTTTATGCTTCCCATACAAATGTGTACCATCAATACTAAGTCTTAGGACGACAGTTGCGAACCCTTCAATGAATGGCTTGAATGCGAACACGGCGGAATGAATACCGTTTGTTGGCTGCTTATGAGGTGGTTTTCCAAGCCCAACACATCCGAGTTGGCTTGTTCTATGGCCGAACGGCGTGGGAAAAATCACCAAATAAGTGTCATGCCTTATCTTCCCATCAAGGCTTTTTATATGAAATTTCATATCCCCATTTCTCCTGCGCTTTGCTTGAATAGCAGCGGGGATACTTGTCAGTGTGCCTTAATTATTACGTATGTGAGTAGCAACCAACTTTGAGTCCAGTTGATGATGGTCTCGGTTTAAGACAGGATTTACACAAGTATGCGGCCCTTTATGTTTGTTGATCACAAATAAGCTGGTTTCTTCCACAACCGCCAGCGCGCGCTTCCGTGGCATTGACATTCACCGGCGCTGTCACCGGGCGAAGCGATTTTTGAGGAAACCTTTAACAAACTCTGGTATTAACGTTGAGTAAATCTTGCAATCTTTGACCGGTTAGAATTAAAAACTTGCTCAACTACAAATTCACCACTCTTTCATGGTTGTCTCTTGCACCCATGGAGTCGACCACTTGGTAACAATATCTATGTTTCGACATGTTAACAAGGTGGTGGTAGGTGATCTTTTGAATAGGGCTAACTCATTGGTCCCTCATCATCATTGCAATATTGATACATCTGTAATGTAATGCATCATGAACAAATAACCCTCGCTCATTCTCCAAAACCTGATTTGTGGTATGGAATGATGATGTGTCCATCGGCTTGGGCGTATGAAGTCATCATCATATTCATCCATCATCTTCACCAGTTCATCATTACCTTAACCATAAGCGTAATCATCATCATCTCCATATGCTCCTGTATCCATCTTGGACCGCTACCGACTGGCACGGTCAATTTCTGCCAAATTCTCATTCTGGCGGTGATGATCGATTCTCTTGTCGGTGTATTCTGCGACCTCGGCAAACAATTCAATTTCCTCGATGTGGTTGGTATTAACATGTTATTAGGTGCCTGAATCTGTCATTCATAATATAAAGTTGAACCTATTCCTTTTTTAGAGGGATAACACGCGGGACTAAGTTTGAACTTCCGTTTGTCAATGAGTGTTGCAAAATCGTGCCTGATTATTTGAAGCGATCTTGATCAGCACGGTATTTCCCAAAGGCGCAATGGAAAACATTTGTCGTATTTCTATAAATTATCGATTCCTCACTATGTCCATTGTAGTAACACATTACGGGGAATGAGAAACTTGAACATAGCGGCTTTGTTTCAAATAGAAGGAAACAAATTAAATAGTATGAGATAAGTTTATCCTGATACTTTGTTTATAAAATAAATGGCCCCAATCATTGCCTTTAGGGACTCATGATTTAATGAAATCGAAATGAGAGTCTCCTTTATGCGAAACTCTACCCAAAATACAATTTCTCCTAAAAACACAACCAACATGGCTCGATATCATACAATGACTTCAGTGGGTCCAAATTTGAGTGAAAAAGTTGGTGGTAAAGACCTTCCAAAAACCTCTTCCCAATGCAATAATTTACTTGCAATGCATGCAATAATTAAGATAACAACTTTATTTATTTTATATCGTAATGAAAATAAATGATATAAAAGATATACAATTACAATATATGGGTGGAACTATGCAAAAATGATATAAATATTTTCGCCTCCTTCAAACCTGTATATCGTTTTGAAGGAGGTTAGTTTGGAAACACAGTTTAGTTTAATATGATGTCAAAGCGTTGTAGATTTATATATCATATTGTATTGGGTCTTGCATTAGCAAAACCATGTTATGGTCAATATTTTTCTTTCATTTCTCCTTTTGGAATTAAAAAAAAAAAAAAACCATTCCCATTTGTGTAGTCTCTGGGAACTCACTTGCTTGATGGTATATATATATATATATATATATATATATATATATATATATAATATTAGATCATAGATTTTCCCCTTCCCTTTGGGAGGTTCCATTTAATCGGTGGTTGGTAAGGTGTTGAGAGATTCACGATAAATGTATTATATTGAATGATTGAGCATTTGTTCATTTTTATCATAGATCTCTAGAATACTAATATATGACAGCTTCAAGTAAAAAAAAAGGGTTAGAAAATTTGAAGGTTAAGTAGGGTGCTTGCCTTTATTCGGTTCAACCACTCACGATAAACCAAACGTAATTTGAAACATGGAAATCCAAATTTATAAATTTAAATATTTTTTTATAAAATGTATCTGGCGTTCTTACAGATACGAGTTTTGTTATAAATTTTCCAAGAGAATACTTGATTTATTTTTTAGAAATTTGTGGACCACTCTGTTTTAATTCTTTTACGCTTTGAAG
Source organism: Tetrastigma voinierianum (assembly GCA_016808115.1). NCBI lineage: Eukaryota > Viridiplantae > Streptophyta > Magnoliopsida > Vitales > Vitaceae > Tetrastigma > Tetrastigma voinierianum. Next base: position 682,882 of record JAEQBH010001894.1, on the reverse strand, counting down.
GGTATTTTTAAAAAATGTAAATTTTATAGGCGAAATATATATGTATTAGGAAATTTCCGTCTATGAAAATGATGTAAGGTCAGCTTTTAATTTTTTCTTTTAGGGTATTATGTTGATTTATTAAAAGTTGAGTGGCTTCGTCTACATTGAATCCCATCAACATTATACATTTAATCCCATAAAAAAAAAACTTTAATCCTATTAAGTATTACTAAGAACAAAAGTTATATTACGCATTAAGCATTAAGCATTAAGTAAATTTTGTTTTTTTAAGCATTAACTAAATACGATTAAGCATAAATTAAATTAGTAATAAGTCATGATAGGTTAATAGTATTAGTATAATAAATGGGCCAACAAACTTAAACTTCATTTCTCAAACCACATAGACCTGATCACAAAAATTCAAACATGGCATGATTATAATTGATTTTAAGCAAATCAAGAAGACCCGAATGCAAATAAATCAACCCAGAGTATCCCATTCCGGTGTGACGAAGTGCTTCACTTTTTGATTGTAGTTCTCATGGAATCAAGAAGGCCCATCAATCTAATCACTAGACCCCCAGCAACAAAGCCGTATCCTAAATCCGTCCTACTTTGAAACCACCAACTCCAATCGGAAAAGTGGGCAGTACCAAACCTGCCAAAGGCTTTGTTCAATGGTTGTGCCGATGAACCCTTGTAAATGTAGGTGGTACGTCAGTGAAATAGGTGTGCGTCTGCTGAGAAGAAAATCGAAGGGAGAAAATAGGAAGGTGGAGAAAGAAATCTGGGAAGGGAAAATGAAGGAAGGCGTCGGGTTTCTATGACCGTGTTAGAATCTGGTTTATAAAAACGAGAAACGGCGTTAAGGAGTCTTAAGCTATTGATATTTTTAAAATCTGAAACCGGCGTTGGGTGCCCGGCAATTTGAAATTTTTAAGCGAAACGTAGTTGGGAATCTGTATTGAAATTTCTTAGAAGCCGGTCGTTGTGTATTATTATTGTTTCAACCTGCCCAGTTTGGTTATTTTTAGTAGATCTTGAGTTCAGTTTTTTCAATGGATTACTTCCGGTACAAAACTCCAAGCGTAAATAGGACCAACTGCCCGGTCCATTGGTTCTTCGTGATCATCCATTCGATCTATCGGTTAAACCAACCAACGACCAAATGGTTGTAGCTGAACGAAACGGTTCAAAGCCCCATGTCCTTGGTTTTTTGCTCAATCAAATACCTGCTGGCAATGGAATGGAGTGTAATTTCTCCCAAGTTGTGCAAACACAGCAGCAAGCCTTCCTGCCACCCACCCTTTCATTCATTTTTTTTTCTTTATATTTATAGAAGAGATGAAAATGGGGAAAGATGATGATAAACAAATGAAGGGGGGAAATGGAATAGATGCCGCCGGAAAAAGATGATTGTTAAGAATTTCAATTTCCTTGAGAGCTCTTCTCGGATAGATCCTTTTGTGTACTCACACCCCATTCCTCTTCGACATTACTGTTATGCAAAATTCTAACCCTTCAATATATGTAATTCATTCTGGCTTATTCTAAAACCTAAACCTAATTTCTAACAAGAAAAATGCAATGTCAGACGGGAGAAAACGTTGAAGTTAATACCCTCATTATACACCTCCTTATAGGGCAGTTCAACATTGAACATAATAGACCCCTCAAAGACCTTACCTAATGAGCAAGAAGAATCTAAAAACTCATGGAAACCTCCTTGGCTAAAAGAGTTTGAAACTTCTAGAAGGAATCCACAATCCTCTACACATGTGTGGGAAGACTTGGGAAGCTAAAAAAGTCACCTTGAGTATCCTAGAGAAGTCTTGAAAATACCTTGTATGTTGACTTAGTATAGAAGATTTTAGAAGATCTCAAAGGAGTTCACACATAGTGGAAGGCTATGAAGAAGTATGGAAGATGAGAGAGTTATCTAGAGTTTTCGATGGATCTCTTGTATATGGTTGTACATAGTAAAGTAGTCTAAAACATTTTTAGATTGTAATGAATCAATCAAGGTTTTAGAGAATTCCTAAGATACCTATAAATAGAGGAGGCTCATCGTAAGGCATACCATTGATTTCAAAGGCGTTTTGAGCGTTTCAGCTGGTACGCCTCGGCGAGCATTCCTAAAAAGCTTCCAAGGTGTTCAAAAAGGTGAGCCATCAGGCGTATGCTTATTACCTAAAGCGTTGTAGAAGGTGCAAAGGCGTACGCCTAAATAAACCCTGAAACACATTTTGAAAACAAAGCAAAAAATCCCTACTTTCCTTTGTTTTGTTTCTTCCGTCAAGAGCGTTGAGTTGGACAAACCATGACCACCTTGATTTCGACGATCCTCCTTTTGGTCGCATCCTCGCGGTGTTTCACTTCGTGTTAGGTTCTCTTCATTTGTCAATTGAGCAGACTATATTTTATTTGTATTTGTTAAACATTTATATATGGTGTCATTATATTTATTTAATAAATTACGTATTTTTTAAACAAAAATTTTTATAAATCTGTATTTTTTTCGCTGTATTTTTTTTTGTTTAAAAAAAAATATAAGTCTTATTATGAACAATATTATGGATGTCCATAAACTCTCCATTAATCTCGATATTAATAGGTACATTGAATATACATTGATGTATATAGGTTATGAATGTGTAGGTTACGGATGTGTAGGTTACATATTTATATACACATTAATGTATTCATGTATTAAACCCTATAAATAGGGAGCCTTTGTATGAGTCACAATACACAATACCCTATATTAATAGGTACATTGAATATACATTGATGTATATAGGTTATGAATGTGTAGGTTACGGATGTGTAGGTTACATATTTATATACACATTAATGTATTCATGTATTAAACCCTATAAATAGGGAGCCTTTGTATGATCACAATACACGTGAAGGAATAAAAATCTCTCTCCACTTGTATCTTATATCCTCTATACAGCTCTATACGTGTACACATTTTATAATACGTTATCGTAGCTGCATTGGATTTTAAATATATTGAAGGTATATTGGAGTATTGTTCATATGCAACTATCTCTTTTTATTTTACAATATTATTATCTTATCTAATATTTTCATATATCTATAATAGTATTATTATGTCGAATCTTGAAATTGGAATTGTGGCTCTTGATATCCGCAGGAAAGAATTTCTTGTCATGGATACTAGATGCTGAAATCCATCTAAATGCAAATGGTCTTGGAAATACAATTAAAGAAAAGAATACAACATACATTCAAGAAAAAGCCAAAGCGATGATTTTTCTTCGTCGTCACCTTCATGAAGGATTGAAAGCTGAATACCTCACTGTAAAGGATCCACTTGTTCTGTGGAATAGTTTAAAGGAAAGGTATGAACATCGAGGAGAAACGGTAATTCTCTCCCAAAAGCTCGCTATGGTTGGATGCATTTGAGGCGCAAGATTTTAAATGCGTAGTGAGTATAACTTCGGCAATATTTAGAATCGAGTTCTCAGGTACGAGTTATGTGGAGAAAAAAAGTGCGATGAGGATATGTGGAGAAAACATTCTCCCTTTTTGTGCATCAATGTGCTCCTACTTGTGATAATATCGTGAAAAGGCTTTAGGAAATAATGCGAATTGATTTCATGTCTTCTTGTGGCGAACAAAACAATGAGCTTTTGATGAAAAATCATGAGGCTCGTCAATTAGTTCCGGCTCCATTCCGCACGAAGTGAATCTTTATGACATATCACCCACCTTATAATGGGCGACGAAAGTCGGGCGCGGTCATGGTCGTGGTCGCGGTCATGAAGATCGGAAGTCGTGGACATGGACGGGACGTGGTCGCAATGGTTACAATTCACGGTCCCGACAACCCAAGAATGTGTGAGGAATATCAAAAGGGGAGAATATTGAAAGGGCCCGACAAAAGTGGTGAAAATAGCAAAATGGTGACAAATTTATCTTGTCGTTCGCGACATGAAAGGCCATTAGTCCGTACTGTCGTACACGAAACATTTGGTTGATCTCTACCAGAATGCTGTGAAGAAAGATAAAGCGGTGAGACAAATTTTGTTTCTAAGGATGAGAGTGTTGATCACGACCTTAATGATATGACTCATCTGGATGTTGCTGATTTCTTTATTCAGCCTGAAGCGAATATTGAGCACTTGTTTGATGAAAATCTCCAAAAATAAAATATTTCCCGTTTATATTTATGTATTTGGGTCTACAATTATGTAAGTCGTCGTACTACTGAATAATGAAAGTTGTTTTTGTTATGTGTTATTTTATGATTTTCTTATTATATATCTTTTTTCTCATGAAGAATATGGAAACTCATACGGTGGGATCCTCGATCGGTGACAATGATATGTCTCGCGGATGGTGCATCAACGCATACTATACTTAAGGATGAAATTCTTTTCCTTTTTAATAATGCAAGGATCCCGGATGTGAATACAATATCGGGTAGTGCAAGGTGATTAGGGGGCTCAGGAAGGTACTATATTGTTGCAGAAGGAGCAAAATTCATATTGATGATGCATTATATTCTATGAGGAAGTCTCAAAGAAATTTATTGGAGTTTTAAAGATATTCTACGAAATGGATATCATATTGAGACTACGAATGAAGACAACACTGAGTATTTATATATTACCGCCACGTTGTCTTGGGTAAGAAAAATATATTGGAAAAATTGCAGTTTTATACGGTTTGTACTACCTGAAACATAGCCTGATTGAGGCACATGCCATAGTAAACCCGAGTTTGCGATGAAAATAATTTTATTGTTTGGCATGGCCGTTTGGGACATCTGGTCTATAATGATGCGGAGAATCATTAAAAATTCAAGTGGGCATTCGCTGAAAAATCAAAGATTTTTTACGTCGATGAATTTTCATGTGGCGCTTGTTCGAGGGGAAGTTAATTATAAGGTCATCACCCGACAAAAATAAGGGCCAGGAACCCCTTGCATTTTTGCGGCGTATACAAGGGGATATGTGGGCTATTCATCCCACCATGGCGGACCATTTTCAATATTTTATGATTACGATTGATGCATCAGCCCGAGATGGTCACATGTCTGTTTTGTTATCAGCGCGTAACCAAGCATTTTGCTAGATTGCTTGCTTTCAAATAGTCGATTCTGGGCTCATTTTCGGATTATGCGATTAAGTCAATTCGTCTTGACAATCTTCGGAGAATTTACTTCCCAAGCTTTTAATGATTATTGTATGTCTATTGGAATGCGGGTTGAGCGTCTGCGCGTATGTTCATCCGAAAGCGGTCTTGCGGAATCGTTTATTAAACGCCTTCAATTGATTGCAAGGCCATTACTAATGAGGACGAAGCTCCCAACTTCTGCTTGGGGTCATGCTATTTTGCATGCAGCAGCACTGATTCGTATTAGACCAACAAATTATCATGAGTTCTCTCCTTTACAATTGGTTTTTGGTCGAGAACCAAATATTTCCCATCTAAGGATTTTTGGGTGTCGGTATATGTTAGATTACTCCACTACAACGCGCGGATGGGTCCCCGAAAGATTGGGAATATATATTTGGATATATGAATCTCCATCGATAATCAAATATTTGAGACATACTGGCCCCGGAATTTATTTCTGACTCGTTTTCGCTGATTGTCATTTTGATGAATCGGATTTTCCAACTTTAAGAAAGAAAATAAGCGGTTGGAAAAAGTTATTAGTTGGGAATCAATTGGTCGTTTATCTAAATGTTGACCCAGCCCTCGCACAAAGGAATGTGAGCGGCGGTTCAAAGATTTAATTCATTTGCAAATTTAGCAAATCGATTGCTAGATGCATTTACTAATCAGAAGAGAGTAACTACATCTTACATACATTTGTAATGCTCTGGGGTTAGAATTGATGTCCTGCGTGGGGCCGATCTGTTTGCTAATGAACCTAAAGTGTCACGCCCCAGATCCGACACAGGCCGTTAGGCGGATCCAGAGCCGAAGTCGGGCGCGATACTATGCCATACTTATTATACTCTCTTGTCTTGCAAAAAAAAGGACTCTGGTGACTGTTCTTTCTCGAGAGCGTACTGGCACCTATTGGTGCCTAAACAATTTCGGTAATAGCAAGAAATCATTTTGTACATATACAAAAGAACTACCAGGGTGGTGTCGAATCTGAATCATACATATCTGAGTCCATCTACTTGCCATGTCTGGATTTCTATTACCAGCAGAGATTGCGAGCGTGGTGAGCACCTATCTACGGTGGGCTGCTTTGTGGCTGATGTGGAATGTCGCATGCTTTATCTGACGTCTTAGAACGTACCTACGGATTGGGCACGGGTGCTAAGCTTTACGCTTAGTGGGGAACATAAGCATGGACAACCACGATGGCGTATCTAAGCTTATACATATGCATTATATATATCTAAACATTTTCTATAACGTAATTCCTTATCATCGACATTTCCTATTGCATGTCAATCTTTTTCTATTACATGTTCTATGTCTTTAGCATCTCCTTTATTTACATACTTTTACGTATTCCTATTTGAGTACTTTACATATTCCTATACTTATCTTTGTGTTCATCTTTCCACGCTTATATGTCTTTCAATGTTCCTATTGCTTTGTCAAGTTACATAGCATGTCTCTAGTCTATGTCTTTTCATCTTCGGTTCTATGATTTATTGCATTCTTCACTTTCATACTTGTCTTATTGTATACTTTCCTATTATAGGTGTGTTCATCTTGTACTTTTCATATCCTGTATCTGTACTATTCTATACTTCATATACAGCTGTACTTTCTTATTCTCTATCCTATACTTTGTGCTTTTGTATACTTTGTACTTTTCTTGTGTTCATATACTTATTTTCATATCCAATTTAGTTGTACTACTTGTTGTAATTATGCGTACTTTCATCGCATAGCGAGCTATGCTTCTCATATCGAGGTCATATCTTATACATATCATTTCTTTTTGGTTTCATATGCAAATACCTTAGAAGCGAATGCGAGGAAACTATGTGTGTACCCGAAGAATGCTTATCCTTTGTACGAGGCGTGATCTGCGTAGAGTTAATACGAAGGTATCATCAGCATCTCTGAGACGGTGACCTATGTCATATCTTGTCGATACGAAGAATACTTATCCTTTGTCTGAGGCCGGTGATACGTATTGTGGTGGCCGCCTGCGAAGGCGCTTTGATCAACGGGATCTATATCCTTCGACCCAGCGGGGCCTCGATATGCATCATGTAAAGATATGTTGTAGCATTTGTATCTTCCTATAGGCATGCCTATCTATCCCTACGGAGTCTAGCGGAGACCAATCGACTTTATTTACATTTTACGTACATATTTCATAAGCATGAATAACTATTGTTATCATATTTGCTTATGCATATATACTATCGTTACTTTACTCTGTATTAGTTCTCATATATGTAGTTTCACATTTCGGTTCTCATATATATATATATATATATATATATATATATATATATATAATACATATATTCATATCTTTTTCTATCATTTAGTTTTGTCTATCATATTTCATGAATGCATCTATGCACTCTTGTATTCATATATTCATATATAGCTTTCTATATTCATATCTCTTTATATCATTTATACATTTCTATCATGTTTTAGCTATTCTTGTACTTTCTATATTCCTATCATGTAGGCTTTTACTCATTCACATTTTCATATATGTACCTATCATTTATGCAAATGTTCTCATTCCTATGCTTTGTCATCTTTTGTTTATCTCTATTGTTCTTATCATTTATGCCTTCCTATCATGTGTTCCTAGTACGTTCCATCTTATTCCTTTTCGTATGTCTATCATATACTCATATCATTTACGTATTCCTATCATTTGTTCTTAGCATGTTCTATCTATTCATTTAAGTATATCTATCATATAATCCTATCATACACGCTTATATTCATATCATTTAATCTTATATGCATATGTGCCTATCATTTGTTTACTTTAGACTATCATATCTTATGACATGTTCTATCGTATCTTATCATATTTTATGACTTATACCTATCATATCTTATGACATATCCTATCATATCTTATCAGATTTTATGACTTATACCTATCATATCTTATGACATATTCCTATACCTTTCTATACTTGTACATTATGCAACCTATGTATTCTTATTCCTCTATGAATCTACTTTATTTAGAAATTGTAATCAATCAATCGGATCATCAAACTAAAGTTATGGCATTTTCATGCCAACTAGTATTTCTACTTAGATTTTTCTAGTGACCAGTTTGTATTGCTCATTTTTCGGTCTTAACTTTATATTTTGACACTATGTCACTTATAATCATTTAAATCTAAGGTGCTAAGGGTTCTATTCCAACTGGAATCACCCAATTCAGACAGGAACTCAAGGATGCATTAGAAACAACCGGACTTCTCTATGTTCAACACGAAACCAGAATTTGGTTTGCCTTGGTCCCACTTAGAGTGGATTTTTGGGCCACTTTCGTCATAATTTGATGATGTCTATTTCTATATGGATGGTTCTCCTTGAAGTCTATTTTAATTGGCCGTGAATCAACTGAATCGGATAAAGCGAAGCGAGTTATGGCGAATACGAAGGCGGTCAAAGCGAGCAGAGATTGTACCGCACATGTTCCGCACATGTACCGGTACATGTTTGGTTCTAGAAGGGTGTACCGGTACATGTCCAAGGTGTACCGGTACATGTCACCCAAAAATGCCCAGAATGTGTGTTTTTGTTCCATTTTTTCATATTTTTCCACCCAATTCAACTCCATACTTTATACACACCTCAAAACCATTTCAAATTCATCTTGTAACCTCAATTATACTCAATTCCTCTTTCAATAGCATCTTGGAACTCTCTTGATCTCATACATGCTTTCTATTCATCTCTTATACAAGGCCTAGGTTTTAATCAACCCATCTTCAAGAAATCTAGGGTTCTTATCAAAACCTAGAACAAGAACAAACATGTCCATGCTTTACATAACACTTAGAACTCCAAAACACATGTATTGGGACCTGCCAGATCTTCTCATAACAAAACCCTAAGAAAAACAAAGGGATTTATGATGATTTCCATAATACAAGAACTCATTTTAGGGTTAGGTTTCTCACAACCCACAACCCACAAACATGTATTCATACAAATCTATACAAGTTCCATACCAAAAATCATAGAATCCATACCTTTGATCTTGGTTCCTCCTTCTTCCTCTTCTCTTCTTCCTCTTCCTCTTCTCTTCTTTTCTCCTTTTGCTCTTCTCTCTCTCTCTACGGTTTTCTCCCACCAAATGAGACCAATTTTTGGTCTTAAGTCCATATTTGTTAAGGCCATGTTTGGCCAAGTAAATAAAACCCATTTTTGGCTTCACTTTCTTTATTTGCACTTCAAGCCCTTCCATTTATTCAATTTGATTCACTGCTTTTCTCTATTTCCATAATGGCATATAACTTATTGATTTATGCCATTTATGTCCTCAAGTGGTAAAAGACCACTTTACCCTTGTCTCTAATATTAATTCCGGGTCTTTGTTTTATTTTTCGAAAATTCATATTTAGCTTTTAATATACCCTAAACAAGTCCGAAAACTGCTAGGGTATTTTTCGGGATGTTACATAAAGCATCAGTGAAATGTGGTCGACCAGTTGGTTCCAAAGATAAAAATCCTCGGAAAAGAAAAGGATCAAAGGATCAAGTTGAGGAATTGATGGCTCTAGAAGAGTCCCCGGTTGTAATTCGGAAGAAATTCAGGTACACAGAGGAAACTTGTGACAATCGGGAGATCTCGATAAACTATCCTGGCTTGGCGGAGTGGAGATCGGAATAAAATCGACGTCGATGATATATTTGCCTATAATGCTGGCACTGACATTGTTAATGACAATGAGGACGCAGGCAAAGTGCAGTCGGGGAATGTAGACGGAGAGATGATTGGCAAAATGGAAGATACGGTGAGACGGGGGTGAATTCTCTTTGAAACACAGTTTTTGGTCCTGTGCCCACACTGATGGTGTCAAACCTATAGGATACGAATGGGTATTTGTGCTAAAAACAAGACAGCCAATAAAGTTGTAGGATATGGCGCGATTAGTTGCCAGGATTCTCAGACGGCATTGATTATGAAGAGACGTATTCCCATGTAGTGGATGCAACTACTTTTCGATATTTAGTGATGCAGCGATACATGAAAAACTTGGTATGTGTTTAATGGATGTAGTTACGGCTTATTTATATGGACCAGCCAGTGTGACGCATTTTACATGAAAATCGAAGAGTTAAATTGCACCGCAACATACATAATTAGTCCTCGAGAACTGCTCGATAAAATTATGCGAGATCTCTATATGGGTTGAGAAACAATGGGCCTTGTAATGGTATAATCGTCTTAGTGAATATTTATTGCGAAAGGTATAAGAATGATCCTTTGCCCGTATTTATTAAAATATACGGATCAGGAGTTTGTTATAATTGCGGTTTATGTTGATGACACGAATATTATTGGAACTCTGAATGAGCTTTTCGAGAGCGAGTAGTCAACCCAAAGAAAGAATTTCGGATGAAAAATGCAGGAAAAACAAAACTTTGCCTTGGTTTTGCAGTTGAACACTTAGAGAATGAAATTTTTGTTCATCAATCGACTTATATATCAAAGGTGTTGAAGCGATTCTATATGGATAATGCCCATCCATTGAGCACTCGATGGTTGTAAGGTCATTAGATGTGAATAAAGATCATTCAGGCCAAGGATGGATGATAGAAGAACTTCTTGGTCTGAAGTACCATATCTTGTGCTATTAGACACTAATGTATCTTCTGAGTCATACATGACACGACTATATCATTTTACGTAAATTTATTAGCAAGATATAGTTCTTGTCCAACAAGAAGACATTGGAATGGAGTTAAACATATATTAAAGGTATCTTGAGTCTGATGGATATGAGCACATATTATCTGATAGTGCCCACAGCGAAATTAATTGGTTATGCAGATCACGGGATATATGTCGACCCTCATAATGCTTTCGATCACAAAGCGGGCTATTTGTTCACATGTGGTGTCTGGCCATTTCATAAGCGTTTCTGCGAAGAAGCAATCAGTGCGAGTCACATCTTAATCATACGGGGATCTTAGCAGTTCATGAAGCAAATCGGGAATGTTTTTGGTTAAGATACGTAATACATCATATTCGAGTCGTGTGGTTTGTCTTTTTTGCGAGGAGGTCTAGACGACCTTGTATGAAGATAATCTGCATGCATTGTTCAATTAAAAAATGGGTACATTAAAGGGGATAGAACAAAACATATATCACCAAAATTCTTTTTCACTCATGATCTACAAAGGAAGGGTGATATTAATGTTCAATCAATTCGTTCAACTAATAATCTAGCAGATTTATTCACCAAGGCTCTACTACTGCAACATTTGAAAGGCTAGTTCATAGCATTGGAATCTGTGAGACTCGAGAAGACTAAGTGATGTTGAGAAGAGGGAGTAAATTTTTCTGCTCCCAATACTCTTTTTTCCCTTCCTGTGGTTTTGTTCCCGCACGAGTTTCTGGTAAGGTTTTTAATGAGAAGCCGATATCATGGATGGAATATTATGGATGTCCACTTGAAAAACTCTCAAATTAATCTCGATATTAATTGGTACAGTGAATATACATTGATGTATATAGATTACAATTGTGGGTTACGTATTTATATACACATTAATGTATTCATGTATTAAACCTTATAAATAGGAGCCTTTTGTATGAGTCGATACACATGAAGGAATAAGAAATCTCTCCCCTATTTCTTCTATATCTCTCGCTCTCTTGTTCTTCTATTTTATAATAAGTTTGCATTTTTAAAAAATCATATAAATCTGTATTTTAAACTTATTTAATAAAATTATATATTTAAACATTATCTTATTTAATAAATATGTACTTTTTTTAAAAAAATTACATAAATCCATATTTTTTAAAATTTATTTTTGTTTAGTTTTATTTTTAAATATTATATTTTTGTTAAAGCTAATCACTTTGTCTGATGGTTATGCCCCGAGTCCCCTAAAGAAAGGGTTAATGCGGTATGTGTAGCGAATGTGCACCAAGGGGCGGCTTCGCATAATTATTTTAGTGTCATAATAGAATTTTTAAAAAGTTGTTTTAAGGGTGAAATTATAAAGTTTTCAGAGGTGGCACTTTTGCAATCAAGAAGAAAGTGGAGGGGTGGAATTCCAATTATGGAATTTTAAAGGATAATAATAATAATAAATTCTGTGTAATGGTTCAGGAAACTAAAAATTCTACAGATCTTGGAAAGCGAAGCGATTTGTAGTTAAAAATTCTTCTGTGAAATCTAGTGGCCAGGAAAAATTTCGTTGGTCTGAGACGGTCGAATATTTGGCAGCGATTTTACGGATGATAGTCGCTAGGGACTTCAAGGATGAGATTTTTACAAAAATCTCAGAAGTCAAAAAATGGCTTGATCTAAGTTCATTTACAATAAAATAAACTGAAAAGAAATAAATTATTTCGGGGAAGAAATGGACCTGAATGGGGTAATAAAAATCGTTTATCCAAATAATAATAATAATAATTAAGAAAAAAAAATCAAAAAAGTAATAAAGTCGAATGGTAGGGGAGAGACGGAGGAAGCAGAGATTGGAGAGAGATTTGTTTAATTTTATTTTCTTTTCTTTGTTTCTTTTCGATTATGGAAATCGGATCGTAGATTTTCGTTGGACGAGGAAAGGCCAAAGTTAGTACGCGACGAGAGGCTGCAGCGTAGGTATCAAAGAAAGCAATATTTCGTTACACTTGAGGGTAGGAAATTTTTTCCTATTTGTGTTATTTCAAGCCTAAATGCTATGTAATGGCTTGAAATTTTCTTAGAAGCGGAAGTGAAAAGTCGTAAACTTGAGTCCTAAAATTTTTAGACTTAGTTTAGGAATTTTTAGAAATTTTTGGGACTACGTTCGGACAGTCCAGGCTGAATTTCGGGACTGTTTTCGGACAGTTCAGATTGAAATTTCAGGATTGTAGTCGAACAGGTCGGACATAATTTTCAGAAATGTTTTCAGGTGTTTTTAAACTCTATAGAAAGTCCCTTGAGTCAAAAGTTTGCTAAAACAGATAGTTTTTATGGGCCATTTAATGTGTAGGGACATTTTGGTCAATTTCATATCATCTTATCGATGTCCTTATCAAATGGGACTATCACGTAAAGTTTTGTTAGAATCGAAGTTAAGTTCGATATAATAGTCGCTGAAAGCCACATTGTATGTTTATGGTTAAAACGTTGAACTTAGGGCATTTTTCATACTTTAACAGCATGGATTGTGTAGGCGATTTGAGCATCGGGCGATAATACATAGTGCTTGACAAGATTTGAAGAAATTAGTCGAGAAAAATGTGAGTACTTTCGAAATCGTTTTTCGAACGAAAGTGTTTTAAAGTACAAGTTTGTAAAAAGTGCTTTTTGAAACTATAATGTAATTAAGTAAAAGCATTTTTTCTACCTCTACTTGTTATACTCGATGAAAAGTTCGATTTCGGTATTTAAGCGACAGCCCCAGATGGCGCGGCGGCTCGGTTTACGTCGGATGTATTTCGGATTGTGCATGGCAAGGTTATGAGATATTATGACCCAACTATATTGCACGTCGACAATTGGGGTTAGATCTAGTATATATTTATATAGTGGAGTCGCCTCTGCACATTCGAGGTATATGATTCAGCGCGCTAACTTAGTACATGCTGATGAGGTGTTGGTTCCAAGGTTATCGCGCCCCGGGCATTTTGGTTCAGAGGTTCCATTATGTTTATAGAGATCCTTGAGTGTTCACCGGACCAGTTAGGCCGGGTGTCTTCAGGGTTCACTCTGGAGTGCGGGTTCACGGGGTTCCTCTGGAGTGCCGGGTTGGGGTTACACGTGGCATCATGTCTAGGGTATTTCAGAAATAGGCTACAGTGGTTGGTACTTGATTTCCAATATAGCACTTTCAGATATTAACCACCAGCGAAGCAGAGTTTTGTGACATAAATAGTTTCGGAAACGGTTTCGGCCCGGCGAAATAGTTTTAGGAAACGATTTTCGGCGGTAGAAATAGTTTTACGACCGCAGTTTTGAAATGGTTTTCATAGCAAAAACTCCAGTTTTCTCATAAAACGAGTTTACAACCATTTATGTCTGATTTTCATATTGGGAGAGTACATACAATGACAATGACATTTAGAACTTATAAGTCTTCATTTAGTCAGTTTGGCTCACGGTTTTACGTTTTTAAATAATTTTCGGTGCGAGTCTTTGAAGTGAAAGACCTTTCAGATCCTCGAGTCTGACGTGTTGTGATTATATATAAGATAAGGTGTAAAGTAAAAGTTAAAATGTGACATTTTGTATATGTAAATATCTTTTGTAAAATATGCATGCATGGTTTTGAGAAAAACAGGTTGCGATGAAATTATGTTTGATTGATTCTTATCTTATATTTTGATGAGGACCAGAGGTCCTAGCTTTATGATTGTAGTTGGATTTTGGAAAATATTGGGAGTGTATTTTTTATATACATGTGATTTTTGTATTTCGGGCTTGACCACCGTGCAGTCGTTATGCTGCCGGATTTTCGTTAAATCTAAAGGTGTGATTTTGATAGAAAAGTGAAAATTTTTATAACCCACGTTTTCCAAAGACAGTTTCAGCGGTTTGAGCGGTTTAGCTTCATGGTAACTTGTCGGTCGGCGAGCTTGGCTAGAAGGTTCTTGTGGAGTTCTTGTGAGCTGCTGTCGCTCGGAAGGGATGCAGTCGATGTAAACTGTCACTTGCGAGAGTCCCAACCCCTCCTCCTTTGTCCTACCGCCAACCCTCACAGCTTGATTGAGTTACACATGTGTACTTAGCTATTATCTTCAATAAAAATTGAATTCATGGGATTTTATAAATTAAATCATTAAAATAAATAATATTGAATATAAATTTAATTTTTAGATATGTGACTTCATATAAATAATAAATTGCATTTTTTTCTTTTAATTATTTAAAATCACATATTTGAAAATTAAAATTTGTATTTAATATGTGATTTTATATTTTATTTTTAATATATTATAAAATGTTTATTACTTATATAATGTGATCACAAAAGGCTTACGTCTCAACACCTCGCCTCATAGACATGGAAACGCATTGCATTACGCTTTCACCTTTGAAAACATTGGACACCACCCAACCCAACCTAACCAAGCAAATGAGCTTTCAAAGAGTTGTATACAACTTCCTACTTCAATAAAGCATTCTTTCTTTCTTAAAGAGTTCTCTTCTGAGTTCTCTTATTCTCCTAACTTCCAACCTTGAGTGTGAGTGCTTAGCAAGGCTAATTAGGCAAGTGGGGAGACCGACTTAGCAACTTGAGCGGGAAAATTGTCTAAGTGTCGCATGAGAGTTTAGTGGAAAAGGCTAAGTCCGTATCAATTGGTATCAGAGCTTTGGTTGGTACCATCTCAAGGGAGGAGTTGGTATTAGAGCTTAGTTGCGACGTGTGAGTGTAGCTTGGAGGATACGATGGCGGGCTCTTATGTGGAGGATGTTAGTGAGCAAGACCGAGGTAGGGATCTTGGCCTTCCTACACGGGGTAGGAAGGACAAGTCTCATGATGCATTTCTAGCTTTGGGGGACGGATTGCCAAGCTAAAGTTGGGTGTGACGGACACCAAGGGGGATGTGGACCTTTTAGAGCAGCGCATTAAGGAGGCCATGGGGATCTACGAGGGCATATCGAGGACCTTCAAGACATGATGCAAGGCTCGCCAGTTCATGCAGTGTCACACGAGGAGTTCATGGCATTTCAAGACAAGGTCTTGAGTATGCTCACTAGATTGGAGTCAATGGTGGATGCCTTGACAAGGAACGTGGAAGCTCAGCTTGGATTATGGGTACTCATGTCACGCCCTGATTTTCGGGACGCGAGACCAAATACTGGGACTCCTTACCTGATTTTTTTTTTTTTTTTTTTTTTTTTTTAAAAGCCAGAGGCGGGTACGTGGGTATGGCCCACATCTTATAACAATTCAAAATGTATACATATAGCCGAGTCCCATTTACAAATACAAAACTGTACTTTTACATTTACAAATCAAAGCACGGAACCTACATGTAGTGAACCCTTACAAGTGTGTTGGCCCAGCTGTATGTGGAAGTCTTCAGATGTCTTCTCCTATTACCTACGGATTAAAAACTTGGAGTGCTAAGCTTTCGCAGCTTAGTGGGAAACATTTCTTATCTGAGAAACACATGCATATACACAATTATAATAGAAGTGTATAACCATATGAATATCAAAAAAAATTTCATGAATTCATATTATGGACTATATAAGCACTTAGTTTATCACGGGCTTATGTTCATCACGGGACTCCATTAGGAGTTATAGAACTTATTCCTTATGCGAGAACTTATCCTTATAACGAGACTTATGTGCATTGAGACTCAGTAGAATTCTGAGAACTTATGCTTATGCTACGGAGTTTAACTTATTCGGAGGGTACCCGTAGGCTACGAGAGATTAAGGCAGTATCTTTGATATTTCAGACACGTACTTGTCTTGCGAGACTTATCTTTTGGTCTTACCAGACTTATCTTGGTCTTACGGAACTTATATGTATTTCGGATCTGAAGTACCCGTAGGTACCTCTGAGAACATTTTCTTCCATTTTAAAGTACCGTAGGTACCTCTGAGCAGTTCCTTATACGAAGGTACTCGTAGGTACCTCTGGACTTATACTTATCTTACGGATGCGAGGTACTCGTCGTCTAGGAACTTGTACTTATTCTTGATACAAGGTACGTAGGTACTACAGAGCAATCAAATACAAAAATTTTCATTAGGTACTCACGGGCTTGTCGGATACGAGGACGGAGCTTACTTTCGAGATACGGGTGCGTGGAGTCTTCTGGGAACTAGATAGAGACGGGACATATTCGAATCACGGGGCTTACCGGATCACGAGGACTTATCGGATACTTGGGGTGCCTTCGGATCACGGGAGTACGTGGTACTACGGGGCTTAATCAAACTCAGGAGTACCAGTATGGTGCTCACGAGGAAACTTATCGGATCATTAGATACGAGGTACTTACTGAGTGCTTCTGAGAAATATGATAATCTGAGTACCCATAGGTACTACGGAACCAATCGAATACGGGGAGTACCGAGTAAGGTACCCTACGAGACAAACGAGAGACATGACAATCGGAGGCCGGACTTATTCGGATCTGAGAGTACGTAGGTACTACGGAACTGTCGAATACGGGGTACCATAGGTACTGAGAACTTAGCAGAGGCAGGGACTGTCGGAAGGCGGAACTTATTCGGATACGAAGTACCATGGGTACTCACGAGACTAAATCGGGAACATGACGGAGCAATCAAATCGGGAGTTAATCGGAAAGCGGAACTTATTCGGATCTGGGAATTTTTGTAGGTACTACGGGGACTTATTCAAATCACGGGGTACCCTTGATGCTACGGAACTTATCAGGATGGGACTTGTCGGAGACGGGAGTTAATCCCGAGACGAGGGTACCCTTAGGTACTACGGAACTAAATGTCAGTGACGAGAACTTAATTGCATCTGAGGAGTTAATCGGAAGCGGAACTTATTCGGATGCAGGAATTGCAGAAGTAGGTACTACGGGACTTATTCAAATACGGGGAGTACCCTTAGGTACTCTGAACCTATCGGATCGAGGACTTAATAAGAGACGGGGAGTTAGTCGAGAGACGGGAGTACCCGTAGGTGCTACAGGCCATCGAGACAAACGAGAACTTAATTAAATACGGGTGCGTGGAGTACTACAAAGCTTAATTAGGATAGGGTACCGCGGGTACTTGAGATCGGAACGGGACTTGTCAAATCTGGGGGAGTACCAGCTGGGTACTACAGGAACTTATCGGTCTGAGAATTACGGGTAGGTACTCTGAGGACCCGGTCAGATCACGTTCGATTTTTACCTGTATTCTTTATTAAGTGTCTTATCATATGCATACGTCGACTACCTAGATCAATTATAAGAAATAGGTAGGACGGTCTGATAAATGCAGAAGGTACGATACGATCTTGGGGTGCTATAGCACCAGCGGGAATATCTGGGAAGTCTTACAGAGCGAGGGTGCCTTAGCACTGTCGGAGACGGGAGTCTTGTAGTCGAGAATCTGGGGTACTATTCGAGTCTTGGGAGCACTAATCGGGCGATCCACTCATTCATTCTTTGGTCTGAGGTAGTCATATGATCATATGTCTTCGAACTATAACCTTTCTTAATCACATTATGTGATCATGACATCTTGTTTTTCATATTCGTATTTCATGTTCGTTTTTTTCGATTCGTTTTTCGGGTTTTCATGCCTATTCCTTATGGAATTTAGGATACTTATGCGATATGATGTCTATCCATACATCATTCATGTATTCCTAGTCCCTATGGAATATATTTTTCTTAGAAATTGGAATCAATGTCAGTTCATCAAACTCGAGTTATGGCATTTTCATGCCAACTAGTCGATTCTTGATTTCTGGGACGGTTGAAATATTTATTTTCCGATTGCCTTGTCTCGATATTTGACCTTTGGATCTTGTACTCCTTTAAATTTAAGGTGCTAAGGGTTCTATTCCAACGGAATCACCCAATTTTGAACAGGAACTCAAGATCGTCCGAAACATCGAACTTCTCTATGTTCAGCTGGAACAAATTTGGCTTGCACATGGTCCCGATTTGGAAGGTGAATTTTTGGGCTATCTAGAGTCAAATTTGGAGATACTTATTAAAAGATGGTTTGTTCTCATGAAGTCTATTTTAAGTGGCCCTTGAATCCACTCAAAATCGGATAAGAAATGAAATTATGGCCAAAATACAAAAACTGGTCAAAAGGAAAACCCGAAACAGGTTATGTAGGTACAAGCTCAAGTTATCTGCGATCTGACTTGGCCCAAATGACTGAGAACGAAATTGTCAGAGTACAAGCTCAAGTTGTACCGGTACAATTACCGAAATGCCCCGAGAATGTGTGTTTTTCACCTATTTTCCATGTTTTGATATCAATCAACTCTACACTTCAAACGCACATCAAAACCATTTCTAAATTTCACCTTGGAATCTCTTTTCTATTCAATTTCACTCCTTCAATACTTATCTTAGTTCAAAGACTTATCATGAATTACTTCAAAACCCATTCCAATATAGGTTATAACTCATCTACACAAATCAAACTCAAGGATTTATTAGGATTTATTCTAAACCTAATTCAATTACTCTTAATTAACCATGAATTCATCCTCGAAAGAGGATTTCATGAGCTTCTTAATGCCATATGGGGTCTTACCACCTTGCCTGCCATCATTTTTGGGTTAAGATGAAACCCTAGCAAAACCCCATGTTTGGGGACAAACTACAACCAACCAAGCATGGCAATTCATACATAATCTCTTAGAATCCATAGCCAAAGTTAGTTTCCATACCTTGGCTTGCTTGGCTTCTCTTCTCTTCTTCTCTTCCTTTCTTCTTCTCTTCCTCTTCCTCTTCTTCTCCCATCCGGTTCTCCCCAAATGAGACCAATTTGGTCTTTTAAAATCCAGATTTTGTTAAGGCCTTGTTTGGCCATCAAAAACCCATTTTTGGGTTAGTTTCATTAATTGCTTTTTAGTCCTTGGATTCTTCCCTTTTTGAACTTCAACTTTCTTTTATTGGACTTTGGCCTCTAATCTTGTCAATTTATGACTTTTAAGTCCCTCTTTGGAAAATTTACAATTTTGTCATTAAGTTTTGTAACTTTCAGGGTCTCTCGTTTCCATGTTTCGCATTTAACTCACGAAGCGTTGAGTGTCTTTACAAAATACCCTAAACATGTCGAAAACGACTAGGGCATATTTCGGGGTGTTACAACTCATGAGGACTCAAAGGATATCCACACCACAGGTGTGGGAAAAAGAGTACTCCAATCTTTGCTAGATAAGAGAAGGGCGAGGTGCCTCTGATTAGGATAAGAGCGAGAGACAGGCGCCCGGGGAGTCTACACACGAAATTTAGGTGCTTCATGTCAGATGTTTCGCATTTGGCAAGGGAATGCCCTAAGAGGAAAGTACTCAATTCCCTAATCAAGAATAGCGAAAAGGAGGAGGAGGGGGCATACCTAGGCTTGATGCATATGCTAGGCGCCCTCCCAAGTCATGCCGAGGCAAGTCGGGGAAGACGGCCCGAGGGTAGCTAGCCCAGTAGGTGTGGAGTATCGAGGGTAAAGTCGTACAGTAGAGAGGCGAGAGGGGGACCACACTCAAGCCTCGAAGAAGATGGAGTCTCAGGCGGCGGGGGTGCAGAGCTACGTGGGAGAAGGAGGTAGAGAACATCTTAGCTGAATGGGTCACTAGGAGACATGTAATCCCTCCTGTGCGAGAGTACTTGGTATGATGGAATGGTTTGTTGAGGCGAAAAGCTAGCTGGGAACGAGAGGATGCATTAGGCAATTTCGCAAATTGGATTCGACAGTTCGGGTTCGAGGTATCGACAAGGTCATCGATGGAATGAATGAGCATGAACGAAAATGTTGCGAAATATTGACGATATATCGTCGATATTTCGAGTGTCGGGCCATCTCGACACGATTTTTGCAAACGGAAGTCGTTTTTTGGAAAAATCGAAAAAAATCGCTCAATATCGGCAATATATCGGTAATTTACAAATATATTCGACACAAATCCAACACAAAATTGCAAGCTTGGGAAAAATTTTAAAAAAACACCAAAACTGCCAATATATCGACAGTTTTGGTGTTTTATTTTTTTGATCCAACGGCCAAAAATGGTTGACACATGGAATACTAAGATTTTGTCTCATAAATTCAAATTTTCCAATGGCTAGTAGCTGATCTGACGACTAGAATTCAATCCGTGTTGATCCAACGGCCAGATTTCAATCCCTTTGATTCCAACAGCTATATTTTTTATCTAACGGGGGATTTCAAATATTTGACTTGATCTAACGGTTAGAATGATTTATAACAGTTAGATCAAGATCTAACCGTCATATTTGATCCAAAATCAAATCTAACGGCCATAATTCATTTTTAAAGGGTTTTTTTTACCAAACAACGACTAGTTTGACTTCGAAAAATCTATAAATAGCCCTAAAATCACTAGTTTTTATATCAAACGCATTCATTCCCTCTCAAACAATTCTTAATTCTTTGCAAAGTCTTGGAGAATAATATTTTTGTCAATTTTTAGTGTTCAAGTCTTCCATTCAATACATAATTTTTGCACCTTAAGGTATATTTCTATGTTAATTAATTTCTTTTTTTAACATTTGTGCAATTTAGTAATTAATTTAAGTTTTATATTTAGATTAAGATTATTTATATTTAGATTAAGATTTAATTTTAGTTTATATTTAGGTGGAGTTTAATTTAAAGTCTATATTTATATTAAGATTATGAAAATGAAATATGAACATATATTATGCATATTTTATGTTGTAAAATACATTTTCTTTAAATTATAATAATTAATGCAACTTTATATTTAGATTGAGATTATGGATATGAAATATATAAATTTGTTAGTATTAATTAACAAATTTAATGAAATATACATTTTCTTTAAATTATGATAATTGAAATGCAACTTTATATTTAGATTGAGATTATGGATATGAAATAGAAATTTGTTAATTATTAATTAACAAATTTAATGAAATATACATTTTCTTTAAATTATGATAATTAATACAAATTATATTTTAGATTGAGATTATGGACAAATATAGAAATTTGTTAATTATTAATTAACAATTTTGTGAAATATACATTTTCTTAAAATTATGATAATTGATGCAACTTTATATTTAGATTGAGATTATGAACATGAATTGATTACAATTATTGAAATTTATAGGATGGATAGTGGAAGTGGAAGCAATACTGGAGGTCGTGATCCTGCTTGGAAGTATTGTACACCTATTGAAGGGAATAAAAATGGCACCATATGCAATTTTTGTGGTATGGTCATTAAAAGTGGCGGAGTCGCTCGAGTTGAAATTTCACTTATCACATCACAGGATCCTTTCGAATAACAAGAAGTATCCTAATGTGCCTCCCGAAGTTAAAAGATAAATAAGACAACTTTTGGTTGAAAGGAATAAAGCCAAAGCAAATAAAACTGTGAATATTGAAGAAATTCGATCTGAACTGCGAGGCATAATGGGTGGTAGCCATAGACATCTCTTTGATGATAGTGATGATGATGATGAAGAAAATGAGGAGGAAGATGATGATGTCTATATGTATCCGCCTGACATGAACCCTGAAGAGCGAGCTGACTATCGAGCAGCATGTCGTGGATCCAAAGCTAGTGAATGAAATCGCTAACAAGAAGAGTTTATGAGAAGCAAAAGAAAAATTGGTAAATCTTTGAACTTAAATTCATTATTATAACATAAACGGATTTACAAACATTTATAATATATATGATTGCAATAGGTGAGCCTTCACAATCACATCCAACTGATCCAATAAGGAGCGTGCAAAGATCTCAAAGTGTGAGACAATCGGATCTATCACCACCTCTTGCTCCATCATTATACAAATCTTCGACAACAAGACAAAAGAGTTAAAAGTCTCTTTAAAAGGAGGTCGCGATCAAAAGCGATGGGCCAGGTGTGATAAATTCTTCATATATGAGAGCATTGCGCGCCATGGCGTTTCTCGCGCGAAAACATGATTGTTGGTGCATAACAAGCTGGTATGTGAAAATCCGTTTTCAATTTCAAATAACATTATCATCTTACATTATAGTTGCAAACCATATAATTATTTACTTTAACTTATAGGCATGGGAATAGAGGCACCCTCTCCATATGAAATCAAAAACAAATATTTAGATATGGAGTATAAAGACATAGAAGATTATGTGAATCTCCAAAGGGAGAAATGGAAAACCTATGGGTGCACAATTATGTGAAATGGATAGACCGGTCCCACAAAATTAAGCATTATTAATTTCATGGTATATTGTAAAGGAAGTACAATTTTTCTTAAGTCTGTTGATGCATCGGATAATATCAAAGATAACAAATACATTTATGGCTTGTTGAAGGACGTGATAAAGGATGTTGGCGAAGCAAATGTTATGCAAATTGTTACAAACAATGGATCAGCATTTGTGAAGGTTGGAAAATTGTTAATGAAGAAGTACAATTTATATAGGACTTCATGTGCAGCACATTGCATCGACCTTATGTTTCAAGATATTAGTAAACGATAAAGTGTTTCCGACTTGATTACCAATGCACGAAAGATCACCAACTTCATCTACAATCATGGTTGGTTGGTTGCAACAATGAGAAAGGTTTGTGGTGGAGATATTGTGCGTCTAGGTGCAACAAGATTTGCGACAAATTACATCGCCCTAGCTAGTCTTCTAAAAAAGAGGGCTGGTTTGAAGAAGATCTTTATTAGTGATAAATGGGCTTCTCACAAGCGATGGACGGCCAGATTTGGACGTGAGGTTGAAGGACTCATGTTTAATCATCCGTATTAGGAGAAGGTCTGACTTTAGTGTCAATCATAGAAGTACTATATACGAGTTTTTCGCATTGTTGATTCGAAATTGTCCCTGACAATGCCATTTGTGTCTGGGTTATTAATTGATGAAGCCAAATTTACATGCACTCAAAGCCAAAGTATGGGTCAAAAAACATCATCGCGGTCGTTAGGATAAAACCCTCGAACATCATATTCATGCCTAACTATTTCATATCCACCAATCTTTTAAACATATTATTTTCCTTTTATCATATATACTAATTCTAAATCACTTTTGTAACATATTATCTTAATCAGATTTCAATATAGACTGGAGTTAGCAGTGACCTTGAGCTACTCTAAAACATTCATGAAGTATTTGGAAGAATTATCACTACTATTGCAGTCTTAGTAATATTGGAAATGAGGTACATCAATAGGCTATGTTTCTAATTAATTGATTCAATTTATTTGGTTACACTTACACATATTGATTTGTCAAGTTCATTTTGAATTCACAGCTTATATTGTTTCGAGATGCCAAAAGGGGATTTGGTGATCGAGCAGCAATTGCATCAAGAGATTTAATGGTTCTTGGTGAGTGTTGTTTCTCATTAAAAGTTTAAAAGTAAAGTCTATTACCATGTTATTATTTGATTTTGAATGTTAATGTTTTATTCAGAATGAGACTTGGTTCATGTATGGAAACCACGCTCCCACATTGAGGAATTTGGCCCTTAAGGTTCTTTCCCAAACAGCAGTATCTTCAGCATGTGAGAGAAATTGGAGCACATTTGTTGTGATCCATACAAAACAAAGAAATCGGCTAGCTAACCCTCGTCTCCAACAATTAGTTTTTTGTTACTACAACATGAAACTAAAGATCGAATATACGAAGAAGTACGATAAAGTTCTTAGAAAAAATTACCTTGATTTACTTAACATTTCAGCCGATTTTGGTGAAGAAGAGGATAATCAATTATTCCAATGGGTTAGATCTCTCCATTTAGATGATGAAAATGGAAATCCTGATCCACGAATTGCTACGCATGTTCGAGAAGCAGGTGTAGATATTGAGCGGGTTTTATCTGAAGAAGTTTATAGTGAAAGTTTCAGTCAAGAGACTAAAGACTCATTTTAACCTCTTGTCACTTCTCGACCATCTTTTGACTCAAGTGTTGAACATAGTAGTAGACCTAGTTTTGCTGGTACTTTTACTATAGGCTATGATGGCTCATGAGGAGAGGGGACCAATGATGGTAGTGATTGGAAATGATGGTGGGGATAATGCATATCGACAACAAAGTGAATATCCATCGAGTCCATTCACTGGTGAAGATGATTTCACACATGCAACACAAGATGAAGACCATGGGTCTTGGAGAGCTGGTCTAGGTATTAGAGCCGTTGGAAAGCCATATAGAATTAAACCGAAGAAGGATGACCTGACCTGATAAGGGTCGTTTTTCGGCTAGTTTTGAGTCAATGAGCATTGACACGCAATCGATGATTAATCCGTGATCTGCGGCGTTTTCATACTTCTGCGATGAGTTATGGTCGACGCTAGCCGTATCGGCGGATTAGGTGGTGAATATGGAATGATTAACTATCCTCATGATGCACTAATGTCATTCTAAACTCCATATAAAATGCAATAAGGATTTCAAACAAGCATGTGGGTGGTACGAATTCTTATCGTGGAGAGGTTGTGGGTCTGGTCGAACATTTATACATGACATGTTCGAATCTTGTAATCAATATTATCGAACACCCAGCGTCTTGGTATAGTGTGCACTTGGCCAAGATGGGATCACTTTGTCAAATGTTCTTGATGGGCCATCGATCTTCATTTTGGTGGTGAAAGACCATAGCAATGTAATATCAATGTCTATATTTCATTATGAATGTCATTCTTACACTTTTACAAAGTATTTACATGAATTTCAAAGTATTTTTGTTAATTTCTAATATATCGATATTCATGTAAAAATATATCCGATATATCTCCGATATATCCAATATATCCGTAAATCTAAGTCTTGGAAATATATCGGGTCGTAGATATTTTAACCTTTGGGCATGAGTGAGGGAGTGTCACGCTCTCATTCTCTTGGACACACACTCGTATGGAAAGGATCCCTCCATGTGCACAAATGAACCCCTCAAGATATACGCAGGAGAGGGAAGAATCACAGAGACTGTGAAACCTCATGCTTCTGAAGTTGAAACTACAGAAGACCACTAGAGGAAATTACCCCTCTTCACATGTGTGGAAGACTTGAGAAGCTAAGAGAGTCATCTTGAGTATCCTAGAGAAGTCTTGAAAATACCTTGTAGGTTGACTTAGTGTAGAAGATTATAGAAGATCCTAAAGGAGTTCACACATATGTGGAAGGCTATAGAGATGTATGGAAGATGAGAGAGTTATCTAGAGTCTTCCATAAAACTCTTGTATATGATTGTACATAATAGAGTAGTCTAGAACATTTTTGAATTGTAATGAACCAACCAAGGTTCTAGAGAATTCCTTAGGTGCCTATAAATAGAGTAGGCCCTCGAGTTGACAAGAGCGACACTTGACCCATCATGCTTCGACCAAAAGTTGAGAGCTCCTAAAGCATTGTAAAGAGCTCTTTCATCAGTAAGAGTTGTTTCCTTCCAAGTCTTCTCATGTGTGTTCTCTTAACATCCAAATTGTGGATGACGCTTAGCATAGTAAGGTAGGTGACGTTGAAAGACTGACTTAACAACATTCAAGGGATGAGTTGTCTAATTATCGCACGGAAACCGAGTGAGAAGACTAAGTATGTGACATTAGGCTCTTTCACGATTAACAAACTAATAATAATAATAATAAGTTAAATATGTTATGTAAATAAATTAAAGAATATACATGCAATATTATCAAAAATAGTAAATAATGATAATAAATAATAAATTAGATATGTAAGTTAAATAAATTAAATATATGATACTTCAATTTTCAACATATTTTGATATTTAGATTTATTTTATTTACTAAAATTTAAAATATTAATATGAAATATATTTTAAATTATATGCTATTTTATTTCTTAAAAGTATTTTAATTTTTTAATAAATAAAAATTATATATTTATGGCGTCATCGATTCGATTGCAGATTAGATGCAATTTGTTCGATCTTTTGAACCGTAAATCGATAATTTTTTTGATTTAATGACCAATCCGATTTTTAAAACAATGGTTTTACTTTCTTTCTTCCCAACCTCAATGGCTAATAGGTCTTCCGGTTTTAATTAAATTGATTATGTAAGTCAGGACTAATAAAAAAGGCATGTCGGACATTATTGCGAAAAGATGTATGGATCACTTCTTGGTAGAAACTAGTGGAAAAAAAATTTGTACCACTTAAAAATAGAAATTAAACTTCCTATCATCAACCGTAAATGATATACATACACAGGAATAGACAAAGTTAAGCATACCCTGTATCCAGTAGAGATTCCAAACATGCAATTGAAAATGTTCTACACCCATACATCAAGTTGCTGAGCATCCGTTTTTTCTTTTTCCTGAAAATGATGATTGTATACAGAGAGAGAGAGAGATTAGAAAAATAGTCATGTTAAGCATTGTGAGATTCAAATTCAATTCATCAACAAAATGAGAAAGGTTTGAAATTGTTCTTTTTCTTCGTCAAGGAACAAAAATGGTCTGGAATGTTTTATAAAACAAAAAAGCCTTTTTTAGGAATCTTAAATGTTTTTATCATTCTCTTTTAAAGTTTCTAAATATGGTTTTAAGATGAATTTTATGTATAGCTTTATTTTAAATCGTTCTCATTGTTTTAAAAGGCCAAAGTTGCACCTAGATATAAAACATTCCCTACTGCTTAGATTTTTTTTTTAAGGAATGCAGTACAAGCAGGCGTATATAAGTGGTAGGGACTTGGATGATCAATTGATTCAAAATCTAATTCAATAAATAAAATGATTTAACATTCCTAATATTCAAATAAAACCCTCAATTAGAAAGGAATGAGATTATATTGATTTCAATATAGAATAAAATTTTTTAAGAATAAAAAGGTTAAAAAAACAGTAAAATTTTCAAGAAACAACTCTCCAATAAAGTATATGCCTTAATAAATGAGGCACTATAACTAAGGAGTGGTTGCATATTAAACTTATGAGAGCTTAGGTGCGCCAATGATAGATGTAGGTAACAATTAATCATATATACATATATACACATATACAACGCTTTTTGAAGTATAAAGGATCTTGGGAAAAATATGTTTAAGGGTATCAATTTCAAAGTAGTTGAAAAATGAGGGCCAAGATAACTTATTCTAAGCCCAATCCATCAAGTGATCAAATATTTGATAATAAAAACCAAATATTTGATAAAGAGGGATGTAGGTGTATGAGCCTTATCTAGTACCTAAGGTTTACATGGGTTGTACCAATTTCATCATGGTTGTACCCAATGGTTACATGACTTGTACCTATGGTTTATTAGTGTTTTCATAACAAAATAAAACTCACACACTTGCAACCCTCTTTATCAAATATTTGGACTTCTTTATCAAATATTTGATCACATGACTCAGATGGGACAGATATGTTATCTGGCCTCCTTTTCAAATACCTAAGTAAATAATCTTCCCTTAGCATAGCTTTCCCAATGATCTTTAAGGAAAAGTTCGAAGGCTTCCAATAGGGAAAATCGATTTTTGTTACAGAAAGATCTTAAGGTTTTGCTTTCTTGGTGGCCTTAGAAAGAGATGAGATCACTTCAATAGTGGAGGAATTGAAGATCTGCTGGAGGGTTTTCTGAGTTTCATTCAAAAGCACAAGGGAAAATCAAGGACATATCTATTGGAGATTTGTCTTAATAATAGAGGATTCCTCACAATATCAAGTTTGCTACCAATTAAAGAACCAAAATAATGGTTATTCTTGAGGGTGATGATAGTGAAGGATCCCACCGGAAGAAGATATCCTCAATGTCAAAGTCCCTTTTTGATGCTATTGTGTTAAGACAAACAAGGAACAAGGAACAAGGAAGGCATATCGAGAAACCTATGGGTGATGGGTTTTACAGAGCAAAATGCTTCTGTGCAAGAGTTGTCAAAGAAGAGTCCAAAGAAGAAAAAGATAAGCCTATTTAGGAAGCGTACTAGAGCTGTGATTTGTGAAAGCGGGAGCTGTGATTTGTGATTTGTGAGGGGAATGGTGTCTATACCTCCATTTTAGACAGATAAAAAATTGCTCTTTTGGGACTTTGCTAAAAGATCATTGTGGCTTCAAAGAGCATGGAAGGTTTGTAGTAAAAGGGGGCATTATGTAATACCAAGGATATTGCCAGGAAGAGAAAATATAGTGGCGCTTGGAAGATTTAGGTAGAAATGGATTCAACTAAGAGGCCTTCCTTTCCGCCTATGGAACAAAATCCATTTTCAAGACATAATGAAGCTTTGGAAGAGAGTGAATGGAGGTAGATGTCACACGCCGAATCTCATTGCTTTATCAAAGTCAAAAATTAAAGTTGAGATGCACCTATACATGGTGCTGCTAATGCTTATGGAGATGAAAGGCATTGCTTGGAGATTAACAATCATAATCATTTTCTGTGACAGAAGAAGAAAGAAGCCATGGGACAACCAAGTCAACTTGTAACAAAGGTGAGTTTTTTTCAAGGACACCGGGCAGATGGAAGAAAAAAAAAGCCTTTTTTTTCTATCAGGAAAGCACCGAATTATAGAGATGAGCTATCTACTTTACCTCTATCCCTCCTTGCATGACTTTTCGATCAGTCTTTAAAGCCACCCAACTCAATGTTATTCAACTTAGCATTTGACAATGTAAATAAAAGCAGATAACAATAAGAGGCAGTATGGATTTGAGATGTCACCTATGTAAAACATTAAGTGGACCAAACCTTTATGTAAAGTTCTTGCAAAGCTAAGGGTTCTAGCCATAATTTTGATAAGTTTCTTGTATTTTGTGGAGAGGATTCCTCATCCTTCTCGTATACTATTTTTGACAATTAATAATTTTCAGATAAAAGATAAGTTATGGTTGTAGCTCTACAGTGCACCTAAAATGTCCTAGAAAGTTATGCCTCTATACGGCTTCTTTTCTTTACCTATTCAATAGCCCTATTATTTCTTCCTCTTCATATGTACTTTTGTTGTTGAAATATATCTTTTAAATATACAAATAAACAAAAAATGCACAACCCTAAATTCTTGAGGTGCTAGAGGCTTATGCCCACTCTTATGCATTTGCCTCCCAAAACCAAGGATTATAGTCAAATATGATAAAGTAATAGAGGGGAGTGAAGCACAATACTAGCCTCAGAAGAATCTTAGAAGTTCCACCGTTCTAATTGCAGCTTGGCTTCAGCCATGTCTTTCTGTGCCTTCTTTCTCCGATAAAATATTGGACAATCTCGACTGAAAAGAAAGCATTAACATCAACATTACTTAAAAGTTCAAAGAATGTCTTAAGAGATACAGGTGGGCTAATGACAATCAAACTTATTACTCCAATACAGAAAATCCTCAAACATCCATTTGTGTACAGAAGTGCTCACAATCAAAATCACACGGGGGTGTGTTTATTTTTCTGTAAAACGCTCATTTCTTGCAGGGAGAGCCAGCTTATGCTAGCATTATCTGAGAGATCCCTACTAGGAATAAAATCTTACTTCTCTTATTTGACCAAAGATTTTAAAAATAAAATAAAAACATGCACAAACACATGCGCAAACAGCTGAGGAATTAGTAGGCCTTGTGCAAAGCACATCCTGATGCAAGGAACTGGCACTCCTGGCACTGTGTCACAACCTTCAAGAGCATCTCAACTCGGAATACTGTAATGTGAATTTTCAAAAAAAAAAAAAACTTTAGTGCTTAAAGTAGACTTGAAAGTCAATTTGTATCGAATAAACAAAAATCTAGAACAGATACTACCATTAGCTACTGTTTTGCAATAAAGTTCAGCTTCTCTTCCCTTGCAGTGTGAGCAGAGAGTTCTGTCTGTATTACTGATCCAAAATAAAATAATTGATACAGTGTTGGGCTACAGAGTACTCTTTGAAAGGGTATAGAATCACATTCATATACATAGAATGGACATCACTGGAATGTAAGTCAGGCAGAAAACTGTAAGCAATGTGTTTAACAGGGAACATTAGTAATGCATAAATTAACCTTGTAATTTTACTTTGTCAGAAAAGGGGGAAGAGCAAGCAATTAGAGAGAACCTTATAAACTTTTTTGTCCTTTTGTGATTGGATTTCCTTTTAGGGATGGATCTAATTCTTATAATTTCCCACGAATCAGTGAACTATCTGTTTTTTACTTCTAGTTTTTTTTCCATGACTATAAGCCCTTTTAACAATGCTATCTTATATTAATTTCTAATTAAAAAACCAAACAAATGAAAATTTTAATCAATAAGGATAGTTGCACAAAGGACAAATTATTGCTTTGAAACAAAAATAAATAAATAACTAACCACTCCAAAGGTCATTTGGACATCCACTTGGACACAAAAGGGTTCATTATTGTCAACAAAAGAGGGTACACTTGCGCTTAAGTAATTTCTGCACAGCAATTTTGGAGTGCATCTTCAACAAAAAATAGGAGGAACGAGAGACTCGAAGAAAAATTTTGCTAGTCAAAGTCGGGTCTATAGTTGTAGGATCACATGTGCTTTTTACCTACATTTGAAGGGGTAATGATTTATTTTCTCTAAAGAACCAAAACTTCCAGCCACAGCATCAATGCTGATGAGAAGATGCAAGAAGCCTCTTTAAAAAGAGATCATTAAGGTTTAGTCTCCTAATCCATGCAAGTTTTTGCTTCTCTTTAGTCTCTAATTGAACTCTTTGTTTCCCTTTTTGCCCACTATAATTTAGAGTATAAATATGTATGTTTAATCCTTTGTAAATTAATGAGAATCAATGTATTCCTTTTCTCTTAACATGGTAGTAGAGCCATAAAAGAGTTTGAGAATACTAGGGTTAGGGTTTCACTGTGTGGTCTATTCCGTGACCCATGACCATCATTGGAATGCCATGAAAGCTTTTTCAACGAGATTTTCAGGCCGACCTCCATTAGGTCGGCAAGCACCTGCGGGGAGCCTCTCCGATCTACCTTTCAGTCGAAGCCTCGTTGGAAAATACCTCCCCACGCGCCCACATACGCCAATCTCTGGTCTGGCGTTGAAATTCACACGTCGGAGTGTGAGGCACTATTTTGCCATGGGCCTCCTCCAGCAGGCGTGTCTCCCGCCGACGAGCCTAACTAGCCACTCCACGTGCCCTACCTTCGCTGGAAAAGCTCTCCTTTTCCACTTTTTCTCTCCCACCACTGTTTCTGAGTCATTTTATCGCTTGAATCTCTAGTATTTTGTGTTTTACGAAGCTCTGGGCATCTTGAGCCTTAGGAGTTGACTACATTGACGCCCTACGTTTCCCATCTCTACTGAAGCTTAAAGAGCGTCTCTATGGCTAAAAAAGGTCATGCTTTTAATTCTTTTGTATCTAAAACTCCTATGATTGCCTTGGATAAACTCACAGGGAGCGAAAATTATCAGTCATGGGCAGACTCGATAGACCTTTAGTTTGGTAATGGTTGTGAGGATCATCTTACTACTGTGGACACAAGTATTATAATGATGGAGGCATGGCTAAGGAATGGAGTGCGAGACCCGGAAATCCCTCGTGGGGCACATTTCAAACAAATAAGTGTAGTTTAAAGCTTACAAACATCGAAGAGGGTGTGAAAATAACCTAGTGGTGGAATCATATAAATCTCTTCCTTAAGATCCCCGTCGAAAATGCATTCTTAACATCCATCTATTGCAACGACCAACCCTTGGCAACAACAATAGCTAGTATAAGTTGCACCGTTGTCATTTTTTCCATGGATTCGAATGTTGCCTCATAATTAACTTCATACTCTTGTTGATTACCGAGTGCCACCAACCTTTCTTTATATCAGTTAAGTGAGCCATCAAACCGTAGCTTAATGGAATATACCCATTTACAACCAATGGGTTTAACTAGTAGGACAAGGAACAATATCTCAAGTATGATTCTCTTGAAGAGCTTGAAGTTCTCCTTCATGGCTTTCTCACGAACATACATGTTTGATTTGCTTGAGAATAAGAGTTAAGAACTATAGTATCAACTAAAATGGTAGAAAACCATACTTATCAGGAGGACGGCCCGACAAGAAGTTCAGTTCTCAGAATCCCCTTTGAAGCAAATCTTGGATTAGGGTCGGGAAGGATATGAGAATATGGGGGTTGTCGTTGCTGATAGACAAAACCAAGTTTAAAACACCCAATGGATGGAGATAGCATTAAAGCCATGAAGAAGAACACCATTAGAAGGAAAAACATGTTGCTGAAAATTGTACTCATGTTCAAAGAAAACCACATTTCTAGAGATATGCAGTCGATTTGTTGCAACATCATAACACAAAACCCTTTTGTGAATAGTGCTATATCCCATAAACACACCACCGATTAAACCCAGCTTGGCATCATGAGCCAGTGAACAAGCGAGCACATCGAATGTGTGTAGCAAATGATAATCAAGCTTCATACTAAAAAATGAAAGTAAGAATCAAAGTCAAGTGTTGAGAAGGTAGGCGATTAATTAGATAGACTATAGCGAGACGGGCTTCCACTACAAATCTAGGCAGGCTAGGCCTCTAAGAGTAAAGCACGAACCATATCCAACAAGTGACTATTTTTACGTTCAGCCACCCCATGTTGTTGAGGGATATAAGGACATGGTCATTGAGATACAATACCTTTATGTTGTAGAAAGCCTTGGAAGTCATGTGACATATACTCGCTACCATTATTAGATCGTAAAATCTTAATGCAGATGGAAAATTGAGTCTCAATATAATCCACAAAACTTTGGAAAATAGTGAACGCCTCAGCTTTGGTATGCAAAAAGTATATCCATGTGAAATGGCTATAGTCATCAATAAACGTCATTACTGTGCATGTGAAATGATATGAGTAATACCCCAAACATCATAATGTATAATCTCAAAACATGTATTAACACGACCACCATAAGTAGGAAAAGGTAAAGTTTTACTTTTTCCTAGTTTACGAGTAGAGCAATCAAGAGACAAGCTATCAACAGAACACTACTTTTAAGTACTCCTTTGAGGAAAGGGATATTAATACAGCTTTTGCAAAAGAAAATATTTTATATGTTTTTGCGTAAAGATTACCTATATAGTTTTTCGAAAAATATATTTATTTACCATTTATGTAATTTGAAAGAGGAAAAGTTTTATTTTTTTTATTCATTTGATTGCCCATGGATCAAATAGGGATTTTGCATAAAATATTTTAAGATTTGTTTTGTTATGAAAGTGGAGGATTGTGGAGATATTATGTTTTGTGAGTTGAATTTTGAAATTATGTTTTTTACTTTGGTTAGTTTGGCCCTACCAACAGGAATAATAGTTGACCTTTACATTTCATGGCGAGTTATGAAATTGATTTGAACCCGAGTCTCTAGGGGTTTCGGTTAGAGGTTACTAGTACATGTTGTGTTTGGTTCAGTCCACCTTAAATGGAACAATTTGCGGCTAACCACCCATTTGAAAGTCTCATATGGCTGGGTACCATTTGAAAAGTTCCATATGGCTGGGCACCATTTGATATTTGTTGACTAGAGGAAAAAATGTATTTGATTTTGGGATTTATATGAAAATGTTCTATTCGAATTTGATATGAATTTGTTTGGATCATATTTAATATGAAATTAATTTGAAATGGATTTGAGAATGTTTGATGGAAAAATTTTGAATGTTCTACCATATTTGAATACAAAGGTTTTGTGGAAAGAAAAATCTCTACATTTGTTATATGATTAAAAACGCTTTTGATTAATGTAAGCGCATTAGTATTTCTTATTGAGTTTTAAGCTCACTCCCATTCGTTGACACCTTTTCAGGTACTTTTAATTCGGCAAAGAGAGATTGGCTAGGATGGGAATAATATCATTATTAGGAATTTGATTTTGGAATCCATTATAGACCTTGTTTAATTGATGAGTTTATGTCCATTTGGATTATTTGTTCTCTGAGTTGATTAGAAATATATGAATATTTGTCTTGAGACATTTCTATTAATTCGTACATGAATGTTGAGAGTTAGAGAATTTTTGTTAGTATGAAATTTTGGATATAAGAATTGGTGATATAGAAAGTTGCGCATTACTCTAAATAGGTGTTTGGTAATTGGACTCGATCGATTCTGAAAAGGTTTGTGTCATTTCGCACTTGAGCCTTGGTGACGAGGTGTAAATTGATAGTCACCCCGAGGTGAGTTCGGGTTGTGGCGAGCGGCCTTATTTTCAACAATATTCGAAGCGAGACAGGTTCTAGGAGCAGTAAATTGCAAGCGGAAATGTCGCCCACTTTAAGGCCCCCTGCATATCACCTTCCCTTACACGATCTTGCTTTCGAAACCAGCGCCACGAGAAATGTACATCACAGTTATTATCCACCTACTGACCAACAGAAATTGAACTAGTTGAAAACCCAGGAAAGACAAATACATGACGAAAAGACGGTCTAACTTCCATTAGCAATCTTAATATTTTGTTTACCAGTATACTTACGAAGATTATATAGCGAATCAGGTGATCTAGTCATATGAGTTGGATTAACCGAGTCAACAAGCCAAGGAGAAGAAAAATCTTACCTTGACCATGAAGTCCAAGGGTAGAGAATGCTGTGATATTAATCTGTTAGACCATTTCTGGAGTAAGAATAGACTGATTGGTGCCAACAGCTATGGTTGTAGAACTAGTAATGGTAGGGTCTGAAATAGCAGCTTGAAAAGCTTGGGCTCATTAGTTTTTGTTAGATATTGTACAGTCTTTTCCTTTATTGTCCTACTGTATTGTGAGTCCTATGAGTGTGTATATATATAAGTCCAATATGTAATGTAGATACGAGATTCATTATTACGTGAAATAATAAAATTAGGAATTCTCTATTTTCTCTCTTCATGAGTGTCGAGCGAGAGAAAACCTAATTTTGGGTGATCGTGTTTCTCGATCTCCTTCTCGTAGTGGATCTCCTTCTCACCGCGCGGCCGCCCGTCCCGCGCCGCCGGCGACTTTTAGGAAGCTTCTTCCTCGTAGAAAACCCCGCAGTTTCGGCGCCTGGCGCGTCTACCCGCCGATGGCAGCAGCGGCTGACCGAAGCACACGCCGCAGTCACGCGGCTCTTCTTCTGCCGGCTTAGATCCACGGCCGGAGCGTGATCTGTGATGCCTTCTTCTCCCGTGATGGGACTCCACGCGAGGTCGTCGGCTCATCTTGGTGTTCTATCCCTCCGGTCCAACTTGAAGCCCTCCTTTCCCACCTTTTAGTCCTTTTGCCTCGCCCGAAGTCGGCTTGAGTTCATGTTGATCAGCTTGATTCATCTTCCCGATCAGCTTCAATTCATCTTGATCGACTTGATTCATCTTAAGTCGTATTCTCTGATTTGGGTCCACAGGTTTTCTTCATCTTAGCTCCTGGTAGTGATTCGCCCTCTTGTGAGACTCTCTTCAATCGAAACGTGGTTCGATCTCCGAGTTCGATTGGATATGGCAACTAAAAATTCTATTTTTTATACATTTATCTACGGATCTCCTACTATCACATCGGAAAAATTGCTCGGTAGTGAGAATTATCTCTGAGTCGACCTATGTGGAACTCTGAGACGGGTTATGAGGATCTTATTACCGGAGGATGCTATACTAGTGTTGTGAGTGCAACTGGAAGAAAATAGATGCCTGTTATGTAACGTGTGTAGCGGTCGGTTGATCAAAAATTTTGCTTCATGCGGGCTTACAGACATGTTCTAAGTTTGGAATCGGTAGCTACATACACGAATGATATCCGAAGCGTCTTTATAAGGTGGCTTACGCTGTGTTAGCCTGTGACAAGACATGGATCTATCTAATTATATTGGCGGTGCCTCTGTAAGGAGGAGTTCGACATTGATGCCTCTTCTTAGTAGCGTTGGGGCTCGACAAGCGCGAGGTTGACAAGTTCTTCATGGTCCTTACTCTCATTTGGCCTCGTCGGATCTTGAGACCCTGGGATCAGTTAGCGATCCATCAGTCCGAATCCTTGGATGATGTGTTTGCTTCGCCTCCTCCGTATCTCCCTGCACGGACTTTGCCATCGATAGCCCATTCGTTCTTACATGTTAGTTTCTCATACTAACCTTTGGGAGGACGCGGTGGTACCGGGTGGGACACGTCCTCATTGCTGCAATAAGCAGCGCGCCGTGATCGTTGTTATCGGTTGCATGGGCGCCCTCCGTAGCTGCACCGTGGCCCAGTCTTCGATTCGATTCTCGGTAGCCCGGACTACGGCTCACGCACATCTCGGTGTTCCCCTGCGGCAGTGAGTATGATGCCTTTCTTCGCTATCAAGCAGCCAAGTCAACTTCCGTTGCCTCATTGCCCAGGCCGTTAATCTTATACGCACCTTACTCACACCTGCTTCTCTTGGACCTTGGATTCTAGACTATGGTGCTTCCGATCACATTTTCGTAATAAAAGATCTTTTCTCTTCTCTTACTACTACCCCTACTTTACCTACTGTTACCTTAGCTAATGGTTCTCAAACTGTGGCTAAAGGTATTGGTTTGGCTCATCCTACCACTTCCCTCTCACTTAAATGCTATACTCACAGTGTCCCTTTAATCTTATTTATCGGTAAATCAGCTCGTACTCTTAGCGTTCCATTATTTTTTCTGATAAATTTGTGACCTTACAGGACCGGGGTATAGGGAAAACGATTGGCATCGGACGTGAGTCTCAAGGCCTCTATCACCTCACCTCAAATCTCTCCTGCCAGTTTGCGTTTCCCGCGATGCTCCTCGTCCCGCGGTCATTAAAGGCCACCACAATCTTTCTAAGTTCCAAAAAGATGGTCCTCGTTTTCCACTTTATGCGTCACTTGCGTGTGAGTCTTTGTCGGCTTAGGAAACATACTGCGTGTCTCGTTCATGACGTTTGAATAATCGAGTGACATCTCATTTTTGCCCTTATCCCTGCTTGATGTTTGGGGTCCTTGTCGAACTGCGTCTACTTTAGGATTTCAGTATTTTGTCACTTTCATTGATGATGTCTCGATACTTGGATTTAATTTTAATGAAACTCGAAATTTGAGTTATTTTCTATTTTCCAAAAATTTTATCTTTGAAATTCTTACCGAGTTCGATATTTCTATTCGCGTGTTACGTAGTGATAATGCGAGAATATTTTTACGCCCTTACTTTATTTCATTTATGTCCCGACATGGGATCCTTCCTTCAGTCTTCTTGTGCCATGCTCCCTCGACAAATGGGAGTAGCTGAGCGGCGTAGAATAGTGTCTTATTGGGGCAGTACCGTCTTTCTACTCCTCCCAGCTATCATGTTCCTTTTACGTTTTTGGGGCCCGATGTCATACGGCTTGTTATTTGATTAATCGCATGCCCTCGTCCCAGTATTCTGTCTCGGTCGCCATTCAGTGCTTTTCCTGAACAACCTCTTTATTTCCTTCCTCCTCGTGTTTTGGTTGTACTTGCTTTGTTCATATTCTCACTCAGGGATGAAATGACTTTCGGCCCAGGCCGAAGTGCATCTTCTTGGAGTACACTCCGGGCCGGAAGGGTTATCGTTATTATTCCCCTCAGTTGTCGATACTTTCTCTCCGCTGATGTCACCTTCTTCGAGGACTCCCCGCCTTCTCCTCCTCAGGAGTCTCTTCGGATTCTTGAAGTCTTACCCTTCCCCCATCATCTCACCTTTGGAATTTGATCTATCTTCGTCCCCTTCGGGTTTATCATCGTCATCCACGGGTGCCGTTGTTCACTTTCCCTTCTGTGAGGCCCTGTTTGACTCACTTCCTCACTTGACTTCTCTGCCAGGCTCTGCACTTGATGCGATGACTTCTTGCGTCTTCTTGGAAGGTACTTTGCTTCTGCTATGATCCTCATCATTACAATTTTTTTGAGTTACCATCGATTATCTTCCACACTTTGCATTTGTTTCTCATTTCCGTTTCTCTTCTAAGAACACCCGATGAGGCACTTTCCCATCGGTGCGGCAGGCAATGGTAGATGAAATAGGCTGCTGCGCTCAGTGGCACTTGGGATCTTGTTGTTTTGCCAGTTGGTAAGTTTCCAGTTGGTTGTCGTTGGGTCTACGGTTAAGGTTAGTCTGATGGTCGAGTTGATCGTGTGACATGGTTACTAAAGGATATACTCGGGTTTATGGTTGATTATGGTGACACCTTCTCCCCCTTTGCGAATTGCTTACGTAAAATCTGCTTCTCTCCATGGGCTGTATGCATGTGTTCTGACGCTTTTCGGGTTGGATATTAAATCATGCCATGGTGATCTCGCCCGAGGAAGTTTATGGAGCAACCACGGTTTTGTTGCTCGGGAGTTTGGTTTAGTGTGCGGGTTCTGTAAGCTCTTTATATGGCTTGAAACAATCTCGAGCATGGTTTGGCGTTTAGTTACATTGTTGAGGAATTTGGCATCGCCCGCGATCTGTGAACCATTCGATTTATCATCACTAACTCTTGAGCGGTGTATTTATGCGGTTGTTTATGTGGATGACATCATCATTACGGGCGTGATCGGGATGGTATTCGAAACTAATGACATCTTTTCGCTGCTCAAGCTAAAGACTTGGAAACTGAGTACTTTACGAGAATTGAGATGCTTCAATCGGGTTACAGTGAATCTCTCCCGGCGAAAGTATCTTTAGACATCTTGGAAGAAAGCCGGTATGTTAGGTATGGCGGTTGAGCGCTCTATGGATCTAATGTCAAACTTGTAAGGACGAGTGCTCGAGTGCAGGAGATATCGGCGATTGGTAGGTAAGCGAATTATCTCACGTATTACTCGGCCGGACATTTCCTTTTCCGTCAAGTGTTGTTAGTCGATTCCTCACAGTCACCATGTGATAGCCACGGGATCTTTGTAATCGAAATTCTTCGATATATTAAAAGTACGAGGTTGGGTGTGTTGTACGAATAGAGGTCACACCCGAGGTTATTGGTTACCTTGGTCTGAGATTGGGGTGGCTCACCCACGAGATAG
Organism: Tetrastigma voinierianum; assembly: GCA_016808115.1. NCBI lineage: Eukaryota > Viridiplantae > Streptophyta > Magnoliopsida > Vitales > Vitaceae > Tetrastigma > Tetrastigma voinierianum. The sequence continues at coordinate 643,188 of JAEQBH010001894.1, read as the reverse complement.
GCGTTCGACTGGAATTGTGTTTTCGTTGGTGGTAACTAATATCTGGAAAAGTAAGAAACAACATGTAATTAGATTTAGATCTAAGCGGCGGCCCAGAGTATCGAGCTATGGCCTTAGCGACATAACTCATATGGAGTGAGACACCTTCTCGGGTGAGATTTGGAAAGGATGAGCTGATGAAGCTCATTTGTGATAACCCGGTTTGCTTTGCATATTGCATCGATCAGTCTTCCATGAGAAGGACGAAACACATTGAAGTTGTGCCACTTCATTAGAAGAAAATCGCATCGGGATGTATGGGTTTCTTGGTTTTGTCGATTCAAATGATCAACTATGACATCTTTACTAAATCTCTCAGGTCACCAGAATTAAATACATTTGTAACAGAAGCTTGGTGCATATGACATATATGCTCCGACGAGGGAGTGTTAGATATTATGCAGTCTTTTCCTTTATTGTCCCTCTTTGTATTGAGTCCACATGGTGTGTATATATAAAAGTCCAATATGTAATGTAGATACGAGATTCATTATTCTGTGGAAATAATAAAATTAGGAATTCTCTATTTTCTCTCTTCACAGTTTTCTAGGCATGTAGGACATACATTGATAATGTGTCCATTTTGTTTACAATAATTACAAAATTTCTTACCGATTCTTGAGCAGTATGCTCGAATTCCTTCTGACTATATGCGCATTTGTCCCTTTCCTCGGTTCTTCCCTTGAGCAGCATAAGCAACATTGATCACCTTAGATGTCTCCTTGGACAAACCTAGAATAGCTTGTATAACCATTCTCTATTCTTCAAGCAACAATTCATCAAGACATATATCCAAAGAAGGAACTAGATTTCTATTTAGTAATCCTTTAAGCAACTTCAAATTCTGGTCTCTGTTTCATCAAACTAATCATGCCTACTATCTTCATGCACCGTCGACGGCTAGCTAAGGCCTCTTTAGGTACCTTTGAATAGATGATACCGATCTTGCTCCATAGATTAATAAATCAGAATTATCTTGCTCAGCAGGAAGATTATGACTGAGTTACTAATTTCAAGTTCTAGTCAGTATTATCTTGATGGTATATCGTTGTGTAGATAATCACATCTCCTTGGTTGTGCCCAAGGAAGTAAATTATTCACCATACAAGCCAGTAGAACTGGAAATCAAGAGATTTTTTGACATCCTCTTGCCTCCCATTGACTCGTTCTTTACCTTCTTTAGGGCAAGAAGACCCATCAATGTGACTCCAAAGCCCATTCCCTTTCAGAAACATTCTGAATTGGAACTACCATGCTGCATAAATCTTTCCTATAAATTTGATAGCGAAAGTCTCTGTAGACATTCTTCCAAAAAGAAAATCTCAAAGCCCAAATTGTTGATCAGCAATAATCAACCCAAAACTAGAATTAAAAGAAGACCAGAAACTTTGAAAAATAAGCTAACAGAAACTGACAGAAATTCAAAGATCCAGCTATGACTTTTAGAACCTTGCTCTGATACCAAAACAAGATTTGAGTAAATGACCGACCATCCCTCTTCTTTGAGGTTTTTTCCATTAAATAAGAGTTGTACACGTTATTTTGGTAGAGCAATAATCTACAGCTATTACACTAATTACTGCTAATCTACTTTGGTAAGAATATATACATACAACTAATGTACGCATTATGGGACAGCTGATACACAGATTATGGTAAGTTAGATCTTGTTATCTCATCCATAATTTCTGCCATCATCTTTGCAATTGATAGTTCACAATCAGTCCACAATCCGTGCAATTGACATTGCAATTAATAGTTCTGATATCAAATATTGATACCTGTGGGAAATTATGTAAACAAGATATTTTAGGAAAGAATTAAGGTCAATAATTTGATTCTAGAATCAGCTATGGGAAGTGAATAATCAAATCCCAAAATTTAGGGAATTGGTTATGGAAACTTCCCTTTCAGTGTACAAAATATGTGTATATATAGTGTGTCATATAGGCTGTACATATTCATTCAGAAATTAATAAATTTTCCAGATCAGTTCATTTTTCTTCATGGTATCAGAGCCTTAGTTTTTCTGGGACCTTTCCTGTGCAGCCCTCATTTCTGTACAAAAGCTTTCATTTTTGGGAATCTCTGTGCAGCCTTCATTGCTGCACCTAACCTTTTTTCAGCCATTCTTCAGGCTTCTTTGTGTCACTTTTTTTTTTCCCACTTCTTCTCCAGTTTTTTCATTGCTGTACCAGATTTTTCAACCTTCATTTCTAGTTTCAAGCCCTAAGGTTTCAGGGGATTCCTATCTGCAGCCTCCATTGTTGTACTAGTTTTTTGAGGGAATTTTCTAGGAAATTTGCTGGGCAGCCTTCATTGCTGTGCCAAATTTTCAGTCATTTTTTCACCTTTTCCAGCCTTCATTGTTGGTGCAATCCTCAGCCTTCATTGCTGCTTTTTTCTATGGCCTCTACCACCTTTATTTCTTGATCGTCTACTGTTGTTTCATCAGCATCAATCATGTCGGACTCCATCTTTTAAACTGTTGAAGGAGAATAGGTTGTGTGCAGCCCAACTTTACTTCAAAATATTCAGCCACCTTCAGGTTCTCAAGCATCAACTCAAGGACCAAGGTTCAAGGAGGAAGATTGGACTTGCCAAGGAGCACAATGGACTCTACTTCTTGAGTACATCTAGTCAGCCAAAACTGGTTAAGTCTACTTTGTCTACTTCCTTTTTCTCTTCATCAAATAAAGATGTCATTTGGTTACATCATAGGCGTCTAGGTCATGTGCATTTCTCCACATTAAAATTAATGTTTCCTACCTTGTTCAAGGGACTAGATATTCAACATTTTCATTGCGACATTTGTGAGTATGCAAAACGTACTCGTGTATCCTTAATCTAATTCACAGTGACATTTGGGGACCATCCACCATTCCAAATATCTTAGGATCCAGGTGGTTTGTAAAATTTATTGATGATTGTACAAGAGTTTCTTGGATCTATTTGCTCGAAATAAATCAATGTGAGTCATATTTTCCGCATTTTTTTGTCTGATGGTTCAAAATCAATTTGGTCTGAAATCAAGAAAATCCTCTCAGACAATACTCATGATTATTTCAATCAAATTTTGTCTCAGTGGTTTCAAAAGGAATGAATCATACATGAATCATCTTGTATCACCACTTCCCAACAAAATGGGATGGCGGAGAGGAAAAACCGTCATCTTCTTAAGTGTACTCGAGCCTTCTTGTTTCAACAAAATGTACCAAAATCCTATTGGGGAGAGGCTGTACTCACATCAACATGTCATAAACAGGATTCCTTCTAGAGTTTTGGGGTGCAAAAGTCCACTAGAAACCTTGTCTCAATTCTATCCGGACATTCGATCCTCCTTCAACCTTGTGCCACGAGTTTTTGGGTGCACATCCTATGTCCATATTCATAATCATAATCGAGGAAAATTAGATCCTAGAGCAAGTGAGTTTTTGTGGGGTGCTCATCTACTCAAAAGGGATATAAATGTTATCATCCACCCACTAGAAAACTTTATGTTTCAAGCCCAGTGTAACCTTTGTTGAAAAATAAGCCATACTTCTCCACTCCTTATCTTCGAGGAGGGAGTTATCGCATGAAGATGAGGAGTCAACGATCATATTATTTAGAAATAATCCCTCATCGAGTCATTAGATCAAAAACCATTTATTGTTACCAATTTCTTTGGAACCAATTCCAATATCACAAAACGAAGAGTCGGTAGAGGAAAAGGAAAAAGACAATCAAATCTTTGATCAGGTGTATGCAAGGAGAAGGGACCCCGTAACCTTGACGAGGCGAAACAGTCTATACTAAATAGAGTCACGGAAATGAGGTAACAATTCTTAAACATAACTTCAGCTCTATTCTTGATCATGATCTACCTATAACTTTGAGAAAAGGAACAGTGAATGCACAAAGAGCCCACTTATATCCATTGTCTCACTTTGTGTCTTTAAGATTTTCCTTGAATCGTAAGCTTCCTTTCAACTTGAAGCACTATTTCTATTGACTCATTGTTTGAAACATTGTCAAAGAATGGAACTTCTTATGGAGAGAATTTGAAATGGATGCATTACAAAGGAATGAAAGATTGGTTTATCTACCTAGTGGTAAGAAACCGGTGGGAACAGCAGTGGTGTTGCGATAAAATTTAAAGGTGATGGCTCCCACTGAGAGCGTCTGAGGGCAAAAATTTGGTTGCAAAAGGGTATACTTAGACCTATTGAGTCGATTATCAAGAAACATTTGCTCCAGTGGCAAAGATGAATACAATAAGAATTTTACTATCCTTGGTTGTTAATTTTGATAGGGAATTGCAACAATATGATGTAAAAAATGATTTCCCTCATGGTGAGTTAGAAGAAGAGATTTACATGAGTATTCCACCAAGGTTCAGTAGGAGTGATGGAAACAAGGTTTGTCGGTTAAAGAAGGCATTATATGGGTTAAAGCAGTCCCCACGTGCTTGGTTTGGAAGGTTTGACAAGGTTATAATATTTATGGTTACAAACAAGCCATAGAGATCCGCACACGTTTCATAAAACATTCAATTTCAAGGAGAGTCGCAACATTAATTGTGCATGTGGATGACATTATTGTGACAAGGAATGATGAGAAAGAGAAAAATACCTTGAAGCAGTGCCTAGCCAAGGAGTTTAAAATATTAGATTTAGGAAAATTGAATTATTTCCTTGGAATTGAGGTGGCTCGGTCCAAGCAAGGCATTTTCATTTCTCAATAGAAATATGTTATTGATCTTCTCAGGGAAACAGGTATGATGGCTAGTAAACCAGTTGCGACTTCCATTAAACAAAATCACAGATTGAGTGAAGCACTTGGAGAGAAGAAGTTGGACCAAAAAATGTATCAACGACTTGTTGGGAGACTCATTTATCTTGCATACTCGCGAGCCATAGCTGTTAGTGAGTGTAATCAATCAATTCATGCATGATCGAGATAAATTCATCTCACAGATAACCCCTCACAGGAGTCCTCCATTACTTAAAGCACATCGAAGAGTCTTATTGAAAACATCGGATATTGCTTTGTACCGTCTGCAGATTTGCGAGAGTCTCCATTAGACCAGCGATCGACTACATGTTATTGTACCTTTCTTAGGGAAATCTAGTATCTTGGAAGCCAAGAAGCAAAATGTGGTAGCATGGTGTGTAGTGAGTTTAGAGCTATGGAGTAGGGTATGTGAATTGTTGTGGAGTGAAGACCATTATGGAAGATTTGAAGGTTCAATGGAGTAAGCCTATGAAACTCTATTGTGATAATAAATCAGCAATCAACATTGCTCATAATCTGGTGCAGCATGACAGAACAAAACACATAGAGATAAACAGGCACTTCATCAAAGAAAAGTTGGAAAGTGGGTTAATTTGTACTTCATATGTTCCTACAGGACATCAATTAGCAGATGTGCTAACAAAAGGGCTGTGCAGTAATGTGTTTCATAAAAATATTAGCAAGTTAGGAATGGAAGATCTATATTCACCAACTTGAGGGGGAGTGTGGGAAATTGTAAAGAATGATATTTAGGAAAGAATCAAGGTCAATAATCGATTCTAGAATCGGTATGGGAAGTAATAATCAAATCCTGATAGGAATTGGTTATGGGAACTTCCTTTTCAGTGTACAAAATGTGTATATATAGTGTGTCATATAGGGTGTACAGATTCATTCAGAAATTAATAAAATTTTCAGCTCAGTTCTGTTTTCTTCAATACCTATGGTCATTAGTTACCTAAACGTAAGATGACTATGTACTACAGAAGGAGGTCTCCCAAGTTTAGAACTCAAACTACAACAATGGTGATTTGGGTCTACTAGTTGTGGCGTCAAAGTCTTTCATTTCTTATTTAAAAATTTTTACAGGTAAATAAAAAATTGTATTAACTAGTGGCTTGATGAGACGGTCTGTACAATTGTGTAGTCTTTTCCGATCTCTTCAATGGACTATCCCAATATCAACACTTAATCCACAATAATATATTTTTCGATGATATCAATGAAAATTTCAGCAATTGAAAAGAACAAAAGGGCTGACATAGCCTGATGGGGTATATACCTAGTGAGAAGCTTTGCAGCCCAGTGCACAACTAAGTCGTTTCATTGCGAATTTCATTATGCCACTATTTGAAGGAGTAGAGATGGAAATAGATCTTGTGTGACTTCCATGGAGAAGCTCCTTGCTAGCATTCTTCAAAATGGGTTCAAATATTCTTAAAAGTGGCTGAAACATGAATACTATCGTTAACACCTAATTAAAAAAAAAGGTGTAAAATAAATGCATCAGTGCAACAGAGTAACCTTGCTAATTTGATTTTCAAGGTAATATTGAGGGTCTATTGGTATGTTATTTTCCAGAACATAGATGGGGTCTTCTGATCTTTCATAAGCCTGTACATTATCAAACCATTAAATATAATAAACCAACCAAAAAAAAACAAAAAGCATCTGGCCAAGCAATCACCAAACAGCTTACCTTAGCACCTTTTGCAGCTTTAATAATAACATATGGTACCCGATCCCAACATTTTGGAGCAAGTTGTATCTGCTGTTAATCCTGTGATTTTCTACTAAGCAACTATGAACTCAAATTACCAAGAAACTTAAAACAACAGTAGCAGCAATAAAAACTACAATACACAAGTCCTCTAAGTAAATGGATGCATATTTTTATGGAAGGTTTTATCAAACACCATATACTACATAGTGAAAACTTGAGTGATGATTGGAATGTAGTACATCCTAATTAAGAATTAATACCAAATATATGCAAGTTTGTAGCAAGAAAATGGATAAATATCAGCAGGGAAGTTTTATCAAACACCATATGCTACTTAGAGTCATCTTGAGGTACAGCAGGAATGCAGAACATGTTGAATTACAACATTATTTCAGTGCCTTATGATGTAATCATGAACTATGCAAGAGTTTATAATATACAAAGTTTCAAATGAAAAGTAGTATGCATTGCACCTTTTTTTATCTTGCTATTGATAGTATTTTGCCTCATTTCCCTCATAAATTTAGCATACATGTTCATCATGTGTTTCAAAGTTTGAACCTTTTAACTTCCCATTGAATTGCCTTTAATGCATCAGCAAGTGGCTAATGGCCTAGTGCCACACAAGCCACACAAACCACCCAGTCTTGGTTCGAGGACCCATGTCTCGCATCCCCATAGACTCACTAATATCTTTGTTAAGGTTTAATTTCTTATTAGCATTTAAGTTTTTCCTTCTCTTTAATTACCATAATTAGATTCCACTACATTTCTGGCTTTTTACTAACTGGCTCAGAGTATAAATATGTATGTTTCCTCCTTTTGTAAATTAATGAGAATCAATGTATTCCTTTTCTCTCAACATGGTATCAGAACCATAAAAGAGTTTGAGAATACTAGGGTTAGGGTTTCGCCATGTGGTCAATTCCGGCAACCCATCCAAAGACCGTGTCACAATCCGGTCGTGCTACAGTCTTCACAAAGCCTCACGGAATGGAAGCCATCGTCGAATTGCCTTCTTGCTTGGCAACTTTTACCAAGCGATTTTAAGGCGAGCCTCCATTCGGCGAAGAGTACACCAGCGGGGCGCCTTCCTCGGTTACCTTAGTGGAAGCCTCGTCGGAAAATAACTTCACACTCGCTCACATGTGCCCGATCTCGGTCCCGCCTTTGAAATTCCCGCTCAGCCGACGGCGTGGCGGTGCATGTAACACAATTTTACCGCAGCCTCCTCCCGGCGGGTGCGTCGCGCGACAAGCCCATTCATCCATCACCGCGCCCGGCGTCGTCGGGAGGAAAAACCCTTCTTTTGAGTTTTCTCTCCGGCCATTCTTCTTCGTTTTCTCCAGCGAATCTCCATTGTTTTTGTGTTTTCTGGAGCTCTACAACATTTTCAGGACCGTGGGAGTTGTATATGTTGATTCCTACTGATTTCTCATCTCTATGGTTGAAAAAGACTTCTCTATGGCTGAAAAATGTCAGACTTTTAATTCTTTTGTATTTGGAACTCCTATGATTACCTTGGATAAACTCATAGGAAGTGAAAATTATCAATCATGGGCAGACTCGGTGGACCTTTGGTTTATTGGTAATGGATGTGAGGATCATCTTACTACTGCGGATACAAGTATTCCTGAAGATAAACGTACTCAATGAAAAAAAAACTGATGTTTTACTTTGCAATATTCTTCAGTAATCTATTGATGCCAAGACTCTATATAATATTGGGGCCTATAAAACTTGCTACACTCTCTGGAATCAGGTAAGCGTACCTTAATGATATTCGAGCGTCTCACAAGATAATATCCTCCATGTAATTTAAGCTTATTTCGATATGAATATATCTTCTTATGGTGGGCGAATGTACGCCTTAGATGAACTTATCTCTATTTGCCAAAGTCTACTATCTTTGAGACTTTCTGTCTAAGATGGATCGAGTCGCTATGATCATTCTTCTACTTAACACCATTACGAATTTTGAAACGTCAGAAACGGATACTTTCATTAAGTAGTTGTTAACTTTGATGAGGCTCTTTTACCTTTCGGTTACTTCACCCCACACCTCCTTTGCCACTCAATCCGTGTGATTTGAGATTAGGACATACTGTGATGGTTTCTCGAGTCTCTTTCTCGGGTGATTCTGAGGTGGGCCTTGGTAGCAGCAAGGTAGAGGACAACGTCCTCAATCACGAAAACCTGCCGTATGCTTGGACACACCCAGTGATCGATGCTATCGGTTACATGGCCAGACCTCTCGTCTGCGCTCATTTGGCTCGATCTTCGATCATTCGGCATGTTCGAGTTTGTCTCGAAGCTGCATCCACACCTCGAAGTTCTTACCTTGATGAATATAAAAATTACTACCTTGTCTCGCAGCGTCAAAATCTTCCTCAGCCAGTACATTTTGAATGGGTAATGTCTCTGCTTGCGCACATTCATCTGCACCTTGGATCCTTAAATCTTTGGGCCTCGAGTCATATCTCTGGTAATAAGACCTTTTTCTTCTCTTACCTTTCCGTCTCTTTACCTCTGATTACCTTAGCTAATGGTTCTCAAACTATAGCTAAAGGCATTGGCTCGTTTGTCCCTCCCTTCCTTGCCCACACCTGCGTACTTTATCGTTCTAATTTCTTTTAATATTATTTCCATTAGTAAGTTGACTCATGACCTTCGTTGTGGCCTTACTTTTCACCGCAACTACGTAACCTTGCGGGGTGTCACGAAGTCTGATTGGCATCGGACATGGTGCGAGCCTCTTTCACCTCAGCTCGCCCCTTTCTTCCACTACTTTGCTACGAAGCTCCTCTCCTCCTCCACGATCGTCTTGGTGTTAGTCTCTCGAGTTTGGAAGTTGGTTCCTCATTTTCTAATTTATCTTGGCGGATGTAGTCGCCGAACGGGAAACATACTCGTGTCTCGTCCCAAAGCGTTTAGATCCTCAGACAAAGTCTTCTTTTGAGCTTGTTCACCCTGATTTTAGGGTCAGCCACAGAGCTACCTCTACTTTAGGATTTCGATTGCTATTGCTATAGATGATTATTCTCGATGTACTTGGTTATTTTAATGAAAACTCGAGTTGAGTTATTTTCGCTCTTTAAAAAATTTGTCTTTGGAAGTCGCACTCAATTCAATACTTCTATTCGGTATTTTAAGAAGTGATAATGCAAAGAACACTCTCTTATGCCGTTCTCTTCTTTTATCTCTTCTCATGGGATTCTTCACAAATCATCTTGTGCCACATCTGTGATAAGATCGTGGTGGCGTAGAATCGTCATTTAGTTGAGATAGCTTGCACTCTCCTCCTCCATCATAGGGTTCCTCAGCGTTTAGAGGATCTTTATCTGCTTCTTGTTATTTGATTAATCGTATGCCCTCCTCACATTTGCATGATCGGATCCATCATTCTATCTTCTGCCTACTCAGCCTCTCTTTTAGCTCCCCTCCTCGTCTTTGGTTTGTGTTTGTTTTGTTCATATTCTCACTCTAAATGAGACAAACTCTGCAGCCACGAAGTGTATCTTCTTGGGTCATTCTCGCCTTCAGAGGGCTTATCGTTGTTATTCTCCCGATCTGTCGCTACTTTATCTCTTTGATGTCACTTTCTTTGAAAGGTCCTCCTTCTTCTCCTCATAATTAGTCCTTAAATGGATGTCTTATCTATTCCTCTTGTTTTACCCTACTCCCATTTCCTTCTCCACCTACGGATGTCGTGGCTTTCGGCCGCTTTAGGTATACTTCTTAGTCTACGTCCACCTACAAGGCCTTGTGTTGGCTAAATCTCTTATGCATGATCATCTCACGCTCAGGTTACTTAACCGCTCCCAATAGTCTACCTATTGCCATTCAAAGGTACACCTTTCTACTTCTAACCCATCACATTTATAATTTTCATAAACTTTCATCGTTTATCTTTACCACTACTTTGTCTTTATTTCCACCTTGTCTTGTCTATACAAAAACGCTAGTGAAGCTCTCATCGGTACCGGAAGCGGTGATAGGTGAAAATGGATGCTCTTTACTCTAATGACACGCCCAGAGACTTGTCATTTCTTATCTGGAAGTCTCGTATTTGGTTGTCGTTGGGTTTATAGAGTGAAGGTGGGACTTGATGGTCAGGTTGATCGGCTTAAGGCTCGTTTGGTTGCGAGGGTACACTCGGCCAATATGAACCGGACCATGATACCTTTTCTGGGTGGCGAGATTGCCTGCGTTCGGTTCAGCTAACTCTATGGGTACGCTATCGTTCATGGTCTCTTTTTCAGTTGGATATCAAGAATGTCTTTCTTCATGGTGATCTCGCCGAGAAGGTTTATATGGAGCATCCACTTGGCTTTGTTGCTTAGGGTCACGGTTTGGTATGCAAGTGCAGATTCTCCTCAGTAACAGTCTCACCAGAGCTTGGTTTAATCGATTTAGCTCAACTGTTCAAGAGTTTGGCATGATTGAGCGCGTGAACAATTAGTTTTATCATCATTCATCTATTGAACAGTATATTTACTTGATTGTTTATGTGGATGACATTGTCATTCTGAGGGCGGTGGCCAGGATGGTGTCGAAACTGAACAACACCTCTTGTACTTCGGACAAAGACTTGAGGAAACTCTGTTATTTTCTAGGCATTGAGGTAGCTGGTCAAACTAGGGTGGTTATGCCGGAGAAGTATACCTTGGATATATTGGCCAGACGATGATATGTTGGGTATAAAGCCTGTGAACACTCCTATGAATCCAGTGCTCCAGGCTTGTACCGTCGGGGAGAGCCTACGAGATCGGGGAGATGCTCGGCGACTTGTAGGTAAAGGCGAACTATCTCATTATCCTTCGCTGACATCTCATTTCTATGAGCGTAGTTAGCGGTTCTGATCACCTTGTGAAAACCACTAGGATGTTGTAGTTCGTATTCTCCGTTATATCAAAGAGACACGAATTAAACGATTGTTGTATGAGCAGGTCATAACGGGTTGTTGGATCACAGTGATCTTGTGAGCGAGGCGCTCTTAGCGAGATGGGCGTTCTGCATCGGGGTATTGTGTGTTCGTGAAGGTAAGCAATATCACGGAAAGATGAGAAAGCAGATGTAGTAGCGGATCTAGTCTTGGCCAAGTGCAGAACATGGCCTTGGCAACATGTGAACTCGCTGGTTGGAAACATCTTCTCTGAGTTAAGATTTGGGAAGGATGAATGATAGGCTTATATCTTGATAATCAAGTCGCCTTGCATATTTCATCTAACCTAGTTTTGCTTGAGATGACCCAGACACATCGAGTGGATTCTTAGCACTATCATAGAAAATGTTAAATCGGGATGCATGACTACTAGTTTTGTCAACTCTAATGACCAACTAGCAGATATCTTCATTAAGTCTCTTAGAGGTCCTAGGATAAAGTATATATGTGACAAGTTTGGTGCTTTTGACCTATATGCTCCAGCTTGAGGGGAGTGTTAAGGTTTAGTCTCCTAATCCATTTAGGATTCTTTTCCTTCTCTCTTTAGTCTCTTAATTAGACTCTAACTCTGTTTCCTTTTTCCCTAACACTAGAGTATAGATGTGAATGTCTCCTCTTTTTGTAAATTAATGAGAATCAATGTATTCTTTTTCTCTCAACAATCTCCATGCATCCTTGTTTTAACCTGAGATTCATGCTTGGCTTGACCATTCTCTCCTTTTTGGATGGCCAATAATGTGGACATCTGCCTATAAGTTTGTTTTTGATGGGTAAATATTTCTTTTTTCTTCTTTTATCCATTGGTTTTAACAGTGCAACGAGGAACCCTGACAAGACTATTGAGAAATTTTATGAATCAGCGGGTATGGAACTTAAACCATGGGCAGAGGAGGAGAAAATCCATTCTCATATATAGATGCAAGTTTGTTAAAGAAAAATGGGAATAGGCACCAATAAAATAAGGTGGATGAAACTTGGTTGTGTGAAGCTGTTTAAATAGAGGAAAAAGCAGAAAGTGAAGAGGGATCATATAGTTATTACGTATAGTTGGAGATGTAAATATTGTAGGAAAAAATCTGGCCATGGATACAAATAACAAAAAAAAACCTCATAATAATCTCAATACCTTAAACCCTAAAAGTACGTCATATATTTATAGGCATCTTAAAATTGAAGAGACTCAAACCTAAAAAATCAATAACGAGATGGGCCCCTCATTAAAATTCCTAAAAAAATTCATTATGTCACACATGAAACTTTAGAGTCAAGTCCCCATGAAATTTAGGTCCACCCCAACTCTAACAAGCTCCGCCTTAGAAGCGAATTTCCCGATGCAAGGAATAAACGAACTTCAATATTCAGCAAAGAAATCCTATCCTCTCCCCTGGCTTTATAAGGGTAAAGATTAAAAACAAACACCAACCAAATTCAAGCAATACTCAAACTTGGCCATAAAGAGTAACTAGATTACCATATTTATAGATAGATAAGCGTTTTTCAATATTCATTGTTGCTTTTCCATTAGCCTGATAGTGATAGTATTTTGTCAAATCCTAATAGTGCATCATCCAAATCCATTTTAGGCAAGAGCAACCACGCATCTTTATATAAATGCGAAATCTATTATTAAAGTCAATAGTGGAATATTGTACTTTATTGTTGCTATTGTTTAGATCAGGCCTCATGCTTTCGATGCTAACGTTGGTAGTAACCAACCTCACAAAAGCTTCGAGCTTGTAGGATTTTGGTTTTAATATTGTTAGAGAAGTGCTGTAAAGGCAATCGCCGTTAGCACTTATTATGCACGTGACTAAATGTTAATATGAAAGGCTTCTTCATTAATTTGATATTCATCGTTGAATTGATAAAGATCTTTAATCGGAGCTAGTGAGTCCATGATACGTATCATAGCATGAAAAAAATCATGATGAGATCATGATAATAAGATTCTTATCATGTGCACTTATGCCAGTATCTAAATTATCCCTAGTCATAGGATCAACAAGACTGGACATTGTTGATCCGGACAGACTAGCATATGTCATACTACTTGATTTGATCAAGCAATGGATCTTATAAACTGTGATCACGAGTTGATTAGAGTTGACATGTGGATACTTGCTAAGAGTAGTTAAGTACATCGGAGACCTGCTATGAGACAATCTTATGGATTATCTTTTATATGTAGATGATTGTCTCATTATAGCAATGGTGCAAGTATCCTTAGACTTGAGGTGCTCAAGGATATTGTTAGATATTGTACAGATATTTTTTCTCTTTTCCTTTTATTTTCTTACTATATTGTGGGTCTCATGAGCGTGCGCGCACACACACACACATATATATAAGTCCAATATGTAATGCAATAGCTTTCCTTTTTTTTTTTTAACATAATAAAAATTAAGGATTCTCCCTTTTCTCTCTTCACATGGTATCAAAGCCAAAGAAGGAAAACCTAATTTCATTTTCGGTGACCATGTTTCTTTCCGGTCACTTTATTCTCCTTCCGGAACCCTCCGTCGCCGCTGTCGGATCTCCTCGCCACCAGTGACTTTTTCTAGTCAGCTCTTCTCTAATCGGAGCCTCGGAGTGGCGCGCGAGGCGATCTACGTTGGAAGAAACCCGTCGGGAAAACATTCATCCCGCAGCGCCGCCACACACCACTCTTCTCCGACCAGTGCGAGTTCCGCAGCGCCCGGCAGTGAGCGGCGTGACCCTTTCGATCTTGAGATTCCATCTCTCGAATCCGGCGCCGTCTTGCTAATCCATCCCTCTGGCGGTCCTCCCCTAGCCTTCCTTCTCCACCTTTTTGGCAATTTTGGCTCCGCCGCACCTCCGTCAATCGCTCTTCTTCACGATTTGAGTCACTTTTCTTCATCTCAAATTCTGGCCAGTGGTCGCCCTCTGATAGGGCTCTCTTCAATCAAGCGTGATTCAATCTCCAGTTAAGTGGATATGGCAACTAAAAATCCTATTTTAACATCTGTTATCTCTGGATCTCCCACTATCACATCAGAAAAATTGATTGGTAGTGAGAATTATCTTTCATGGTCAGCTTCTGTGGAACTCTGGTTCATAGGACAAGGTTATGACGATCGTCTTATTACACCGGAGGATGTTATACCTAACGTTGACAAGGTGCAATGGAAGAAAATAGATGTACAACTATGTAGCGTATTATAGCAGTCGGTTGATCCAAAAATTTTAGCCGTCTTCCGAGCTTACAAAACATGTTTTAGTTTTGGAATCAAGCGAAAGTCCCATACGAATGATATCCGACACCTTTATAAGATGGCTTACGCTATTGTCTTGATATCAAATGACGGGACATGGCTTTATCTAATTATATCGGCCAGATTGCCTCTCTTAAGGAGGAGTTCTTGACACTGATGCCTCTTACTAGTGATGTTGGGGCTCAACAAACGTAGATCGACAAGTTCTTCATGGTCCTTACTTATTGGCCTCTATCCGGATCTTGAGACCGTTCGAGATCAAATTCTTGGCGATCCACATCAGAGTCCGTCCTTGGATGATGTGTTTGCTTTCGCCTCCTCGTCTCCTCCACTTAGACTTTGCCATTTGATAGCATAGTTCTTACGTGTTAGTTTCTTAAACTAACCCTCGGGGAAGGGCGGTGGTAGCAGTAGAGAGACAGCGTCCTCCTTTAAATCTATTGCGATAAGCAGCCACACTCGTAATTGTTGTTATCAATTACATGGGCTGACCCTTCCCATATTTGCCACGTGTGATCATCTAATTAATTCTGATCGCTCCAGGACTCCTGAAACCTCCATCTAGTGCTTCCCTGGCTTTGGCGGTGGTATGATAACCATCTTGTTATCGAACTGACCCGAGTCGACCTCTGTTATACATTTGCCCAAACCGGTAATGCCTCTGCCTGCCTTACTCATACATCTTCTCTTGGACCCTGGATTCTAGACTTTGGTGCTTCTGATCACATATCTGGTAATAAAGATCTTTTCTCTTCTCTTATTACTACCTCTGCTTTACCTATTGTTACCTTAGCTAATGGTTCTCAAACTGTGGCTAAAGGTATTGGTTTGGCACATCCTCTC
Source organism: Tetrastigma voinierianum (assembly GCA_016808115.1). NCBI lineage: Eukaryota > Viridiplantae > Streptophyta > Magnoliopsida > Vitales > Vitaceae > Tetrastigma > Tetrastigma voinierianum. Next base: position 627,629 of record JAEQBH010001894.1, on the reverse strand, counting down.
CCTTCCCTATATACTTGTCCTTTATACTCCTGAGTGTCCCTTTAATCTTGTTTTGTCGACAAAATCTTTCGTAGTCTTAAGCGCTCCATTATTTTCTAATAAATTTGGCGGCCTTGCGGGGGCGAGAAGTAGGGGAGAGCGATTGGCATGGGGCGTGAGTCTGGCATTCCCTATCGCCTCCACCTCAAATCATCTCCTGTTTGTGACTTATTTGTTGTCTTCTCTTATCCCCCACGATCGTCACGGGTCACCTAGTCATTCTAAGTTCCAGAAAGGTGGTCGCTCAGTTTTTTCCACTTTGCGTAGTGCGCTGCGTGTGAGGTCTGTCGAAGCGAGAAACATCCTCGTGTTTCGTTCGGCGTTGAATACTCGAGCGAAGTCTCCTTTTGAACTTGTCCCAGCGTGTTTGGGGTCAGCGTCGGATTTGCGTGCACACTTTGGGATTTAGGTGTTTGTCGCTTTCATTGATGGTATTCTCGATGTACTTGGTTATTTTTAATGAAAAATCGAGCTGAGTTATATTCTATTTTTCACAAATTTTATGCTGAAATTCTGACCCAGTTCAATATTTCTATTCATGCGTTACGTAGTGACAATGCCAGGGAATATTTTTCTACACCCTTTATTTCATTTATGTCCCAACATGGGATCCTTCATCAGTCTTCTTGTGCTCATACTCTTCAACAAAATGGGGTAGCTGAACGTAAGAATCGTCATCTTATTGAAACAGCTCATACTCTCCTCCTACATTATCATGTTCCTTTTCGTTTTTGGGGGGACAATATTCTTACATCTTGTTATTTGATTAATCACCTTCACCCTGTCGTGTTACATGATCGGATTCCTCATTTCACTTCTTTTCCACGACCAACCTCTTTATTTCCCAGCCCCTCCTTGTGTATTTGGTTGTACTTGCTTTGTTCATATTCTATCAGGACGAGAACCAGAAGCTTTAAAGTGACCTGAAATGCATCTTCTTTGGCTACTCGGGCGCCCGGAAAAGGGTTATCGTTTGTTATTTCAGGACTCATCAATACTTTCTCGTCACCCTCTTTGAGGACTCACCCTTCTTCTCCTCCTCCGAGTCTCTTCCTGTTACTGAAGTCTTACCCCTTCCCATCATCTCCTTGCCTATATTTGATGATGTACCTTCTCGACCACTTTAGGTTTATCATCGCCGTCACTGTTATGTTGTTCCTCTTCCTTTTGTTAAGGCCCCTGCTGACTCACTTCCTATCCCTTCAGCTTCTCCTACCCAGCTGCCTCTTTGCGATAACACCCATTGTTCTTCGGAAGATGTCGATTTACTAGTAATCCCTCATCCTGTTTACAATTTTTTTGAGTTACCATCGATTATCTTCACCCTACTCTGCATTTGTTTCTGCTATATCCTCTGTTTCTCTTCTTAAGAATACCAATGAGGCTCTTTCCCATCCGGGCTGGCGACAGGCAATGGTAGATGAAATGGCTGCTCTGCACTCAACTGGCACTTGGTATTTTATTGTTTTACCCTTTGATAAGTTTCCAGTTGGTTGTCGTTGGGTTTACACAGTTAAGAGTTGAGATCACTGATGTAAGTCGGGTTATTCGCCTTAGAGGCGCAGTTTACCAAAGGATATACTGAGTTTATCAGTTCCCGATTATGGTGACACATTCTCCCCTTTGTTGCCAAGATTGCTTTTGTCAGTCTCCTTCTCTCCATAGCTATGTGTTTCTTGGCTTTCTTTGTCAGTTGGATATTAAGTATCTTCCTTAGTGATCTTCTTAGGAAGTTTATATGGAGCAACCACTTGGTTTGTTCTTTCCGGGAAGTCACTGGTTTTAATGTACGGGTTCACAGCGGTTCTCTATATGAGCTGAAGCAATCCTCTCGAGCATGGTTTAGTAGTTTAGTTCTGATTGTTCGGGGGTGGCATGTAGCGTCTGGTGACCGATGATTTTTATCATCATAACTCTTCAAGATAGTGTATTTATCTGGTTGTTTATGTGGACGACATCGTCATTACAAGCAATGATCAGGATGGTATTCAAAATAAAAGCGGCACTTTTTGCTGCACCCCAGACTGGGCAGGAAACTCAGTACTTTGCAGGGAATTGAGATAGCTAATCGATTACAGAGATTGTAGTCTTTTCTGACGGAAGTATACTTTAGTATACTTGGGGCGGTATGTTGCCTCGCCGGTAGACACTCATGGATCCCTAATCAGCTCGAGCTTGTACCAAGACAGGGGGAATCTTTAGGAGATCACAGGAGGGCTCTCGACTGTTCGTGAGTAAAGCGAACTACCACCCGCCCATTACTCGGCCAGACATTTCTTTCCTGTGAATGTTGGTAGTCAATTCCTACAGTCACCATGTAATAGCCATTAGGATGTTGTAATCTGCATTCTTCGATATATCAAAAGTACACTAGGCCAAGGTGTGTTGTACGAGAATAAAAGTCATACCCAGGTTGTTTGTTACACATGCAAATTGGGTTGGCTCATCCACAGATAGACGTTCCACTTTAGGGTACTGTGTTTTCATTGGCGGTAACCTAATATCCTGGAAGAGTAAAAAACAACATGTAGTGGCCAGATCTAACGCTGAAGCCGAGTATCGAGCTATGGCTCTAGCAACATGTGAACTCATATGGCTGAGACACCTTCTCCAGGAGTTGAGATTTGGAAAGAAAGAACAAATGAAGCTCATATGTGATAACCAAGCTGCTTTGCATATTGCATCCAATCCAGTCTTCCATGAAAGGACCAAGCCGCAGTGAAGTTGTCACTTCATTAGAGAGGAAGATCGCATCGGGATGTGTGTTTCTTAGTTACGTCGATTCAAAATGATCAACTGCGAGACATCTTGCTAAATCTCTCGGTCCTAGAATTAAATACATTTGTAACAAACTTGGTGCATATGACATATATGCTCCAGCTTGAGGGGAAGTGTTAGATATTGTACAGTTATTTTTTTCTCTTTTCCTTTTACTTTCTCACTGTAATGTGGGTCTCATGAGCATGTATATATAAGTCCAATATGTAATGCAATAGCTTTCCTTTTTTTTTTCGAACATAATAAAAATTAGGGATTCTCCCTTTTCTCTCTTCACAGATATCTTGGATGTTGATTATGCACTTTGACTTCATTCCTTGTTGCCTCTCAAAGGTCGCTCTTAGGGTGATGATCGAGCACAACTTGGGGTGTTCGAAAGTAATTGAGTAGCCAACAAAGGATTCGCCACTCCCATTAATGGGAGAGTATACCTATGACCTCTTGTCGGGATCATTACTTGGGAATCTCTAGCCATAGTTGAAATGCCATGAAGAGTGTCTTCAGGTGCATAACTGATGAGTAATGAGTCTTGGGACAAGATCTAATATCACTTGGGCTAGATGTAAAGTACTTGATCTCACCCCAGGAGCTACACACTTTGTCCAAGCTCTAGCCTGCAGAGTAGAGTATAGATTGGTGAAATGACGAATTGCGCGGTAATTGTCTATGGAAGGGTTAGCAGTCAGACCACGAGACTCTCCGGTCAATTGGGGGTCATGATGTGTTGCTAGAAACTGCTCATGACTTGCTTGATTCAATAGTTGAATCAAGTGGCAAACATAACCGAGAACCTAATAGGTCAGACACATAGAAGAGTGTGGGGCTAATATAAAACAGATTTGGATGTGATCCAAATATGAGGGAGATCAATCTCGAGAATGGAATGTCACAAGATTAGTGGAATCCCAAGTTCAAAAGCCCTCACTAAGAGATTAAGTAGGCTTAGGCTTGTTCATGGGCTTAAGGCCCATGAGGGAACACGCCATAAAGCATAGAGATGCGTGTAGCCTATCATCTCTTAAAGAGAGGGGCATTTTCGACATTTCAAGGGCAATGGTTTTCCTATAAATAGGACCTTATGGAGAAACCCTAGAAATCTTTAGCCCACTTTTCTCAAGAAGAGAGTTCTTGAGTTTTAGAGAGAGTATTCTTCAAGAACAGCCCCTCTCTGTGAGATTTGAGCGTCAAATCCTCGGGTATTCAGCTTCCCTCTTCGTATCTTGACTTGGCTAGCATCGGGACTTCATTCGAGACTGTTTCCTTGGAGGTTATCAGCTCCACTCTTCGTGTGGATACTATTAGAGGCAAACCAAGGACGTGATTTGCTTCGGTCGCAGCTACATCACCCTTCAGGATCGGTTTACACCGACGTGAGGTATATATCTCGTACCCCAAACCGACTTTGATGCTTAAAGGGATCCTTGGGAGGGTTTTTCTTGAAGTTCTTTTTGTTTCCGCAACTTTGGCATGAGATGCCACCTTCTAAAACCCAACAAATATGAGTATCATGCTTCCTAACACCTAACAATTGGTTAAAGGCTTCCCATCAATGAACGATAGAACTCAACCTTTATCCTCAAAAGAAAAAGTGAATAGCTCATTTTGAAAATACCGCAACAAGCTGGAGAAAAACTTCAATCCTCATTGATCCTCATTTTCAAGAGTTATCTAGTAGTCACTCCTTAAAGCTCTACCCCCCTTGAATGCATTGCCAACTTGTTTCCTCGTGCTCCCCCTTGCTCGGCTCTCTCAAACCTTGACAACTCATCCTCCCTATGGCTTATAATGTATACAATTAATAACCATCCATTACCATTTAGAATACATGATTAGACACATATGACAATTGCAGTCCATATCATACATGCACAATTTATTTCTTTGGAAGTTCAAAGAAGTTTCTACCATGTTGAGTATCACATATTATTCTATAGTTATTCTTTATTATTCTTTTCCTTTTTTATTTTTGTTTTATTCTTATTTTGTTTCCTTTTCTATTATCTTCTTTCACATATGCATATGTGTATAGACATGTATTGTAATTGAATGAAATACGAGAATTTCATTCTCTTTACATGGTATTAGAGCCATAATAAGATTAGGGTTAGGGTTTAGCGTAATTCGATCTACGGTAACCAATCTGACGGTGAGTCTCTTTTGGTTTCATGACACTTTCGTTAGGGTTGCCGTGTAGTCAGTGGCGGCCCGTCGGCGACGGTGTCTCATTCGATCTCATCAAACGTCGTTGAGGGGTTTGCGGTGTAGTCCGATTCCGACTGACCCATCACAATGGTTGTGTCTGCTCCAGGGTTACATGACTCCATCACCACGAAACATCCCAAAGCTCTTGACAATGTCAAAATTAAATTGCCATCCACGCATTTGGCTTGACTATTTTGGCTTCTGGATCTACCATCGGATAGAATTTAAGTAAATGCATATGAGGTGGTGCGTATGACTTATATCTTGAACTAGGGAGAGTGTTAGTGTCGCATATTGATAATAATTATTATTTTTCCTTTTTTTATTTATTATTATTTTTGTTTCCTTTTCTATTCTCTTCTTTCACATATAAATGTGTATAGACATGTATTCTAATTGAATGAAATATGAGAATTCGTTTTCTCTTTACATGGTATCAGAGCCATAAAGATATTAGAAAGATTAGGGTTAGGGTTCAGCTATGTAGTCAATTCTAGCAACTCATCTGACGACCGTGTCTCATTCTGGTACCCATTTGATGATCGTGCCTCATTCTAGTCTCATGAAACTCGTTAGGGTTTAGCAGTGTAGTCGATTCCGACAACCCATCTAGTGGTCGTGTCTCACTCAGTCACATCAACTCCATCGCGGAACACCTCGGAAGCTCTTGACAATGTCAGAATTTCGCATTGCCGCCAACATCTGACGACTCTTTTGGCAACCCCGAATCTATTCATCGGATAAGATTAAGTACATCTGTCAGCTGAGGTTAGTTCACATATGACCTTGTACTCGAAGCGAAGGAGGGTGTGTTGAGTATCATGTTGATACTGCGGTTATTCTTTATTATTCTTTACCTTTTTTTAATTTTATTCTTATTTTGTTTCCTTTTCTTTCTCTTCTTTCACATATAAATATGTGTATAGACATGTATTCTAATTGAATGAAATATGAGAATTTCTTCTCTCTTTACATACCATAAGAATGTTATTAATTATTGCAAACCAAAGCTAAGCAAATACAATCAACACCACATTACTTAAAGAAGTAGATAAAACAATCAAATGAAACCTCTGCAGGAATTATGGTAGTCAATCATGTAAAGTTCTTTAAATATAAATTTAGTCCATGCACTTGAAAACAATGTTCTTTACAATAATCCATATCAACTTAAAAGTCATGGGAAGTCATGCTTGAACATCTAGAACCTGTCATTTGAGGCACCCCAAGCTCATATAAAATGGACATAGGAGTCTGTAATATGTGATTGATATGTGCAACCACTGAATGGGTAAATGATTAAATCATGAAATAATGAAATAAAACTAACCCCTGCATGTTCAAAAGCAAGTTCAAACGTGAGCTGCCCTTTACTTCATAATCATCTCCGATCTTAGATCGAGCCACCTGCTAAATTGTACTTGTTAGTACATGTACAAAGGATTCATAGTTATGACACTGAAATGGGGTAAGAACAAGGATTCTGATACCTTTAAAACAAGCAAGAAAGAAAAGTACAAAAATAAAATAAAATAGAAATATCATTAATGGTATAATTTCACCAAAATCATTTATCGAGCCTTGGTAATAACTAAAAGAAAGTGACAAATCCATGCGGTTCATGAGAAGATCAGCAATGGTATTCTTGACATACTGAACAGCACCAGGAATGTCCCTGCCAATCAGTATTTTGTAAGGCATTCCTTTACCAGGTTTAACCGATAGACAATTGTCTCTTCGAACGGTTTCAATGCCTGTTAATGATGCAGTAATTAGAAAAGACTCTTGACAAACATACAATAACTCATAAGGCAGGCCTCTGCGCTTACCCTTGGTATCCATTTTGTCGAACTTGTCCGGGTTTGTCCACAGCAAACCAGCATATCTTTTCTTGCTAATCAGCAGATATGGATAATAAACCTTCTCAAACTCTAGTTTGATGGGCTTAACAAAAGAAAAACCAAAAAATAATAACAATGATACCCTAGATCAGTTATGAACATAAGTAGAGAGGAAATAAGCGTCTCATGTTTTCTCTAGTCAAAAGATGATGGTTTTATAGACAAATTTATCAAAACACATGTTTCCAAATCACATCAACTGCATAAATATTGAATAAAAGTTCAAAATAAAATTCAACAGATTGCAATGGATGGAAAATATTGAAAGGTTCTTAAATATTTGACAACACAAGTGTAGACCTGATTGGTTATATATATATATATATATATATATATATATATATATATATATATATATATATATATGTTGATGAATTAAACAAACTAGATGTATTAATAACAAAAGAATAAAGCAAAGCTGCCTAAAGTATACTTAGGAGTATGCTAGGGGGCATGAATAATAAAGGGAGCCAACGGCTCAAAGAAAACCACCAGCCCAAAAATCATCCTACTTTACATCGAGTTAGAAAATCCAGCAAAGACCTGTCTCTATCCCCACTATACACGTAGGATAAAGACCAAAAATTAAAAATGAAAGAACACTTTAATTTGTATGCAAAAAAGGCCTCATTATCAAAAGTCACTCTATTTCTTTCGTGTCAAAGCCTTAGGTCAAGAAAGAGGCAAAGGGAAGCTAACCTCCACACTTCCTTCCACGTTTCTTTCCCACGGGTTCCTTGCCCGAAGCGGGAGAGCCTAAACAAAAAAAGGAAAGACCCACCCAACAATAACTAGATAAGCTCCTAGAAACGCCACAAGCCTAAAAAGAGGCGTGCACAGGAGATGGTCTATGGTTTCCTCCTCATTCTCACAAAGGTGGCATCTTTTTCTAAGGGTCTTCCCCTTCTTTTGAGTTGGTCCAGTGTCAACACCTTTCCCCACGATGCCTCCCAAGCAAAAAAACCCACCTTTAGAAGAACCAAAAGGTTCCAAATTGACAAGGCAAGAAAAGGCATTAGCAAAGAGGTAGGATGATTTGGCACCTCATATTAGCTTCAGCCGAGATAATTGTCATAATTGCTTCCTTTCAAGAATTATGGCTTGTCTTCCACCTTTAAAAATAACTCTCCAAGGCTGAATAGCATGCAGGAAATTCTCCACTTCCATCACTTCCCAATCAATAAAAGATCAACTAAAACAAGGGATCCATCCTCCTCCTTCCCTAGAATTGTCCCAAACCTCCCTAACCAAAGCCTCTTTATAGACAGCCAAGCTAAACAAGGTCGGAAAAGCCATGCACAAAGCCTCCTCCCCAAACCAAATATCCTTCCAAAAACTGACTCTTCTACCACGCCCAATCAAAAACCTAGCATTATCAAGGATAGTCGCCCTGTCTTTCCTTATTTCATTCCACAAGCCTGTCTAAAATTTATCCCTACTCTCCCCCAAGCACCATGCCCCCTGCATCTCTCTAAACTTTATGCTGATAATCTCCCTCATGGAATTCCAAGTTTTGGGGATATTTAGGTTATTTAAAAAAAAATTACTAATATAGGTTGGAAATCAAAATAATGCTCAACCTAGTGTGTCCTAGTCACGTCGACATACACATCAACAATGTCGCAGTCACTGACTACGACATTGAACTTAAAAAAATTACAATGTCTCAATCACTGATTGTGGCATTATCGTTTTAAAATTTAGGGCGTGCTCTCTCTCTCCTCCATTTGCTCTCCTCCTCCATTTTCCTCTTCCTCTCCTCCTCTCCATTATTTGTTTGGGCTTTTTTTCTTTGTGTTTTTTTCACGCTCGATAACTACTCTATTCCGATCAATCACGGTTCTCATGCCTGACGGGTAACCTACTTCTCCTTGATTATTAGGGCTTTTTACGATTGGTAGAATTTTGTATTGATTGAGACCAAGGTTGAGTTTTCCTGTAAAGTCTCTAAGTTTAAAAATCCTCACGCTAAATGAATATATGTTTTTCACAAACATTTTTTGTAACCTTTAAAGCTCTGTTTTTAGGTTTTACGGCCCAGAAAACTATTTTTATCTAAACCTTAGACTGTTTTTGTCTGCTCTGATATTGGTGTTATCTTATTACTATTTTGTCTCCCAGACTAGTGATTTTACATGTTCTATGTTTGTGATACACATTTCATTATACCTGTATAGACACAAGGGCCTATTTGATTCTTGATTTTGATAACTATTGTTGAGAATAGTTTTTGAATACATGTGTTATCTAAAAACTGTTTTTATTATCTAAATTCAATGATTTATGTGTTCTATGTTTGTGTTTTTTAGAATTAGTCATAAAGTGAAGTGTGCACATTTCATTATACCTAGTGTGAACCACAGGACTGTTGATTCATGTTTTTGAAAACTATTCTTCATAACAGTTTTTGAAAACATAGAGAACATCATTTTGGCTTGTAAGTATTGAGGAAACAAAAGAATAAATAAAATGATTATTTTGGGATGTCATTATTCTATATTGGGCTAGTTTGAGGGGCTTTGGTTGTTTGGAGCTTAGGTGAGAAGAAAGGTTAGGCTTGGTTGTTTGATATTAGGAATTTATTTGTGCTTATTGGGTAGCAAATGTGTTGGAGCATTGGGATTAGTGTTTGTTTTGTAAGACAACTATACGAGTAGGATAAGTTGCATTGTTGGTTTCTTCTAAACTTGTGTACTTTAGTGTGTCTTCTTATGAATGACATTTGGAAATAATATTATCTTATGAATGACATTTTATGTAGGTAAATAATGTGTAATTTCACTATTATCGTGATATGTTTTTATAATGGAAAAACTACAAGGACTGAAACATATGTGAAATATGTTGGGAACAAAGTTGTTATTGTGCCTTTGGATGTACCGATTGATTGCACATATGATCAGTTGTTAGCTATGATATACTCAAGGACATGTATTGATAAAGAAAAGTTTAAATTAGTCATCACTTGTAAGTATCCCTTGAAAAGCGGAAATAGGTTCCAACTTTATCGATAACGGATCAGTGGTACACCAAATGTTGAAATTAGTTAACAGTAGGAATTGAGGAAATTTAATTGTATCTTGAAATTTGGTGCGAGTTAAGTACCAGTAAATCGTCGATGGGTCTGCCTGCCAGTTGTGGAGGAAATGATAATGTTGAGAATTGGACTATGGAGTGTAGACAGTAGCACTCGATTTTGTAACTAATAAATGTAGAAGTATACGGAGATGATAGAACTACGAGAGAATCAGAAGGTACTTGAAGATGAGTGACAGTAAGTAATGGAGTGTTGAGCCAATGGACATGTTTCGTCTTTCTTAACTCTTCACCAACTTATGGAGAATGAGCAAGGGAGATATGATTCCGTGGATGTAGCAAGTTGTGATGTCTCAAATAACTTGAATCTTGAGGACTCGGAAGAATTAAATCCCTGTTAAGTATCACTTAGCACCTGGCCTTTAGTTTGAAATTATGAAACTTTGTGTCATTATTTCAAGTAACTAGACTACATGGGTGAACTATAATACCGAAGCTTCAGTGAGAATTTGTAGTTGGCCGGCAACTTCCCAGTTGCTTTGCAAGATGGTGTTAGGTTGTACTCTATTAAAGCACACCAACAGTATGTGGTTGTTGCATCTTCAAAAAAAATGTTAATGTTAAGATGTAAGAAGGTTGAGGAGTGTCAATGTCCATGGAAGCTTCGTGCTATAGTTATGAAAGATACATCTTTCTTTGCAATCAACAAGTATAAAGGTCCACATGCTTGTGTCAATCCTTACTTGAATCGGGACCATCAACAATTAAACTCCAACTTGGTTGTTGCTCATATCAAAGCAACGATTAAGGCACAATTCACTTTGTCAGCAGTTGCTATCCAAGCAACCATTTTGGAGAAATTTGGATATAGTATGTCTGGCGTTGGTTGAAAAACATAAAGCAACAAACTTATTTGGGGACTTTCATAAGTCATATACAAGGCATACATTTCTTCATGGCGCCCCCGTGTAAAATCCTAGATATGTTGTAGCTGGAAAACATTTGTGATATATCTGAAAACAACTGAGATATTTCAATCGTTTTATGGGCATTTATTGCATCTATTGAAGGATTAAACACTTACATCATTCATGCAGTATTGATGGTACACATTTGTATAGGAAGTATAAGGCATTAATTATTGTTATGGGGTGTGATGGAAATAATCAATTGTTTCCAGCAATTCTTTATTACGAATGAGGAAAATATTGATAGTTGGGGATGGTTCTTGGCATGTATTAGAAACAAAGTAACTCAATGGATGGAACTTTGTGTTATATCTTATAGACATCCAGGCATTATGATAGCAATGATTAATGTTCATCTTGGTTGGATTGAACCATATGCTTATTATATGATTTGCATGTATCATCTTGCAAGCAACTTTACGATCAATTCAAAGATAAAATCATGAAGAATTTGGTGTGCAAAGCAGCTTTAGCAAGCGAAGTTGGAAAATTCAATAAGCATATGAACACAATTTGGAGAATTAATTTAGAAGCACAACGATGGTTGGAGGCAATCCCTCTTAAGAAATGGGCACTTTCACATGATGGAGGTTGAAGATATGGGATTGACTATAAACATGTATGAGGTTTTCAACAGTATTCTTAAAGGAGCTCGGAGCTTCCACGTAACTACATTGGTTCAAATTGGCCTTTTTTTCGGCACAAATAGTTGCTTTGTTGAAGAACAGATACCCGACGATTGGCATCAAATAGGCAATACACTCCATATGTTGATGCTAAGATTAGAGGCATGGTTAAATTTGGATCATTGAGATTGTTCTTTATGATCACAACGAAGACGATTTCATGTGAGGCTGTCGAGGTGGTCGAACACATGCCTCGACTTACATGACCGTAAAAATGCACATGTGGTAAGACTTACTTATATATAGATTTCCATGTAGCCATATTATAGTAGCATGCATGTTTCGCTCCTGAAATTTTCAATCATTTTCCAATGCTACTCTGATAATCGATCATCTTATGATACGCCGTGACCTTGCGCATCATCTTGATGAATATGAGTGGCCTCCTTATGATGGTCTGACCATTGTGCCTTACGAGTTAATGGCGCGCATATCACATAGTGATCTTAAATCATCAGTTTGCATAATGAAATTGACGTTAAAGAGGGAAGACTATTGTCACGTGTGGGTTGTGCAACGGCACGATCCTGTCGGTGCTCTTTGTCAAAATAGGAATCAAGTTGATTGAAACATGTATGTTTTTTGTTGTTAAATTGCCTTAATAATTTGGTGTTATCTATATACTAGTATTTGTTCATTTGTTAATTGTTATTGATTGTTTTATGTTACAAGTATGGCATTCGAAGGGCCTTATGATACGGTTTCTTTAGATAGATCTGTCTTGGTTTTACAAGACAAACATAGGACTCATTTAGTGGACACTACTCAGGTATGTATTTTTCAAATATAAATTATTGTTTTTAATTATTACGTAGCATTAAGGCGAGAATTGATAGGTTGAATTTCTTTGTAATTTGTAACTGCCGGTACTCATCTGCCAGACGGTCGAGTTCATGAGGGAGTGGCGAATGGATCCTCGTATTAGCCACTTTACATTGATCTGATTTGGCTTCTATGGTATGTATTGAATGGGAAGCGTCACACTTTCGATTGGGGACTCATCACTAGTCTCATTGAGAGATGGCGATCACGAGACACACCTTCCATTTATCGATTAGGAGATGGCGATCATTATAGGATGTTCTTATCATCCTGACCTGCAACCATGGACCACCGGTCAGCACATGTGACTTCGTGTGTCGTCGTTGTGTCGCCAGGCTTTTGGTGTGATCCGCGCCCGGTGAGAAGGATCTGTATCTCGACACGATGGTTGTCTGGCGGTTATCGATTTCCACCCGTAAAACCGCACGGATGAGGTAACATTAGAGCGCGATTGCATGTGGTTCATCTGGCATTGCTAGGATCCTTTCTATTTATGAACAGAGGTTTGCATGTCCACCTCATTTTCTCCACTACTAAGTTTGATGCTGACATCTACTTATAGTTAGGGTAGTGTATTTCTAGCACACTTATACCGAGAGTTATGCTGAGCGAGCTATGATCATGCTACAGAAATTGTTGGTTGTATGACATTGTTACAAGTATTGATAATTTTTTTTTAAACAAACACATAAAAGTCAATCATTAATATGCTAATATTGAATTGTTTTTTATCCAGCTCTGGTCTTGGGAGGGACTCCATGTGGGGCGATTTGATTTTGGCCAGGCCAGCACCTCCCGTCGCTCGGCACTTACGATGATCTTTGATGCGGAGTTGATGGAGACACGGCTAAGAAGTCTGACATGATTCTGGTTGAGCGGCGATCATTAGGGTTTAGGTGGAATACCCATCATAGGTGCATAACCCATTGGTGTGCTAAATCTTATATCGAGACCAGTTGGATGCATAGACTCATGATTAGGTAATTGTACATTTATCTATATTATTTTTAATTATATTCACAATAAAGTTAATTTTAGTCATATTCACATTGACGTAGCGTGGATATTTTTAGGTGTTATAGGAAGTGCGCCGGAGACTCGATTTACCATGTTTGATATATGTCTATATGTCTAGCTGATCATGAGATTTGGTGGACAATGTCACCACTCATATGCTTTGAGACTGTAGAGTAGTATCGTCCAAAGCGAGTCTTGCATCAATTCAAGCTTCATCAAGGGATACATCCATCTTGCTCGATAGACCGGGGCTGTCCCGATTGACAAACGGGACGAGAGGGTCCCAAGCGTAAACCTAGTACTTTCAGAAATAAGCAAGCGAAGTCCACATTTGATTAAGGTGATAATGGAAGCGATAGACATACACTAGTTAATCCAGGTCAGCCATCTTTGACCAAAGCTCCTTCTCCTCCTTACCTCAAAACCTGAAACTCCCGATTTAAGTGTCGTAGCCTTTTGATATCCGACTTGCAAACCCACCAAAACATTCCTTCTCAGCATAGAATCCACAACCTCATTCGCAATTAAAGTTGCATCTAAAATTTGCCTCCCTTCAACAAAAGCATTTGGGAGGGGGAAGCCACTTTGTCAATGTTGAGAATCATAGAATATTCTCTAGATATTCTTTGGGTTATCTCCTACCTTTTGTGTACATTATCCTCCTTCCTTTTACACTTTATTTTGTTTTCTTTTTGTTCCATTATTTTGTATATATATATAGGTGTCTTTATACTATGTAATTCATCCATTCAGTAAAGAAAAATATTCTTTTCTTCTCTCATTTCACATGATATCAAAGCCATGGAAAGTTCAAGTTAAGGTTTCGCCATGTCTTTTGTAACACCTAGTGTTAATGGAATGAACAAAATGCTAAGAATTACCTTGTGAGTTAATTTAAACGTGTTTAAGAATTAAATCTAGCTTAAGGTAAGTTGTGCTTAATTGTGTGAAATTGGTTAGAATTACTTATGATAAACTAGTAACTAAATGTGATAACATCTTGGGCTGATTTATGAATAAGAAAACTTCAAGAACCATGTGGCAAGTTAATTTAAGTTCAAATACTAAACAATAGGAGGGACGAATTGCAAAATGAGGAAAAGAAACCTCAAGCTTGCTAAATGAGGTTACATAAGGGTTGTTAGGGTTGGTTCTCAGCCCATTCTTTGCACCTTTTGCAGCCTAGAGAGAGAAGTTAGAGAGAGAGAGAAGGGATCTTGAAGAAGAAGGTATGTGATCTTGGTAGTTTTTGATTCCTACTAATTAGTTGATGTTATTTAATGATAAATCTTGGTTTAAATGAAATAAAAAGTTATCTTAAGCTGTCTTTAATTAAGTCTAATCATAGAATAAAGCTAATAGATTCCAGATTATTTGGTTTAAGCTAGTTATATGAAGAGAAATCAGCAAAGTAAGTTATCGAGATTGTTGAGTTTGGAAACCGGTTTAGTGATTATGCGACTAATTGAGGTTATGTTCTTAAAACTAATCAATGGGTTGAGTATAAGTGGAATTAAAGTGGTTATTTAGCTAGCTAATTGAAGGAAATAAGTGTACCATTTGAAGGGGGTTAAACTAGTTCTAACTATGGGAAAGTCTACATGAATGAAAGCTAACGAATTGGGAAATTAGGGTTGTAAGAACCAAATGATTTAGGGTTGTAGTAACTACAATATCTCTTTACTTTAATTATGTGATTTTGTGTAAATAAACCTAAATTAGATTGTTCTATTTCAGTTCCTTGATTTAGCTAAGGGATCTCAACATAGAGGAATTTCAAGGGCTGAAACAAAGTAAGGTAGGGAATTTTATACCATTCTAGTGCCTATCTATGTTGGCTTTGAATGAAATATATGTTGCAATCTCTATACTTGACATATATCTAGTAAAAATGCACCATATTTTGTTGCCCTTGTTGCGCCATTGAGTGATTTGAACACGGTAATGAGATGGAATTCTTGGCGGGAGACTCATGACTTCTATGATGGACATAGGCTATAATGTAGTCGGTTACAATTGGTTGGCAATGAAACCGCAAATGATAAAACATGATTGCTATCGAGTAATATTTTGAGATATGCAGATCATCACATGTTACTTGTTTATGTGGGACAGTGGGTCCTTGGGTGAAGGTCCCTATATCCCTCGAGGAAGACACCCTAGTATGGGTGTAGTATGGGGTTGGTCCTACCCCTGGATGCTAGTCCCTAAAGACACGGGGTTTGTCCTACCCTTGGGTTATAGTCCCTAAAGACAAGGGGTTGGGTGGCTTTAGGTATGAGTCCCAAAAAGTAATTGCAATGTACAACTATTATTTGGAGCATCGAAGAATAATATATGCGATGGCGCAAATATGACAGCTTATCATATGAGGGAAAACTTAAGAGAAACAAAGATGAAGCTCTTTGCAATATGCATGCATATCAATTGTTATTGCATATTTCATTAAATGATTAATCTTGTTGATCATGGATCTTGTCATATATTTAATTCATGTTATGCATAATATTACTTTAAAGTTTCCTACTAAGTTGTGAACTCACCCTATTCCTCCCAACATTTTAGATGCAGGAGAGAAGGTGTGACAAGGGTGACTGAGCGAGCTTTTGCATACTGTAGATTGATGTTGTCTGCTCTTTTTTAGATCATTTTGAGGCTTGTGCCTTGTATGATAGTCATTTTGGGAGAAAGTTGTAATTAACACCCATCTTGTACCCTTGTTAGCATGGGCTATCCATAGTGGGACTTGGGGTTGTAGACGCACCAAGATGGTGGTATTGGGTTGCATACTAAAAGACTACTTTTTGTGTAATATAATGTTTACAAGTTCTCACAAGTATATGAATGTGATTATACACATGTTTATCACAAGATCTCATTCCTATCAATGGCATGCCATTAAACCTAAACACAATAATGGTTTCCTTACTTTGTGGATAATATAAGTTCAATAATTAAAAAAAATTGGGTTGTGACATCTTCTCTTGAATAGCCCATCTAGTGGCCATATGTCTCCCTCAGAGCCCACGCACCTTATCTGAAGCTCCATAACCTTTACTGCAATAGAACCACCTACACATGGAAAGGATTTCCGGCGAGCTTTTAGGCATTGCTCCTGACTCCATCGGGTCATTTGGGACTTGATCTACGACTAGAAGAAACTCTGGCATCAGCAGTAGGGCCCCTCCACGCGTCGTTTTTCCTCTTCGACACGTGGGCCACTTTCCGATGACACATCTCCACCTAAAGACTGCTTGACAGCAGACGAGGACTTCTAGACTGGTCCTTCCATACAAAACCTTCATAGTGTTTTGCCCATTTTTGTCTCAGACGGTTTGAAACCATAGTTTTACGCCCTCTGACTCCTCCTCACAATTTTTCGAGGATCTCACGACATCTTCGAATCTGAGAGTTGTCGATGCTCTCCCCGAAGGTGTGTCTCTTCCCGGATATCTCTAAAGCGTGATTTCTAATTTTTTTGGCTTCATAGCTGACAAAGGACCGAGTTTTTCTTCGTTATTGTCCAAAACTCCAATGACCACTATGAATCAACTCAAAGAGAACTCATCCATACCTCTGGTAGTTATTCTTACGTCCCACGTGTATAAGGAGTGCCTCCACCTCACTCAGGTAGCCAAATTTGCAACCATTTCGTCTGTTGTCCAAACCGACAATGCCTTTCACATTCATCTGGACCTTGGATTCTTGATTCTGGAGCCTCTCATCATCTTTATGCTAATAAGTATCTTTTTTGTTCCCTTACTAGTACATAACCTTTACCCATGATTACTTTAGCTAATGGATCTCAAACCATGGCTAAAGGAATCAGTTTGACATGTCCTCTTCCTTCCATACCCCTTACTTCTGTTCTTTATGCCCGATTCTCCTTTTAATCTGATTTCTATCAGTAAGTTGACTCATGACCTTAATTGTTTGAATACGCACTAGATAATTCTATCATTGTAGGACCCGAGTCGAAGGCGAATGGCATAGCCGTGAGTTTTCAAGGCCTCTTCGTCTCCGCTCACCTTCATCTTCCACTTTGCTTGCACTTGTGGATACTCCTCTCACCCCATTCATAATTAACCTTGGTCATTAGAATATTTCCAAGTTTGAAAAATGGTACCTCGTTTTCTAGTTTATCACTGTCAGTGTGAGTCATGTCGACAGGAAGCATACTCATGTCTCATTCTCCGAGCACCTAAGTCGATGAAACAAAGTCTCGCTGAGCTTGTCTACTGCGATATTGGGATCCTTCAGGATTGAGTCTATGGGGTTTCGGTACTTTGTCCTTTCGCAGATGATTATTCTCGTTTGTACTTGGCTATTTTAATGAAAACTTGAAATTTGAGTTATTCTCACATTTCCAAAAAGTTCAATGCGGAAGTTCAAACTCAATTTATTACTTGATTTGTATCCTCTGATGATAATGCCAGGAATAACTGCGAACCATTCTCTTTTTTGTCCCCCAAATGGGACTCTTCATCGAGTCCTCTTACGATTACACTCCTCGAGCTTATAGCAGTGGTTGAGCCTGAAAACGAATCATTTGGTTGAAACCGCTCACACTCTCCTACTCACATCCATAAGATGCCTGATGTTTTGGGGGATGTTACCTTGAGTAAAACGTTATTTGATCAATCTTATGCACGCCATCCGTCTTACATGATAAAAATCCCTCCCCTTCCATTCTTTTTCCAAAACGAGCCTCTCTTACACCTTCCCCCTCGTGCCGGTTGTGTTTGTTTTTGTCACATTCTTACTCTAGGCAAGGAAACGAGCTCGGCCCAGCTGACGAAGTGTACCTTCCTAGGTTATTCCTGGCTTCAATGAGATTATCATAACTACTTTCCTGATACACAGATACTTTGTCTCTGCCAATATCACATTTTTTGAGAACTCTCTTATGTTCACTATCACCCACCCTCCATGTTCTGATGTCATATCTCTACCCCTTCTTTATCCCATCCCAGATACCTTACCTATACCCTCGGCTACTCCACCTCGACCATTGCAAGTTTATACTCGTCGCCCTCGTACTGACACCGACCTCCAATTGACTCATCTCCTATGGCGCCCTCCTCATGGCCTTGATCTTCACCAGTCTCTATTGATCTTCCCGTTGTCATTCGGAAGGTACTCGTTCCTCGTAACCTATCCACATTTATAATTTCTTGACTTATCATCGTTGATCTTCCTCATGCTCCGCCTTTGTTACCACCTTATCTTCTCTTTCTATTCCACAAACTATGCATAAGGCTCTATCCCATCCGGATTGGAAACAAGCTTTAGTTAAGGAAATGGTTGCTCCATATTCTAATGGCACTTGAGACTTGGTTACTTGCTGGAAAAACACATTTTGGATGTCATTGGGGGTATACAATGAAGATTGGCCCCAATGGTCAAATGGATCGTCTTAAGGCTCGATTAGTTGAAAAGAGGTACACTCAGGTCTATGGTTTCAACTACTATGATACATTTTCCCCTGTCGGCAAGATTGCCTCTGTTTGTCTTCTCCTATCTATGGTTATTAGGCAATCTTGCCTTTGTATAAATTCGACATCAAAAATGTCTTCTTACATGGCGACAGCGGAGAGGTCTATATGGAGGCGACCACGAGATTTGTTGCTCGAGTCTGGATTGGTATGCAGGCTACGCCGCTCATTATATGGTCTGAAGCAGTCCCCTCGAGCTTGATTTGGCGAGTTTAATTCCATGGTTTAGGAGTTTGATACCATTTCGGGTGGCGGATCGCTCGGTTTTTCTATCATGATCTGGTTCGGTCGTGCATTTATTTGATTGTTTATGTGGATGACATTGTTATCACGAGCAATGATCAAGATGGTATTCAGAGGTTGAAATAGCATCTCTTCAGCCACTTTCAGACTAGGGACTTGGGGAAACTCAAGTATTTTCTGGGGATTGAGATAGCTCAATCTAAATCCAATGTGATTCTGAGTTTACCACAATTCTCTTTTAATTTAATTTTTGTGAGTAACCTCTCCCGTGCACTTAATTGCAATATCTCATTCTTTCCTGATCATTGTTTGATCAGGGATCTTTGGCTCAAGCAGTTATTGGTTGAAGCAGCGAGTTGAAGTCTCTATATCCTAGAAAGCAAGTGTCGAAGTCAGTTCTTGCTTTCTAGGTGTACCAATTTGAATTACATAGTCGCCTAGGTCATCCTTCTCTCTCTATGTTGAAGAAGATATATCCTCAGTTTCCTAGTCTATCTTCATTGAACTATGAGTTGTGTCAATATGTTAAACTTCATCGTGTGCATTTGAGTCCTAGAGTCGATAAACAAGCTTCCGCTCCTTTTGAGTTAGTTCATTACGATGTTTAGGGTCCTTGTCCAGATATGTCTCCCAATGGGTTTAAGTATTTCGTTACTATTGTTAACGATTTCTCTCGCGTCACTTGGCTTTATCTAATGAAAAGTCGTTCTGAGCTTTTTTCTCATTTTAGTGCCTTTTGTGTTGAAATTAAAACTCAATTTCATGTCTTTGTTCAAACATTAAGGAGTGATAACACCAAGGAATATTTATCGGAACCCTTTCAGTCCTTTATGTTACAACATGAGATTCTCCATCAAACCTCTTGTGTTGATACACCTTCTCAGAATGGGGTAGCAAAGAAAAAGAATAGACATCTTCTTGAGGCCCCAGAACTCTGTTGTGCGGATGCATGTCATGAAACACTTTTAGTGATGCGGTCTCTCACTTTGTTTCTTAATTAATAGATGTCATCGTGGGTTCAGTGTGCTACTCCTTACTACGGAGTTGTTTCCAAATAGTCGATTTGTTCCTATTGATCCCGAGTTTGGATCTGTATGCTGCTCGAGATGTCCATTCGAGTCTCTAACTTGATCCGAAGTCCTTAAAGAAGAAGTGTATGCTTTTGTGGGATATTCACGAGCTCATAGAGAGTATATGTGTTATTGTCCTCTTGACGTTACTTTGTAATACATTGATGTTTGCATTCTTTGAGACTACCTGTTTTCCCGATGGAAATACATTGTTCTTGGTCGAGGAGAATGATGCTTTGTTGGTCTATCTCGGTTTCATACCGGTCTACTTTAGCTCACCTCCCCATCTCCCCTTTGCACCGACTCTATTCAGTTAAACCTCCATTACTCGGGTATACTCTCGATGCGAGACCACTCCCGTCTGTAGTCGACAGGCGGCCGTCATCGATTCAATCCAGAATGATGATCTTCCGATTGCTATCTGTAAAGGTAAATGTCAGTGTGCTCACCCAATTTTTTCGTTTGTTTCCTATAACCATTTATCGTCTTTCTCTTGTTCCTTTATTGCATCTCTTTATTCTATCTCTCTTCCCCAGCTGCTTTATGCAGAGGCTTTATCTGGGGTGGCATAGTGCTATGGTGGATGAAATGCAAGCCTAAGATGACAATGGTATGTGGGACTTAGTGCCTTTACCTACTTGCAAGAAGGTTATTGGTTATTGTTGGGTGTTTACAGTAGTTTAATCTCGATAGGTCTGTTGGTAGATTGAAAGCCCATCTTGCTGCTAAGGGATATGCTCAAACTTATGGAGTTGATTATTCTGATACATTTTCTCCTGTAGAAAAGCTGACATCCATCTGTTTGTTCATCTCCCTTGCCGCTTCTTATGATTAGGACTTGCATCAGCTTGATATCAAGAGTGTCTTTCTACATGGCAATCTTCAAGAAGTGGTTTATATGGAGCGACCTCCGAGGTTTGTTGCTCGAGGGGAGATAGGTAAGGTGTGACATCTTTGAAAATCTCTGTATGGTTTGAAACAGAGTCCCCGTATTTGGTTTGACAAATTCAGTCAGGCAGTTGAGACATTTGGCATGCAGAAGAGTAAGTCTAACCACTCTATCTTCTATAAGAATTCCAGTTCTGGTATTATTCTACTGGTAATGTATGTGGATAACATTATCATCATTGGGAGTGAATCAAAGGTATATTATCTCTTAAATCCTTTCTTCATAATCAGTTTTACACAAAGGATTTAAGAATGTTGAAGTATTTCTTAGGTGTTGAAGTCATGAGGAGTAAGTAGGGAATGCTGTTATCTCAACGAAAATATGTACTTGATATGTTATTTGAGACAGAAAAATTGGTCGTCAAACCATGTAGTACTCCTATGTCTCCTAATGTTCAACTCACTAAGGAAGGAGAACTATTTGAAGATCCTGAGAGATATTGAGGACTGGTTGGGAAATTGAATTATCTTACCGTAACTCGCCTAGATAATGCTTATTCAGTAAGTGTTTTGAATCAATATATGTCATATCCCATAATCAGTCATTAGGCAGCTGTAGAGCATATCCTCTACTATTGAAATAAGCTCCTAAACGTGAAATATTGTATAAGAAGCATGGGCATACCAGAATTGAGTGTTTTTTTTATGCAGATTGGGTAGAATCTAAGGAATATAGGAGATCCACCTCAGGATATTGTGTCTTATTTGGAGGAAATCTGATCTCATGGAAGAGTAAGAAGCGAAGTGTTGTCTCGCAATCTAGTCTTAGTCGGGTGTAAACATGCGCAATCACGTATCTCGAGATCGTGGATATGTCGATTGATGATGGAAGTAGGCGTCGACGCCCGATTACCAATGGCTTTGGTATGATGTGACTACCATGCATATGGCATCCCAGCTTAGATATTTCGTGAGCGGACGAAACCTTGTGAAATAGATTGTCATTTTCGTAGAATATCGATTAGGATTTATCTCTACGGGATATGTAAGGCGAAGAAACGATTAGGAATATCTTGTGAAACACAACGTATTGAAGAGAAAAATAACTCTTTGATTTTCCTTGATTAAAAAAGTGAAAGAACATACGTATTCATACTCTAAGTGTTAAAGCAAAGAAAGAAAACAAAATTAGAGTCTAATTAGAAGACTAAAGAGAAAAGGAAAGAAAGAAAGGATTCCTAAATGGATTAGGAAACTAATCCCAAACCTCCTCAGTACGGGCATATAGGTCGAATGGGTTCATATCTGCCAATCTGTCATTAAGCCCGGAGTAGACATGTACTTAATCGATAGTAGATTTGGTCGTTGGAAAAGTCATCGGAATTGACTACACGACGAGTTGATGTGTAGGGTAAGACACATCCATAGTGTGTGGGGTCGATTGCACGAGTTGATGTGACACAAGGGCACATGCTAAGTATCTTGCCCGAAAAAGTCGACATAGAAGGTCCATCGAAGAAGGCCGTGGAGGGACTGCGAGAGAAAGTCCAGTCGAAGAAGGTCATTTGGGCTTTCAGTGGAGAAGCTTCCGCGAGAAGAAGGTCGCGAGAAGGTCGGATTGGAAGGTTCGTAGGAAAGTCGTAGGAGAAGGTTCGCTAGGAAGATTAAAATGAAGAATGTCTATGAGAAGGTGCGCTGAAGGTCGAGTCGAGAAGAAGGTTCACGGGAGAACATCCATCGGAGGAAGGTCATGGGAGGAGATGCAACGAGAGAGGTTCATCGGGAGAAGGTCCACGGTAGAAGGTCCATCGGAGAAGGTTCGTGGCAGAAGGTCTACAGGAGAAGGTCCTCCGAAGAAGGTCTATTGGAGAAGGTCCGTCGAAGAAGGTCCGTCGAAGAAGATCCGTCAACGAAGATCCGTCGGAGAAGGTCCACGGGAAGAGCCGTCGGAGAAGGTTCATAAGAGATTAGGAAAGATGTCGCCAGAAAAAGAGGCCGTCGGAAAAGTGGCTTTGATACCATGTGAAGACAAAAATAACTCTTTGATTTTCATTGATTAAAAAAGTGAGGGAACATACACATTTATACTCTAAGTGTTAGAGCAAAGAAAGGAAACAAAATTAGAGTCTAATTAGGAATTTAAGAAAATGAAGAAGGATTCTAAATGGATTAGGAAACTAATCCTTAATAGAGTGGGGATTGAGTCAATTATCTTTGTATGAGTTGGGCGCAGTCAGCGTTTATGTACGCTCGACAAGGAGTGTTATAGTATTGTAGAATTATAAACTAGTTGGGAAAAGGAAATTTCATATTCTTTCCTATTTGATTTAGGGATTGTCTAGTATATAAATAGGTTCTTTGTTATCAATGAAATACACAATTATTCCTTCAATTAACTCTGATTACAGTTTTGCTAGTCAAATAGGAGTTGCTTTATTTAAATTAGAATGACTTGTTTTCTAAGTCAAAGTAAGAGTTACTTTATTTGATTTAGAAAGTATAGGACATATAGATACCCCCCTTAATGTAGTATTTGGGAAGACATTAATGAATAAAAATTCTTTTGTGAGATTTTCTTCACTTTATGGTTCTTGTGAGAACTTTCAAGCCTATCAAGGTCAATTCCTGATAGTGTTAAAACTCACGGCTCTTAGATCTTTTATAATCAAGGGTACGGGGTTACTTTCCTTTGTTCTTATGGCTTTTGGTTCCATATAACCACGGGGACGAAGACGCAACATCTTTGCTTATGGCTTTTGATTCAATATAGTCAAGGGGACGAGGCCACTATTATAGATCGTGTTTGAAGATCCTTGAAGTAATCCATAACAATTGGTGGATCTCGAGCAGTAGCGGGGTTCCTCGAGTTCCCCACATCGTCTTCTGAAGCTTCGGCCCACACGGTCCGCCTCCTCCTGATTCTGAGCTCGAAAAGAGCAGGCCCCTCCCACATTTACTCTGTGAGGATTCATTCCATTGTGAAATAGCCCATCTCCTCACAAAGTCTAGCTTCATAATCAAAGAAGGCCCTTTTCCCACCACCCGACTATGCATCTATCCAACTAGTCAAGCCTTTCCCAAACTTCTTCTTCCCCTACCTTGGCATAAACACCATCTCCCCCGGGCTTCCCCCACTTATGCTTCCTATGGAAGCTATAAATAGAATTATCTAGTGTCGAAATAAAGCTTTTAAGTAAGGGAATAATGTTCCAAAAGAATACTTATAAAAAAAAAAAATGTTCCAAAAGAATGATGATTTGAAGTTAGAAGCCTAGAACAATGTGGTCGGGCACATTCAATTGTGGATAGAAGATCAAATATTGATATTGCACATTAATAATAATAATTGTGAAGCCATGATATTCATTTTAAATCCAAATCTTATAAGCTTGAGTTGAGAGTTTGTCGTTTATAAAATACTTGACCACAATCCCACGACCCGCAATCACAATCCTGATGACAATGACAATGTGATGACAATGTATTAACAATAACAACAAAAATAACAATAACAATAAATAGCAATAATAATAGTAATAATAAAAGCGAGTAGGAAACTGAAATAATACATTTGTGACTCTTATGTCAAAAAATTGTACATAGATTTTAAGATTAGAGATAAAAGATGATAATAATAATCATAACAACTATAATAATAATAATAATTGTAGAAACTAAGAGGAGAAGAGTTAGAGGCATGAATTCCTTGTGTATTTTTCATTGAGTCATCATACATATATATACAAGAAGGTTAGACTATAAATTAGGTAAGATGATCTACTCTACCTAAATGGTTACAACCCTATAAGTAAAGTATCCTAAGAAGATACAAACCAATATGTTAACGTATGATACATGCTATAACTCCGCCGAGTTGGAAGCGTAGATGTTAATCAAATTGCCGACATGTTACATAGGTAACTAACCCAGTCTCTACTTAGAGACTTTGTGAAGATATCACCTAATTGTTCTTCAGTCTTCACATATCCTATAGAAATCAAACCGAGTTGAATTTTCTCACTTCCGTGCCTTCTATGCTGAAATTCACACTCAGTTTCATGTTTATGTTCAAAATCTAAGAAGTGGTAATGCCAAAGAATATATGTCTGAACAATTTCAGTCATTCATGCTTCAGAATGGCATCCTTCATCAAACATCTTGTGTTGATACTCCTTCTCAAAATGGAGTTGCTGAAAGAAAAAATAGACACCTTCTTGAAACTGCTCGGGCTCTATTGTTTCAAATGCACGTGCCCAAGCATTTATGGGCCGATGTTGTTTCCATAACTTGTTTTTTTATTAATCAAATGTCTTCCCTTGTCTTGAATTTGGCCCACTCCGTTTCAAACCATATTTCCCCATAAATCTTTGTTTCCCATTGAGCCTCGGGTATTTAGGTGTACTTGTTTTGTTCAGGATGTTCGTCCGCATGTGTCTAAACTCGATCTTAAGTCATTGAAGTGTATCTTCCTTGGTTACTCTCGAGTTCAGAAGAAGTATAAGTGTTATTGTCCTAGTCTTCGCAAGTATATGGTTTCTGTTGATGTCGCCTTTCTTAAGAATGCTTTTTTTTCTCAAGACCCAATCCACACTAGTCAGGGGGAGTGTGATGATTTGCTCGTTTATACTCTTGCCTGCGCCCGGCTCTGCTTTTAACCTCTCAACGGCCTCCACAGCCTCGAGTCTATGCTCGAAACACGGCTTACCCCAGGGCTTGGGCCCTGCAGCTAACGGCATCAAATCAGAGTTCTTAGTTATGATCTTCCTATTGCTCTCCGTAAAGGTTAAACGTCAGTGTGCTCATCTAATTTCCTCATTTTGCTCTTATAACCATTTGTCATCTCATCCTTATTCGTTTCTTGCATCTTTTGACTATATTTCATTGCCTAACAAGGTTTTTAAAGTCCTAGCTCTTCCTTGTTAGCGTAGTGCTATGATAGAGGAGATGAATGCCTTGACTGATAATGGTACTTGGGACTTGGTGCGTTTACCTATTAGGAAGAAAGCCATTGGTTGCCGATGAGTGTTTACAGTGAAAGTTAATCCCGATTGATCAATTTCTGGTACAGAAGACACCTTGTTCTTTAAGGAGTATGCCCGGACCATGGGGTGGATTGATACGATACTTTCCCGGTTGCCAAGGCGACCTGTTATTTGTTTATATCTCGCGGCCACTCATAGGCTAGGACCTCCGTCGACTTGATCTTAAAATGTCTTTCTTCGCGAGGATCTTGCAAAAGAGTTTATATGGAGCAACCTCAGTTTGTTGCTCGAGGGAGATTGGTAGAGTTTGTCGTTCAATCATTATATGAGAACTATATGATAATAAAAGTCGTGTTTGGCAAATTGTGTAGTTGATTGAGAAATTTGGCATGCAAAAGAGCAAATCAATCATTCTGTCTTTTATAGAAACTCTCAAGGCATGAGTGGGGAAAATAACTCTAAACGGTTTTTTATTAAATATAATCAAGTTGTTCGTGAATAATCATCGACAAACGTAACAAAATATCGAAACTCAATTGGGGACACAATTGGACATGGACCCCACACATCTGAATGGACTAACTCAAAAGGAGAGGAAGCTTGGTTATTGACTTTAGGACTCAAATGCACCGCGTGGAAGCAGCATATTGACATGACTCGGTTAGTGAGGATAGGCTAGAAAGGCGAGGATATAGCTTCTTGCCAGAGAGGATATTTCAGTAGCCAATGTAATTCGAATGGGGTAACCTTCGAGAGCAGCAGCGAGACTTTGGCATATCTATTTCATGGATGTAGAGACCCCCAAACTCGCGTCTTGTACCAATAATCCGCTTCGTCAAAATATCTTAAATCAAACAATAATCAAAAAAGAATGAGATACTGCAATTAAGTATACGAGTAAGTTTACTCACAGAAATTAAATTAAAAGAGAATTGTGGTAAACTCAGAATAGAGGCCAAAGTGATTAGAGGAGTAGGATGAATTGTCACGACCCGAGGACCTGAATGTTGACCCATGCACTTATGATAGCAATTAGAGGTAGAAGGGTGTAGCTAAAACGTAGTAAATAAATTAGAATTATCTGTCATGTAGTCTGTGGCTCCAGAATCAAAGACCCATTTGGACGAAGAGGAAATAATACATGTATTAGGTTTATATGACCCGGCAAGCATAATGCTAGGAGTAGAAGCACTCTTCAGTGATTCATGAGCATACTTAAACATTCAATCTCTATTCTATGACTACACAAATCCACAGTATATGTCTTGGATTATAAGCGATAATGACTGCAAACTCCACCTTAAGGGTTTTGCTTGTGAGTTATAAGAAGCGAGGTCCAGCTCAAACAAGTTAATAGCAGCAGAAAATGCCCAAGGCGGGATTCTTCTGAGTGGCCACTTGTTCATGAGCTCCACACCTTAATGGAGATTTATTTTCCTGAAACCTCGAAAACACCAGATTGATGCCATGAATCACAAGCAGGTCACTAGAAATCAAAGAAGCCTGAACGAAATTACAGCCGAACGCAGAAGCACAGCGGCAAATCTAGGTACCCAGGCAATCCGTGGGTCGAAGACTGTATCGCGTCAGCGACTTTAGGTGGGGCGCGTCACCCCGAAGCCCAGCCTCGCTCGTTGGTGCATGGGAACAAGGTAGAATACCATATTGGGGCCTGTGGATCACGTGTGCACTTTATGGCCATCGGAATTGATGGCGGCAATTGTCGACGGCCAGTGCTCCTCCCTGTACCGGCGGTGTTACTCCACTCTCCTTCGAAATGGGTGTTTCAAAAGAAATCACCCCGCTCCTCCCTATGAACTGCCGAATCCTCCAATTTCTTCAAACAAATTCCAAATCGAGCCACAATATACGATGCCATGTAAAGCAGAGGAAAAGTTTAGAGGGTGATTTATGTAGATTTTCATTAAGCCATCATACATATATATATCTGAAAGGTTAGGTTATACATTAGGTAAGATGATCTACTCTACCTAAATGATTACAACCCTATAAGTAAAGTATCCTAATTAGATAAAAACCAATATGTTAACATATGATACATACTATAACAATAATAATAAAAATAAAAGCCAAGTAGAGCTATTGCTCCATCTATTTGTGAGCTACTATATCTGAAAATTGTACTAACAGATTTTAAACATTTGAGATTAAAGAGTCAGTGATGCTGCATTTTGACAGCACGACAATGATAAATATAGCTCATGACCCAACCCACTATGATCGTACCATACAAGTAGAAGTGGGTTGACACTTTATCAAAGAGAAAGTGAACCGAAACAAATTTATACATCATGTCAACAAATTTGTACATCATGTCTCCTCAACTAGGCAATTGGAAAACATCATCACCAAAAGGTATACCTCATCAAATCTTAGACATGCAAGGAATGCAAGACATTTTTGTACCAGCTTGAAGGGGAGTGTTCAAAGACTTGACAAATTATCTCTGGATCTGGTTTGGCTATAAAGTGCTCTGTAAATAGTCCAATTGATTTCAGATGAGTGGATGCTCATTTTTTTCCTGGGAATTTCTGCTCTAGATACCTGCCTAATAATAGGTCCCTGATTCAGTCATAAATTAGCTATAACCTAGTCAGCCCTTACATGTATATGATATGTACTATCCCTTCAAGGCATTAAGTCATAGTGAGACTTTTTTTTTGTTTTCCAGAGTCAGTCACAAATTAGCTATAACCTAGTCAGCCCTTGCATGTATATAATATGTACTAACCCTAAGGCATTAAGTCATCATGAGACATTTTTTTTTTTTGTTCTTTTCTATTCATGATAAGTTAAATCATAGTGATGCATTATTCATTCCTTCTATTTAATTAGGAACACAACCAATTAGCTAAAGGTCAAAGTTTATAGATATAGAATCATAATTGTTTTACTTCGCAAATCTTTGTGCAAGGATTTCCTCCTCATTCTAACTTGGAAAAGAATTATATAAAGTTAATCTTTTAGAAGTAATAATTTTGCATTAAACCAATAAGGATGCTAGAAGTAACCATAAAATAAAAGATCTAGGGCTTAAGTAATAAGATCTTACTTTCATGAAAGTTCCGCTGATATATTCTGCAGCTTCTCTACCCAAGTTCATTGCTTCTTCCACTGTGGGCACGCCAAAAAGCACCATAACTGAATCTGTGTCCCCATATATCACCTGATAGCACCATACAATTAATCACTTCTCATTAAAAATGGGTTCAACCAAATAATTTAGAGCCTCAAATGAAGAAACAAAAAACAAAAAACCAAAACAAACAAAAACAAAAGAAAAGAAAAATAAATATTTATCACATTCAGGATCAAATTTATGAATTGATATTGAAAGGAGCTTATTATTTTTATTATTACTACAACTACTATTCTAGGGCTAATTTGGGGTTAGATATGATGGAATTAAGGTTTAGAATGAAAGATTTAAGTTTAGAAAGGTTCTGGTTTGATTTAACGCAAAACAACCTTGATTTGAGCTAGTTTGCAGTTTCAAGGTTTTCTAAGGTAAATGAGGATTTAGCTCAAATTTAGAGTTTAGGGTTGATGGTATTTAGGGTTTCTAGGGTGAAATAAACTATTTGGGAAGGTTTTAGAAGTGTAATCAGAGATGGATAGAGGAAAAATTGATGTGTTCCATTGATCAAGGCTATATTTATATACAAGAGAGAATCCCAAATCCACTAGGAAAAAATGTAGGCTCTTAATTGGTTTTCCTAACTCTTTTTATCTACATGTTTCCTATCCCTAACTAGTTTCTTAATCTACATATTTACATTAGTACTATAACAAGAAGTAGGGAACTAGATGTGGAATGTTGAGTTGAGGTTGAAAAATCGGTTATGGATAGGTTAAGGAGAAGATGTAATAGGTTGAGGTTGTAGAGGGATAGGACTTCATCGCATGAAAAATCCACCAGGGATAAATGCTCGACCCAGCTCCGAAGGAATGTGAGATAATAGAGCAGATATATTTCGTCGCAGAATCCACGAGATAAGAAGCCACAGGTCGCCGCCGAGGGTATCCACGAAGCCTGCTTCACGGCCCCAAAGGAATCGACCAGGGATGAAATCGAAACTCACCTTTGAAGAGAATCTACCCAAGAGATAAGATAACAATAGATAACTCTTAAAAAAGAGAAATTTGAAAATATTTTCCATTGATCGATGGAAAAAAAGTACATTGGAGGGGATTATATAGGCAAATCCTAAGCCCTCATTCTCATATTTTTAATAGAAATAGGACTCTTCTAATTAAAGTCTCCAAATCCTAATTGAAATAATGCTCCTAATCCTAATAAAAAATCTTGCCGGAAATTACATAAAACAACTCTTACTTTGACTAGGAAACTAAAAACAACTCTTTTACTAACTAATAATACTCCAACACAAACTAGGACTTACAAAATACAAAAAAATCAAAATATTGACTAGTTGACTCTTCCTCGAAGCGCCCCGACCACGTCCTTAACTTCTTTGAAGTCGAAAATGTCATTTGGTGATCCCAGTTTGTAACCTCTTAGATAAATTTTCCATAATCAAGGTCAAGTCGCAATAGTTGTTGTAGATATACGCATAAAGTCTATCTTCTGGCAGTTTATAAACAAATATTAAAAAAAAATTAATCGAAAATTTTCATTTGAGACTTTGTGATCATGTAGCCTAAGTTTATTTTGTGTAATTTTGGCTCATGTTACAAAGCAGTTTCTATTTCATTTTACATGCAAGAATTCATAATAATATTCAATGGGTGATATTTCTTGCAAGGTCAGTGGAAAAAAGCTTCCTCTAGTTCCTTGAGTGATAGCGATTAACACGCTGCTACTCAATTCAGCACGATTAGGAGACTTTGCCTTAGTTATCCAAGTTACAACCGTGAAAGTTGAGAAGAAGGATGTTAAGACGAAAAAGATGAAGGCGATGTTGTTCCACATGCCATTGAGGGCATAGGAGAGGAGTTCTAGCCTAGTTGCAAAAGTTTAGAGGACGTGTCAAGTGTGCGCTAGGGGCCTGCAAGGAATTTTTAACCAAGTAGTTGGTGATCATGAGTTGTAATTTTCTCGGGGCATTATGTTTTATGGGGTAGGTGCGGAGAAGTGGATCATAGACCCTTGGCAGTGTGGGTGGAAAATGCAGGGTTTTGGACTAAGGTTTCTTTATTGAAATGAGGGTTGACTCGGTCTTCAATTTGTCTTGTGGATTGGATGCCCTGGCCCAATTGTCTAACTTAGGTATTTTAAACAATAGACCATAGGGAGTGAGTTAGGCTAATGGATCAAGGGGTTGAGAGTTAATCTCTCATTCGTGGCAAAAGAATGTGTCAAGAGTTTCAAAAAGGAGCCATTTTGCAAAACAAATGCCCTAGAAGTCTTGAATCTTACTTTGGTATCATCTTTAGTTGTTTCTTATGGGCCAAGGTAGGGTTGTGAAGACAGTTCTCATTTTCTCGGTTCTTTGTTCTAGCACTTGAGACGCCTTTGGTGACAGTGACCTTTTATCTAAAGTTGAAGGATTCTCGTAAGTCTCCACGGCCGTGTGTAATAGCGGGAAGGTCTTCTTCTTAGATTGCTTCCACATCTTAAGACAATTTTTTCTTTGGGAAGGATAAAAAGTTTGGTCTCTTAGAGGGAGTAAAACAAGAATATTTTATCATAAGGCAATAATGAAGTTTGTAGGCCTCTATGCATTAGTATTATAGGTTCAACCTAAGGATGAGAAGGATGAGAACTGTTAGAGGCATGATATTCATATTAAACCCAAATCCTACAAGTTTGAGCTTTTAGGAGAGTTGGTCGTTTAACATGGTATCAAAGCATAGTTTGGCAGGAGGTTCTGGGTTCGAATCACCTCTTTGCAACTTATTTCTCATTTGTTGATTTGAATGTCCATGTAGGACTTTGTTCGGTTTATTTTGACTCTCCACGTGCAAGTATGAGGCCTCACATAAGGGAGAATGTTAAAGGCATGATATTCATATTAAACCTAAATCCTACAAGATTAAGCTTTTAGGAGAGTTGGTCATTTAACAAGAACCTAGAAGTGTATAGTGAGGAAGGGACGGGGGAATCCTAGTATGGGCCCATCAAATTTAAAAGACCTCTCTAGTGGATGAATGCCTTTCAAAATCTATTCAAGGAGGAAAGGGAAGG
Source organism: Tetrastigma voinierianum (assembly GCA_016808115.1). NCBI lineage: Eukaryota > Viridiplantae > Streptophyta > Magnoliopsida > Vitales > Vitaceae > Tetrastigma > Tetrastigma voinierianum. The sequence goes on along the minus strand of JAEQBH010001894.1, from coordinate 595,333 downwards.
TAAAAATACGCTTTAAAATAGAGTTATTAGTTACAATCAAATAAGGATCATTACTAGGAATGAAAATAGGATTAGTAGTTAGAATCTATAGAAAACAAGAAGGAAGAATTGTACGGAAGAATTCCTTATAATTTTTCATTGATACATCACGATATATATATATATATATATATATATATATATATATATATATATATATATATATATATATATATATATATATATAAGTCAATCTAACCTTCCTAATAGGTTATAACTCTCTAAGACAAGTTTCCTAACTAGTTACAATCTATATGTAAAGTAGATATATGTTATAACATTCCCCCTCAAGTTAGAGCATAGAAATTAATCATTCTCAACTTGTTACATAGATAACTAACCAGGTCCCCACTTACGGCCTTTGTAAAGATATCACCCCCTTGTTCTCAGGTGCTTATATCTATAGAAATTAAGTAGGGTTGTATTTTATAAGCAGACAAAAATGACAATCTATCTTGTATCTTGGATTCGTTCGTACATCTGAGTTAGAAGCGATATGAAGAAGGCGATCACAGTTTGTCATACGAGTTTTCTTGAGACTAGTGTCTTAATGCGACTTCCATGAGTTGATGAAGCCACATGATCTCTGCTTGTGTCATTGCCACATATTAGACTCTACACTTGAAGCGGGAAACAAGCTCGCTTTGCTTCTTACTTTTCCATGATCTTGAGTTTCCTGACAAAGAACCACAGTAACACAGTGGATCTCTATCTTCCTTTGACACCTTGATCAACATTTGTAGGAAACACTCGATACTATTATACTTGTATTGATTACTATATAGAATACCTCGTCCCGGGGCTCCTTTCAAATAACATAGAATGCGTTCTCATTGCCCGATGAATTATTTGTTGTACTTGGATATGTCTTGATACAGCAAGTAAGTGGACAATATCGGGACGATTCTTTATTAAGATGATTCGAACTTCCTGACTAGTCTTTATATCGCTCAAGATCCTCAAATGTTTCGTCTTCTCTAGTAAGGTGTAACTGGATCATAGAAATGCATGGTTTTACCAACTTTCAGTCTCGAACCGATAGATCGAGCACATATTTCCTTTGAGATAAGAAGATTTCATGTTTGCTCATATAACTGATACCCAAATATCTTAGCATCACAAAGTCTTTTGTATGGAATTGACCATGAAGAAAGAACTTAATGATGTGAGGACGGGACCGTGATGGATGATCTAAAGGTTTAGGTAAGTTAGAGATGGGTTTGTGGTAGTTTTGGGGTATAGGATGTAACTTTGAAGGGTATGGGATAGGTCTGATCTCAAAGGTTTTAGGGCTAATTTAGGGTTTATATATGATGAAATTAAGGTTTAGAATGAAGAATTTTAGGTTTTGAAAGGTTAGGAGTTTGATTTGATCTGAGAAACAAGCCTTGTTTTGAGCTAGTTTGCAGTTTTCGGATTTTTCTAAGGTAGGCTTAGGGCTAGCACGAAGTTAGGGTGTTTATAGGTTAGGGATGATGGTATTTATGGTTTCTAGGTTAAAACAAAGTATTTGGGAAGGTTTTAGAAGTATGGAACCAGATTTTGAAAGTTTTTGGTTGTGGTTGAAGAATTGGATTTGGAAAGTTAAAAGGAGAAGATGATGAGATGAGAAGAGGTTATAGGATAGGTCCTCACTTCACCACTCAAGGAATCCACCAAAAGATAAGAAGCCACGAACTCGCCACTCAAGGGGATCCATCCAAGAGATTAGAGAATAAGATATATACTTCACCGCAGTAGATCCACACAGGGATAAAAGCGATAGGCTACCATGCTCAGAGGAATCCACACAGAGATAAGAGAGCAGAAAACTCTTAAAAAGATAAATCTGAAAATATTATTAAACTTGAACTGATTGTTAAAGACTACATTAGGGGGGGTATATATAGGCCCCATACTTTCTAAAACAAATAAAGAAACTCTTACTTTGACTTGGAAAACAAGACTTTCGAATTTAAATAAAGCAACTCCTAAAAGCAAATCTTTCTAAAAGGAAATAGCAACTTTTACTTTGACTAGGAAAACAAACTTTCTAAATTAAATAAAGAAACAACTACTTGAACTTGGAAAACAAATCTTTCTATAATAAAACAACTCCAAATCAAAATAGTAACAAGACTCTAAATCATGTCTCTAAGGCTTCACAACCTCTCAAATTCAAATTTTCCATAATCAAGCCCAATTCTGATAGTTTGGAATAGATGCTCTACATCATTAAGAGATGAGATGCGCTTTTAGAGTCAGCTTCGATGATAACAATATCATCATATTCTACTTGCAATAGAATGATACCTAAACTGGAGTTCTTGTAGAAGACAAAGTGGTAAGATTTACTCTTCTACATGCCAAATTTCTCAACTACTTGGCTGAATTTACCAAACCACGCAAGAGGACTGCAATTTCAAACCGCTCTGTGACCAGAAGACGACAGGCAGATCTCCCCTAAGCAACTAACCACAGGTTGCTCTATATACACCTCCCTCTTGAGAGTCGCCTATGAAAGGCATTCTTGATATCAAGGCTGGTGGAGATCCTAATTATAAGTGGCGACGAGGAAATAAAGTCGAACATATAGCCTCTGGGAAAAATGTGTCGAGAATAGTCAACGCCGTAGGTGCGAGCATTCCCACTTAGCCCTGAAGTCGTGCTTTGTCGAGCAAGCTGAACCATCAGATTAACCTTAACTCACAAAAAACCAATGGCATCACAATGGCTTTCTTCCTAGCAACAATTGTACCAAGTCCCAGTACCATTTCCATTGAAGCACTTTCGTCTCTCTCCGTCGCCTTCACAGCAGGCAGGTGAGACAAGGCTTCTTGAAAATTGTTAGAGCAAGCGAAATAAGTCGAGATCTGTGAAAATAGCAATCGGATGGGCGCGTTATTAAGTTTCGCTCACGAAAAGCGATAGGGAGATCGTCGCGGTTGATTGGATCACGATGTGAACAATGGTGAGACCCAGGCTAGAGGGTTGGCATGAATAGACCTTAGTGATAGGAGGTTTTACATGAGCGGAGATTACGGAGAGACAATGAGTGAAGTAGTATAAACAAAGCGAATTCGTCTTCCTCCCTTGACTAGTGTGGGTCGGAGGGGGAAGAAAAGGTATTTCAAGAAATGTGACATCGATCGAGACAATCTGAGAGCAGACTAGGAGCATCGACACCGCCCGAACAGAGAATAACGAAATATACATTCCAGACTTATGGTCGAGTTTAGACACCTACATATAGACATCTTGAACAAAATAGGTACACCCCAGTATTCGAGGCTCGATAGGAAGCATAAGTTTTTGGGAAAATGTGTTATCTGGTGTCCCGATTGGCGGAAGAGGCATTCGGTTAATCAAAAACAAAGCGATGGAAGCGACATTGACTGAAATGCTTGGGCATGCATTTGAGTAATAGAGAGCTTTAGCAATTTCAAAGGAAGTGTCATTCTTCCCTCGCAGCCGCCATTCACGAAGAATATGTCAAGCGGGAGGTTTGATGAAGGATGTCGTTTTAGGCGTGAATGGTGAAACTATTTTGAAACATATTCTTTAGCATTATCACTTTTCGGACGGTAGACATAAACATAGAGTGAGTATGTATCTACGGCATGAAAGGCACGAAGTAAGAAAATAGCACCAGGCGGTTTTCATTAAATATAACCTTAGTGGTTCGTGAATAATCATCAGCAAAAGTGACAAATTATCAAAACGAATTACTGAACCTGTTGAACATGGACACATCTAAATGGACTAATTGAATGGAGCACTAGCATGGCTATTAACTCTAAGACTAGAATGAAAACTGATGATGCTTGCGAGTGTGAAGACTGCAAAATAATAATGACAAAATTAAAAGCGTGGACCTGACTTTTTCAACAAGGGAAGAGAGATGGCCCGATCGTGATGCGTCTCAAATGGTGTAGTACCTTCAGAACAAGCGATTGGTCTTGGTATCGCATGATCAAGAATGTAGAGACTCTCAGACTCACATCCTCTACCAATAATCTACTTCGTCATAAGATCCTAAAAGAGACAAAAATCATGAAAGAATGAGATATAACATTTATGCGCTCGAGTTAATTTGCTCACAAACATCAAATTAAAAAAGAAATTAGGTAAACTCAAGACGGATAACAAAGAATAGATGGAGAGAAAAAGTAATGCAACCCAGAGAATGAATTTAGAATTACACCTGCATGTGATCCATCTGCTAGAGTGACAATGGAAGTTGAAGGTTATGGCTGAGAGGTAGAGAATAGGCTAAATTAGCATCATGTGATCACAGTAGCTCGTCGATAATGGGTCGGACGAAAAGAACTGAGGCATTTATTCGAGTTACGACTTAGCAATAACGTGGTGGAGTAGATGGAGACTTGATGATTCCTATCCTGAGTGGAACCTAGCTAATTCTTCTTTGTGGTAGGCGGCTTATATGATGCCTCATTGGTAAGGAAGCTACATGAAATGACGGAAGTTCCCGATTAGGCTTTGCATTTTACAATCTCGTATCACATGGTGGGCTTACGGTGAAGTAATAACAAACAACTACTCAATTAGCCCTCTGAGTTCTTGCTGTAGACCATTTACGTATTGTTGCTTTTCGACTCACGATGTTCGAGCCAATAGCGCTACTCATTTTGAGTAGAGGGTATGAGGAAATTTACGTGCGAGTATCCTGTAATGTTTCTTGGAAGATGAAATCTCGAATTTGAATTTAAATCTGCGCCTTAAAGAATCATACTTAGAGGGAGGATGGGTAGGGAGAGCCCATTCTTTGTCATCTTCTTGTTGAGCTTGTTGAACCCTTAACATCTGGACTGAAGAGAAATAGGATATTTAGTTCCTCATGTGTCTTTTTATAGTCCATGAAGAGTTTCGTAAGAGACCGATCTTGTTTCTCAGTGCGATAAAAGGCTCTACATACATCAAATATGCGAGAAATATTCCATTTGCTAGAATACACAAATTCCAAATATTTCATTGGCTCATATGAGCTTCCTTGATGATTAATGAGGTCGTTACTTTACCATCAATGGCATTACAAATTTGTAGGAAGAGAAGGGCATCATCATCCAATCATCGTTCTTTCAAATCATCAGTAGGAGGGTCCTTATCAAGATGATTGGTCATACGAATACTTCTCAAGTACAGGCGGATTGTTTTACTCCAACCAAGTAATTAGGACCAGTCAGTTTGTCCTTCGTGATTTTAGACATTATCGAGACCACTTTAGGCGCCGAAACGGGCTTTTTATCTTCTGAAGTACTAACCTAGGAAGCCAAAGAAAGAGTCAGGGACAAAGAATACCTCCAAAAATCAAGAGCACAAACACCTCTGAAAAACCCTAGGTTTGCAAAACAAATCCACGAAGAAACACCTCCCTTGAAAGGATTTTGGACCTAGTAACCACAAAACACCTCCAGATGTTACTGAAAGTCGAAGGAAGCAAGAAACAGAGGCAAAAACTCTAGGAAGAGTGGCTGCCAAACCTAAAAAGCTTTGAAGAACACTGTTTCGGTGGCCGAACACGCAAGTGGAGTGGCGGATGCTCATCGACAGCTGGCGACCATGCTAAAGAAGTCCAGGTGACCGGAGGAGGTTGGGCCACCTTGATGCATGGAGACGATCCTTTAGTCTGGCACGCTAACTTTCGGGCGACGACTTCCCGGGGATGGCCCAGATCTCGGCGGCGCACTGCTTTGGTGGTGGCTATGTCAACCATAGACCACCCTAAAGTGGTATTTCAAAACACCCCTTCTATGAACCTCTAGGGTACGTCCGAAAAAAAAAAAAAAAAAAACTCCAAATTTGCTTTTTTTAGGGCAAACTCAAGTCCTAGGCTCTGATACCATGTAAAAAACAAAAAGGAAGAATTCCTTATAATTTTTCATTGATCCATCACGAATAAATATATACAAAGTCAATCTAACATTCCTAATAGGTTACAACTCTATAAGACAAGTTTCCTAACTAGTTACAATCTATATGTAAATCAAACTAGGATTAGAAAATGATAGGTTTTATTAGAATCTTAGTAAATTTGGGATTTCTTAGAGAAACCTATAAATAAGGTTAATTGATCTGAAATCGAGGAGATGGTTACAATATTTTATTTTCTTTGCAAATATTACATTCCTTAATGGTAGGTTCCATTGATTTTTCTTCATTGGTTGTAGAAGGCCTTAATGAGATTTCTAAGATTTGATTCATTATCTTTTAACTCTTTTTCCCACTATCTTGTTATTTTATTTTTCTCTGTGTAAACTTTTTCTTTGTTGCTCTCATATAACCCCCGAAAGATAAAGCCACTTGCCCACCTACTTTAGAGGTGTAGACAGCCATCACAGGTAGATCTACATCACTCTTTGATCCTTCTTTTCAAAAATTTACTTTCAACATGTTTTTGGTTTTGTCATTGGTTGGGCATGAGAAGTAAATTGTTGCATTGCTAAGGAAGATGGAAACCATAAAGGATCGTAGAATGTCAGCTCTGAAGAGAAGGCCCATCCTCTCTCCACTTTGTAAGGAAGCTTCGAGATTTGACATGCCCAGTCTTCAAAACACGCACACACATATGTTAAGTGTGTATTTTAGTAAATATCATATGTAGGTAAGTTAGAATGAGTTACTATTAGCTTGTAAATTAGTTTCCTAAATTTTAGGATGTTAGTTACCTAGCTCTAGTTTCCTCTTCTATTAATTAAGTTTGTAACATACCATGTAATTTTATTATTCAGAAAATCTTTTCAAGTAAACCTCACTACAATATTCAGTTCTATCTCTCCTCTTGAACACTTTTATGGTATCAGAGCTCTATCGGCTTCCTTGGGTAAGATAGATAAACTCCATCGGCATGATGGCTAGGATAGATGGAGGAAATGGTTCAAAAACAGTTGCGAATGTTTCTCAGTATACCTCAAATTTTATTCCTACGACAGCATCTTCCTCTGAACCTTACCTTCCGAGTGTCATAATCCCTTTCAAACTAACCGACCATAATTTTATCCCTTAGTCCCGATCTGTTTAGATGATTGTTTGGGGCAAGGGCAAATTTGGATACCTTGATGGTTCCATTCCTTAACCCTCTTCCGACAATCCTACTGATAGGTGTGAATCTTGTTAGCATTTATAGTATGATTTTCATGTGTTTTATGCAACATAAATGCTAGATTCACACCAATATCTTATAATAAAGCTTTAATCCCTCATTTGCTTATGTTTTGCAGGATTAGAAGGAAATTCAAGCAAAGTGATGGAAGAAATCAAGTGAAGAGGAAGATGTTGATCTACAACAGTTTCCTCACTGCGGCGAAGAGATTCGCCACTATGAAGGAAAGGCTTCGCCACGACGAAGGAAAGGCCGCCGCCCGAAAGCGAATGGAGAGCCTGCGGTTATTTGCGGCGGATACCCTTCTTAGTAGCGAAGCTATCCTTCGCCGCGACAAAGGGAGCATAGATCAAAAAACAACTCTCGGGTTCGCCAAGGCGAAGAAGCCTTCGTCGCAGCGAAGGATGATGAGCTGGACCAGCAAACTTCGAGTTTCAAGCCCATCATTGGCCCATTTTCCAATGCAGATAAGTAGTCTTTTAGACTTGTTTAGGGTTTCGATTTTGAGGCGAACGCCTCGCAGGGTTCTCTCTCTTTCTTCTTGAACCACTTTAGGGTTTGTGATTTTGTTCATTTTCCTTTGGATTTGATGTAATATTGAAGAATCTATCAACTAGAGGACCTCATTCAACTGTGGAGCTAAGTTTGGAGCATTTCTCATCTCATATTCGTTTTGTATCTCTAACTCTCACTCTTTTCTCATCTTATTATGGATGTAATAGACATGATTCTGATAGATTTGTGGGTTGTATGAGAAGCTAAACTTTCCTCCAGGGTTGATTGTTTAAGTTGAAATTTGGTTTATATATATTTTATGATGATTTTGTGAATTCGTAGCGTGGATGTTAGTTGGTGTAGTTCTTAGGATTATTATGGTTTCAACTAATTAGTCCATATTGAGAGTTGGGTCTTTGATCCCCATACTAGGGCATCCTTGGTGACCCTTGGATTATGCCCTAAAATCTGGTCCCGGGTCTCTTAAGGTATGAATTAGTTAATTGAAATACTAATTAACCTAATCAAAGAAGTCTAGGAAATTAGGAATGCCTAGTACTAGATGGATTTCATTAGGAGTAGCATCATCTCAGCATTATGTGAGGATCGTAATGATCGAGAGGTGATTGATCACGGCGTGGTCAGAAATAGTCTGGTAGTCTATTGTATGGACGAGAGAGGTGACGATAAGTTCCCCAGAAAACAACATATAAAAGAGGATCATATTTCATGACCTAGATGAGAAAGAAAGAGAAGGACGGAGAATAAGGAATGGAGTGTGAGAAATTTGGGAGACACGAAAGTGTAAACCTCGTGTGGTCGCGGGCGTCTGAAGTGTACGTTCACTCAATCAACGCTTAATGAATATAAACCATAAATACATCAATGGAGATAATCAACCCTGGTATCTTTCCTTGAGTAATATCTTCAATATTATCCCATTTCTTGTGAGTGGACATTGATCACACCCTGTTTTGTTTCGCTTTATTTTGTTCTTATTTTAGATTAAGAAACATTCTCCCGAGTCATCGAGTGCTCAAATAGTGAGCAACCCCGGTAATGCAGTACTCGATCTCGCTAAAACCACACCTTCACCGGTCGATATCACGGACTTTAGTCCACCATATTACTTGAACAATCCGTGCACTTACGGAAATCGTAACACCTGCTTACTGTACTTGGGAGATTAACAACTCCCTAGTGATGTCCTAGCCGATTCATTCAATGAATCGCAAGATTGGTGAAATTTATGTTCTCTATCCTACCGCGAAGTCTATATGGGATGTTGTCTCGTTCCTACTCCAATTTGGAAGACTATTTTGAGATGTTTGCCCTCTGTAATCGTGCGTATAACTTGCGCGAAGATGCTACTCAGATTATCGACTATTTTCACTCCTCGCCGGCTTTTGCAAGAGCTAGACTTATTTCAGCATCCTGATTGGCATGATCCACAAGATTCTAAGATTCCTGGGACACTCTTTTGAAGGAGTGCACATATGATTTCCTTGCTGATCTAAATCCATCTCTCTATGAAGTCTGAGGTAATATCCTGGTCTTAAACCTTTTCCTGTTATTGATGAAATCCTTGTTGAAGTCCGTCGCGAATCACATCGCAAGAGTGTCATGCTCAGCTCTGGTTCAAGTCAACCATTGGAATCCACGGCAATGGCAGCTAAGTCAGCCAATGATCGCTCAAAGAAACTGACCACTTAGTGCGAATATTGTCACAAACCTTATCACACAAAAGCCAAGTGTTGGAAGTTGCACGACAAACCTGCAGATTGGCTCCCCAAGCACCTCAAAGGTAAAGAACCTTAGAGCAACTTGGCTGCTGCAAAAACAGAATCTGCTCAACCACATGAATCTTCTCCATTCACAAAGGCCCAACTTGAACACTTGAGATAACTACTTTCCTCCTCCAGCAATACTTCATTCATGGCTCATTCCAATAACATCCATTATCTCTTACTGATTTTTCTTGTGAGCCTTGGATACTTGACTCGGGGTGTATTTCGATAACATTCATTACTCTCTTATTGATTTTTCTTGTGAGCCTTAGATACTTGACTCGGGGGCGTTCGATCACATGACGGGTAGCTTTCAGTTATTCACCACATGTATCCCCTCTGCTATACATCGAACTGTAAAGATTGCATATGGTTCAATTCTTAACATTCTAGTATTGGCTCTATATATTAGTCCTCCTTTATGTCTTCGGAATGTTCTTTAGTAAACTAACTTTGGATCTACATTGCAATGCTGTTTTTTCACCTTCGATATGTAAGTTTCAGGGCCACATATTGGGGCGAGTGATTGGGAGTGCTCAGGAGTCATCAGGGCTTTTCTATTTTTTGTAGTCTATTTCTCCTTTGAATAAGCAACAGACAGCTTTAAGGTGTTCCACTTCCTTAACTAGGCATCAAAAAAATTTTCTTTTACATGTCGTTTAGGTCATCCTAACTTTATGTACCTAAAACGGTTGTTTCCCTTGTTATTCAAAAATAATGATCAGTTTGAATGTGATGTTTGTTAAATTGCTAAACACAAGAATTCCATTTCCATTACGTCTTTATCAACCATCTCAATCATTCTTTCTTGTTCATAGTTGTTAAGGATTACTTGAGAATAAAAAAATAGTTGTTAAGGATTAGTTTCCTAATCCTATTAGGAATCTTTTCCTCTCTTTCCCATTTCTCCATAGTTTCCTAATTCGACTCTAATTTTGTTTCTTTTCTCTTCTCTAACACTTGTGCATAAATATGTATGTTCCCCAGTATTTTTTTAATCAATGAAATCTGAAAATTCCTTTTCTCTCAACAATAGCGACTTATGGGGACCATCTAGAGTTACTACTCAGATTAGTAAAAAGTGGTTCATTTCCTTCACTGATGACCATTCTAGATTCTGTTGGGTGTATCTAATAAAAGAAAAATATGAAGTCCCACAAATCTTTGAAACTTTCTATTCAATGATTCACACTCGTTATGATACAAAGATTAAAATTCTTCATACTGATAATGGAACAGAGAGTACTTTAATTCGGTTCTAAATAACTTCATTTCAAAAAAGGGTTTTTGCATCACAGTTCATATGTTGAGTCCCCCCAACAAAATGGCATCTCTGGAAGAAAAAACTGACATTTACTTGAGGTTACAAGGTCCTTGTTATTTACAACAAATGTACCAAACAGATTCTGGGGTGATGCAGTACTAACTGCATGTTTCCTCACCAATCGTCAACCTTCTAAAGTCCTTCGATTTGAAATACCATTAAACTCCTTGAAGAAGTCATTCCCTAATTCACGTATTTTCTCCGAATTAAAATTGTGTGTGTTTGGTTGTAATGCCTTTCTTCATAATTCAAATTCTACAAAGAGCAAACTTGATCCATGTGCCCTAGAATGTGTGTTTGTCGTATATTCATCAACATAAAAAGGGTATAGATGTTTTTGTCCCTCTACAAATAAATACCTTGTGTCCCATGAAATTGCAAGGCTTGCTGACGAGTTTGACAAGGACTTGGGGAGCCTATGGTATTTCTCAAGGATGGAAATTGCAAGGAATGATTATGCGATTTCAGTTTCTCAACTGAAGTACACTTTTCATTTGTTGAAGGAAAGTGGTATGATGGGATCCAAAGCGGTTGAAACTCCTATGGATTCAAATGTCAAGCTTAAAATAAAAGTTGATGAAGATCCAGTGGATAAAAGAAGGTATCAGAGACTAGTTGGCAAGCTTATTTACTTATCCCATACACAGCCAAATATAGCCTTTGCAATGAGTTGTGTGAGTCAATTTATGCACTCTCCATCCGAGAGTCACATGAAGGAAGTTTACCGCATTCTGAGTTACCTAAAGGGAACACCAAGAAGGGGTTTGCTTTTCAAAAAGAGTGCTAGCCATGACATTCAGCTCTTCACTTACACAGATTGGCCTGGTTCTCCCATAGATAGACGGTCTATTTCATATTATTGCACATTTGTTTGGGGCAATTTGGTCACTTGGAGAAGTAAGAAACATAACGTAGTTTCTCAGAGCAACGCTAAAGTGGAGTTAGGAACAGCAGCTTTAGGAATCTGTGAAGGTCTTTGGTTGAGAATGCTTGTAGAAGAACTTGTCTTGGAAGTAGGACTTCTCAAAGAGTTCCGTGACAACAATGCCACCATCTCAATCACACACAACCCAATGCATCATGATAGGATCAAACACGTGGAGATTATAGGCACTTCATCAAAGAGAAAATTGAGAGTGAGATTCTCAAAGTGGAGCACATTCCTACAAATGAACATACAGCAGATATCTTCACTAAAGCACTCTTTAAACCAATGTTTGGGAAATTTGTATCCTAGCTTGAAAAGCACAATCCAGCTTTGTGGGGGGGTGGTATTTCATTAAAGATCACGTGTAGATAAGTTAGAATTAGTCACTATTAGCTTGTAAATTAGTATCCTAAATTTTAAGATGCTAGTTACCTAGCTCTAGTTTTCTCTTCTATTTATTAAATTTGTAACCTACCGTGTAATTTTATTATTCTGAGATTATTTTCAAATAAACCTTACTGCACTATTCAGTTCTCTCTCCTCTTGAACACTTTCAATATATATATATATATATATATATATATATATATATATGGAGTCAAGTGGATGGGAGATAGTTTGCAACTGACCTTGTAGGCTGTTTTTAGAGTTGTTGTTGGTTGGCTTAAAGGGGGAGTTCATTGGTTGTTATTGTAGTTTGATATGCTGGGGCATTTCTTGTTTTTCCAGGCTTTTGGGGGACATCATTTCTTGCTTGCTAATCAAAATGTAGTTTGATTTACGCAGATCCTAAACTACTGCTAACTTAAATCATGTACATGAGAAATACAGCCAAAAATCTATGTCAAACCAACTTTGACCACTCCTAGCATGACCTTGTTTAAGAAATTATGTACAACATTAGAAAAGGAAATGTTCATCTGGTATACCTCAGCATTATGTTCATAGCCCCCAAGTGTAGTAAATTTCTCTTCCACCAGTTTTTTTGTGTGCTCGATCATCTGCCGACCTTGAAAAACACAGCCAACTCATAAGATCAAGACTTATTCAAAAAACAAAGTATTTCTAATCTTACCCAGAAAAAAAAAAAAAAAAAACTTTACATATTGAGCAGCAGAAGTGCTAAAAAATGGTAGTGTGTATTACCATAGCTTGTAACACTAGAAGATATCTCTATGCATGGTAACTGGCCAACAGTGGCTCCCGTAAACCCATATACAGAATTTGCACTTATCTGGAAAAGCAACAAGAACCATTGAATTGCAGACAATAACGATAGTAATGAACAACAAACTATAACTCTAAATCATCACAACTATGAAATTATTCTAAAGAAATGATAACATGATTAGCAGTTACATAATTTACCTTCAAGGCAAGCTGCCGACCATCTAGGACAGCCTTCTCAAGAGGATCCTTTGCTTCCTAAAAATTGATTAATACCAATATTTACATAAACAAAGGGTCCATCGGTAACATAGGTAGGTGAACAACAAAGCAATAACACTGTCTGGTGACAACATTAAAATTTAACATGGAACAACCCACATAAATATTTCAGAGAGAAAGGGAAACAAAACCTTCAAATCTGCTTTAGCTCTTTTACGGGCAGCTAATAGCTCTTCAAGAATTTCAGGAAGAATGCCCTGAAAATCAATTGTAATATCTTCTCACATATGTAAATCTGTAATATTTGTGAAAACTTAATGACTACTAAAAGTTTGCTCACATTTACACAGGAAACACACTTAACCACGTTATTTAAATAATAATAACAATAATAACCTTCTGTAAACTTGATTTAACAAATGTTTCACCAGATGGAGTTTTGTTGACACATTCTGGTGGGAGGTTGAGTTTGCGAACATCTTCAGGCGTTACGCAGAGAGACAAATAAATTTATCATAAGAGCTCAATCAGGGCAATATCCATTTAAATAATACAAATGAAATCTAAATGTGTAAAAGTAGTTTTGGGAGCCAATAAAAAAAGCCATCCGAAGAGTCACCAGAGTGCAGTAACATAAATTATATGCCATCATGATAGATGGATATAATGATGCAAAATCCAATGTTGCAATAGGCTTTTCATAGAATCCTGTGTTCGCCTCAAAACCTACATTAGAGAAAGTCCTCAATATCAAAGCAATAGACATACTCCTAGAGTTTGCTAAAGGAGGTCTCCTTATACATGATTACCTTAATAGCATCCAATCCCTCAAAGTAAGAAAAGAAAAATACAAGCCTAGTGAATCTCTTTACCAGTAATAGCACACATTCAAAACGATTGAACCCAAACAATAAAAAACAAGAAGTTCGATGTACATAATTGAAAGCTGTCAAAATGCAGAATGAGAAGCCAAAACCCCATGTGTATGGAAAATCTCCTTTTTTTGTCCTACCATCATGTGCAATAACAATTTTCCAAACTACCATAATCTAAAGGATCAGAAACTTAGTACTGTGCACTGTGCAACTTAGAATCTTGTAGGAAATTAATCCCAACTAGCCTAAAAACATAATTTCTCAACATGTCCCACATGTTAATATGACCATGTCCTTGAACTATCAAGAGAATGATAAACTTACAGTTGCACCTTCATATGTTCCTTGTTCAGATCCAGCCTGTTTGGCATTAGGAAGAACAAGGTTCTTCTGTTTTGCCTTCCTAAGAAGTTGAGAGAGGACCTGAAAATAATGGTTGGTTTATTTATAGTATCATTAAGTCCAACCCTTCTGCACACTCATCAATAAGTCATCAGTTCTAAAAAGGTATATGATTAACCTTAATGCTTTGCCCTCTGGAAAGTAGAAAGGAGATAGGGACACACATGCTTGTGAGCCATCTCAACATAATTGTAAATGAACATCAGTTTGTCCAAAAGCCGCTGTGGGAGATAAGCATCCTGCAACCAAAAAAGAAAGAATGTTCACTGGTGCAGCAGATGAGTTACATTTTTTTGATAGCTAAACACTTCAATTACAATGTAGTAAACTGTCTCTAATGGAACTCGAACCCGAGACCCCTCCCCTCTCTATGCCCTACCTTATTGAAACGTTGAGTGTTCTACCACATGAGCTATGCATAATAGGCAAATGAGTTACATTTCTTCCCTTTTTTTTGTGACAACCCAAAACCGAAGTCCATTACTTGATATTGTACCTGCGGGCTTCGTGGATATCGGTAACCGATACCACCTTTACTATGTCCCATTTACCGAAAGCCGTAGAGTTAGCAAGTAAATGGCCACTCCGGGTCCATTTATCCATATTCATTTGAAACATGCAAGATCATAATTTAAAACAGCCTATAAGAGTTTAATTACAACTCTCATGCATAATAAAATTACAAGTTAGAACTAGATTGTTCCAAAAAATTTCACAAAAAGGTTATTAAAAGTCACATGTCAGCTTTCTTCACAATTACGACCTCGAAGGAATGTGAATCCACAGTGTACATTCACTTTGAAATATTTTCCATATGAGGTGAACCGCATACAGTAGAAAATATCCTGCAGAGGCTACTCCTCACCTAAGTGCACATCTGATGGTCATGTTCCACATCCACGTCTAAGTAAAACATATGACATTTCTATTATGGAGTCCACCATGTCATGTCGTAAAAATGAGATGTGACTCGATCATGTACCATGCTCCAGTCATTCACCAGGCTCACTGCACCGATGTGATGCGATGAGTATCGGCCCGAGTCTATCGCAGCTCCTACCACACACCACTATGTCCATGCGTGATAAATCCGTCATCAATGAATCGCATCCAATGATCATTTTAAAGGCAAAAGTTATTTGTTCTTTAAACCAAAACTTTTGGATGTCATATTCGAATGACCATTTCTTTTACAAAACCAAGTGTCTTTTGTAAGCAGCGAATTTTCGTGGTCTCACCGCAGGCTTCGCACGCCTTCCTACACTTTCACGGGCTTTCACCGTTGGAAACGTATCAACCACATATACCGAGTCTTTCACCGGAGGGGGTATCTATCCATGCTTGCTATTATTGGATACATATTTTCATTCTATGTGTGGCAGGTGCGACTGTTGGACGTCGTCAGCGGTGGTGAGTCAGCTGATGTCGTGAAACACGGTGTTGATTCATATCATGCACTCACCCATGTCATGCAATGTCCCAGCACATAATGCAATGCGTGCGCCACTACATGTCTATGTCATGCTACATATGAAATAGATGTCATATGACAACTCGAATAACCACACAATTCATCATGTGTCGCAGACAATTATAATGAGTGCATATAATTTCGATTAAACTCATATCATGTCGATATATGTATGCACACATACATCGACATGTTATCACCTGACTACTGACATATTTATTCAAAATCAAGCAACAACACCCCTGATCCTCGAGGCCAAGTGGCGACATATACTATGTCCACAAAACAGCCCCGAGACAAGCCATAAACAGGCTACCACAACCAGCCATCCACAAGCCTCAATCATGCCCTAAACAGGTCCTGAAACCAGTCCCAAATTCAGTCCCATAGTAGCACTGAATTCAGTCCTAATCAGTCTTGAAATCCGTCCTAAACCAGGCCCCTAAACAGTCCACAAGACTGGATTACACACAAGCCATAAGACCGGCCACCAAAACAGTTTCAAAATAGGCCATAACAGCCCCAAATCTGACCACCAAACCGGCCATGGGACAGTCCCAAATCAGTCCCGAAATCAGTACAAAATCAGCACCGAAATCAGTCCCAAAATCTGGACACAAACAAATAAACAGCCTAAGCTGTGGCAGTCCCGGGAAATGGACCATAACTTGGGCTTTAGAGGTCTGAATTGGTTGATTCAAAAGCCTAACATCAAGTTCACAGATACAGCTACAACTTCTATGAAGGACACGAGTCCAAATTCCCTCCATTTCCCAACCGAAAACCGGTTCCAAAATCTGGACAGTACGTAGGGTTGAAACGGGGCAGCATTCCCAATAGTCTCAAAACACGGCCAAACAACCCTGAGGGTGGAAATAAACCAAGTAGGAAGCATCCCTACCTCTTAGAACATAACCCTCATCGAGTAGACGAACTTTAACTCTCGGCCCGACAAACTCCGACCGTCGAACACCGGTAGACCAAAGGAAGAAGCTCACAGACTCCCTCCTTCTCTCTCCCTTTCTCTCTTTCTCTCCTTCCTTCTCTCTTTGTTTCTTCCCTTTTTTGGGCTGGATTTCTCCACCAAATTCCCTCCCCTACTCTCACTCCCTCTCTTTGTATAGACTTGACACATGGCACTTATCATACCATGTGTCACTCACATGGCATGTGTCCTTTGCCATGTGTCATCACTCACATTTAGCCACCACTTCATCCTCCTCATGCATGCCTCTAACCATGACACTTTGCCCTCGGTATCTTAAAGTGTCACCAATGCTATGTCGCATGGCATGTGTCATCGTATCATGTGTCCTTTCGACCCGGGTGCCCCTCGAAAAATGCGAAATTGATACATCTCGTAACTCAGTAAATTCATCTAGGTAATTAGACTTCTTGAGGCGAATCCAACGATGTTGTCCGTTTAAATGGTCGAGATCACAGGAAATTTCTAGGTTTTCAACTTGTCTTGTAGTGGCAATTCTTTGTGTTTTATACCGAAAATTCAATTTTCTGGTTTTATTTTCTTTTTCTTTTTCTGAAATTTTCCTTAACTCTTTCTTCCGGCGTAGAGAAGACATATCTACATAATAGAGGTTAATAATCATTCACCAGAAAAGAATGATGAAATTGAGGCTCACACCATTTATAGTTTTTTCAATATTTTTATAAATTACAAGAGTGGGCTACCATGCGACTTCAAGAAAAGCAATTATGATATTTTGGTTATCAACTCATATATTCTTAAAATAAATGAAGAACAACATGAATTTATTTGTGTCCTATGATTGTGAGTATTAGCAACTTTGTTCAAAAGTGTCTTTTGGCTTAGGAAGATCACTAGAGAGGTATTATTGTGAAGAGGGAATATCCTTGCTACAGTCTGGCTTAAGAGTACAATTAACTTTAGGACAGATTGAGATTGACAAAGATGCTTGGCAAAGACTTACAACTTCAGATGCTTATCACCAAGGTGTTCTCAGGAAATCATTTTAGTATTCTTTCACTAGATTAGAAATTGAGAACTTAGCTTCACTTTGCTTGTCATCATTGCTGTAAGATTTCCTCACCTTTCTCAGTTTATCCACTCTTTTTGTATATTTTTCTTTATTATATTCTCTCCTGCTATATTATAAAACATGTTCTCCTTTTGTTACATCACTAACTTCTTGTTCAAGCCATGAGTGTAGTCAAGAGTGCAACTTAAATTTCACTAAGTTGACTTGTCAATCAATCTCAAACAGGACAATCCTACAAAAATTTGTCAAGAGAGCATTGTGCTTGTGATTTTCTGACTCTATCTCCAATATGTTAGAATACTTCTCCCTCTTTTACTTCTTGTTCATAAACACAAATCCAAAGGTCTTGTTTTAAGAATCATGCTTCTAGACATCTAATCTCCTATTATTTTGAGAAAACCCTTAGAATTAATTTTTCAAATACACCTTAGGTTTTTACTCTTCACCAATGCTTATATTTGACTCATTCAGTGAATTATGAATTGTTGTTGCTCCATCTTGAAGGAAAATTGCAAGCATTCATAGAGTAACCGATGCAAAGTCAAGGCATGACTTCTAAAACTACAGTTAAAGTTCTAAAAAGGCAGGTTTTGAGAGCACAAGGAAAGAAGATCAAGAACGCATTCAATATATTAATTCAATTTCTAGAAGAATCTAGACGTATTTGGGATGTTTTATAGATCAATTTGTATGACTTGCATGCCAAGTTATTTACTTTCCTTAGCTTATTTTTATTTAGGTTTGTGTCCTTTTTTAGTTTTAGGTTTGATTTAGGTCAAATATTGTAGTACATATTTTATTTCTATTTCCTTTCTAGCTTGTAGCCTATAAAAAGGCATGTTTACAATGTAATAAAACAGAAGAATATGGATTAAAAATTGTGAGAGTCTTCTCATCTTTGGTTCTCCAAGGAACTTTTGAACTTATCGGATTTTTCTGTGGCGTTCATCCTATCAACTTATCAATCAACCCTTTCATAGCTGATTAGCAAGTGTCTTCACTATCCCCGACTTATCAATCAACATTTCCATAGTTGATTGTGGAGTCTTCATCCCATTGACTTATCAATCAACCCTTTTGTGGCGTTTTCATTCTATCAACTTATTAATCAACCCTTCATAGTTGATTGTGGCATCATCATCCCATTGACTTATCAATCAATCATTTCATAATTGATTGTGTTTTTATTTTCTCCTTGTCTTTTGTTTCTCTTCCTAAAAGTGTGCATGAGGCCCTCTCTCATCCGAGCTAGAAAAAGGCAATGGTTGAGGAAATGACAAATTTCTCCATTCTAATGACATGGGACCACCTACTTACTCCAAGAAGTCTCACGCTTATTGTCATCGGCGCTTATACAGTTAAGATTGGTCCAAATGGTCGCGTAGATTGTCTTAAGGCTCATTTAGTTGCTAAGGGGTATACTCAGTTATATAGCTCCGACTACAATGACACATTTTCTCTGGGGCTTGCCAAAAGACGCATTTCGCTCATTCTATTTGTGATCAAGGTGAGATCTCGCCCCTATATCGCTGATATCAAGAATATCTTTCCACATGGCGACCTCGCAGAGAAGGTATATATGGAGCAACCACCTGGATTTGTTGCTCAAGGGGAATCTAGTTTGGTATGCATGCTATGTCGTTCCCTATACGGTTTAAAAGCGATCTCCTCGAGTTTGGCTTAGCCATTTGAATTCTCCGTACAAGAGTTTGGTATGAATCAGAGTACATCAGACCACCTGTTTTCTATCATCATACATCCATAGGGTAGTGAATCTACCTGATTGTTTATGTTGGATGACATTGTTATTACAAGTAATTATCAGGATGGTATTCGGAAGCTAAAACAACATCACTTGAGCCACTTTCAGACAAAAGACTTAGGGAAAGTCAAGTACTTTATGTGGATTGAGATAGCTCAGTCTAATTCCAGTGTAGTTATGTCTCAGAGAAAGTATGTATTGGAGGAAACTAGTATGATAGATTGTAAACCGGTAGATACTTCTATGGATCCTAATATCGCTTCGTTAGGACAAGGAGCTCTACGAGATCCAGTAAGATATTTGACGACTTCAGGAGAAGACTGAACTACCTCACCATCACTCGACCGGACACTTCCTTTCCTGTGAGCGTAGTTAGTCAGTTTCTGCAATCACCGTGTGATAATCACTGGGATGTTGTGATTCATATCCTCTATTTTATTAAAGGAACACCAGGCCAAGGTGTGATATACAAAAGCATAGGTCATACCCAGATTGTTGGATATTGTGATGCGGACTGGGCAAGCTCACCCATAAACAAACGCTCCACTTCAAGATATAGTAGTCAAATCTAGGGCTAAAGCTAAGTACCGAGTTATGGCTTTGGCGAATTGTGAACTCATATGGCTCAAACATCTTCTTTAGGAACTAAGATTTAGAAAGGATGAACAAATGAAGCTTGTTTGTGACAATCAAGCAACCCTATACATTGCCTCCAACCCAGTCTTTCATGAGAGGACCAAGCATATTAAAGTGGATTGTCACTTCATTCGTGAGAAGATCGCATCAAGATGCATGACTACTTTGTTTTGTCAACTCGAGAAAATGAAACTAAATTAGAACTGCTAACAATTAAAATGATTAAATTCATCAGTATGAAATTTGCCTTTCTTATTATTCAATTAGAGCAGTTTTCTGCCACTCTACCATTTTATTTGTTTGCTAGTTTATGCCTCATTCTACCTTTAGGACGATGCCTTGCCTCATTTGGGCAAAGCCTCAAGACCTAAAATATTGGCTCCACTTCATGGAATTCATAGAGGATACAACTAGAAACATGGGATTCGGTCAAATAAAGAAAAAGAACATGAATTTAAAATTAGTGCCAAGTATTATTTATCAAATTTGCTTCCATATTTATTAAATTTGGTTGGGGTACTGGTGAGATTGATGCTAGTATATGGGGTTCAGGTTTTTGTTTTCTGCTTTTCTCCTGTTATTTCCCTTTTACTCCTTTTTTGTATATCCTAGTAGTATACTTTTGGTTCCTGGGTTCTTTTTTATCAATATGCTGTTTTTACCGATCAAAAATAATAATAAGTAAATTCACAAGCTGTTAGACCTTAGATAAGATTAATAAGAGTTGGTGACCAAAAATGATGTACACAAGATTATTTCATCCAGTTTGGCATCTTGCAAGGGGTGGGGAATCTAATTTTAATATGTGCAACAATTATCAATCATACTACCACATTGAATAAAATTTTCAGAGTCAAGCATGACAAGGTGAAGTTGGTTCAAATAGAATGAATCTCTAAATTCAAGATATGTAAGTTGCGGGTCTTTGCCTGCACTGGTTTGTCATGAACAAAACAAGAGCGCAGCCCCTGGATTGTCAAAGATTTCTTAGGAAATTAATGCCTCTTAATAATCAGAGTAATTTGATGTATGTAGTGCACACTAGTAAGCTATACAAGAATTCAAAATAGTACTAACAAGTTCAGAAAAACCCTTCATCTCCTCTAAAAGGATAGAAGAGAGAAAATAAAGTCAAACCATGTAGAAGAAGGTTCCACAATGTACTGTGAGGATTTCAAAATAAGCTGACAATGCACATGGTGAGTCAGGGAAAAAAAAGGGTATGATGCTTTGACTGTCAAGACAACCTAATATATAGAATTTCAAATAAAACCTAGGTCAAAGTGATTCTATAGTATCAAACTGGAGCTGCTGTTGTAAAAATCTATGTAGGGAAGAGAAACATAAGAATAAGAAATAAAGAGAGTAAGAATAGAATCAGGAAGGAACCTTTACAAGCTAAGATATTTGAAGAAGAGCAGCTTAGGGGGCACCTTTGCTCTATGAGCAAGCCCCCGCGAACAAGCACATGGGCAAGGCTTATGGAATGGCTAAAAGAATTTATGGTGCGACTTTGATTGAAATATCAATAAAGTTAAAGAGAGGACAATTCTGGTTGATTTTTTTTTTTTTTTATAACAGGAATGTCTAGCTAACTTGCGCGCACCTCGACTAATTCACGCCTCTAAAGCTTCAAGTTAGGTAAACCTCCGCTGCTCTGTGGAACTCAAACCGGTGACCATTGGGTTGAACCTAAGGCCTTGGACCAACTAAGCCCCTCAAAGTTGACAATTTGCTGATTTTAGCAACCAAGGCAAGATAAATTCATTCCATTGTGACAATTGAACATGCTACCGCTTATAGGAAGACATGCTCATTCTACCCACATGCTTTCTTTTTGGAAGCAGGGGATGGGAGGCCACGTATGGGCATCCACAAAACACCCTCTTGTTATTGAAAAGTAGAATAGAAAACATAAAAGGATGCTTATGCACAGAAAATGGCATCAAGATTATTCATTGTCCTTGTTGAATCACCACATTCCTGAGAACTCATGTTTGTGGATTGGATTGACAATGTATATCATGCAACCTAAATATCACACAACCTGTAAGCCTGCTAAATACTATCCTGTGTATATAACCTCCTATAGGTACTATAGATACATCACTCTCAAAGCAGAACAGGCACTATTCCAAGAAGTGAGAAAACTAGACATCAGAAAAGAGGAAGGAAGAAACCCAAGATATAACCAAGGCCAAATATGCACCTTTAAACAGTACACAGCAAGTCGCCTTCTGGTTTCTGCATTCCCATTCTGAAGATCAGATATTATTGAATGGTGGACATCCTCTTTCTGCAAGAAGAAAAATACTGTCATTGATATACCTCTTATCCATGAAATAATGCTATTGAGGATCAGAGAAAATAAAACTTATCAAAAAAAAAAAGGAAAGGATCAGAGAAAATAATTCTGCCAACAGAGAATAAAGTATCATTTGGTGAGTTTTATTTCCTATACTGCCACTGTGCCACAAGCTCATATATAACCACAATCAATGACAATGAAGAGAAAAAAGAGCTAAATAGAGCAAAGGAATAAGGCCAAAAGGTATGGCTGTGATAGTCAGGTTGGAAATAACACTTCCAAATATATTGCATCACTATTTCTCACACACACACACATATAAGGTATTTTCCAAATACTTTGAAAATAAAATAAAAAATCAATCAATCAAAATCAAATGGTTAGATCCAAAGAAAACTAGGAGCATCCAATAAGGATCTCTCATACCCACACTCATGCACTCATGCCGTATCATGTTGACACAGATACACTAGTTGAAGTTGAATGTTCCAGGTACCATAAGAGCCAACCTAAGTCTAAGCTCACCTTCAAGCACCAGAAATTTCATATCTTTTAAGATGAAATATCCCAATTCTCAAATAATGTATGTCCACTAGGATAAATTTGAGAAGAGGCGATCTCCTACTGTAGTCTATATTTGGGCATTACATTAAAACACGTACAAGTAAGCCAAAAGGCAAGCTTTTCTCAGAGAAGCAAAAGGTGGAAGAACTGGGAACAGTGGGATTTCAAACCAAACTTGCTCTTGAAAATTGAATGGGCATGACATCAATGTACGGATAAGTTCACAAGGTCAGCCCATCAAATAAACATTAAGAGGAACTGAGGTTTGCAAGATGTGGCAACCAGAGTTAACAAAAAATTAATCTAGAGCACAAATGCATCATTGCATGGTGCTGAAGGCACCTAAGAGTTTTTATTCTTATTATCAACACTATAATTAATGAAAAAGAGGTTAAAAATAGCAGTAAAAGCCCTATTGGTAAGGCTTTGAACTTAGTTATATGATTATAAACTACTATCAAAAGGAAAAGGTTGAGCGTAAGCTAGATCAAAATAGCTTTCCATATAACATATTTCAAATACTAACAGCTAGCACATGCCACAGCAAGGAAATGGAACATGAAGCCAATATAAAGTAACACTAAGAAAGTATTTCAGGTTCATATAATATATTACACACAAAATTTGCTATGATACACCTAAATTTCCTCCATTGAAATGTGAAGTTTGCCAACCAACCCAAATAAGATGTGTGGGTTCTTTCTCTTTCCCATAAGAAACAACTTCAATACAGAGAAGTTTTTGCTGATGACGATGAATCAGCTAAAAAAAGAGGTTTTCAGCTTGCAAGTAGATGCCTCCTGTGCAAAGAGGACGAGAAAAACTTAAACCACCTATTGCTTCACTACCCCTCAGTTTGGGGTTATTGGGTAGCCCTTTTTTCCTTGCCAAGAATGAATTGGGCCTGCCCATTTTGGGTTAAAGACTTGATGGTGGGCTGGACAGCATTTCCTATTAGGAAGAAAGCAAAAAATCTATGGAAGGCAGCTCTCTCTGGCCTTATCTGAGCAATTTGGAAGGAAAGAAACAGGGTGGTCTTCGATAAAGACATCTTCTCTCCAGATAGGCCGAAACATTCCTTCATTACCTCCCTCACTTCTTGGGCAGGCCTTATATATGAGGGGGAGTACTCTATTGTAAACTTGCTAATGTGCATTCTCTAGAATTCTTAGCCTCTATGTTTTTTCTTGGGTGGTTGGTATCGTTCCTCTACCTTTTTTCTGGTTTTCTTTTCCTTTGTATACTTCCCGTATACTTGGGGCTTGGCCATGTTTTGTCAATATATTGTTCAGTTTGCTTATAAAAAAAAAAATACTGAGAAGTTTTTCCACATCTTTCTCATCAAAGATATCAATTTCTCAAATCCTTCAAAAATCTTCCAGGATATAAATGTTAAAAAATTTATTTGATAGAATGACAAAAGGGAAGCCGTAATCCAACCTGCTCAGCAAGAAAGTGTGTAGACACAGAATTCAGTGAATAAGAACTTAATTTATAATCCCGTTGTATAACCTGCAAAGACAGACAATTGAATACCCATTTTCATTTTGTTCAATGAATACATTTCAAACCATGTCAGGAAGTAACCCAAGCAAGAAATGCCAATGAACAAAACCTGAAACAAATCGAATTGTACTCTCCCTTCCACAGTAACTTCTTTACTCTCCCTTGTTCCGTACTGTCTGCAATACCCATAGGTAACAATTAGCCCACTAATCTAATAAATTACTCTGGGAGGAAAAAAAGGTTGCACAAAGCAATTTCAAGTAAAAAAATCAATTTCAAAAATGTGGCACAGGGGCTACCTGCATGCATCACACTCAAATCCAGAAAATTATGAAATACTATTTTTCTTTTAATATATAATTTAAAGAAAGAAAATCAACAAAAGTTCAACTAAAGGTTTGCACGTGAAAGCTAGAACAGTTGAAGATTCATCCATTTTAATTGTGCAGTGACTCATCCCTTGGCTTATCTGATAGAATGTCTTTCAAGTTTCAAAGGTAAATAGAGACAGAAGTTTGAGATACCATAGAGCTCATAAAACCTCATATCTAATTGTCTCGGTTTGAACATATAGAAGAAGGATGACATGACATTACTATCTCAAAAGGAATTCTAGCACTGCCTGCTTCACTAAAGATGCAGAGAATCTGACTCCCAAACCTACACAGATACTAATAGGGGATAGTAAAAACTCTTTTGGTAATGATAACTTCTAAGACAAGACATATGGAAATAAGAATATTTTTAGCCACCTTGTTGCCTAGTCCAGGTGCAAATCCTAGTTTCTTCTCTAGCCAGCAACAAGATGGCTAACTTAGCCAACGCCACATGGCTCTGCCCCAAGTGCTCCTTCCAAATCCTAAGCAAGAGACCCAAGAGATCATCAATATATCAGGGAGGCACCTTACGATATATTCCATACAACAAAAACCAAGGAAATAGAATTCTACCACATCCACAGCAACAATGTCCCAACACATTATTAGCAAAGAATGCACCAATCAAGATTAACACCTTAAGGTCTACAAAGCTGAAGCAATCCATTTGTATTCACCTTTTTGTTACCCACTAAATAAAACAAAGCCACCTCTGGATCGGAAACAAAAAATAACTTGAAAAAGAAAAAACTAATCAAGCTTAGGGGCCAACTTCTTTCGTCTGTTAAGGAGTAGGATAAATAAAACAAGTCATGAAAAAAGGAAAGGGAAGGTAAGGTATCCAATCTCATGATCAATTAAATTTTCTGGGAAGCTGAATCCCTCAAAGGCCAGTTATGAAAGAAATGATAAAAATATAACAGCCTACTTTGGACAATGACAAGTTATAAAATCGAGGACAATCAAATCAAGGGAGGTCTTGCAACCAAAGATTCTCTCAATCTAATGCTTGAATTGCTGCCAACTTTATAAAGGGTGTGACAAGTGAACTCCTAAAAGCTCTGGGATATGGCTTTTCAAGGAAACAAGGAACTATCTCACCACAATGTTGGCATCCACCCATTCACAAAATACTGCAACAACTTCACATCCATAATGAGTCTTGCTTCCTAGGGAAGTTCCATTACCACTTTCACAAATATCCCTCCCAAACAACCCCCGAGCCCTCAGAAGATGTTCTTATTCCTTCCCCTTACCCTGATAAAAAAAAAATCTCTTTCAGTTTTCTTAATCCTAGAAGCTACTTAACACAAATCTTAAAAATAGAAGGTACACATAACCTTCTCATGTGTAGCATATTACTGGTATTTACCTTTTTATGTACCACTAACAATACAAACGCCCTCACCTTAATAGGGACTCTTGATTTCCTTAAAAATTAGCTAGTTAGAAAGGAGAAATTTTTAAAATATCAGGTAAACAATTTTACTAAGAAAGCTCCTAAAGAGAACGAAACCCAAGTTTTTGCATCCAGAACCAAACAAGACAAATGAACCGGAAAATAAGGACAAAATTCTTTCAAGATCCAAAAACTCTGCATCAATGAGATTGTGTCAAACAATGACATCCCAATACAAAGGAGATTTATTACCCAAAGTAGTTGAAATAGAAAGGTTTTCTGTTGTAGCGAGTCTGAACATTCTTGGAAATTGCAAGAAAAAAGGTTAGCATCCCACCATGAACGACTTTTGAACTCATCACCCACAACAAAGCAGTGTAAGTAGAAAAAACCTAATTATTAACATTTTACCTGAGGCCAAATTGCCTACAAATGTTAAGGATGAGAAAGTTATTTATCGACAGTGAGAGGTGCAAATTCCTCACCATCTTTCTTCTAACCACACCAACAACCAAGTTCTCTTCAACAATAGCAATCTACTAAGGGCATCCACTACAAAAAGTAAATTAGAAAGGGAGAGGGATCACCTACCCAAGGCCCTGTGAGGTCTTTTTGTTAAACAGCCAACTTTCCTAAAAACTCAAGTTTGTAGGATTTGGGTTCAATATAAGTATCATACTTCTTAACAACCTCCCTCACGTGCAGCCTCATACCCGCATATAGAGAGTCAAACAACCCAATGGATCAATATGCCAGTGTGCATCAATATGAAAATGGGGAACAAATACTTAAATTGCGCAGAGATATTCAACTATAGCCGGAAACAGCACTGGCCCATTTCTGTGTCGTGAGACGTACTCAAAATGGCCCACTTTTATTCGGGCCATCTTTTGGCTAACCCAGCCTAGCCCTATGCGAGCTATGGGCTAAAACAAGCCAAAATGGGCCATAATATTAAAAAAAGCTCAAATATATATTTTCCTAATTTTATCATTCTTCAAATAAAAACTACACAAATAATTAATAATAATTGGTGATACATAAATAATAATTAATACATAAAATAATGGAAGACAATAAACCGTATAAATAATAAAAGACACCGGATGGGCTAATCGAGTCCTCCTCCTCCTCCTCTAGAAATCCTCACCCACCCCTCCTTTCCCTCTCCAGAAACTTCCATTCTTCTGAGTTGAGACCCACCTACCTTCTCAGCCTTCTTCTCACTCTGGTCTCCCCTTCCTTCGATTCCACCCGCTTCTCCTCCTCCTCCGCGACATCAAGTCCTGCTCTCTAACTTCCACCGCACCACCGACCTCCTCCATCTCGACAAGCTCGACTGAAGTAAATTGCCTGTCTTCAAGGGAAGAGACCACCTCCTAGTGCTATCAAGGAGATACAAGCTGAAGAGATGAAATATTTTCGCCCCCGTTTCTTTGATCCCAAGATACTTCAAATAGTGGAGAAGATGAAAGCAAAGAGGGGAGCTAATATGCAGGAAAGAATGAGAAGTGGTTGAGAGAGGCCAACTGAGATGATGCAAGACAGAATGAGAGGTGATTGGTAATAATAATAAAAAAAATGAAAATGAAAATGAAAATTTGGGCCAATCGGACTAGCCCGGCTCTAACCCAAATGGGTCAGCAGCCAATCAAAGCCGACAACAGGTCCGGTCCTATTCGCTTCACTAATTTCATGGCCCGACCCTCCAAAATATCAAGCCAAAGTGGGCCAGCCCATCGGGCTCAACCCATATTCCCAGCTCTAACTCGAACCCATGACCTCTTACCAAACCAAAGCTCTAATACCATGTTAAACAACCAACTTTCCTAAAAACTCAAGCTTGTTGGATTTGGGTTCAATATAAGTATCTTTTTTTTTATAGGAAAAGGCAAGCAAGAATATTAATGCACAAAAAGAATAGAGTCAAGAAGCCCCTAAGAATATAAGTATCATGCTTCTTAACAATCTCTATGACACCCTTAGCTTTACCATTAATTAGAACATTAAAATTACTTGCAAAAGAAACCACCCCATCCATCCTTTCCATCTAGAGCCAGAACATTTTCGAGGAAGGACATGATCTAAAAGAACCAAATTACATTATCATAGACTTTCTCCTAGTTCATTCTAAGAACCATTCTGAGCTAATAGGGAATCAATATAGACAAATTTTGTTATCAATAACAAATCATCGATTTTTACTTCACCAACACCATCAAACTGGGGTGAAGATGGTCTCAAGAAGCACCTCAACGAGCAAAGGATGAACCAAGAAAATATAGTTAGAGGGGTATAAATATGTTTAGGAGGCATAGCAAAGATGATACTACATTTTACCTTCTAATTTGGAGGTAACCCTTTTCTAAAAAAAATTTACCCCATTTTTAGGGTAACCCTCTAAGCCTTATATAGGTCCGCCTTTGTCAATGAAGATTAACCAAGTTTTATTCCACACAATTTTCTAAGAAAACATTTAAAATTCACTAGGATTTTATCTCAAAATTAATGTTGAGAAATTTCATCGCAAAATGCCTATAGTTAATTCAAAGCACTGCCAAGCCCATCTAATCCAATCCACTCAATTCAAGAAAGCTTCATTGCAACTTGCAGGCACATCAAAGAATCTACAAAATCACCTTTGGCCAATTTTTAGGTTAAGTTTGTGACTGGGACACCATTTTACATTGTCCCGTGAAAGGAAAATAATTTTTTGCAACATTAAAATCAAATATTGGAGATCAAAACTTGGCATAATTGTTGTTAAATAGGACTTAAAGAAAATTCGCAAATTTTGTAACATTGTTTATATATTCTAATTACGTTGTTATAAACCATAACAAACTATCAATTTAGCCTTCATCTTTCAATCAATCAAAGATCAAATATGATCTTTGCAGCCCAAAACTACAAATTACCAATTTTTGAACCTCATAATCTTTCAAAATTTCAACAATAATCTCAGATAACAAGCTGGTCAAAACCTTGTAAGAGAACATCTGATCAGAAATATTTTGATGAAAAACCTTTTTTTTTTATGGGTAAATGCAAAAATATATAGAACCACCAAAAGGAACCTGTGACAACCCAAAGTATACAGGAGATATACAAGAGGGGGCCCCAAGGGAAACAAAAAATGAGAGAAGAGGAAACAAAAACCTACCAGCCCTCTACTACCCCCCAAAAAAACCTCATTTACAGCCCAACCAATACAAAAAATCTATCAACGATCTTGGCCTATCAACGATATGAAGATGACCCCAAGACCAGAGATTACAAAGAAAGACCAACTTCATTCTAATAATAGAAATATCCACATTGTCGAAAACAAGCCTATTGCTTTTGCACCAAATAGTCCAGAAAATGAAAAGGAGGACTGCCATCCAAATCATCTTGCGTTTTTTATGAAAAAATTTTATAATTGTGAAAAAAGAAACACACAAAATCCAAAAACTCGCTCCTCTTTTGATCAGGACCGTGTTACTCATAGTAGTGCTTGTTCATATAGATTTCTAGAGTAGAGAAAGCCATACATGGGATATATTCATAGAGCAACAACAGGCCAATTATAAATTTATTGGACACTAATGAAATGTTTGAAATTGTGAAGAGAGAAAAATAGAGAATTCCTAATTTTTATTATTTCGTAATAACACCCTATCTCTACATTACATATCGGGACTTATATATACATGCACTCACAATACAGTAAGACAATAAAGGAAAAGACTGTATAATATCTAACACTCCCCCTCAAGCTGGAGCATATATGTCATATGCACCAAGCTTGTTACAAATGTATTTAATTCTAGACCTCCGAGAGATTTAAGAAAACGTCTGCTACTGATCATTCAATCGACAAACCAAGTAGCCTATACATCCCGACATGCGATCTTCAATGAAGTGGCAAATAACTTCAATGTGTTTGGTCCTTTCATGGAAGACTGATTGATGCAATATAAAGCAACCTCGGTTATCACAATGAGTTTCATCCGTTCACCCTTTCCAAATCTCAACTCCCGGAGAAGGTGTCTGTACCATAAGGAGTTCACATGTTGCCAAGGCCATAGCTCGACATCGCTTCGCTAGATCTAGCCACTACATGTTGTTTCTACTTTTCCAGATATTAGGTTACCAGAATTAAATTAAAACACAAGATTCTAAGGAACGTTTATCAGGCAATGTACCCCACCAGACCAGGTAACCAATAACCTCGGGTGTGACCTTATTCTCGCACAACACACCTCGACTCGGGTACTTAATATACTAAGAACGCGGACATGAAAGATCCCAATGGCTATCACATGGTGACTGTAGGAATTGACTAACAACACTTACCGGAAAGGAAATGTCTGGCCGAGTAATGGTGAGATAATTCAGTTTACCTACCAGTCGTCGATATCTCCCAGGATCTCCGAAAGACTCCCCTCGTCCCGTACAAGCTGAAGACAGGGATCCATGAGGCCAACCTGCTACGCCCAACATACCGCTTCTTCCAAGATGTCTAAAGCATACTTCCGCTGAGAGGACTACACCGTAATCGATCGAAGATCTCACTCCCAAAGTACTCTGGAAGCCCCAAGTCTTTAGTTTGAAAGTGAGTGAAAAGATGTTGCTTTAGTTTCGAATATCATCCCTGACACGTCTCGTACGACCGATGTCATCCACATAAACAACCAAATAAATACACGCCCGAAGAGTTATATGATAAAATCAATGGTCTCATTGCATCGCTGGCATGCCAAATTCTTGAACAACAACTAAACGGCCAAACCATGCCGAGGAGATTGCTTCAAGCCACATATAGAGAGCTTACAGACCCGCACACTAAACCAGCACTCGGGGAAGAACAAAACTGTGGTCGCTCCATAAACTTCCTACGAGATCACAATGAAGGAAAGCATTTTTAATAATATCCAATCAAAAGCGCCAGAACACATAGCGCCCATGGAGGAAGCGTGACGGACGTGGGCAATCTTGGCAATCGTGGGAGAAGGTGTCACCATAATCGTGAACTATAAACCCAGTATATCCTTTAGCAACCAATTGGGCCTTAAGGCGATCAACCTGACCATCAGGACCAACCTTAACTCGTAGACCCAACGACAACCAACTCGAAAACTTACCAACTGCAAAACAACCAGATCCCGCGCGCGATGCGTATACCCATTTTTATCTACCATCGTCAGGTCGCACCGATGGGAAAGTACTCACGGGTGTTCTTAGGAAGAGAAACAAAGGGAAATAGTAGAAACAAATGCAGAGTAGGTGGAAAGATAATCGATGAACTCAAAAATTGTAAATGTGATGAGGATTGCTAGTAGCGATTACCTTCCGAAGAGCAATGGGGCAAGTCATGCAATGTGCAGAGCCAGGTGAGAGAAGCCGAAGGAGAGGAAGTGAGCCAACCGCCTCGCCAGAAGGGAAAGGAACAACTAAGACTGGACGGCGATGATAAATCAAGGGGACGAAGATAGATCATCAAATCTAGGCGAGGAGATGACAGGGCGGGTAAGACTTCAAGAACGGGAAGAGACTGGAGCAGGAGAAGAAGGCGGGGAGTCCGAAGGTGACATCACCGGAGAGAAAGTATCGATGAGTCTCGAGGGGAATAACAACGATAACCCTTCAAGCCTCCGAGTGTGCTCTAGAAGATGCACTGCGGGCTCGCCGAAAGCTCGCTCTCGTCTCCGGAGTGAGAATATGAACAAAGCAAGTACAACCAAAAACACGAGGAAGGAAATAAAGAGGTTGGTCAAGGAAAAGAAGTGAATGAGGAATCTGAGCATGTAATACAGATGAGGGCATACGATTAATCAAATAACAAGCTGTAAGGACAACTATTCCCCAAAAACGAAAAGGAACATGATAGTGGAGAAGGAGAGTACGAAGCCGCCTCAATAAGATGACGATTCTACGCTCAGCCTACCCCATTTGTCGGGCGGAAAGATGAAGACAAAGCAAGACCGACATGATCCCATGTCGGGACATAAATGAAACAAAGGGTGCAGAAAAATATTCTGGCATTATCACTACGCAACACCGAATAGAAATATCGAACTCGGGTAAGAATTTCAAAGATAAAATTTCGAAAATAGAAAATAACTCAGCTCGAAGTTTTCATTAAAATAACCAAGTACATCGAGAATAGTCATCAATGAAGCGGCTGTACATCAAATCTCTGTTAGGACGCTATAGTCCGACAGCGACCCTAAACATCATTGCGGACAAGGTCAAAAGGAGATGTCGCTCGATTATGCAAACGCCGCGGAACGACACGAGTATGTTTCCGTCGGCCAGACTCACACGCAAGGACGAAGCAAAGTGGAAAACGAGGACCATCTTTCTCGAACTTAGAAATACTGTGGTGGCCCAGACGACCGCGGATGAGGAGCGGAGCATCGCGGAAACGCAAACCGCAGTGAGATGACATGGTGGTGAGGTGATGAGGCCCCGTGGACCGCCCGATGCCAATCGTCTTCCCCGTACTCCGGTCCTGCAAGGTCACGAATTTATCAGAAAAAATAATGGAACAGTTAAGAGTACGAGTGATTTTACTGATAGAAATAAGATTAAAGGGACACTCAGGAGTATAAAGGACAGAGGTGAGAGGAAGGGAAGGGAGAGGATGAGCCAAACCACTTTAGCCACAGTTTGAGAACCATTAGCTAAGGTACAAGAGTAAAGTACGGGTAGTAAGAAGAGAAGAGAAAAGATCTTATTACTTAAATGATCGAAGCACTGCAGTCTAGAATCCAGCATTCAAGAGTAAGATGTACGAAGAAGCGCTAGATAAGATAATGGCCTCAAGTAACAGGCAACAGGACCGACTCTGTCACATGATAGCGACGATAGGCATCATACTCACCGTCGCGGGAGGACACCCCGAGATGTGCAGAGCTCGAGTTCAAGACCGAGAATCAGAATCAGAAGACTGGGCCACGTGTGCAGTGCGGGGAGGGCGTCCATGCAATTGATAACAACGATCACGGGTGTGGCCAAGCTTATTGCAATAGAGCAATGAGACTGTCTTCTAATTCTGGTACCACTAATACGTCCTCCCCCGAAGGTTAGTATGAGAAACCAACACGTAAGAATCTAAAGGGCTATCGATGGCAAAGTCCGTGGTGGAGGAGATAATTGAGGAGGCGAGCAAACACATCATCATCCAAGGATCTGACTGGATGGATCGCTAAGAATCTCGATCTCTGAGGGTCTCAAGATCCCGGACGGAGGCCAACGAGAGTAAAGTGACCATAAAGAACTTGTCAACCTCGCGCTTGTCGAGCCCCAACGCTACTAGTAAGAGGCATCAATGTCGTGAACTCCTACAGGCAATCCGCCAATATAATTAGATAGATCCATGCCTTGTCGGGCGGATATTAACACAGCGTAAGCCACCTTATAAAGACGCTGGATATCATTCGTATAGAGCTTTTGCCTGATTCCAAAACTTAGAACATGTCTTGTAAGCCCGAAGATGAAGCAAAATTTTTGGATCAACCGACTGCCATAATACGCTACATAGTTGTGCATCTATTTTCTTCCAGTGCACCTTGTCAACACCAGGTATATCATCCCGGTGTAACAAGATGATCCTCATAACCCCGTCCCATGAACCGTAGTTCCACGTGTTTAATTGTGAGAGATAATTCTCACTACCAATCAATTTTTCTCGATGATGTTAGGAGATCCGTAGATAAATGCACGTAAAATAGAATTTTTAGTTGCCATATCCACCGAACCGAGATCAACCACGTTGATGGGAAGAGAGCCCTAATGGGGCAAATTACTGGGCCAAGGGAGCTTCAAGATAAAAAGGACCCAAACCGTAGAGAATACGATCAAGATGAACTGCCAATCAAGAAGAACTGCGACGGCGCTGCAAAAAGGGTAATCAAGCCGATTTCCGGGTGGCGGCAAAAAGGGCACCGGTGCAGAAGAAGTGCTCTGAATGGACCACCCGAGGGCTAAACACCACATTCGCCGGACGACCCCGACCGTATACACACCGAGCAAGGCCAGGCACTCACGCGCCGGCGCGGGACCCGCGAGGCCGCCGGAGAAGACACGCGCGTGATCCACAAGGTGGGATGCCTGGGCTTCTCCGGCCGGTGGCCCACCGCTGCAGATCGCCCTCCGCGGCCGAATATGTGTGTGGTTTTCGACCCGAGAAGAGCTTCGAAGTCGCCACAAGAAGGAAGGTATGCCGCGGTCGCCGCGGGCGGCCGCTGTAGAGAAGGAGATCCTACGCGAGAAGGAGATCGAATGAAACATTCATCACCCAAAATTAGGTTTTCTGCCTCGATACCATGAAGAGAGAAAACAGAGAATTCCTAATTTTTATTATTTCTCGTATTAATGAATCTCTATCTCTACATAGCATATCGACTTATATATATATAGACTCACAATACAGCAAAGATTAACAAAGGAAAAGCACTGCATAATATCTAAATGTAAATAATTATTTCCCATCTCCAATATTTAAGCATGAAATGTAACTCCAGATAGAGAACTTTCTTTCAATTTGGATTATGCATAACAAGACACCATGAAGCTTCCAAACTCTTGATATGAATTGTGGAGTTTTAACATAAAAGAGAGAGAAAGAGAGAGAGAGAGAGAGAGAGAGAGAGAGAGAGAGAATACGAATAGTTTTATATGCAAATGAAGAACAACATCTAATGATAACATCAAATTTTCCTCCTGGAGAAGCAACCTTCATAGGAAGTTCAATTTTGAAAGTTAAGCCAGACTGCTTCCTAAATCATATTTTACACTAGACAACAGACCCAGCAAGTGAAAATAAGCTAAACTGAAGGCTGAATGAGTGCTAAAACCAAAATCAGGTGCCTATCCAACTCCAAAGTTAGGTCTTACAGCATTTACATATTGTCAATTATTTTATATTACTTGGCTGCTTTTTTTTTTTGTGCAAGATGAGTATATTTTCAACATTAGAAGTCATATTCATCAAATAATTAAAGTAACCATCCAAAACCATGGCTTGCATTTATGTGATCCAAAAGAGTGTTAACCAAATCACTAAACATGAAGTTACCAACATCTTATCTAGGGAAGCTCATCTCAAGAAACCATACTACCATTAAGACTGTCTACCACAAGAAGCTATGTCAAAGACCTACCTAAATGGATCTCATTTATCTAAGTGTAACAAATACTACCAGATCATCCTGTTGCCAGTTGAATGCCCCAAATTCCTAGAGCTGGTTGTGGCACGTGGGGTCAGCATCCCAAAGTTTGGGTCCCCCAAGAAGAGTACAAGGGTCTCAACCATGGAAAGTTTCTTAGTTATCACAAATAAAATAAAACAAAATACTGCCTTCATCACACAAAACATGATTTTTATTTTCTCAATGTGTAAAATCATTTGAAAAAGAAGCATACACAATGTATACGAAGAGACCAAAAAACCAAAAACCCAAAAAAAGCAGGAATACAAAAACCATCATCCACATCCTACAAAGAGACTACCCAATCCACGTACTCATGCAAAGATAACAAACCATCCCCAATATACATTCTTACCCGCCCCCAACAGTAGATACAAGAAAGAATAATAAATTGTTCAATCCAAACTTTCACAGCTATCCAAAGTTCTCCCATTTCTT
The DNA here is from genome assembly GCA_016808115.1 of Tetrastigma voinierianum. NCBI lineage: Eukaryota > Viridiplantae > Streptophyta > Magnoliopsida > Vitales > Vitaceae > Tetrastigma > Tetrastigma voinierianum. The sequence goes on along the minus strand of JAEQBH010001894.1, from coordinate 559,319 downwards.
TCTCTCCATAAGGTCCAAAATAGCATGATGGAACAACCGTTTACACCTTTTTTTTTCTTTTTTTCTTTCCCCAACCAAAGGAACACACCAACTTAGGAGAAACCCTCTAATTGGAGAGAACATCACCCGCTGTACACTAAACAGCATAAAAATCAATTACTACAAATGATGTGCTTTTGTACAATGAAGAAGAATGTGATCACATGTTTCTTCTTCTTTGCATATGAAGTATTGTTTAGGAATCTCCCAACCTCTCCTTTTAAGCTAATCCAAGGTCAAAATCCTAGCCCAAGTTGCTTCCCAAGCAAAGAAGCTAACTCTCTCAAGGACCCAGAAGTTCCAAAAAATGTCATAGGGAAAAGTCTCCCTTAACTCATTTTCCAATGAGTAATGCTATTTAAGAAAGAAGTTACTATAGGAAATCAATCTAGGCTGTGATTAGTTGTAGTCCTAATTTTAAGAGATTAGTTTCCTAAAATTCTAGTGTATATTCTGATTTTATTCCCTAGAGATATTCTATTGTATATTAGGTAAGTTTTTGTATTATATTGACCACCATAGGAGACAATCAAGGTCATCAGAATCAATTGTCATGCATATATATGTATCCAATTCCAAGAAGTAATACAAGAAGAAGAAGCTATTCGTTGAGAATCTCATACAGCTTCATGGTATTAGAGCATTAGGTTCTGAAACACTACTCTTTCTTTCTCAATCTGTCGCTCTTAGCCCTCCCCTCCGTCTTCCGAAATCACCTCTTCATGGCGGAGTCCGAGCAGACATCCAGGGATCCATCTACACCTAATCCCTCTTCCAATATTCCTACTGCTCCTCAACTAACGCCAGCCACCATAGAAAATAATCTTGTCCTTATCACCACCCACAGATTTAATGGCCACAACTACCTTCAATGGTCTCAATCAATTATGATGTTCATAAGCGGGCAGAGCAAGGATGAATATCTCACTGGTGCTATTCCAGAACCAGACCCAAGCAGTGCTAAATATAGAATCTGGAGAGCAGAGAACAATCTGGTTATGTCCTGATTAATCAGTTATATGATAACTGAGATAGGAGAAAATTTCTTGTTGTACACCACGGCAAAAGAAATCTGGGAAGCAACACGTGAAACGTTCTCCAATAGCGAAAACACAGCTAAGCTTTTCTCTGTGGAGAGTACTCTCCAAGACCTTCGTCAAGGCGAAAACTCTATGACAATCTATTTCACGACTCTCACTCGATATTGGCAGCAACTAGACTTGTTTGAGACACGTGAATGGAAGTGTCCTGAAGATCGTGCATATTTTAAGAAGATCGTGGAGACTAAGCATGTCTTCAAATTCTTGATGGGACTCAACAAATCTCTTGATAAAGGGGCGGAATTCTCAGAACAAAACCACTACCAAGTATGTGGGAGGCATTTTCTGAAGTGCGCAAGGAGGAGAGCTGAAAAAGTGTTATGTTGGGACAATCTAATCATCCCACATTTCCTGAAATTCCAGCACTTGCAGCTGTCAAAGAAAATCCATCAGATCAGGGTGCATTTGCTGCCCATACCTATTCTCAAAATACCGACCGAACAAGGAAAGGTCGCCTTGGTGTGATCATTGTCGAAAGCCAGGACATCTGAAGGAAACTTGTTGGAAATTACATAGAAAGCCTTCTGACTGGAAGTTGAATCGATATCGTGAAGATAAAGGGAATGCTGCTATTACTGAAGTATCTCAATCTGGGAATTCTGTCTCATTCAGTAAGGAACAGTTAGAACTTCTCCAGCAACTTATACTCAAGGCTAATATCAACACCACATTCAGTAGCAACAAAAACAACTCTAGTAATTCAGCACTGCATGCAGCCAAATCTCCTTCCTCATCTTGGATAGTAGACTCGGGTGCATCCAACCACATGACAGGTGATAGATCACTTTTTACATCCTACTCACCTTGTAATAGCTTTCAAACAGTACATATTGCCAATGGTACACGCACCAAAGTGGTCGGAACAGGAATCATTTGTCCCTCAAATACACTTATTCTCAGTTCAGTGTTATTTGTGCCAGATCTTGATTGCAATCTCATCTCAGTCAGTAGTCTAAATCGTGACCTTAACTAAGAAACTAAATTCCTTGCTAAATCTTGTGTTTTTCAGGACTTGAACTCGAGGAAGACATTGCACGTCGATTACAAGATGCCTTTATAATTTGATGTCAACACTCCTTCAATCCATTCAGTTAGTCATCAATGTCAATTGATCCATAGTCTTACGTCTAATCATCATTCTAATAAGGAAAGTGAAATCATGATGTGGCATTTTCGTTTAGGTCATCCTAATTTTCTATACTTGAAATGTTTGTTTCCATCTTTATTCATTAATAAAAATCCAATTTATTTCATTGTGAAGTTTGTCAGTTGGCAAAGCATACTCGAAACACTTACTCATCACGACCATGCAAACAAAGTCACCCTTTTTCTCTAATTCATGGTGACATTGGGGGCCATTTCGTATTCCTAGTATTATTGGTGCATGATGGTTTTTATTGTTAGTTGATGATCACACTATTTTGTTGGACATTTCTTATGAAAGAAAAATCAGAAACCAAGCACATATTTCAGCATTTTCATGCCATGGTTCAAACCCAATTCAAAGCCAATATTCAAATTCTAAAAACTAATAATGCCATGGATTTCTTCAATTCAAGTCTTGGTTCTTATCTCATATCTCATGGTATTGTTCAACAAAGCTCTTGCGTTGACACACCATAGCAAAACGGTGTAGCTGAACGTAAAAACCGTCATGTACTTCAGGTTGCCCGATCTTTGCTTTTTCAAGCCAATGTTCCTAAAAGTTACTTCGGTGGCTTCATTCTACGCAACATATCTAATCAACCGAATGCCTCTCAAATTCCTCACCTCCCCACTCACCTTTGCAAACGTTCCAGGTTCTATATCCTACCTCACGACTTGTGTCACAAACTCCTTTTAAGTTTTTTCGTTGCACTACTTTTGTCCATATTCATTTGCAATACTGTGGTAAACTTGATGCTCATGCAATTAAATGCATCTTTCTTGGATACTCAGCCAACCAAAAGGGCTACAAATGTTTCTCTCCCATCACCTGCAAGTTTTATAATACCATGGATGTTACTTTCTTTGAAGAAACTCCATTCTACTCCAATTCTGCAATTCAGGGGGAGAATAACACAAATGAATTGCAGAACTGAGATTGGACATCACTCCTTGAACCAAGTACATCATCTCATTTGCCCTCCACTTTGTCTTCTTCCTCCAATACTCCAATTCTGGTTCCAGTTTCAAATGTACAAACACCAATGATTCAACAGAAATCTCCATCAAATACTAGGTTTGAGCATTCTCCCATTGTCTATCCTAAACATTTACTTCTTCCTGATGATGCTGTGATAGTTTATGAAAGAAGGAAAAATCCTGATTTGCATGCACTAAATCAACAAAGTCAGAGACTCTCCCGAGCGAGATGAACTTTGAGGATGACAAGATGAAGCGGAATCTAGTCCACAATCAAAATATGACCCGGAGTTAGATCTTCCTATTGCACAAAGAAAAGGTGTTCGATCATGCACTCAACATCCTCTTCGCAGCTACATCTCTTACTCAAATTTGTCCCCAAGTTTAGGGCATTTGTGACATCCCTAGACGATTATGTCCCTGCTGGCACAAGGCAACCTTAGAAGGCTACACTGCTCTTGAAAGAATGGTACATGGGTGTTAACAAGCTACATGGAAAGAAAGCGGTGGGTTGTAAATGGATATTCTCGATCAAAAGCGAAGAGAGCGAGTGGGTAATAGCGGATACGGCCTAACTGAGTGGCTAAAGGGTTCACTTTCGATCGTATGGAATTGATTATCATGACACTTTTGCTCCTATAGTGAAGCTTAACACAGTTCATGTCTTGTTGTCTATAGCAGTTAACCAAGATTAGCCACTGTTTCAACTTGATGTCAAGAACGCATTCTTGAATGGAGATTTGATTGAGGAAGTTTATATGGATATACTTGCTGGATTTGAGACTAAGGATACACAAGGGGAGGTTTGTAAGCTAAGAAAGGCATTATTTGGTCTTAAACAATCACCTAGAGCATGGTTTGAGAGATTCACTAAAGTACTTAAACGGGATGGATACTCTCAGACACATGCAAGCCACACCTGTTAGGTCGAACACTTCACAAATGGGAGAATCATAGCTTTGATTGTATATGTTGGTGATATAGTTCTCACGGGGAATCACGAAGGAGAAATGAGAAGGCTTAAGATGCTATTGTCCAAGGAATTTGAGATTAATAACTTGGGGCACTTGAAATATTTCTTGGGGATGGAAGTGGCACGGAGCAGCAAAGGAATTTCAGTCTCTCAACGCAAGTATGTTCTAGATCTCTTACGAGAGACCGGCATGAGTGGTTGCAAACCTATTAGAACCCTTATGGATCCTAATACCAAGCTAATGCCTCGAACTGACGAATTAGCGGTTGATAAGTGGCGATACCAACACTTGGTGGGTAAGTTAATATATATGACTCATACACGTTCAGATATAAGTTTTGCAGTCAGTATTGTTAGCCAGTTTCTTGGTAACCCATCTGTAAATCACTTAGAGGCAGTGAACCGTATTCTAAGGTACTTGAAGAAGGATCCCAGGAAGGGGCTTATGTTCAGGAAAACAATCAATCGGACATTGGAAGTTTATCACGTGCTGATTGGAATTTGGATCTCACAGTGACTAAAATCCACATCTGGATGTGCTCATTTATTTAGGAAATCTAGTGATATGGGCGTAGGCAAAAGCGGTGATAGTAGCACTTAGCGATCTTGAAGAATTTGGAGATTATGCATTAACCGGGCATTTGTGAAGGAATTTGGCTAAAACGACTACTAAACGAACTCAAGATTGGAGCTTCGGATTCTATCAAAATCATGTGTACAACCAGTCAGCAATTGCAATTACCAAAAATCCAGTCCATCGTGATCGAACTAAACATGTGGAGATTGATAAACACTTCATCAGTGAGAAAATTGAAAGCAAGATGATCTCCCTCAACTATGTTCCATCTAGGCAACAAGCAGCGGATATCTTAACCAAGTATAATACTTGGTTTGGAGAACATATATCACCTAGCTTGAGGGGGAGTGTAGGAAATCAATCTAGGTTGTGATTAGTTGTAGTCCTGATTTTAAGTGATTAGTTTCCTAAAATTCTGGTGTATATTCTGATTTTATTCCCTAGAGATATTCTATTGTATATTAGGTAAGTTTTTGTACTATATTGACCATAATTTATAAGAGACAATCAAGGTCAGAATCAATTGTCATGTATACATATGTATCCAATTCCAAGTAATACGAAGAAGAAGCTATTTGTTGAAAGTCTCACTTAAAGCTGATTTACCATTCTTATAGCCTATAGCACCATAGTATCCTCATAATCCAAGCTAATAAGAACATACAATCTCTATAAAAAAGCATCAGCCTCCTCCAACCCCTGAATATGCAATTGCCTAACAAATCTTAGACTCTAACAACCATTGTCCCGAACATCCTTCATCCAAGCATCCTTTGAGGAGGCTAGAGTAAAGAGTTGGAAATAAGTCCTCAAGGTTGTGTCTTACTTATCAAAAAAGGATGTCAAGGTTGTGTCTCCATACCACTTGCTTATCAAGAACTTCACCATATTGCCAAACCCAACCTTGAAACTTGAGTCATCTTTATGACCTGACATGAATCCTGAGCCATCTTTTATGACCTGACATATGATACCATCCAATAGCTCTACCTTTACTCATAAACATAGGAGGACATACTAAGATGGGGACATGTCACTCTTTTCTTTTTTCTTTTTTTCTTCTTTTTTTTTTTTTTTTTTTTGATAGGTAAGATGAGGGACATGTCCTCTTAAACATAAGAAATGAGATGGGATATTAAAAACCAACACATCTTTCCTTTGTGCTTTTTTAATGATCAAATGAGATTCTTACAATTTCTTTTATAAACAATAAGGCAAATAAATAATTAAAAGCATCCATGAAGAGGGGAACACCACTGTACTTGAGTAGAGCGTGCTTAAATGGCAAAAGAAATAACCAAAAGCCACAACAACATTCTATCTATCTAGAGCATAACCACTCAATGAAGTCTAGCGGATGGAAGAAGCTAGAAACGAGACCCATTATCTAATTCTGAGATAAGGAAATCCTAGAGATTAGTCGAACGCTATCCTAACTTGAACAACTCTTTTACCAAGAGGTAGGATCAGATATGCCCACGGAGAGATGGAGTTGACTTATCTCTATTGGTTATTGATGTGGTTTGAGGCTTTGTCAGGCTTAAAGATCAATTTGGAAAAAAGTGAATTGATTCCTGTAGGAATGGTGACTAATGCAAAGTTCCTTGCCGGCGAGCTTGGTTGTAAGGTGGACGGTCTTCTGTCTTCCTATCTTGGGATGCCCTTGGGAGCTCGCTTTAATTCTAAGACTATTTGGGATAGGGTGGAAGAGCGTTTCAAGAAGAGGCTGGCTATATGGAAGAGACAGTACATTTCTAAGGGGGGAAGGATCACCCTTATTAAGAGTACATTATCGAGCCTTCCTCTTTATCTCATGTCTATTCTCCTTTTGCCTAGAAAGGTTAGACTTAGATTTGATCAGATTAAGAGAAACTTTCTTTGGGGAGGTGGTGCTTTGGAGCGAAAACCTCATCTAGTTAATTGGCAAACTATTTGCTTGGACAAAAGTTGGGGGGATTGGGAGTGAAGAACCTTAAAGTCTAAATAAAGCCCTCCTATGCAAATTAGGTTAGGCGGTTTGCTAATGAAGGTAGCTTTAGGTTAAAGTTATTAAAGGCAAATGGAAAGGAAAGGGGATGGAATTCTGTATCTGGGAGAGTATAAGGTGGAGTTTATGAGCTATAAGGAAGTGGGGGCACGTGGTGAGCAATGAGATGTCTTTTGTGGTAGGGGATGGGAAGAGGATCAAGTTTTGGAGGGATAGTTGGTGTGGTGATACCCCTTTATGTGCTGATTTTCTGTCTCCATTTGCACTTGCTCGCGCTAAAGAAGCATGGGTGCGGGATGTTTGAAGTATATAGCAAGGCAGGGGATGCTGGAACCTGACTTTCATCAGGCTCTTCAATGATTGGGAACTGGAGGACGTTGAGAGATTGTTGCTTCGTCAGAAGGATAAGAAAGTAATGAGGGGTTGGATGATGCAGTTCGGTGGAAGGGAGTAAGAAATGGAGTGTTCTCTGTTAAGTCCTTGTACAAGATGTTGGAGCAAAGACCCTCGGTCTCCTTCCCTTGGAAATGTATATGGAGAAGTAGTGTGCAACAAAAGATTTGTTTTTTTTGCGTGGGAAGCTTCTTGGGGAAGATCTTAACGTTAGATCAGTTGAAAAGAAGAGGAATGACTTTTGCAAATAGATGTTTTCCTTGCCAAGAGAAGGGACCGTAGATCATCTTCTACTTCATTGCGCAAAGGCAAGAGTGCTTTGGGAGCTGCTTTTTCTCTTTTTGGGGTTTATTGGGTCATTTCTTCTTCGATCCGGGACACCCTATTGGGATGGAGAGGGTCTTTGGTGACAGGATCGAATGAGCTTAGACCGAGCCGGATTATACCTTTAGGCGGTTGGAAGCTAAGAAATGACATTGTTTTTAAGAACGAAGTCTTTTCTTTACAAAAGTTAAAGCATTTTTTTGTACATCTTGGGTCGGAGACCAAATTTGTTGATGGTCCCATGACCTTTTTGCACTTTATAGATTGGGTGGGCACTATTTGATTCAGTTGGGGTTTTGTACATGTTTTTTGGGGTTTTCTTGTAAGGGGGTGAGTTTCTCTTTATGTATCTTTTGAGTCACCGTTTCAGTGTCTCTTGGTTAATACATTTTCTTGCTTATCAAAAAAAAGATATGCCACAGAGAGGACAAAAAGTGTGACAACTTCAAAGCTTTCCCACAAGGATAAGGAGAAGATCAACTGCTCCTTTTACATTTTACACAACAGCAACTTACCAAAAACTGCCATCTGCTTCTGATTAGATCCTCTATTAGGATCCTTCTCAAAGTAACCTCCAATGCAAAAACACACACACACAACTTAGTGGGGATCTAGGAGCATGATAGAAAATTTTTAATGAGAATTGCCCAATCTTAAATGTCTTCCAAAGTAACTATAATCTCACCACTACACTTTCCCTAACACTAGAAGCTTCCAAAACAATACTTCAATGCTTGTCACCCAAACTGGAAAATGCCTCAAGAAATACAGGTCCCAAAGATATGCCCACCATTACTACCGAATATCAACCAACCAACCCTTCTTTGAAGCTGAAAAGGAGAAAAGAGAGGGAACAGAATCCCTTAAAGAAGAATCATCTCACCAGACCATAATTCAGTTCTCCCATTGCCAATAAAAATCTTTCTCTATCTTCTTATTGCGTTCAAGCTCTGTATCCACACAAGTGACATGGCTGGAAAATTTGTCTTTTTTTTTCACAAAGATGACACAAATAGTGACCATTCACTTTGTTAATTGGAATCTGTTTCAGTGTTCCAGATCTTTCTTCTTTTTTATAATCAGACTTTCAAATCTTTCATTTTATTTAATTCAATACAACTGTTGTCAGTGAAGAAGTAAACAGTTAACACCAATATTAATAACAATAATATTAGTGTAAGCCCTATTTGTGCAAGCTATTCTGAGCATGGAATGAGGAAGGCAGGTGGTTAGAACATGCAATAAAAGGACATTTATGAGATGTGGCACTCCCAGGTAATTTTGCAGAGAGTGAAAATGACAACAATATTGATCAGGATAATAATATTAGTGATACTAGCAATAATAGAGGGTCCTGAAAGTAACAACAACGACAACAATAAATAATAATGAATAATAGCAGCGAAAGTGACACAACCTTGAAGAAAAGTGGTATCTTTGACCCCGGACCCGGCTATTCTGATGCGGCCAAGTATCAAAATTCTGCTATTCAAGGACTACAGGCTCTCTGCGAGACCAGCAGCACATGCACTAAATTATGTTGTAGGCTATTATAAGAAATGCAAACATTGTGCATTTCTAATTCATACACTTATAAGGAAATCTTAATTGGAAGCATTACATATGTTTAACAACAATTTTTTTTTTGAGCAGCTATTTTAACAACAACAATAATAATAGTGATATCAGAATGTGACTAAAAATAAAATTGAAGGATTTGAATATGATGACTTTGTGAATGAGAAGTTCATACCTCAATGAGATATGGCAAGTCAAATTTACAGATGTTATATCCAATTATAATATCAGGGTCCACTTCACGGATAAAGTCCTACAAACAAACTCCACCAATCAAGATTAGAAGGATTTGCAAAAATAAGAATTAGATTGTTTATCCAACCACTGAAAGAAAAAAATCTATCAGTAATAAATCCACAGGAACTAATCATAGAGTGCAATAAATGATAAAATAGCCTTTCAAAATGTTCAAAATCTTATAACAAGAAAAAGAAAGTCCAAAGTAAAAATAAAATAAGATGCAAAGCTGAGAAGGATGGAAAATTTCAGGGTGGCCCTTTTCTTTTTGGAAATTAGAAAATCTTCAACTAAATAAAAACCAATGGGTAAAATAGATGGTATAATTCTTCTTGAACATAGAAATTTACTATGCAAATGAAATAAAACTTTACTAAACAGATTACTACATCACCTCAAATAGTAAGGGGCATCTGTAAGATAAAATAGAAATACTATAATAACAGAAACAATACCCTCCATGCTAGCAAGACTTCTCTTTCTGAGTCAAATGACATTACATCAACACCAACTATTGGTGAACATGACCTGAGAGTCATAACGTTACGCACAAATGGCTGATTCTCTCCTTGCAAAGTAACAAGATTAGCCACCTAGAAAGAAATGACCAATATTATTTACCAAAAAGAGAAACAAAATCGCTACCACATGGTGACAAGTTTTTATTGAAATAATAAGATGATGGTTAGGAATTAAGAATTGAACCTGAATAACAGGATCATGGGTTGGCTCAGGAAAATGGCCTTTACGACCAGCACACTCAATGTCAAAACTCAATATGCGGAACGGAGCCATTTTTGAGAACTCACCTTCTGAGATATGACTGGTCAACTCTGAGTACCTAAGAGCAGTTGTTAAGGAAACAAATATTCCCAGGAGGAGAATAGGAATCAATATGAATTGAGCTTTGGGAAGCATCTATTGAAGGGAGATATTATGTGCCTCATGCATGAGGATACAAGCAATCAAACTCTAACTGGCAATAAGACAGGTTCTTTGTCGCTTTTCTATATTTTCCAGCAGGCACTTCTATCCAATTTCCTCCAACAATGTTACAATCAACCATGAAACGAAGAGCAAAAAGAACATTGCTTTCATATGTCACAAAATTCTTCAAGCCAAAACCTTCAATTTGGATGCCTCTGTCAAGAATACCTGCCATTTTTATAAGAGAATGTTGAAAGTGGAGCAAGAAAACAAGTTTTTCTATAATTAAGAATAGATTCGTCATAGTAGAAAAGTAAAGATAAAACTTATTAAGATCAGACCTCCCTGTCAGAAAATAGGCAACAAATCGTCATGCATATCAAAAATAAGTCTACCAAAAACATGGTATCACATAGCATTGGAACAGAAAAATGAAAACAAAATTGAGAAATTGGATTAAGTGGAGAACCAGGATAAATGTTCTGGTAAAGAACACCATAAATTATGTTTCCCTTGAATGAGTTTTTCAAAATCAGAAAGTACAGAAAATGCACATCTTTGAGGATGGTAGAGTAGTGAACAGAGATCAACAAATCTTTGGTATTTACCGGCAGCTAGTAACCATTGTTGGCAATGCAACAACAATTTTAGAAAGGTTAGAACTCTGCTGTTGATAATACATAATGCTCCTTTTCTGCACCATTTCAATACGTTGAACAAATTTGGGAACCTTACTGTTCCTATTGACCTCCCTCATCCTACCCTGATAGATCATAAAACCCAAGTATATTATAGTGAACGAAGCAACTAAATTAAAAGATAACATTTCACCTCAGGCAGACTTAAGTCCTCAAAAAAGCAAATCATCAAATAATAAAACAAACATACCTCAAGAACTTGATGAAAACAAGAAATATCGTCGGGTCCCATTCCTGGAGGACAGCTAAGTGCAGAAACAGGCTCAAATCATGAACATTGCAGCAATGTCCTAACCAATAAACAATACGTAAATTCTTAATTCCTATAAGGCACTTAAGAGCATCATTATATTTCTAAAATAACTGTCATATGATTGTTTCTAAACTCCTAGATACCAAAAAAGTAGTACCACAATGCTCTTGAGGCTTGGCTCGAGTGGTAAAGGGTTGGGGTGGCGGAGGTTCCAGGTTCAAGTCCTAGTGTGGAGAAAAATAAGAGAAAAAAAATATTTACCTGTTCAAAAAAAAAGTACCACAATGTCCACTTTTAAAATATCCTCTGAAAGAGTGAGAAAACAAACAAGATATCTTCTTGTGGATTTAAAGTTATCATAAAAGCTTATGATAGTTTTCATAACGTTTCCATAATGCATCTAAGTACTTATATGGAGGTATAGATCATAAAAAACAGTTTCCAAATGCAATGGACATTGGGAAGAAATTTGAAGGTATGATCTGATTTCAATTCGGAAACCATTAGAAAAGAAATGTGCCTCATTGTATCGGAGGAAAAAAATAGAAGGAAAAGAAACAGTTGTCATGTGGATGCGCTATTGGTTTTTGTCTTTTATAAACAAAATCTTGGAAATCTTTTCATTTTTAACTTTCAAACTTAACATTCATTACAAATATAAGTACATAATTTTTTTCTTGATCGGTAAAAGCAAAGATATTATCAAAAAGGCATACTGTGGAGAGCATCAGAGAGGCCAAAAGGGCAAAAGAAAAGAAAAAGAGGCATACAAACCAACCTAAAAAACAAGCACCTAATCATAGTCATAATCTGATACAAAAGCAAATTTCTAACAAAAGAGATATCCGCGTTTGGAATACAAATATAAGTAGAGATTTTTTTTTTTTTTGATACGCAAACTGGACAAGTATATTAACAAAAAAAGGGTCAAACCCTACCACCCCACCAAGAACCTAAAGAATACACAAAAGGATCCTTACAATGAAACAATCCCCCTCACAAATTAAGCATGTTTAAGTGGATAGGAGTTAATGAAGGACTGTTTCAGCCTACTTAGAAGAGAAACCTCATTTCAAAAAATAATTCTATTTCTTTCCTTCCAGATTGCCCAAAAAAGGCTTGGGGGAGCTGCCTTCCAAATTTTCCTTGCTTTCTTCCTGATAGAAAAAGTTGCCCATTCCAACATAAGATCTTTTGCCAAGTGATGGCATCCCCAAACCATTCCTGGTAGAGAGATGAGAGCTGCCCAAAGACCCCACACATCTGGGCAGTGAATCAGGAGGTGATCTAAGCTCTCTCGGCATCTTAAAGAGGGCATCACCGCAAGCTGAAAAACCCTTTTTTTCAGTTGGTTCATGGTTAACACCTTGCCCCACCACATCTCCCAAGTGAACACACTCACTTTGTGGGAAATACAGTCGTTCCAAATGATGCCTTCCTGTAAGGGACTAGCAACAAGTAGAGAATTAAAAATTGTTTTGTTCTATTTTAAATTTTAAATTCTTACAAAATTTTTAAACATAAATGTGGGGGTGTGGTGGGGTGGTGAGAGAGAATCCATGTTCTTTCGTGATCTCTTCTCTTAAAGTTAGGAAGTGGAAATGCATCCAAACAGTCCTTAATATTTGGAATATTAGTAAGCATTTTATTTAGGACCCTGTGGAACAACTAACTTTTTATAGGCTGAGTCTGGTACAACCATACAATTACTTTCTATGTGACAAATGACGTGAGAGTTGAGAAAAAAATCAGCATCCTGAGAGAAAGTTATTAATTTGATCACGCTTATAAAAAGTGGCTACCTGAGATCAAATATCATGCCCAACTCAATATATATAGTGAAATCCAGGCTTCAAACTCATGGAAAAGGGTATGTTGAATGCTGATGGAATCAGCTAAATTCACTCAAACTTCGTGAACTATGAAGAGAGTAGACACTATAACTTCAAATTCTCGTTCCAAATTCAGTCATTTAAATAAGTTAAGACCCCAGCAACACTGATAGACTACTGGTGTATGGAGAAAAGAATATCACTAATCATAATAGGAATTATATGAGATACGAAAACTGCGTTCTGTTTGGTTGCCGCGAAATTTTCAATTTCCCTTCTCTCATTCCAACTAACCTTCCCTGGTAACCCCAAAGATCCGATAATTATATAGCCGGATGAATAGGGCATAAGCTCCTTTTGTGACTCTCCCCGATCACATAATCTATTCCAGCCGCTGAAAACTACAAAATAAAACACAAAAGGGGAATAAATCCATTAACTAACCTGTAAGAAGAAGCCCTAGACCTGAAATGAAGAACATAAGGTTGCGAGGATACTAATGCTCTGGGGACGAAGACAGGCAGGCTGAGGAGAGAGGGGACGGTTCATTTTGAGCGCGAGCGAGGGCCCGTCGGTCCTCGATCTCGCGGAGAATGTGTTCATCCTCGCGATGAGGGTTTGCCGAAAACGTTCGCCTAGGTCTTCTTCCTCCAAGGGTGCGGAAGATGCTTGGTGCTTGGGCTGAGGTTGCGATGGAGAGGGCTGTGGCCGCTGAGGACGTTTCTTGGTGGCCGTGGCGGCAGGCATCGCTAGGTGGAAGGAGGAGTGCTCACTGCAGAGTGCAGACTGAGAGGTGGGTGACTCGGCTTCCCGCCAGTTTTTGGAGTGGGTTTTGTGATCCGGTGATGTCATCACGTGCATGTCACCTGACCTTTTTGTTCTACTATTTAAAAAAATGGAGAGGTTATGCTGTTTATGAAAACTTTATTGACAACAATTTTTGAAAAGATATAAGATATTATTTTGGTGTCATTCGAAAACTATTATTGTTTTATTGATTTATTGTTTTTTGTGTATTTGCACTTAAATTGAAAATTTGCTCAAATCCAATAACGGGGTTAGGTCTAAGCCTAAACTTATGAATAAAAGTCCAAGATAAAATGGTCTAGATCAATTTGTACAAGCTCATGGAAGAAGTACATGTGTATTTTGGGATTTTTTTGAAGTCAATCGAAGCATTATCAGGTGTGGCAAAGAAGTGGAGCAGTTTATGTGCTGATGTGGAACATACTCGGGAAACAAGCCTCTATGATAGAGATGTGAAAGAATCCTTGAGGATCAAAACTTCACGATGGAGACGTGAAAAAGTTCTTAAGGAACAAGCTCCCTTTATGGAAAACATGGACAGTTACTTCAGAAAGTTGAGAAAGTGGAAAAATACAGACTTTGCCAACAAGTCTTCTACGTCTATAAAAGGAGCATATAATGATGGAAAAGAGACAGCCAATCAACCGATCGACAAATCAACAACTCAATCGACTCAATGTCAAGCTTATTTCAAAGAACTTATTTTCAACAATCTTTTAATTTTAAAGACTTATATTTCTTAGCTTTAGTAAAGTTTATGGCAAATTTCCAACAATGTTATTTCATTCATTCATAGTGAAATCAAATATTTTCTCTAGCAATTTCAGCATTCTAGTTGCAAATTCTATTAAAGTTTTGATCAGTTTTCGGGCACAATACTGTTTTCACAGTCAAATCAAATGTTTACTTCAACAATTTCAGCATTATGATTGCAAGTATTACTCAAGTCTATCAACTTTCAGCACCATGTTATTTAATTCCTTTATAAGAAAATCTAACACTTTTATTCAGCAATTAATTCCTATCAAAGTTCCATTCGTACGTTTTCCAATTTGATTTTTAGTAACTGTCAAGGGAACTAGGGAACCTACATAGTCCGATTATAAGTTTGATCTACGAGTCATTTAGTTTAGAAACACTTTAATTTCTTAGCACACTCGCACGCTTATATTTTGTTTGTTTTGTGTGATATTAAAAAATCATCACAAAATATTTTTGGTACGCCTGGTGGGACCCATATTTGTGAAACATAACTTGGTGGGACACATATTTGTGAAACATCATCCGGTGGATCCAAATGGCACCAAAATTGAGAAGTAAAACCATCGTGGAGTTTCAGGACTCAGTATCTAATGTTGCATAAGCAGCACATGAATTATTCATGTAAGGAATCAAACATTCCTATACGCAACGGAAATGTAATTTTAAATAAATCTGTACATACATACCGTTCTTCGAAACAACATGCTGCTTGAATCGTGAAGCCGATCAACCGCACACGCCGGTCCTACTCCGCTGTATCCACACGAACAACTCTTGGGATCCTCACATAAATTTTACCTGCCTTAATATGCTAGCCGAATCATCTCACATCCTAACTTCAAGTTTTATGATCTATTTATGATCCATTTACAGCTTATAAAAATCCTCATAAATAGATCATTTAATTTCCATAAATGTGGATAATTAATTCATTATTAATTATCATAAATATGAGAAATTAATTGATATAATCGACGATGCTATAAATGGAGAATTAATTCATAATTAATTTCCATAAATATTATAAATTAATTCATAAACGATTTTAATATTTATTTATACATTTATGATAAATTAATTCTACAATTAATTATCATAAATATTATAATATCAAATAATTAATTTTGTTTTAACCCAAAAATTATTATTTTTTCAGGTACCCTAGGGTTCCTAATCAATTGGCAATAAATATAAATTGTAATTCTTAGACTTATATTAGCTTTAATACACATAAAACCAACAAACTTCCACTTGGACTAAAGTCAATTTAGTCGTGAGGAATTCTAAGATTAGATAAATTAAACAACTTTAATTTATCATTAGTTCAACAATTAATCAATTCATATTTATAGGTCAATATCGTCTCTAGCGTACATCATGACCACACCCAAATGTTAGGAAAATTCATGATCGACTTCAATTCGCATACGAACTTTCGATCCGTGATAATTATTATCCTTTCACCATCCCATATCTCTTTATTAGTACACGAGTAAGGTGTAAGTGTCAACTCTAATCGTACTTTAATATTACCATTTTTGTTTCGAAAATCAACTCTTGAATAAATTTAGAACTTTTCAAATCTTACATATTTGTTTGCAAACATTCCAGTTGACACTTCAACAAGTGGTTACCTTTGAGATGTACTTCCCACTATTAGGAGTGATGAATCCTATATTAATCATAAAACTATCAATTCATGTTTTTCATTATAAATTAAACTTTCATTATTCATACATAGCGTAACAAGTATGAACTAATTGAGTCAAAGACAATTTCCAAACACCTAAAGATACTCTTATGATCTCTTCAAGTCCAAGGATCAATTATACTACTATCATATAGAGATTATTCCATTGACACTCAAATAGCTAACCTTATGAAAATATCTCTGTGGGTCATTCCAGTAAATATGTTCTCCAACACATTACTCACATATCATCATATGTGCTAATTTATCCGCATTAACAATGTCCTTTTATTGTTAATACTACGATTAGAGAATATTTAAGAATAATAAATATATTATTCTAAGGACGTTATCAAATATACATTATATAAAATGATAAACTCCGTATATTATTATTGCATAAATCAAAACACAATGAGTTAAATAAATATATGCTTTCATCCATATGACTACATCCACTTATGTTTATTCTTAAACCATATGAAAATACATGACTATCATGTTTTTCCGAGACAAAGGTTTAGTCAATGGATCGCCTATATGCAACTACAAGAATATACTGGCCTCCATAGAATCACCGTAGTGACCTGCTTCAACTCTTCCAACTCGGCCAACACCACCGTTTAAGGTGAATATGTAATCGCATCGAGACTTGCAATCATCTTTATCGATTGAAAGCTAGCATCGTGAATCCACGACTTTAGCTCAATTTCCTCCCATAAATCAAAAATAAATCCTTAGTTCTTCAAGTACTTAAGAATATTTTGACCGCTTTCCAAATGACTCTACCAGATTAGCCCGAAATTTGCTTGTAACACTCGTAGAGTATAGGAGACATCCGGCCTTGTACACATCATAGCATACATAATTGACCCTACAAATCGGGGCTATTGGCGAGATTTTGGTATGTTATGTACCGACATCCGTCTTGGGCACATGTCCTTAGAAAGGCAGATCCCGTGTGACACGGGAAGATAACCTTTCTTGATTGGATCCATGTTATACTTTTTTAGCATTTTATCAATATATGTCGACAGACTGCACCTAACTTATTCGATCTATCACGATAGATCTTAACTCCCAAAATATAAGCTGCTTCTCCTAAATCTTTCATCGATAAGTTTTTCGATAACCACTCTTTAACTGATTGAAGAGAGGGTATGTCATTTCCTATTAATAATATGTCATCCACATATAAAATGAAACCACAATACTTCCACCGATCTTTGTATACATATTTATCTTCTGCTTTCATGAAACCAAACATTTTGATTATTTCATTAAAACGACTATTCCAACTTCTGGATGCTTGCTTTAGCCCATAAATGGACTTTTGTAGCTTACATACTTTATTAGGGTATTTGAGACAAAACCTCGTGCTGTATCATATACACCTTTTTTCTTGTAAATGTCCTAAGAAAAGCAAATTTTAACATCCATTCGCTGCATTTCATAGTCATAGTATGCGCCATAGCAAAGATATCCTAATGGATTCAACATCGCCACTGGTGAAAAGATTTCATCATAGTCAATACCATATTTTTGTGAACAACCTTTCGCAACCAGTCGTGCTTTATAGGTAGACACTTTACCATCCATGTCTGTTTTCTTTTTGAAGACCCATTTGTATCTTATAGGTTTTGTCCCTATAGGTGGATCAACTAAGGTCCAAACCTCATTTTCGTATTATGGAATCCATTTCGAGTGCACATGGCTTGAAGCCAATTTTCGTGAGTCCTTATCTATCAAGACTTCATTATAGTAGTAGGTTCATCATTATTAATGATAAACACGCCATCACACTCCTCCGAGGAGGACGACGATCCTACTAGACCATGATCACCAGGTATCTTGGAGTTGTTAACTCAACTGCATCATCATGAGGTATCAACTCGCTTCCACCTCCTTTCTTTTCTCGCTGTGGTTCACGAACTTCATCAAGTTATTTGACTCCCACTCAGCCATTTCTATAATAAATTATCTTTCTAGAAATGTAGCACGCCTTGAAACAAAACACTTTTGTTCATTGGGATTATAGGAAAATAGTATCCAAAACTCTTGATACCCCACAAAGTAGCATTTATCCGATTTCAATCAAGTTTGTCGACTCTACTCTTTACAAAAGCAGACATCCCCAAACCTTTAAATGTTTAAGATTTGGTTTCCATACCATATCTCATATGGAGTAGAATCTACAAATTTTAGAAGGAGCATGGTTTAATAGATATGAGGCAGCATTTGTGGCATATCCCCAAATGATTTAGAAGACGGTATGGCTCATCATAGAACGAACCATATCTAATAGAGTTCTATTTCTTCTTTCGAATACTCCATTTAATTGTGGCGTATAAGGTGGAGTCCATTGTGAAAGAATTCCATTTTCTTTCAGATAATCTTGAAATTCTTGGCTCAAGTATTCACCACCTCGATCTGATCGAAGGACTTTAATACTTTGTCCAAGTTGGTTTTCAACTTCACTTTTATATTCCTTGAACTTTTCAAAGACCTCTGATTTATACTTCATTTACATACATGACCATATCTTGAATGGTCATCGCAAACGGAGGAAGTATGAAAAACCATTTCTTGCTTGAGTCGACATAGGTCCACATACATCAATATGTATGAGACTTAATAACTCAGTAGATCTTTCATCCTTTCTAGTAAAGGGCGTTTTGATCATCTTACCTAATAAACAAGATTCGCATGTATCAAATGATTCATAATCAAATGATCCCAAATAGCCGTTTTTATATAATTTGTTTATGCGCTTCTCATTTATATGACCAAGTCTACAATGCTACTCGAAAAGAATTTATAAGATCATCTATTTTCGTTGTTTGCGGTTTATATTGAAAATGATTTTCTAGATCAAGTATATATAAACCATTAGTTAAATGACCAACACCATAAAAAAACATCAGCACGATATAAAGAACAACTTTTATTCTTTGTAATAATCGTAAAACCGTCTAAATCCAAACAAGAAATAGATATTATATTTTTCGTTAATGTTGGAACAAAATAACAATCTTTTAGATCTAGAATTAATCCACTGGGTAAAGAAAGAGTGTATATTCCTACGGCTAATGCAACAACTCGTGCTCCATTTCCCACACGTAGGTCCACTTCCCCTTTAGCCAATTTTCTACTTTTCTTTAGACCCTGCATATTTATACAAATATAGACCCCGCATCCGCATCTAAATCACCCAAGAGTCGATTTAGAAGTAGAAAGATTTATTTCAACCCTCAAGTAAACATACCCGAAGTAGAAGCCTATTGCTTCTTCTCGTCTAATCTTTCTAGATAAGCTTCTGCAATTCCTCTTCCAATGTCCATCCTTTCCACAAGCAGCTAGCACCTTTGGTTTCTTTTCTTCTTGGATTTTGTTTGTTGGTTCAAGGCCTTCTTAATGGTCTTTTAGGACCTCGACTCTGAATTTTCTTTCCTTAGGAAGGCTCTACCATCAGCACATAGCCATTTTCCTTCCCGAATGAGTCTTCTCATTGCCTTAAGCATATTTAGTCCATGGCAGCGTAGAGGTCTCAACTTGGGTCAGATTAAAATTCATGACAAAGTTTGAAAATCTCTTTGGAGGTAGGGATTCAAAAATCAAATCAACGCTTAATCGATGATGCAAATATAAATCCCAATTTCTAATTTTTCAATGAGTCCAATCATCTTCAACACATGAGTTGCAACCGAAGACGCATCGTCTTGCGCTGAAAAGCTCTGAGAGATATCATCTTTCTTATCTTTAGCCCTTTTATCATACAATGCCTTTAAGTGATTGGGCATTGTAAAAGCATCTATATCCTCGTTGCTTTTGCAAATCAGACTCATGGATGCCAACATCGACAACATACACTTTCATAATCATCCGACGTTTCGAGCACGCATCACTGATCGCTACATCATCATCTCGGAGTAGGCAGAAGGAACTGGGTTTTCAAGAACATATAACAACTTCTTGCCTAAGAATACCTTTAGATTTTGATTCACCATAAAATTGGAGCCGTTGAGCTTATTGTCAAATAGAATATTACTGCTAGATTCATAAGTAGTTCATTTTCTACAAATGTAAAAGTAAAGATAGAGTAAGTATTTATGCAATATACAAAATCAAATAAAATTATATATATGACATAATATTTTTGATTTTGCTCACTATCTATTCAAATCAATTTCTTAAATTGATTTAACATTTTTATAAAAATTTTTAGTGGACTAGGATCTTATTTTTAATTATTTTAATCTTGAGTTAACCTAACAAATTAAAATAATCTCAATAGTGCAACAACAATTGCTAATTACAACTTTTGTAATTCCTAGATAATTAGGTTATCAACTTTGATACATATCACATATGTTCTAATCTCTTGTCTCAAAACACTTGACCTTAAGTTAGCTCAACAAGTCATGTATTTTTGGTAAATCAACTCATTATTCCGAGATCTAATTCATAGTAAAATTAAATTTTTAGTAGAATAATCTTGAGTTAACTCAATAAAATTGTTTTAATAAAATTCTATTTAAACTATAATAATGAAAGACAACAAATGATTTAATATTATATATTATTCAAATAATCACATTAAAAGAATAATATTTTATTCAAATAATCACATTAAAAGAATAATAATAAAAAATTTAAATTTTAAATCATATCACATATGATGCATGCAATATCTACGTATGTATATAATAACCTAGGCTCTGATACCACTGTAAGGAATCAAACATTCCTATATGCAACGGAAATGTAATTTAAAATAAATATGTACATACATACCGTTCTTCGAGAAACAACAAGCTTCGTTTCTGAATCGCAAAGTCGATCACTAGCCGCACACGCGTCCGGCCTCCAAGGTATCCACACGAACAACTCTTAGGATCCTCACAGGAATTTTAACTCAAAGCTTAATATGCTAGTTCCTCGAATCATCTCATGATCCTAACTTCAAGTTTTATCGATCTATTTATAGATCGATTTTACAATTATAAAAATCCTCATAAATAGGATCATTTAATTTCCATAAATAGGAGAATTAATTCATAATATTAATTATCATAAATATATGAGAAATTAATTTTGACTGTTATAAATGGAGGGGTGGTCATAATTAATTTCCATAAATATTAAGAGTAATTCATAACTGATTTTAATATTTATTTTAATATTTATGATAAATTAATTCATAATTAATTATCATAAATATTATAATTATCAAATAATTAATTTTTTTAACTTAATTATTCTTTTGTGTGTGACCCTTTGGGTTCCTAATCAACTGACAATAAATATAAATTGTAATTCTTAGACTTATATCGGCTTTAATACACATAAAACCAACAATTCATTCCAGCCATGGTGGAATGATTTGAGAAAAATACAACAAATTTTCTCCAAGAATAATTTGCATAAAACAATCTATTCAGGTAGGAAGCATATAAATGATGATGATATTCATATTCATATTTGTTAGTTTAGGCGATGATGGGAATATCTACGAGAGATTGAGCAGCGTTGGTTGAACATAACGTTTAATAAATAATAGTTCAGCGAGAATTACTTAGATTAAGTCAGTGAAAGCTAAAATCATGTCGAAGTATGCACAAGCTTTGATAAATGAAGTTGATGAACATACCAGAAAAGCATCCGAGTGAATTAAGGCTAATGTTACCATGAGAAACAATCGAGATACGAGGCGTCTTGGCGCGTCTAAAGATGCCGGACCTGGGAGTCATAGCGACTGTGATTCATTGCGCAACAAGCTAATAAGGCTCATAAACAACTATCAATTGAACTAGGGGTAAAGCTACATAAATTTTCGGAGGCAGTGGACCTCACCGCTTTCTAAGCTGAGTTAGTATTCTTCCTCCATAGGAGAGAATAGGGAAGTTCGAAAAAATATAATGGAGAACGTCATAATCCTGTTAGGACAATGGCTCCTCAAATGGTGTATGCTAACACCACCCTGATTACACAACTTGGAGTTTATAATGAGCCACTTCCTTCTGCTGGAGGCACGAGGAACATTATTTCACCATCTTTTGGGGTAGGTATTAATAGAGGTCATCAAATTCCTCAACCTTTTATGAAGCCACCTCTACCACCACCAAATTTTGAGGCAATAAGAGAAGCGATACAGGAGCTATACGGGCTTGGCCTTAGATAGGTTGGTCGCTCATAATTCTATAAGTCATATCCATATGCAATAGATAGAGAGAATCTTTACCCATTAGGGTATAAAATTATTGAATTATCTTTATTCTCTTGAGAAAATGGACAATCTACCTTGTAGCATGTGGCCAAATTCATAGTACAGTGTGAGGAATTGGCCAATTATGAAAATTTATCTTATCTCAAACTCAGGTTATTTCCTAACTCATTAACATGAGCTGTTGTTACTTGGTATGCAATATTGTCAAGGAATTCTATTATGCGTTGGCAGGAAATGGAGAGACAGTTCGACACAGTTTTTCAAAGCATAACATGAGATTTGCATAGTAGAATTATCAAGGGTAACCCAAAGGGGTGGAGAATCAATGTAGTAATTTATCACTTGTGTTTATAAGAATGAGAAATATATGCAAAATTCATTTCTCATAAACAGAGTACATGAATATAGCACAAATGAGACTTTATATAAAGTTGAGGAAGAAGTTTCAAGGTATGGATTTCAAAGACTTCTATGAGCTTGTTGCTAAGGTAACAAAGTACGAATAATTACTTATGAAAGAAAGTCAACGAAGAAAGACCTCCATGGGAACTTATTGTCAGGAGGTGATTATGGAAAGAAGTTTGTTACTTGAATCCTCCCGAGGTACGGGTTCAGCCGATATGTCCTCTGTTAATTGAAGCACTTCTTATGGAATAAGTCATAGACCTCTAATCCATAAGCACATTATACTTTTGATAATAATAAGGCCCGGTAAAATCATTAATTTCCTTATGAAGAAAAAATTCATCACATATCCCCAAAATCACCAACTCTCAATCAAAGAGGAACTCAGGGGAAAAGTATATTTTAAGTATCATAACTCCTGGAATCATGGTACTAATTTTTGTTGGAGTTTTAGAAATATTATCTTGGACATGATGATAAAGGAATCTTGAAGTTCAACGAAAAAAGAGCCATAGTGGTTGATGAAGATCCTTTCCCACCAATGGCTTGATCGCTATAGTTGATACGAATCAGAAGCAGTATTGAATGAAAATGAGGATGAAGTTTTCTCCCTAATGTCGAATAAGAGAAAGTATGGGTCACAAGCAATATCGATTTATAAAGATGAAATGGCAATAAAGGAAAAATACCTGTCAGAGATGGGTGGTGAAAGTATCCATATCATTCAAAACAGGAAAGCAAAAAGTATAAACCCTTCAAAGAAAATAATGTTCCTCCAAAAGAGAGACATACTTTCAGGAGGAAAGGGTGGAACACTGCCCAGGAGGAAAATGCCCCATGGTTTGTTGTCCCTTCTCGGTTCCACACGAGACAAAGTGACAAGTAGTGCGAGCACGAAATTTCCTGAAACTCCACAGAACTCATAAAATAATGATGCAAAGACTGAGAGCTATGGAGAAAATTAAATTACTAGAATAAATGTTAGGGGAAAAGCCAAAAGAGACACAGAATCTGAAAGAAAAAGCGAGGCTTACTTCAAGGAAAATTAAATTTGGAAGGAAGGCTACATAAGAGGAGGAGTCTAGTTGCAGATCTGATGAAGAAATGTATTTGAAAACTATTATGATAGGTACATTTCTTGTTTCCTTTAAATGTTCTACTATTTCTCTAACTTTACCATATTTTTTAAAGTCAAAATAAATGGATGAAAGCTTATTGGAGGTAGGACATTTTCAAGCAAAGGAAAAGCACAGTCATAAGGTAATCACCATTGACCCCTCTGAAGGAAACATAGCTCAGAATGTGATATTGGAAAACCTTACTGTGAAGATGACAAGACACATAAGACTCTCTCTATGTGAGAGCACACTTTAATGGTAAACCAATGTCCAACAGTCAATGTGATGTCATTGAGGATGTTGAGAGCTTTAGGAAGAAACATTGGTGATTTGATTGAAACAAAGGTGTTTGTATCAGCTTTTACTGGAGAAATCTCTAAGACTCTGGGAGTACTCCCTATTGACAACACAGTGGGTAGTAAGACTTTTTCCTATCGACACATGTGACTAATTATGCGCTAAGCATAATGTTTTTGTTAGGAAGATATTGGATTCATGCACAAATTGGTGTGTCGTTCTCCTTCACCAATTTTATCGTTTGGAAGGGTGATGAGTAAAAGTGGTTTGAAGCGAACAAATGACCTTTCATTGCAACCTGGGGAATTTTGTGGAGCGATGCATGACCAAGAGTTTGGTTTAATAAAATTCAAAGGCAAAAAGAAGAATGAGATCGATGACTTTAAGACCAAGCTGCCAAACTTCTTAAGACAACTGCTATCATGCCTTTTAGGTCGATAAAAGGGTCTAGTCATTGAGGAGATCGATGACTAAGTATTCTCATGAAGAGAATACGGTCGCTATAACCGCGACATTCAAAATACAAATACATAAGTTACTGAAAAAGTTGCAGAAGAGCGGTTCCAAGGCATTTGTGGAGCTGAAGTGATTTATGAAGAAGAATCATATGAAGAGAGAAAGAAATTTAGATTGAAAGATTTGGAAGCAAACTCCTCACAAATGCTACTCGAGAAGAATGTGTGAACTCTGGCCACGTGTATTCTGAGAATGATGTCAGGCCCATGGATTAAGGAAGAAAGACCACAAAATTGAATTATCTCGATGAAGATAGAAATTGAGTTGAGAGATGTGAGACCAACTTCAGAAGGTCTAAAGAACAACCGCGAAATTTCTGATCATGACAAGGAATTGAAATCTCAGTACAAATTAGAAATATTCAACACAGCATAAATTTATATGGCAGAAAACTACCTTTAAGTCGTTTCCGTTGGTAGACAAAGTGAAAAATTTTGGCAAAGCGTGACCCACAAACTGAAGGGTTTCGTGGGTGGCAACACTTGCTAGTAGCAGCGGAAATACATAAAAAAATTCTATCTAAAACCCATCCAAGGACCCCTAGTAGCATCAAACCGGTTTCTTTTCTGAAAGAAAGGGTGTGGATTACCTTGTGTGGGTTCAAAGCGGTGCAGTGGTCGGCGACTGCAGCGAAGTGAACGGCGAGTCTAGGTGGCCTTTAGCGGTATCCACGAAGGTGAAGCCGACAACCTCTAAAGCGGCGGTCTCGAAAAGGGTCCGTGCTAGTAAGTCCCGATCGAGAGAGAGGCAGTGGCGGGTCTTTGATCTGCACATGTGCACGGCGCTTTACCACCACCTGGCAGGATAGGAAGCGAGATTTCTCATGCCTCCTTTTCTCTCAAAAGGTCATCATCTTCTTAGGGTTTCCACAAGGTTCCTTTTATAGGAAAACCCCATCCTTTGAAATGACCAAAATGCCCCTTACTATAAGTGAGGATAGGTTACACACATCCCCATGCATTATGGCGAGTTCCCACCGCATTTGAAAGTCGAGAATGTGAAGCCAGGCTTATTGTCTCTCTAGGTGACGGCACCGATCCGGGATTCCACTAATCCATTGACATTTCATTCATGAAATTAACTCCTCATGTGGATCACATCCAAATCTATTTCATATCAGCCTCACACACTTCTAAGTGTTGTGACCGTTAGGTTCAGGTTATGTTGGCCACTTGATTCAACCATTGAATTAAGCAAGTCAAGGTGGTATCTAGAAACACATCATGACCCCAATTGGCGGAGTCGGTGGTCGGCTGCATACCGCTTCCATAGACAAATATTCGCAATTCGTCCTTTCACTTAAACTATACCCTACTTGGTTGGGCGTGGGCGTGTGTAGCTCTAACAGGCTTGGCTGTCTTTTTTTGACAGTGATGTTTATCTTGTCCCAGTTCATCACTCATTGTTATGCATGAAGACACTCCCTTAAGGCATTTTCACTATGTGAGATTCAGTAATGATTCGACGAGGGCCTTGGTATACTCTTCCTTTATTGGGGTAAGCAGATCAGCTGTTGGTACTCAATTATCTTGAACACCTCAGGCTATACTTGATCCTCATCAATGAAAGCGGAGGCCCACACAAGAAGAAGCTGACGTGGATTGGGGTCAAAGTACAAAGATCGGCATCAAGATGTCATGAGCACCTCAAGTCTAAGGATACTTGCACCATTGCTATGATGAGACAATCATCTACATTTAATTAGAATGATCCATATGATTATCTCATTATAGGTCTTCGATATGCTTCTCTTAACCAACATCCACACCTTGGCTTCTAATAAACTCTTGATCACAGTTTATAAGATCTACTGCTTGATCCAATCAAGGAGTATGACATGTGCTAGTCTGTCTGAATCAACAATGTCCAGTCTTGTTGATCCTATGACTAGGGATATGTAACACCCCGAAATATACCCTAGTTGTTTTCAACATGTTTAGGGTATTTTGTAGACATAAATTAAAATTTTCGTAAATTTAATTAGAAAATATGGAAAGTTAGAAACCCGAAAATTTTATACAACTAAGGACAAAATCTCGTAAATTGTCAAAAGGGGGTGTAAAGACATGGGGTTAATATATTTAGAGCCCAAAGTATAAATAATAAGATTTGTAATGTAATTAAGGAAGTTGGGCTTAAAGCTAAATAACTTAAAAACTTTTTGTTATAAATAGTTGTAGGAGACCAAAATGCATTAATTTGGTCTCCCAAGCAAGAGAGTCTGGGAAGGAGAGGAAAGGGAAGGAGAAAGAAGAAAGAAAGAAAGAAAGGAAAGGAGGAAAGAGGAAGCAACAAAGAGTATAGGCGAGATTTAAGTATGGATGCTTGACTTTGGTATGAATTTGTGTATGGATTATGAATTGCTAGGGTTTCATTTGTATTAATTTTGGTTCCTTTTCTAGGGTTTTGTTAAGCAAACGAATTTAACTCTAGATTTAAAGGAAGTTTGGTTGAAAAACCCTAGTGAGAAGGTAGATATAGAATCCCTTCACAATTCCAGGTTTTGTAGAATTGGGTGAATTTTGGTATAGTCTAGGATTCTTTTGCGATTAAAAGTATTTGTGGGTTGTTGGGAGGAGGATTCCATGTTAGTTTTGATGAAGGATGCATTAGGAGTGATCTATGGATGAAAGTGCATGAAAAAGGGAGAGAAAATACCCGATGCAGGCATTTTCGGGTGAAGTGTCATCGGTACACCTTGAGCTTGTGCAGGTACACTTTTGGTTGTCCTTTTGACGAAGTGTCTGGAATTTTATTAGAGGTGTGGGGTACCTACATTCTAGTTTTCCTATTCTGACCAGTTTCGTATTTTGTGCATAACTTGCTAATTTCTTATCCGATTTGAGTGATTCAAGTGGCAATTAAAGTGAGCTTCAAAGAAGATAACCTTAATCTGATAAGTACCTCCAAATTCGACTCCTAGATAGCCCAAAAATTCACTCAAAGAAGTGGAGGTATGTGCAGGCTTATTTCTGCGTCGGGTTGATCTTAGAGTAATTAGAAGGATTGTTTCGGACGTGGCAGAATAATGGGTTAGCTCCCGATTTCGTGATTCAGTTGGAATAGAACCATAAGACCTTATCTTTCAGAAATAGTACAAAGAATGGTACCAAAATGAGATTAAGACCCCGGAAAAGTGAGTATTTCAAGCGTCCCTCGATGTCAGTAAAATGACTAGTTGGCGAAAATGCAACTTTAGTTTGGATGATCGATTGGATCGATTCAATTCCTGGGTAAAAATAGATTCATAAAGAATGAATACATGAATGGAGTGTGATTACGCCCCATGCATCATACTTTATCGGTATATGAAAATACAATCTATCATGAACACGTAATGTGGCCTAAGTACTTACACATTATAAAAATAGTATGTTGCGAGACTCATATAGTGTAAAGTACCACAAGACCGATTATTTGTGACACGGCACTCACAGCTCTTTGATTAGTGCCAGGCACTCTCGGCGTGTTCGACACATTAGTACTTGGTACTCTGATTAGATGCGACGGCACTCTCGGCGTGTTTCGAGCACATTAGTAACGGTACTCGATTGAGTAACCCGGTACTCTCGATTAGTCTTGACGACACTCTGCGGCTGTTTCGACACATTAATTGCCGACTCGATTAGTCTTGGCGACATCTCTGGCGTGTTTCGGCACAGTGGCGCCGGTACTCTGTTAGTGCGACACTGCAATGTCGGTGCTTTAACCTCTGCTTTATTACGACGCCCGGTCTTTATGAGTATCAGGATCACCGCGCGTGTGATGTGTCACTTATTTATTGTCTTGGTCTAAGTATTCCTTTAATTATGATAATACTTTGAATAATGAATAAGGGACATGGTGTGTCGTTCGATGCGTAATACCTACGGGTATTTAAATATGAAGTAAACTCTGTAACTCTGGGGGAACTTGAATAAATATAAGTCTGTAATATAGTATAAATTCGTGTAGTACCTACAGTACTTAGTCTCTGATGAACTGTGTAGTACCTCACAGTACTTTTATATAGATTAAGCATAAGTAATTGTATAATCCATGAAGATGAATGCATGTAATTTCGATATCCGTTGTTGTTTATATGCTTGTATAGCACATGTACGCCCATATTATATATGTTTCCCACTTAAAGCGTAAAAAAGCAACACGGGTTTTAATCGGAGTGTAGGTACGGGAAGACATCAGGAACTTCCGCATTCTTCGGAGGCCAACACCGCAGTAGGGGGTTCATCCTTGTAGGTTCACTTTCGATCGATAATTTGTAAATGTATAGTTTTGAATATGTATTGGGACCCGATCGTATATGTGTGACAACGTAAACACCACTACGATTGGTAGTTTATTTTAAGACTTTGTATATGATGTTGATATATATTATAAGACTTGGACATACCAATGTTTAATTAACTTGAGTAAGAAGTCTAGTATATGTTCTCGCACGTCCGGAAAGCCTTGATTCGGATCATGTCGGGTCGACGGGCCAGGAGTCGAGGCGTAACGAGATAGTGACACTAACATGGTGCCTGTGATAGAATCTTATTATCATGATCTCATCATCGATTTTCCTCATGCTATGTTAATTATCATGGACTTCATTAATTAGATTAAAGATCTATAAATTCAACGTGAATACCAAATTAATAAACCTTTTCGTATTAAATAATATGTTGTGCTTGTACAATAAGTGTAATGACGATTGCTAGAGCACTTCTCTAACACAACGCGAGAGAAAAGCTTAATTTTAGGTCATTATTAGAAGGATATTTGAAAATCATTCAATAGGCACTCAAGAGAGGTTCGAAATAGTCAAAACGACTTTGAAATTTTTCGAAGAGTGTGTATTTTTAGGCGGCTTTTAGTCGCCTCATCAAACTTTCGTAATAAGCCGAAAAGCTTTAATGAATTTTTTCGAAGGGTGTTTGCATGATTATCTCCAAAACATACACCCTGAGAAGTGTTCGAAATAGACAAATGACTTCCAAGTTTTCGAAGGTGTATTTGTGACGCCCCAATCCCAAGGGGTTTTTTTTTGCCAGGCCAAGAGTGCGTGGGTGATGGGATTTTCTATCGTGACAGAATACCTCTATCGTGCGTGCCTAGCCTTGGTGCCCAGCCTTGTAGACTCTTGGCGCCGACCACAGTCACGGGTGTTGTATGGCCTTTAAATGCGCGACGCGGCACGGCGCCACATTGTGCGACAGGCGTCTCTGTGCGTGCTTTCGCCGGCACGGATTTGCGCGATGCCTTGCCCCCGCTGCTCGCGACATATGGTGCTATGTCGTGACGCCGACCCATGTCTTGGAACTTTGTTCGCGACGGAGTTCACCTTATTTGCGACCGAAGCTTGAACAACTCTGTTCGCGGCGTGCTCCTCTTGGCGCTTTCCCCAAACTTCGTGTTGATATGAAAGTACTATGTTGCGACCACAAATCCCATATTAACTTCTGCCATAGCGTAAGAATACTATGTAAGTAACATAAAAATCATCCAAGGCCAAACTGCAATCGCGACACAAAATGCTTTGTCGCTACATGAAATTCTCTTCACCTTAGCAACTTGTGCAAACATAAAAATATTTTATGCGTGACACATAAAAACTCTTAGTCTTAACTAAGAAACTCTGTCGCGGCGTAAAAGCATTGTCGAGCATAAAATCCACCTAAGGCCCCGAATCTATCGTAACCTGAAACACTTTGTCGCGACATAAAATCTGGCCTTGACCAAAAATTATGTCGTGACATAAAAGCACTCATTATGACACCAAAGCCACTAAAAATTTGAAGCCTGTGCAACACGACCTCTTGTCGTGACCATCTCGGTCGCGACATGGAAACCTAATCGCGATGAGGAAGCAAAGCCTTTGTCACAACATGAAAATACTGTCATCCCAGCGACAAGCAAGCCTCGACTTGAGAACCGTAATACTTAACATAGGGAACCCACGTCACGACACGAGTTAGCTACATTAAGCCACACAAAACTTCATGAGCAATACAATGGCCTTTCTGGCATTTCTACTGAACCTCATTTTCCTTATGCACTATAGAAATTATCACAATGGCCTCAACGTAATAAGAGCAACATAAAAATGCAGGGAAAAACCTGTCAAAAAAATTGTATTAAACAATTCAAAATGAGTTTTTTATTACAACTCTTCTCTTTTACATATGAAAATTGGATAAGCGTCGAGTACACAAGGAAATAGAATAAGCCATAATATGGCCTTCTTTACCATTAAGATCTCAAAGTTCCACCTCTGGTGTGCTTCGACTTTGAAAAAATATTTTCCCGGCAGGGTGAGCAATGCCCGATGGGGAATTCTCCTACAAGGGCTACTTACCACCTAAGTGCACATGTAGTGTCACGATTCAATCATTACAAACACATTGAGCAATAACATATGCATTTCTACATGAATGCTCACATGTCATGCCAATGTCTCGAGCCCTCCCTGACTCTCTCACACATGCATATGCCATGTATGAAAAACCTTCATTTCCAAAACAAAATATTTTTGTTTTATATTTCAACTTCTTGAACAGTCTCCGAAAAATCGCTTTATTCAAAAGCCTTATGTCTTTTGTGGGTAATGAACTTTCCAGGTTTTCACTGCGAATAGTACACCTTCGACACTTTAGCCCGGACTTTCCCCACTTTGGATGCATATGTTTGACCAGAATACAAGCCTTTCACTTGAGGGTGTTTATCAGCTAACTGTACTACCAGACATAATTTCAAACCGTGTGACTCTAGGACATTGTCCCTTTTTCAGAGCCCACCATTTAAACACCAAACACAGTGTTCTTTCATGCCATGCACTCACACCCGTTTCACGCGATGCCCTTGTGCATATGCAATGCAGAATGTTATTGCATGTTCTTTCGAGTTATGCATGATAGAGCTACATACGACATTTATTATTCATGGATAATTATGTCAACATAATTTACATCATAATACAACCCGTGTAAATACATCAGTTCGACATATCACATGATTTTCACACACTTGCATGTCATTCAATCAAGCAATAGCACACAAGCGGATCTTCATGTTGAGGACCACAGGAAACGTACACACGGTTTAACATGTCGGTCCATGTCCAGCACCGACACACTACAAAATCATCATACTCAAGCCCGTATTTTCCAACAAGTACAAACTGCTTCAGAACCGCAGTTCTAAGAACATAAAGGACCTAGAAACTGGTCCCTAATTCACCAACAGTTTAATCACAACTGTTCTTGCACTAGCCCAACTATTAGGGCTACACCTCAAGGCCATCGAATGGCCCTTAGACAAGGACTAACCAGAGTAGGGAGAACCCCTACCTCTTAGAGCGCAATCAAGCTCTCTTCCTAACCC
Source organism: Tetrastigma voinierianum (assembly GCA_016808115.1). NCBI lineage: Eukaryota > Viridiplantae > Streptophyta > Magnoliopsida > Vitales > Vitaceae > Tetrastigma > Tetrastigma voinierianum. The sequence goes on along the minus strand of JAEQBH010001894.1, from coordinate 527,091 downwards.
TTCGAACCTCTTGCTTGTTTGAACACTGGAGACTAGTAGATGTTAGACCTCATTTCCTCTGCCTTTTTCTTTCTCTTATTTCTATCTTTTCTCTTCCTTTATCTTTCTTCCTCCATCGAACTGGTTTGGTCTAGGTGGCAGGACCTATAGATCATTGATAAATGGAAATTTCCTATGCCATTTGTCTTTCATGCCCAGTTACCGCCACTATGTATGCGAGAGATAGGGACATGACCTTGGCCTTCATGTACCAGTGTCCACTTATCTGGTGCCACATGGCACGTGTCTTCATGCCAAGTGTCGCCACTTAACATTAGATCCATTAAGCCTCAAAATATATAAAATTCCATTATCACGGTGGCGTCATTCGACGGATTTAGCTAGATTTCACGAACAAGCGCGATGTTGTTTGTGTGGATTAAGCGAATCTAACTTAAAATTTCAGCACTGCGACTGTCTTTAGCCAATGGTAATATAAGTGACACTTTACTCGGACCTCATGATTGTTTTAAACTATTTTAAGGTGCACTTGGAAACTTTCATAATAAGTCGAAAAGTTTCAATGAAATTTTTCGAAGGTTGTATCCATGATTATCATCAAAACATACACCACGGAAAGTGTTCGAAACAATCAAACGACTTCCAAATTTTTTTTCGGAGGTGTATTTTAGACTATTTTTAGAGTCTGCACCTCATAAAATTTTTGTAATAAGCCGAAAGGCTTCAATGAATTTTTTCGAAGGGTGTTTGCATGATTATCTCCAAAACATAGACCTCGGGAAGTGTTCAAAATAGCCAAAAGGCTTCAAATAATTTTTTCGAAGGTGTATTTTTGACTATTTTCAGAGTCTGCATCTCAAAAAACTTTTGTAATAAGTCGAAATGCTTCAATGAATTTTTTCGAATGGTGTACCCATGATTATCTTCAAAACATACGCCCCGTGAAGTGTTCGAAACAGCAAAACGACTTCCAATAATTTTTTCGAAGGTATATTTTAGATTATTTTCAAAGTTTGCACCTCAGAAAATTTTTGTAATAAGTCGAAAAGCTTTAAGGAATTTTTTTTAATGGTGTACTCATGATTATGCTCAAATTCTACACCATTGGGAAACGTTCGAAACAAGCTAAAAGCTTCAAATAATTTTTCAATGATGCATTCAATATGATTCTTCGAAAAATCTGCACTCAGGAAAAGTTTCAAACAAACATCAAAGAAAAGTTTCAATTTTGGGTATCAAGGAATGTAAAAAAAGCTTGAAAATTTCATAAAAACATATTTCTTCAAGAAAATTCCTAATCAAGGAACTCATTATCAAAGAAATCGAAAAATATTCAATTTTTTTTAGCAATACTTCTTTGAGTGTTAGCATCGATATCTACTTCATTATCGTACGATAGTTGCATCAGAAAAAACAGCTGATCAATGGAAATAAGTAACATTCTGCAGATGATAAGTCATTCTATGAAGCTGAAGGTATTAGGGATAGCGGCGTCGAGGGCCAAGATCTACTCGGCATCAGCATTAGTGTGAAGAAAGCTATTGGCGTCGTGTCGGCGACCGACTTCTTCAACACTGTTGATGACTTCTTCTTCAACACTGTTGATGACTTCTGCTTCAACAACTACGACTTCAAGTGGATGCGCAATGACGACGATGACGAACGGTGGAGGAGCAGCGGCGGCTCGACATTAAACTGGAAAAAACGCGGTAACAACGGCAGCGATGTTAGCGGCCACGGTAAATCCTGGATGTCGTTAGTAAACAGGTCGTGACGATGGCACTTGGGAGAAACATTTGAGCTTATCTTACCATAAAGTACTTTTAATAAAAATTATAGGTGTTTGTAAAAGCTTATAAAAATAATTTATGACCCAAATATAAGTCCATTATAACTTATGTCAATAAGCTTCATGGATAAGCTTATCAAAAAAAGCTTATACGGAAATCTAAAAATTGATCATCTTAATGATAAAACTGTCATTATGGCAAAGTAAGTAAAAATTAGGAAAAAATAGAAAATAAATTCAGAAAAAATTATGTACAAAATAGGTAATTTTTTTGAAAAAATTATGTAAAAATAGGAAAAAAATTATGAAAAATAGAAAACAAATTCCGAAAAATTATGTAAAACATAGGTAAATTTTTTGAAAAATTATATAAAAATATGGAAATTTTTTCAAAGAATAATGAAATAATAAAAACAAATTCCAAAAAATAGGTAAATTTGTTTTTTTTAAATAATGTAAAAAAGAGGAAAAAATTATGAAATATAATTAAAAATATAAAAAAATTATATTGATGATGGAAATAATGATATTGATGATGATTTTCTTGATTTATAATTTGATGCAAATCCATGAGCGTTTAGTTTGTTTTGGAACTTATAATTTTTTTGATGATGTGAAGCGTTAATGATGTTTGTTATTTTGTTTTGGAAATGTTTGTGATGATGGAAAACACTAGTGATGTTTGATTTTTATATTTTATGTTCTTTACTTTATTGTATTTTATTATTAGATAAAAACTATGAACAATATTTAATAAAATACATAATTTTTATTTATATTAGAAACGGTGCATATTACTTAAAAAATCCCGTGCCTTGCGCTTCGATTCGCCTTAAATAACTATGAGTTCATGGTATATCACGTTCTAATTTATAGAAATCGTCTCAAATATTTTAATATAGAAAAAAACTTAGAATATTTTAATTTTTTTTAATCTCTTTGATACATATGACATAAAAGTGAAATTGAGATAATGATTCATTAACTATTTTTTATACTATATATTACATTTGAATGATAAATGTTTTTAGTATATATTGAATTCTTACTTTATTTTTAATTTTTTTATCATGGTTTCCTTGATATATAATATTAATTTTTAGTTCTTTAGTTTTTAGTTTTTAATTTTTTTAATTATGAAAATGTTTATTTATTAATGACTTACGATTTATAAGTCAGCACATTATTGTCTTTTCGATAATTTAAGGTACATTATAAGTGCTTGTTTAGTAATGCATCCAAACACCTTAAAATAATACATAAGTGTTTTTGTAACACCCCGAAATATACCCTAACAGTTTTCGAACATGTTTAGGGTATAATAAAAGTAAAAGTATATTTATAAGACAAAATAAAGATAAAATAAAAATAGCAGAACTAGGAATTAATCTGACAGTTAAGTAAATTAATAATTTACCAATTCATGACCAGTCATAATTTACTAAGTTATGCCAAAGTAGGAATATGCATAAGTTAAATTAAGAGTAAAAGAAAGTTGGAGAACCAAGAGTAATAAAGAAGATATTGAGAATGAAATGAGGAAGAAAGAATTATTGGAAGAGACAAGTTGCTTGAAGGAAAGGAGGAAAGTTTCCTCCTTGGAAAGTGAAAATAAAAAAGGGGATAAGATCAAATAAGGATAAGATGAAAAATAAATATCTCATTTTTGGTCTTGGGGAGGAAGAGAGAAGGCAAAAACGGATAGAGAGAAGAAAGAAAGGAAGAAGAAGAAGAAAGAAAGAAGAGAAAAAGAAAGAAGAAAGAAAGAAGGAAAAGAAAAGAGAAGATCACCAGTGTGGAACTATGATTTTGTATGAAAAATAAGGAACTATAGAGAATTTGAATATGGAACTAGGAATATTTATATAAGAAAACTATGGGTGTATGGAATGCTAGATTTTATATAGAAATGTATGGAATTTGGGTAATAGTTTTGTATGGAACATTAAGAAATCTTGAGTATGGAAAAGTATCGAAAGTTTGTGCAATGAGTAATGGGTTTGTCTAGTTTTGGAGTGTAGAAATTATAAATACACAGTTTGGAGACTCCCAAACTCATTTGGTGCAGGGTTGAGTTGAGAGAAAGAGCTCTAAGGCTCCTAGACATGTGTTTTGGGAAGAGTCTAGTTGCAAGTGGAACGAAAGAAATTCCCTACTGGGATCATGGTATCACGTAGCGGGACTTTAGAAACAGTTTTGGGTCAAGAAAACAAGAATTTGTGGCCAAGTCCCTTATGAAGTGTAGCCACATCAATGAAATTGATATTTAGGCTTCCAATTTCGAATTGAACCCCAGCCAGACAAGTTATGAATGCACACTTTCAAACGGTCTAATAAGGTGAGAGAGGAGTCAACGCGAACCTCATGCGGCCGAGAGGTCGACGGACCTCATGCGGCGGTCGAGCGGACTGCCTGCGTGGAAGGTCAGCGGACCCCATGCAACGAAGGTCAGCGGCGGACCACGTGCGGCCCGAGAGGATGAGTGGACCTCTCATGCGGCTGATCGGCGGACACTCATGCCGACGAAGGTCGGTAGGAATCGCCGAGACCTCATGCGGCGGAAAGGTGAGCATACCTCGTAATGCGGCGGAGGAATTGGCCGCCTCATCTGTGAAAATCAGCAGACCTCATCCGATGAGTCAGCGAGACCCACCATCTGTGAGTTGCCGAGACCTGCGTCTGTAGAACTTCGACTTCGTCGGTTGATCGGCTTGTCACAAGTTGACTCGTACCTTGACTCCCAGCGGAAGGTCATAACTTCTTCGTCCGAACTCCAGTCGGGTGTTCTTAAGGCTATATAAACCCATTGAGTCAAAACCATACATATTGCGGAGGATATTAGGTGTCAGGCAGGGTGTTAAGGCGAGCTCGAGGTCGACTCGTCCGAGTTCGAGTTTGACTGCATTATGACCTCCAACCGGAGAAGGTCATAACTCCTTAAGTCAGAACTTTCAGGTGGGTGTTCTTAGACTCTATGGAAAGCCCATTGAGTCAGGCCATTCATATCGAAAGATATTAGGTGTCGAACCGAGGTGTTGGAGACTGGAAGCTCATCGAGGTCAGGTCGGCTGGTCAGTTTTGGATTTGATACGTATGACCTCCTAACCGGAAGGTCATAACTCCTTAGTCGAACTCAGGTCCAGGTGTTTCTTGAACTCTATGGAAAGCCCCATTGAGTCAGAATCATTGATATGTCTGAGAGGATATTGAGTATCTGAACCTAGGTGTTAGACCGAGGTTTACCCAGAGGAATTGGTCAGCTCATCCGATTCGAGTTTGACTACGTATGACCTCCAACCGGAAGGTCATAACTGGCTTCATCAGAACTCCGTTCGATTCTTGAGACTATGTGAAGCCCATTGAGGTCAAGAATCATTCATATGCCTGAGGAAGATAGAAGATTGTCGAACGGGGCTGCGAGGTCAGGTCAGCTCGTCGATTCGAGATTTGACTAAGTAACTGACCTCAACGAAGGTCGCTAACTTTGCCGTCAGAACTCCGTTTGGTGAGTCTTGGACTCTATGGAAAACCCATTGAGTCTGAATCATTCATTTATTTGAGAGGCTAGTAGATGTCAGAAGACCAAGGTGTTGGAGCCTAGTTTACTTAAAATAGAATAGTTTTACCCGAAATTGTACTAATAAGCTTGGTTAAAGATGAATGGGATACATGGTAAGAAAGGATAACAGATATAGACAAGAAATAACAACATAGTAGATTTGATATGGGTAAGTCAATTAGAATACATGATAAGAAAAGAGATAGATATGAACAAAATATAACATAGTGATTGTGTATAAAGGCATATGAAGAAAATAAAATGATAAGAAAGCTCGGAAGAACCATGTTAGCATGATTGCTTAAGACGGATATTAGATGATAAGACATATATGATGATTAACTTCTGCACTCACACTAGTGCTCAGCTGGCATATCACGTGGCAGGGCACGTACATATGATGATGCTTAGCGTATGCATGACTTGATGCTTTGGCACTCTGCTAGTGTTTAGGCACTTCTATTAGTGACGAGACACGTCTCACATTAAAATCTGCGTATTGTATCTTCGGGTATATATATTTATGCAAGATCTCATTCATTCTTTATCTCGGTCGAAGTAAGCGAATGTTTATACGTGTGTATCTGAGATAAGAAAGATAAAAAAAATAAATAGTTTGGACATGAAAGAGTACCTAAAGATTTATTAGAAAAGTCTATGTTCACACTCTATAGGGAGATAGAAACGATGCGATAAAACACAAGTAAAGCGATACAAGTATAGAAATGTATAAGTATATGTCATAAGATATGATAGTCTAATAAAGTACATGAAGATATAAGTTAGCAGGAAATATAAGATGTTACGGGAATGGTACATGTGCGGGAATGATAAGCATGTATGAATGTGAGAATGAGTAAATGCACCCCTTGATAAATATAGGAAGATATGTATTGTAGAAATGTGAAGGCCGTGATATGACTCGGATATGAGCGAATCACAGTTTAAAGTAATGATGAGTATATGTTGCAGCAATCATGATAACAATAGTTATTCATGTATATGAGATATGTACAGAAAATGTAATAAAGTTGCACAGTAATCGATAAGTAGAGATAGGTCAACTATACCTATTAAGTATAAGTCTGCTTGGGTATACAAGTTATGTTACGATGCTCGGTGGGTTTGAATTAGATGACATAGATCCGTTTGGATCCGCGGTGGCCCCGAAAGGGTCTGCAGTATAACCGAGACGCTTTATAAGATGATCATTGTCTTGTCTGATGATAGCGACGCCTCGGAGCTAATAAGACCAACGTAATACCGAGAACGCGATGATGCGACGCCTAGAACGCGACCAGCATTTCGCCGCAGTGAGTACAACGCCTTCGGGCCACTTATAGACCAATGTTTCTGAGTAAGTACAACGCCTTGAACCCATATAGTTTCCTTTATCCGCTTCTAAGGTTTTATGCGGGCATGAAACATAAAACAAATGATTTGAAATATGACATACAGACATGATATGATATGAGAAGCATAACCTTGCTGTGTGATGATAAGTTACATAACATGAGATTATACGATCCGACATGATATATGAAAATGTAGAATGTAAAATGATCTGAAAAGTTAATATGAAAGTAATATGAAAAGTAAAACAGGAAAGCATTATATGAAAATATTACATGAACAGTACATGAATACAATATATGAAATGAGTATATGAACACAGTACATGAATAGTACATGATAACAGTATATGAAAACATAACATATGATTATGAGTATATAAGCACATGAAAGTAATATATGTATAAGAATATGACATACCTGACATAGGTTATGTGATATAGATATATAATAGACATACCTAATGAATAGATGGAACACACTATGACCACATGATAGAAAGGCATAAGTACTAGAGCGATAAGATAAGTAAAAGTTGACAAAACACGGGAATATAGTGGCCAAGCATAGATCGGAGATATGTAGACAGAAGAACATATGACATGTAAAGTAATGTAAAGATGATAAGTAATATAAAGTTATATGCATATGTATAAGCTTGTGATGATCACCATTGGGTGGTTTTCCATGCCCATGTTCCCACTAGCGTAAGGCTTATACGGGTGTTCAATCCGTGTAGGTACGACGAGGAAGACAAGGATAGAGGACAAGACATCCAGCCAATGAGAATGGGTGGCTCGAGAATGGTGCTCATCCCTTGCTTTGCTTCGCGATCTGCAGTATTTTGTATTAGAAAAAAAAAAATGTACATGTATAAGTAAATGAGACTCGGTATATGTGTATAGATTCGATGGACACCACTACAGAGTGGCGGTTCTTTGTAAATGAAAATGATTTTGTTATTAAATTGTTTGCATAACCACCAGTACAAGTCCGACTCCCGAGAAAGAAGCAATTCGATGAGTCCCGTTATGTAGTCTCGCGCCCAGACTCGGTTCGGATCCGCCATTCGGGTCGGATCAGGAATGAGGGCGTGACGGTTTTTTAAAATATAGATCTAAACACAAATTGCTTATTGAATAAAGTACTTATGAAATAAGTTCTCATCTAATAAGATTTTATAAAATAAGTGTTTAATTAAGTCATATCCCCAAACAGGGACAAAATATATTATCTTAATGATAAAACTGTCATTTAGACAAATTATGTAATAAATAGGAAAAAATAGAAAATAAATTCCAAAAAAATTATGTAAAAATAGGTAACAAATTTTTGAAAAAATTATGCAAACAATAGGAAAAATTATGAAAATTAATAAAAAATATAAACATGATGATGCTTTAATGGGACTAGGAGTGGGCGTGTTTTGGGGGTCCATTGAAATTTTGAATTTGGAGCGCCATTAGGCTGGTCTGAGCTCGGATATGGCTCTCCTCTGCAAAAGAGACAAGAGGAAGAAAGAAGGAATTGGAGGCTTAGCCAGTGGACACAACTTGATCACCTAAGTCGGTTTCTTTATGTTGAAAGGATGGAGTGCTTGGAGGCGATGTGTTACCTGGCCTTTCTGCAGATGGGAGTGACATATTTATAGTATATGTTTTTCCCAGTTGGATGGTGACTAGGATTCTTTCCCATTGGACGAGAAATTTTCTGCCTTTATCAGTATCGGATTCAATAAGGGATATCGAAGGAATAGTTTATTTGGAATTATCTTTCTCCATGGTGAAGATCGCTTGATACATGATGAAATTGTTTATCACGAATTATCTTATTTTCCTTGTTGGTGAGATTTAGTTGGATTCGCAGGATAAGATATTATTGGGGATTATCCTACTTCCTTTTATTAGGGGATTGGTTTAAATCGCAGAATGTGACCACCTTATCCATGTTAGGCTTGCTGTGGTGGCGGGTGACTCTCGTTTTTGGGTTGGCGTCAGAGACTTGGGTGTTTCATTGGATTCGTCTCTTCTTTGGGCCTGGCGAGTGGGCATGCGCGCCTATTTTTCAAACCCTATCAGTTGCCCCCCAGCCCTTGTGTACGGTATGCATGGGCAAGGGCTGTATCATTTCTCGTATAGGGTGCAATTTCCACGTGTCTGCTCGGGGCTGGGTTAGTTAAGGCTTTGTCGCCATTATACGTCTTGTGATATTGACTTTTGGTTTTTGGCTCATTTCTTAATTCTTTGGAGTTTCCATACACTTCCTTAAGTGGCGACACCCTCGACCCGTTTGCCTTGTAGCCTTACTGAGTCAGGGCTTTCACTTGCAAGTATGGACTTCCCTTTTCCTTAATTAATACGAACCTTACATTGCATAGTCCTTTTACGGTCTTTTCTTGAGATATTTTCTTTGTTTTATTCAGGACCGCTGCGTCTTTCTTTCTTGGGTGTATTTTGAACAATTGTAGTGCTAGTTGATTAAACTGGATTTTGTTCTCACTACTTGCTATCATTGTATGGTGCAGGTCGCTCTTCTTCTGCGTATCGGGTGACTATTCGAGCATTCTTGGGTTGCGTGGGGCGGTGGCACTCGGGCAGTTCGATCGAGTTGATCTTCGGACGCCCAGGAGGCCTATTCCTTGAATAGGGTAAGGGAAAAGTCAGCGGATCGAATACCCTAGGGATTGAATATCTAAGGTCCTCCGTGCGGAATGCTCTGGGTGCCAGAGACTGCGGTCGGACCTATGTGGAACCACTATGACCCCGACCTCTTGTGGCGTCCGGAGTCGGTCCCACGACGTTTTGACCTAATATGTGGTTCGAGTACCTAGATGGTGTGCTTCTTGGTGGCCTTTGACAGCGGTGCCCGTTTCTCACCCTTTATTAAAGGAGTTTGCGGCACTTCAACGTCACATCCTTCTCGACTCGCCCGATTCTTTGGGGTATTTTGGTTGGGCTATTAGTTTCTTCAAGGCGAGGCCTTAGTGTTCCCCGGTGTGGCTTTGTTCCTTGATCTTTGCTTTCAAAGACATGAAGAGCTTCCTCTATTTTCTGGCGTACGTGCTCCTGGTATTCAGATCTTATCCTCCGTAGGCTTTTGAAGGGAGCGTTACTTCTTAGATCCCACCGGCCGCAGTGGTGTGATCACCTCTTGACAGGATGATACAGGCGTTCGGTTGTGGACCACCTGAACAATCTATGTGGTAATTCTTTGTTTTGGTATAGTCTTTGCCAGAGCCATTGGGAATCCTACAGTGCGGCGTGTTGTTGTTGCTTCTCGGTGCTCGACCGTCTGACCCAGAAGATAACATTATAGCGGGAGTTGGCTGCGTGTTCCTCGCGCCCTCTGCGGGTTGATCCGTCGGATATTCTGGCCCTCGAGCTTCAGTACTCTGCTCTGCGCTCTGAGGCCTTCACCTCCTTCTATAGAAAGTCTCTCCATTAGACCTTTACACATGAACGCTGAGGGAGGCTTCGAGCTGAGTGGAAGTGGCGTCTGCAATCCCAGGAAGCGTGAAGCTTGAAGCTTTGGACTACGTTGAGAAGGCCAGATCAGGCTTGGGCAAGGTTCCGAAGTGGGCGTCTTCTCTTCCCCTTCTACCCCACTTGGGTTTGAATGTCGGGAGTGGGATTTGTCGCCTCTGGTGGGACCCCAAGTTTTGAGTTCGCAACTTGGGTTAAATACCATTTGCGAAAATTAAAAACTCCTCGGGAAGAAATTTGTTGGCGTAGTTGGAGGTCATGCCCATTACTGTCTGGAATCCCCCTGCGTAGAGTGTTAAGCCACCTTCCTCGAGGGCGGAAGAGTTGAAGAGGAAGGGCTCAAACTGATGCGAGATATCTGGGAGCCTAGCAGCGGCGGCGTGGTCTCATCCATCCTTAAAGATTAGGCCTTAAGGAATTCGGGTCTTGTTGCCCGTTTAGGAGCATTAGCTCTCTTTGTCCTCCCGGTTGCCTCTGTAAGTTCCATATCTTCATGCGTGTCGGTGAACTTTGAGTTGGGTGTTGATTTAGTGTTGGAGTGCGATCTTCAGTTGGATGTAGCGGTGGCTACTCATTTAAAGAGTTTGGCTAAAGGCCAATCTCGCGAAGGCCATGCCACTTAGAAAGTTTACAAAGCGAGGTGGCTTCCTTACCACAGTGAGGGTGTGGGGATTGGGACCGGGTGCAGCTTTATGACCGGATGCGAAGTGAAAGCAGAATGCGATTTGAAGCATACGGTCGGCGCTACGCCGGCGAGGAGTAGAAGGATGAGCTAGAAACGGCAGACGACCGAGAAGAGGCGAGATTTGTGATTCGGGATGAAATTTGAATTTGTACAAAATGACTTCTTCGGAGAGCCGGGGATGGGGCTATGATCTACCGTCCCGATCTTGAGATGGTCGGGGATGAGCTTCTTAATTCTAGAGCGGGTACAACGGGGGTCCCCAGAGGAAAGGCGCGTGCGGCTAGAGATGAGTTGCGCGATAAGACAACGTTCTTTGGATGGAGCTGTCATGAGCTTCCCGGGCTATGAGCTCGTCGACGCTGTGAGGAGTCTTGAGTGAGGCTGCGTGGGGACCTTAAATCGACAAATAGCAGTCATTTCGGAGGATGAAGTTATAGGAAGATTGTGGGACGGGCACGTACTCGATGAACTACGGGTGGCTTGCGCTGGAGAAGGTTGCTAATGTTTGTCGGAACCGGACTTCCAGCCGACATCCCAAAGTGTGGGGAGGCGAAGTCCCTCTGCGTGAGACTGATACGGAGGAGCCGGATACTTAGTCGGTCCTACCCTTCTTCGTCCTCGGCACCTTCCTCGTGTTTTGATCTCTCACCGTGTCTTCCTTTCAGCGTCTTGTATTCTTTTTTGTTGGGCTTGAGACCTAGGACATATGTAGCCTTTCCCTTAATGAATACTTCTTTTTAAAATTTTTTTTTTTATTTTACCACTTTCGCTTCTACAGTGAGTTCAGCGATGATGAATCGGCTCCTTGGGTACGCGTAGTGCAGATTGTCGGCCGAGTTAAGCATCTAAGTTGGGCGGTTGAGCTCCTTTGAAACTCGTTGGCGAGGCTTGAATTTGAATGCTGGTGAGAAGCGGCTCTTGTTTATGGCTTGAAGCGAGTAATTTGACTTCTTAGCTGAGTTATTGGAAACTACGGGCGAGGCCTTGTGGCGATCTTTGGCGACTATTGGCACCGATTGCATCTTTGTGTAAGTAGTTGAACTCTTTGTGAAGCTCTTGAGCTCCCCGATTAATACTTAAAGTGCAATTTTGAACCACATATTAGACTGGGTTTTGAGTACTTTTCTTTGCCACATTGCAATCATGTCATTGCTACAGTGTAGTGTTCTAGTCTTCTTAGTAGCACTTATGCCTTTTAGGGTATTTTTGGTTGTTTGCGGAGCTTTGCTCACTTTTTGGGTCAATCTCGAGTCAAATGAATCATGAAGTTGGAAATTCAAGTCTTAGCCATCAACCTGCCCAAGAATCAATGAGAAAAGTAAACGAAATGAAAAGAAAATGTGATCTTGATTGAAGGGCGGGGATGAAAACGTGAAGGATCAACGATCACGAGGAATTTTAAGCTAAGCTTATGAAAATTTTAAGCTAAGATGCGAAAATTTATAGCAAGCGAAGAATATTCATAACTAAACAGCTTACAAGATTAAGCTGAACGCTCCAGATTTATTAACCTTGTTCATGGCGAAAATAATTGATTTCGCTTCTCAAAAATTTATGGCAATTATTAATAGCGGTGCTCATATAAACGAGAAATTTCTTGTTTAAGCTAGGCACAGTCGATTTAAGCTGATTCAGCGAGAAATTCCTCGAACCTCTAGCAAGGAAATTTGATGCTATAAATCATGCTTGTAATTAATGTGACCGCCTCGAGCTTGGTGTATTACTTAGTAATCTATAACTTAGCCAATTTCATGGTTTTTGGTATTTTCATACCTTGAGAGCTATATAAGCCCCTCTTGTTTAGTAACCTAAGTAACAATTGAAACAGCTATACGTGGAGAAGATATTTTTTTGTAGTTTTATTTTTATGAAATAAAGTCTTTTATTTGGGTTTTGCTTTCTTTCTCTGCTTCTCTCTCTTCTTTCTCTCCCTTTTCCCGGTGCCAAACATACCTCTTGAGGATGACAACTCAGGATGCTTGTGGCTAAGCCTCCTTCTTTGAAGAGGAAGGAGCTAGCTTGGTGGTGGGGCATATGCATGTTGTTCTCTTTACTAAAGCTACAATTGGTGTGTTTGTAAGCCTTGTATTTTCAAAGCATGGGTTTATAACATTGAATATCATTAATTTGGCCCGATACTCTCATGCTTTGAATCCGATTTTTGTATTCGATTAAGGGAAGGAATCTTTGTGAGTTCTTTAGATGGTCTTTCTGAGCCTCTAAATGATATTTATATGTTAGGTTTCTCAAGTAGGGTTGCATAGCATTTAATGTATTGATTTGTGAATCTCTCATGCTTTAGGATGGTATTCTTTGAGATGGTCTTCACGAGCTAGATGATAGCTAAATGTTGGGGTTTTTAAAATAATTCATAGCGCATGCTTCTGCTGTATTGACTCAAATGAGGTTGTTTCATGGTGAGGTTGCTAGTTAAACATAGATCAGGTTAGCCGTGGGTATAGGTTGCATGTGCTAACATAGAAGGATAAACAGGGGACCTTGTTTGCCTAACTTGCAAGTTAGTAACCTAATTCTTCAAAGTTAACTTTTTTCTGCTAACTGGGTTTTTGCAGTGTCGGTTCCACTCAAACCATTTCCACTGTTTTTAAACACAAATCCAAAGAGTCCAAATAAAGCCTTACTGCCGTGCATATACAAGCCATTTCTAGGATAAAGCCATCCCCGTCCGACCTTAGACCACTATCTTTGCAGTAGCTTATTTCTGGCGATGGGCTCAGGTATATAAATGTGTTGATTCGGCTCGGCCCTGCGTGGCATGAATCGGCTCAGCCCAGGCCTTGTGTTTGAAGCTGCGAAATTTTGAAGCCGACTCTTAAATTTATATGGCACAGTGTAGAGTAGTTGAACTCTTCAAAGTGGCTGCTAGGCTCCGGCGTGAGCATGTTGGTGAGCACCCTAAAGTGAAGCCCGACTCTTAAATTTTATACTTTAGCGAGTAATTGAAGCTCTTAGTGAGATTCTGCCCAGAGCTCAGTATTTGAGCCTTATTGCTTCAGCGCCTAGGCTGGCCAAACTCTTAAGTTGTATATTTGTGTAGAGTTGTTGAAAGCTCTTCAAGCGAGCTATTAGGCTCTGGCCTTTGAGGCCTTGTTGGCCCAGCTGTCTTGACGCTCTTAGGGTGCGTAACTTGTGTGAAGTAGTTGGGCTCTTCGGGCGAGCAGGCTCCGGCGAGGCCTTGTTGCCATTAGCCGCCTAGGCTGGAGGCGGCTCTTAGAGGCTGCGTGGCACGTAGCCAAGTAGTTGAGCTCTTCAAGGCCCGAGCTCTTGGTTTCTACTGGCAACGGGCCTTGTTGGCTGAGCGACTCTTAGGCTCGTGGCTGTGTGGGAAATAGTTGAGCTCTTGATTGAGCTGCGGGCTCCGGGCATTGAGGCCTTGGTGGGCCCGACTGCGAGGTGAGCCGAGCTCTTAAGGTACACATGGCACATGTAGAGTAGTTCAGGCTCTTCAAACCGAGCTCTTGGGTTCGGCGGCGAGGCCTTGTGGCTGAACTACCCGGTGCTAAGGCGACTCTTAAGTGCATGGCTTTGTGTAGAGTAGTTGAGCTCTTGGCCCGAAATTTCTTGGGCTCCTGACCAGCGAAGACCTTGGTGGCCCCAGATTGCACGAGGTAGGCGGCTCTTAGAGGCTGCGTGGCACGTGTAGAAGTAGTTAAGCTCTTGAGCCCGAGGCCTCTTGCTGGGCTCCCAGCGCTAAGGCCTTGTTAGGTACAGGCTGCTGAAATTTGAGGCCGGCCTCTTGAGGCTGCGTGGTGCGTGGCAGAGTGGTTGAACTCTTGAGCCCGAGGCTGCGGGCTCCGGGCCCGGGCCTTGTTGGTACAAACTTCTTTGGTAGGCGGCTCTTAGATTTGCATGGCACGTGTGGGAGTGGATTGAGCTGTTCAATGGTATTGGGCTCAGCATTTGAGAGCCTTGTTGGTGGCCCCCTTTGTCTTGACCCGACTCTCAGTGCATGTTTGTGTAAGTAGTTGAGCTCTTGAGGCCCGAGCTCTTGTGCTCCGGCGACGAGGCCATGATTGGGTGCAGCTTTGGTGGTCGACTCTCTTAGGCTGCGTGGCTGTGTGAAGTAGTTGAGCTCTTCAGCGAGCTACTAGGCTCTTGGCCCCGAGGCCTTGTTGGTGACTTGAGTTGAGGCTTGACTCTCTTAAGGCTGCGTGGCACAGTAGCCAAGTAGTTGAGCTCTTCGGGGCGAAATTTCTTGGGCTCCGACCCGAGGCCTTGTTGGTGGCTTACTGGCTGGTGACTCTCTTAGGAATTTGCATGGCTTGTGAAACCAGTTGAGTTTGAAACCTTTGAGCCTTGTTGGGTGAAGCTACTGAGCTAGGTGACTCTTAAGTTGCATGCTTTGTGTAAATAGTTGAGCTCTTCAAGGCGAGTACCTAGGTGCGGCCGTTTGACTTCTAATTCTTGGAAAGACCTTGAGGTGTCTTTAATCTTGGTTCATGGAGGGTGGAAGCGATTACTCGAGTTCTCGGTGCTTTGCCTTCTTATAAATGGTGGCTCCATTGCTATGAGCCATGCTGAATGTGCCCCTTCTGTGCGTAGCGAAATGCGTGCGAAATGGAAGCCCAGAGGCCCAGTCGTCTTCACCACGAGATCACTTCCAGGGATTACAGTTCGCTCACCATTGGACACTCTACTTTGTGGGGTTGTGTTTTTCCTAGTCTCCCCTTTATGGGGTTATGTTATTCCACCAGCCGTCTTGAGAATGCGTCCGAGAGCGGTACACTTTTTGTGCCGCTTTTCTTATTTTCTCTTCTTCTTTCTCTTCCTCTCCTTTCTTCTTCTCCTTCTTTTTCATTCTCTCCTCTTTTCTTTCTCCCTCTCTTCCACATCTCATTCTCCCTTTTTCCTTTCCTTTCGCACAAACTCTTTCCATCCCTTTCTTCTTCTCACCCATCCACCTCTTGAGGTTTTTTATTTTATTTTTAAGAGGCTTGCTTATCTTGTGTACTCGAGTGTAAGGGATGACATTACTGATTATGAGTAGATATAGCAGTTTGGAATAAGGAATTTTTCCTTTTGAATCATGAACTTGCACATTCGATGTATTTTCATTTCTTGCACATTTATATAGTAAAAGCCCCATTTGAAACGTCTTAACAAAATAACAATAAACATAGTTAGTCATCCAGCGATAATGCTATTTGGGTACAAACGAGGTCTATTGGCTAGCTTAAGGTGTTCAACATTCAAGGCGTGATGCATAACTTTTCCTCCTCCGTGCAGGTTACGTAATTGCCAGTCGGCGCTACGAAGATATGATGTAAGGCCCTCCCGGATGGGTCCTAGTTTTCCATGTGTTGGATTCTTCGCTTCTTTGGAAGGAGCTTTCAAAACTAGGTCTGACTTTTGTAACTCTGGGTTTGACTTTTTAGTTGTAATACCTCGCGAGTCTTCCTTTGAAGTAGTCTTGAGTGCGCTTTAGGACTGCTCGCTTTTATCCCCAGAGTCGAGTGGCGGAAGCCTCGTCATTGTGTTCCCACACTTGCCCGGTCGATCCTTGGGGACTTTGTGACTCGACCGAGAATTTGCCGCAGTGCGAAGCTGGAGTGAATGGGGTTTCTGGGTTCTTGACTTGTAGTCTGTGGAGCCCATAACACCCCTCGGGTAGGTATTCACCCATTTTGCTAGATCTTCCAATTTGGTCTTCAATCTTTGCCTTGAGGTTCGTGGTGACTTACGTGCGCCCCGTTAGATTACGGATGTGCCGGGGACGAGTAATAATTCTTGATCCCAAGCTCGGCACAAAAATCCCTAAACCTAGCGTTATCAAATTGCTTTCCATTGTCTGATACCAGAGCTCTTGGGATACCAAACCTGCATATTATGGCACACCACACAAAATTACGTGTCTCTTGTTCTGTGATTGTGGCCAAAGGTTCGGCCTCAACCCATTTGGTGAAGTAATCTACCGCGTGATGATGGGTACATCGGCCTTCCTGTCAGGCAGAGGTCCCAACATGTCCGAAGCCCCAGCATTGGAAGGGCCGGGGGGCTTGTGGTAGCGTCGGGAGCTCGGATAGAAGGAGAATTTTGGTGTGCTCTGGCGGATCTTTCATTTCCTGACTAGGTCGGTTGCGTCTCTGGGCATTGTGGACGATAATATCGCTTGCCAAACTTTCCTGCCCATGCAGAGCTCGGAGTGTGATTTCCTTGCCTTCATGCAACACCCTTAGTACATAGTTAAGCGTCTCCCATGATGCATTTAAGGATGGGTGTGAAAACCCGCTTGTAAAGGTTTCTATGATTACTGAATCCGGGCCGACTCGCCCTGGGCCTTAGCGGCCTCTGGCCGCCTGCAGATATCCGTCTATTAAGTAATCCCAAATAGGGTCCATCCAACTCGGTTCGGACCCGATTAGGGTGACTTCCTCGCTATAGAGATCTATAGAAGGTCTCCGCGAAGGTATTCGATATGCGTCGCTGCCGAGGTCTTCTTGTGAGGTCATGCACTGGGCAAGGCATTGGCTCGGGAGTTCTCCGCTCTAGGTGTCTGACCTGGACCAACACGAACTTTTTCAGTAAATCCCGTACCTTTTTGAGGTATAGGATCATTTTTCCACTTTTGGCCTCGTAGGTGTCTTCTATTTGTCTTACTACCAGCTGGGAGTCGCCACTCCTGCCGGTCAACTTCCATCAATGGGCGAGGCTCGAGGCTAATCATGACGACCTCACACTGCGTGGGCCAAGATCGGAGGCTTGAATCCGACCGAGCGTACTCAATATCTATTCCTTCCGGGAGGTCAGATTAGACCGGCCGTCTGCATTCATGGCCCCGCTCTTACGCAGAGTCTCCAGATGGGAGGTCACTGTCAGTTCGAGCGTCTCAGAGTTTTGGCTGAGGTGAATTCCATGACGGTCCGCTAAGACCTGCCCTTTATCAGGCTAATGAGATTTGATGTCGAACTCGGCTGATTCTATGGCCCAGCTCCCATCAACCTTCCCGAGGTCTCCGACTATGTAGCACTTGCTTCATCTGGACATGCAGGCCCGAATCAATGGTACGAGCCCCGAAAGCAAGCGGCGAACTCGGGCTCGCGCTACTAATGCCAAGATTTTCACTCTCCATCTGGTACCTCTCCTCCGTCCCCGCAGCTCCTACCGCACAGTAAACCGGCGCCAGACTCTGGCCTTTGTCCCCGACGAGACACCGTCGAAGTCCGAAACCGCTTAAGTATAGAGCTGCAGGAGCTCCTTCGTGAGGGGCTCACCAGAATTGTGTGTGGAGCTCAAATATGTCTTTAATGCCGAGAACGCCGCACCCTCAGATCCCATTGAAAAGCCTTTAAAATTGGAAAAAAGCAATGACATTTATCACTTGCCCTGGATACGAATCGACTTAAAGCAGCAATCCTTCCCGTCGACGGACTCCTTTATGCTTCGATGGCGGCGATGTCGAAAGTATAACCTTATTTTGTCCTGATTTTCCCAATTCCTGTTGTTGACTATGAAGTCTAAAATTCTTCCTACCGATAATTCGAAGGCACACTCACCGGATTCAGCCTTCATGTCAGACTCTCTCGTGATCCTGGAACCCTGACAGATGAGCTACGTGGAAGTTCTAAGAAAGGTGGATCACCAACATGTCATCTATGTACACCTCCATGGTTGTTCCATTTGCTTCGAACATCCCCGCTTACCAAATTTAATAAGTAGCTCCTCGCTCTGAAAGCCTAAAAAGGCATCACACTGATAAAGAATAGTTCCCGCCTGTGACGAACGAGGTCTTTTCGTCATCCGATCCATGTCGATCCGTCAGAGTCTCTGAGAAAGCATCCATAAAACTGAGGAGTTCATGGCCGACTGTAGCATCTTCGATGAGGTCGATTCGCTGCAAAGGGAAACTATCTTTTGGGCATGCCCGCTGACGCCTGCGGAAGTAGATGCAGAGCCGCCACTGGGCCGCTCGCTGACGAAAGTACGACGCTCTCTCTCACAACCATTCAGATATTCCACTCTCTGACGCTCCAAATTTATGCGGAGTTTGGCCGACCTCCCGTTGATCGCTACTTTCCGTGCGGCTTCCTTCTCGCTGACCGCTTCATACGGCCGATGTTTAGCCTATGAGTGATTATCAGGTTAATTCCTCCCATATCCGCCCGCCCATGCAAAGACGCCTTTGTTCGCTCTCAAGAAACGTAAGGGGCTTTTAGGTCTTTCATGAGCTCGAGCCGATGTAGCGAGGTGTTCGGGTCGTCACCAACGCATATAGGTTCCAGCCTTCCGGTGCTCAGTTAGGTGTGCACCCGTCGCGCATGTCGAGCCAGTCCGTATATGTTATCGATCGCTTTTGCTTCATGGATGCCAGGTAGCATTCCCCTCGGCCACGCTGCTGGTCTCCTCGAACCATTCCTACTCCGCCATGGTAGGAAACTTGATCATCAGCGTGGTAGCGGAGGGAACGCCTCATCGCATTAAGAGAGGGTGTGCCTCAACATATTATAGCCGATGGGCGCCTACCAAGAGGAATCTCGCTGCTGCCGCCGTTGTAATGGGGTCTCCTAAGGTGAGCACTAGTTACATCGAGCCCAAGGGTAACGCTTTTCTCCGTGAGAACCCTCGCAAGAGGTGCTGACAGTTCCAGCTTTCCTCCACGCCCATCTTATCGAAGGCCGAGGCGAAGATGATGTCGGCTGAACTCCCGTTGTCGACTAGGACCCGATGAACCGTTTTTTAGCCACAATCGCCCGTATTACCAAAGGGTTGTCATGGGGGTGCTGGCATCCTTCCAGATATGAGTCCAAGAATGTTATGGATGTGTCGAGGCGAGGCAGTTTGGACACAGCTTGCACCTCTATTAATTTCTGACCCGAGGCCGCTGCACGGGCCTTCCGTCGAAATGATTCTCCTCCCGCAAATCCCCCGAGATCATGGATTTCCCCTAAGGTCACATGCTTGGGCTTGTTGCTCACGAGGTGGGCGGCGACGCTGAGCCTCAGCTCAGCCCGACTCGTGGCCTCGATTCAGAGCCTGATTCTGAGGTGCTATGAAGCGTCGGAGGTATCCACGTCGACCAGTACTCTATTCTTTCCCGAAATAGAATAATCATCCGCGGCGACACCCGTAATCCCTATGGAACTCTACAAGATATGGTGTTATCTTCGGGCGGGTCTCGACTTCATCCGATGGCCACCCTCAAGAATCAGCTTCAAGCTGACCCCTTCGCCAAGCAAGACCTCGGCACCGTGGGCTGGCGTGAATCACGAGGTGAATAATGCCGTCGCCGCCGAGCCGAGGTGGACCTGTGACGATCTCTCGAGGCTTCCACGTTTTTCGAGACTCCATCTTTTTCGAGACCTCCTGGCCAAGCTATTCTTTTCGGGCTCCGCCCCCCGTCGTCATCGGGTCCCACTTTTTCTTGCATGGGTCGAGGAGCTCTTCGATATGAGGGCTTCTTCGCCATTAATGTACTCCGCTGCATGAGCACCCCTCACCATGCCATTGAGGGCTTGAGAAGGAAAACATCAAATCTTTCGACTACACCTAGTCAAAGAATGAACGCGTGATCGCGAATCCTTCGTCATATATCTACCTTAAAGATTCACTGGGCCAACCTCTCAACATAAGACTCAAAGTTTTCGGGAGCTCGCTTGATGGTCAGCAGATGGCACTGTTTCTCAGGGGATGTTCCACCCATGAAGTGGGAGACGAACGCAATGCATGCACCTCTCTAAACGAGGAGATCACGCGTGCTTCCGTTGAACCAAGCCAAGGGTCAGGGCTCTTTAATGTGGATAGCGAAGCTCAGATCGCACAGGTCCTAATACCCACAAACGATTTGACTTTTGTAAGTGTTGAGGATGATTGACTGATCTCCGGGCACCATCGAACGTCGACTCAGGGTATCAAACTTGTTTGAAGAGGAAGCGAGCACTTTACCAGAACTGGGTGACTCGCCCGTCGCACTGCGTCCATAGCTGTCGTGGAGCTTCGTCTCTCCTTACAACTCTTCACGTACAGTTCCTACTGGAGGCTCTCAACCTTGCTCCCATGATCGCTTCTCGTCCCTTGGCCGAGGGTGGCTAGCCTTGCTCCCGACATGCCTCGAGTGCTGCTCAAGGCCCCCATCCCAGGGCTGGGCGCGGCCCATGCCCCGGCCCTACTGACTCTCGTCTGCTTCCGCCGCCTGGGAGTGCCGAGGTCAGGCCGTCCTTCATGAGGGGTGATGCTATGACCTTCCTAAGTCCGTCGTGCCTCCCGGGCATTGTATCTACCGGTGAGTTGCTTTAACCTCCTATTAAGCCATCGGGTGGCGCTGAGTGCCCCACCTCATCCGTATTAGCTTGCATCGCTTCTAACACGCCGGAGGTCTTACTATCCGCACGCGGTCCAAAGATCTCTTCGTGGATCGGGCGTTGCTCTCGCCATGGTTCCCGGTTGATACCATCAAGAATCGAAATCAGTCTTTACTTGTAAATAACCGGCTGCTCTACGGCATAAAGGCCAACCACTGATGCCTTTTCAACCGTGACTGGCCGAAAGGCACGGTCGCTGGTCGGACTGAACTCGCCGCTGGCTGGTCTGCATGCTCCAGATATGGCTCTCCTCTGCAAAGACAAGAAAGAAGAAAGGGTCGGCAGGGGCTTTGCCCGTGGCCGCTCCGATGCCTAAGTCAGTTTCTTTCTGAGAGAAAGGATAGATTGCTTAGAGGGCGAATGTGTTGCCTAGCGTACCTTTCACCGATGGGGTGACCTGATATTTATAGTATATGTTTTTCCCAGTTGGATGGTGACTTTGTATCTTTTCCCTATCGGATTTGTGATATTTTCTCGCTTTTATCTATGATTCGATTCACAAGTGATTCATCAAGGAATAATTTATTTAGAATTATCTTTCTTCCTTATTAGTGAGATCCGGCTTGATCTGCATGATGAGCTGTTTATCACGAATTATCTTATTTTCCTTGCTGGTGAGATTTAGTTGGATTCGCAGGATAAGATGTTATTAGGGATTATCCTACTTCCTTATCGGGGATTAGTTTAATTCGCATCGTGGGCCTTCTACTCTATCCATGTTATCACCAGGGTGAGCTTGACTGGCTCTCGCAGGCCGGCCGAGACTCGGGTGTTTCATTGAGCCTGCCTTCTTCACCGCGAGGGCCTCGCGCCTATTTATCAAACCCTATCAAAACAAATGAAAATTTATGCAACAAATAGGTAAAATTTTTGAAAAAATTATTTAAAAAATAGGGTAAATTATGAAACATAATTAACAATAGAAAATATTCTATTGATGATAGAAATAATGATATTGATGATGATTTTATTGATTTAGAATTTGATGCAAATCCATTAGTGTTTAATTTGTTTTAGAACTTAAAATTTTTGTGATGACGTGAAGACAACATGCTTAAGTATTTATTTCAAATATCACATGCATTTAAAAAAGCATTAGTAATGTTTGATTTTTATGTTTGATGTTCTTTACTTTATTTTTATTTTTCTTATTAGATAAAAACTATGAACAATATTTACTAAGATATATAATTTTTATTTATATTAGATATGATGCGCATCACTTAAAAAAGCCTGCGTCTCAAGGCCCTAAGAGGCTTTTGCGTCTCGATACGCCTTAAATAACTATGAGTTCATGGTACATCACATATCAATTTATCAAAAACGTCCCAAAGATTTTAATGAAGAAAAAAACATAGAATATTTTAGTTTTTTATATGAAACAAAAATGAAGTGGAGAGAATGATTCATTAGTTGTTTTTTATACTAGATATTACATTTGAATGATAAATGTTTGCAGTATATAGTGAATTTTTACTTTATTTTTAATTTTTTTTATCATGGATTCGTGATATATATAATATTAATTTTTAGTTCTTTAGTTTGTAGTTTATTAAACTTTTTAAAAATGATGACAATTGTTTATTTATTCAAACACTTCAATTTTATAAGTACTTATGATGGTCTTTTTAGTAATTTCAGCTGTTATAAGTGTTTGTGTAGTAATGTATCCAAATACCTGAAAATAATGCATAAATGTTTTTAAAGTATGCATACAAACACAAATTGTTTATTGAATAAAGTATTTATGACATAAGCTTTCATCTAATAAGCTCTTATAAAATCAGTGCTTAATTAAGCTGTTTATCCAAATAGGGAAAAAATCGATTATCTTGAGGACAAAACTGTAATTATGACCAATTATGTAAAAAAAAAAGAAGGATAAAATATGAAAAAATAAAAAGAAATTCCAAAAAGTTATATAAAAATAAGATAATTTTTTTTGAAGAACTGTAATTATTTAATAAGATATATAATTTTTTATTTATATTAGTGTGGTGTGCATCACTTAAAAAGCCCGTGCCTCAAGTGCGTTTTTTGCTCTTCAAGGCCCCAGAGGCTTTGCATCTCGATTACCTGTATAAATAGTATGAGTTCCTTTGGTATATCGCGTTCAAATTTATAAAAAGCATCCCCAATATTTTAATGAAGAAAAAAACCTATAATATTTAAATTTTTATAATCTCTTTGATGCATACGAAACAAAAGTGAAATGAAGATAATGATTCATTAACTACTTTTATATAGAGAAATTATAATTGATACTAAATATTTGATATATAGTGAATATTTACTTTATTTTTTTTATCAGTGTTTATTTATTCAAACACTTCAATTTTATATGTACTTATGATGGTCTATTTAGTAATTTGAGATGTTATAAGTGCTTGTGTAGTAATGCATCCAAACACCTTAAAATAATTCATAAGTGCTTTTTAAAATATGCATCAAAATACAATTTGTTAATTGAATAAAGTATTTGTTACATAAGCTCTCATATAACAAGCTGTAAAACCCGGGAAAATTAGAAATTTTCAAAAATGGCAAAATGATAATAATAATAATAAATTGCCATAATGGTTTAGGAAGCTTAGAAAATTCTTCTAGATCTTTGGATAGCCGAAAAGCAGATCTGCGTCATTAAATTCGTCTCATGAAATCTAGTGACTCAGAAAAATTTCATCAAATTATGAGACAATCAGAATTTTTTTACGAGTTTCTAAGGGATAATTCGCAAGTGACTCCAAGAACGATATTTTTACGAAAATCTCGGAAGTCAGGAAATGGTTTGAATTAAGTTTATTTAAAATAAATTGAACTGAAAATATATAAATTGTTTCGGAGTAGAAACGAACCCGAATGAGAGATGCACATATGACAAATAAAAAAAAATCAAAATCAAAAGATAAAAGTTAAAAGGAGGGGATGGATAGGAGAAACGGGGGGAAAGAGAGAGCATGAAGAGAGAGAGAAAAATGATTTTTTTTTTTTTGCTTCTTTCTAAGATATACGAAAATCGAATCATAGGTTTTCGTCGGAATAAGAGGCAAAGTCGATCCACGAATCGAGAGCTACGCGTGGATACCAAAATAATGGAGTTTCGTCAAACTCCAAAAGGTAGAGAATTTTACTACTTGGGTTATTTTTAACCTAAAGGCCATTTAATTGCTTGGGATTTGCTTAGAGGGCGTGAGAGGCCGTAAATTTCAGTCCCAAATTTTTGGGGCTGAGTGTAGGGCCACAGGAATTTTTGGAATTTGTTTCGGATAGTCGCATTTGAATTTGAGACTATTTTCGAACAGTTCGGGGTTGAATTTTAGGACTCTTTTTGATATAGATTTTCGAGATTGTTTCGAGTGATGCGGGACTAGGTTGAGGTTTGGTTTTGATCCGGGGGCCCCGATGTCTTCGGAGGTTTTGTGGTGTGTTTGGTATCTGATGAATTCAATGACGAGTAGGGAATGGACCCGAGGAGTGCACTGGCTTTATATAGATAGAGATTTTGACCATTTTGTGTTATTGTTGGAAAATAAATAACATGATGTTGTGATAATAATGTAAAAATCATGTGCCCAATAATATACTTTAACTTAAGCGCATTAACATGAAGAATTGTGATAAATGGAAGTATATTAACTAAAAATATAATTCTCCAGTAATTTATAAATATTGTATGTAACATGACATCGCATTGAAATGACATATTGCATTTCATATGCACGGTCACGATATCCGAGTCGGGTGTGAGTGCATGGTTGGGGTCAGGCTCAGCGTGTTTGGTGATGACTATGGTAAATCGACATTGTGTTGGTATGTATGTCGGTGAGGGGACATGGTTAAATCGTCACCTCTTGTGTTTGGTGAGGTCGATGGGTGAGTTCTGATAAAATGGGACAACGTCCAAATGGAGACTCACGGTTGCATGGCATGAAAAGTACGTGTGTAAATGGGTGAAGCAAGTAGGGATAGTGGAGCCCTTAGGTGAAAAATCTGGTATATGGTTTAGACATAAAATCGTCGGTGAAAACCCGTAAAAAATGTTGCATAGGCGTGCGGCATCATGCGGTGAGAACCCGGAAATCCATGGCCCACAAATGCATAACACACAGTACTTGGTAAGGAGATAAGAAGACATTGGGGGTATCCAATGTGTCTAGAATTACAAAGCAAAAAGCTTTTGTTTTGGAAAAGGGTCAGGAGCGGGACGCCCTTGACAGTTTTTCACACTTGGCGTTGCAGGTGTGAGGGAGTCAGTTGGGACTTGGGTTGTGGGCATGAGGAGTCTCATCTCAGGCATGACACGGAACATTCCATATAGGATTACATTATTTATATGGAATATGGTTTGATGTTTTATGTATGCAATTTCATGTGCCTTGTGAGGAATGTATTGTAGGAGAATTTTTCTCGGGCATTGCTCACCCGTTGTGGGATATTTCAGTTACGGGAGGTGTACGAGGAGGCGGCCGCTCAGAAGCAGGCCCACGATTGTGAAGAAAGGCAGCATGTGACCTTGACAATAAAAGTATTTTATGTAAAAATAATTGTAATTAAATTCTTTTGGACTATTGTATAAATAGTCGGGTATGTAAATATGGTAAGAGGGCCATGATCGAACTTTTATGGATTGTAATTAAGCGTTTTATTTTCATATTTTAGATTTAAATGTGAATGAATGGGTCCCGGTAAAGGGATGAATATTGGGGATATGGAAAGATGGACCCTGTGGGGTAAATACTACTTCTATTGAGACCCTGGATGGGTTATGATTATATTGTTATACAGGTTGTATGTTGGGTAGAGCTCCTCGAACAAAGGAGACTTGGCCAAATTTAAAAAAAAAATATGGATTCCGATAAATGGGAAACAATAGTGTGGTATCGGGTCATCCAAATCCCGCAAGGGTGCATGAGTTGATGGGTTGTGGGACCCCAGTTTGGGAATTAATCCTGACTTGGTATCGAGCTTGGTTTTGCGTTACCTAGGGCGATGGGGCAAAGCCACCGATTAGTATCAGAGCTTAGGTAAACAATTACCTAGGGAGCTAGAATGTGGGTATCCACAAGTAATTCCTAAAATAAGCACAACTTGGTATCAGAGTAATTCGATGATGAACTGTGAAGGGACTAAAAGGTGCCCTATTTTATATGGGTCCGAGATTTGGGCCATTTTGTGTGTTATTGTTGGAAAAATAAATAACATGATGTTGTGTGTAAATATTATGTTAATATATACTTGCTTGACGTATTAACATGGAAATTGTGATAAATTGAAATTATATGTAAGAAATATAATTATCCAGAATTTATAAATGTTGCATGTAGCATGACATCGCATGAAATGAAATGATTGCATTTCATATGCACGGTCACATCGCATCGAGTCGGGTGTGAGTGCATGGTTGGGAATAGGCTCTTGTGTTTGGTATTAGAGCCATGGTAAAAATCGACTGCTGTGTTGAGGTGTTCGATGTGTGTCGTGAGGACATGGTTAAATCGACACTGTGTTTGGTATTCGATGGTGAGCTCAGTAAAATGGGACAACGTCCAAATTGAGACTCACGGTTTCATGGCATGAAAAGTACGTGTGTAAATGGGTGAAGCAAGTAGGGATAAACACCCCCTAAAGTGAAAAACTTGGTATATGGTTTAGACATAAAACCGTCGGTGAAAGCTCGTAAAAAATGTTGTATAGGTGTGCGGCGTCCTAATATGAGAACTCGGAAATCCGTGGCCCATAAATGCATAACACACAGTACTTGGTAAGGAGATAAGTAGGCATTGGGGGTATCCAATGTGTCTAGAATTACAAAACAAAAAGCTTTTTTTTTGGAAAAGGGTCAGGGGCGGGACGCCCTTGACGGTTTTTCACACTAGCAATTTATTATTATTGTAACGCCCCAAAAATACCTTAAAATTTTTATAATAATTTTATTATATGTTTAGTGTATAAATCAAGCCAAATGAGGATTTTCCGGGAATTGATAAATGATAAAATGAAAATGTTAAATGTTATATGATCGAAAATGAGTATATGTGATTGAGTGATAAATGCTAAATGTCAAATGATAGAACCTGGAAATTAACCCAAGTGAGAAATGGCAAAAATGGAAATTTGTGAAAAAGAGGACCTAAGGGTCATAAGTTATAAAGAATACATGTCTAGGTGTAAATATGGGGATTAAAGTGCAAATAGAGAAAAGTATGGGTTATATAGTAAATTAGGGAGAACTTAAGTCCAAAAATGGATTTTGTAGGCCAAACAAATTCTTATGAGATTTAATGACTTAAGACCACATTTGGTCTTAGAATGCCCATTTAGGCAAGCAGTATTTGAGAGGGAGTGAGAGGAGAAAATGGGGTTTTGGGAAGAAGTGATTTGGTGCAAATCTAGCTCTTTGGTGCAAGATCTTGCAAGAAGGAAGGAAGAAGAAGGGATAGGGCTTCAAGTGCAAAGAGATTCAAGGTATGAAAAATCAAACCCTTACCCCTTTCTACTTGTATTTGGGTTTAATAAAACCCCAAATGTGGTATAAAAGTGTTCTTGGATGGTTTTAGTTCAGTTTGAGGTTGTTTTGCATTGTTTTGATTGGTTTGGATTGGTTTTGAGGAATGGTTGTAAAAAGGAGAATGTTGGGTTTTCAAAGGAAATGCTGTCAAAAATTTTTCAAAACCCATGTTCTTGTTTTGGCTATGGGTTAAGTTATAATCATCCAAATGAAGTGATTCTAATTAGTAAAGAACCATAAGAGATAGGGCTACAAATGTATAGAAGGGACTAGGAGAAAATTGTAGCTCTAAGGCTCTCGAATATGGACTTAAATGTGAGTTTGGATAGCTCATGGGTATGCTCTGTTTTAGGTGTATTTATGGTTTTTTTGCCATAAGTTGAGTTTCACTGATCCGAATTGAGTCATTAAAAATTATAAGTAAAATAGACTTCTAGGGGAATAATTTACTTGAAGGAAATGTATGCAAATTGTTAACCCAAAGTGCCCAGGAATATGTCAAATCTATGTGTAAGAACAGTCTGCCTTGCAAATTGGAATAGTTTGGATGTAAAATGCAATTACTTGAGTTTTGATGATCCAAATTGGATTATTCTAATTGAAGAAGAAACCTTAGAACCATAGCTTCAAATGAGTAGAAGGAACCATTACCAATTTATGGAGTTAAGACCCTTGAAATTGAGAATAACGATGGAGTAGCAGAGAGTGCTTGTCACCAGGCCAATTTAGCATTACAATGCCGTAACCGTAACTTGAGTTTGGGTGATCCAAATGAGATGATTCCAATTCCTACTAAAAATAAACTCATAGAGCTATAATTTTCTTTTTCTTGAAGGAAGCATAAGCAAAATATGGCTCATGTGTCCCCATAAAATTTTTCAAGTGAAGGAGTATTGGGTGAAACCAGGCCGACAACCCGATCATAGAATAGCAGGCTAATATGTGATTGTCATTGTATTTGAATAAGATGTGACAGTCAAAGCTGCATTAGTAAATTATGAAGATTGGAATCAAAGGGACGATTTTTGGTATATTCTCAAACTCTCTCTCTATTTCTAAAATATTTGAATAATTACGAAATGATTTGAATTTTTGAAATGATTTACAAGAAAGTGCATATTGATTTGTGTTTGAAATGACTTGTTTTAAGTGATTTGAGACAATTTCTTGTGAAACGAATTTGCATAAGAAAATTGCATGAATGTGAAAATGTTCTATTTGCATACAAATGTATATATATACTATTGTAAATTGTATTGAATGTTTTAATGTCCTTAAAAGAATGTTAACCGTTATAATTCGAGTTAAGGATAAATTGGTATACCAATAAGAGTCGAACGAACGTACTATTGTGGCATACCGATCCGTAGCCCAGCGGGACAGTATCAGTAGTGTACACCAACTGAGTACATATTTTTATAAAACCGTGTTTACACCGGCCTGCAGCCTAGTGGGACCGTGCCTATGATTGATTAGTGCCCAAAAAGTGCTATTTTGAGCCCTATTTATTGTATGTTTTTTTTTTTTTTTTTTTTTTTTTTTTTTTTTTGAGCACTTTTTGTGGTACTAATCAACCGAGATTGTGCCAGTTGTTGTACATTATAAGGTCTGGTATTCTCTTGTCGCATTTGTGGCTAATTTTGTAGTTTTTGCAAGCTATTTATGCCAAAATTGTTGAGTCGATCTAAGCACGAAGAATTCGAGTCGAACTCAGCATTGCAGGTTAGAAATCAGAAGAGGCAAGGAAAATGAAGCAATGCATAAAATTTTAGTAAATTTGTGAATATTTAACGGTATGAAAATTTCACCAGTCTTGGTTAACTCACCGCAATTTTT
This sequence comes from Tetrastigma voinierianum, assembly GCA_016808115.1. Classification (NCBI taxonomy): domain Eukaryota; kingdom Viridiplantae; phylum Streptophyta; class Magnoliopsida; order Vitales; family Vitaceae; genus Tetrastigma; species Tetrastigma voinierianum. Next base: position 497,563 of record JAEQBH010001894.1, on the reverse strand, counting down.
GGTTTAACTCAGTTGACCAGGATTTGAAACTTCCTTTGTGATTTTCAATTTTGCTCTTCATGTATTATGGGTATTGAGGGTATTTTTGTATTTTGCTTGTTGAGCACTATGTAAGCTCAAACCAAATCTTTTTAGGGAGAATTTTGATATTTTTTTGATGGAATAGTGCTAAGTGGGTTTTCAGCTCCTTATTTTCTCTCATTTTTCTTTTTGCTTTTCTTTTCGTTTTCTTGGTACGCGAGCACCCTTGAGGATGACAACTCAAGGGATGGTTGGCTAAACCCCCTCCATCCTTTGAGAGGAGGGCTGCGGAGCACTTGATTTTGAGGGCAGTGGTTCTACGTTTTTACGCAAGTTTTTGTGGAATTTATGTTCCCGATTTCTCACTCTAAGGTTAGAACCCCTTTGATGTGCCTTGATTGACCAGTATTTGGCAATCTTTTAAGGTCGATGGATGCTTGTGCTAGATCCCGAAGTTCATTAGATTGCCTTCTATTTGTTGCGCATGAGGTAGATTAGAGACATGTTTTCAACGTCGAGAGCATTAATGCTCAATAAATGCTATGTTCAAAAGTAAAATTATTAGGGTTCGGTTTTTGCTGGCCAAATGAAGATCAGGTTCGGAAATGACTATAGGTCATCCTCCCACACGGCAGCGAGAAAAGGACAGAGGATCTCTCGAGTTAGAGGACCTTAAACCCGGTGGTCTAATGTTTCAAGAGTTCTTTTATATTTTATTTCCTCCTTATTTTTCATTTTCTAACCATCAAACCCCTATATTTTATCAAAACCCCAAAAATCCAAGTGAATTCACCATTTTGTCATCTTTGCCAAATCATTTACACAAAAGAAAGCCCATCCTATGGTAATTTGACCACACAGAGCCACTATATTCTGCGGTAGCTATGCTCTGACAACGGTAGGAGAAAATTTAGGTTATAAATTTTTGTTGATTACGGCTTTTTACCACACCTGAATCAATGATTCGATTTATCTGAAGTGCCAAAGCATATGTTAAATTGATAAGAACTAAAATGAAAAATGATAATGAGAATGAAAAAAGTGCATGATTTATGATCCCGAATGATTTGTTGCACATGCAAATGCATAGTTTGAGATGACAACGATGGTGTAATTGATTAAAGAAAATATATGGGTTATATATGTGTTATGCGCATTGGTCATTTAGAAGTCTGAGTATGAAATTGCATGATTTGATTTAAACTGAAATAAATAGAGAATCGTATAGAACAACTAAGCATGAAAATGCTTAGCGTGTTGTTTTTATCAACGTGCAGGTACCAAGTAGAAAGTAGCAAGACCGAAGATCATCGAGCGCGGAGTAACCGTCAAACAACGCGGAGTATAAGTAAATGCTTTATCCCATGCATATCATTCTATTCATGGTATTTTGTAACTATTTTGCATTGAATTCAATGATGTAAAAGTCTTCATGAAGAATATATTTTGACTCATTTTGTTTGAATGTTATGGAGTGTGTTTTTAAAGAGGGTGAACTTCTAAGAATATCATTTGAACAATTGATGTTTTGTGATCAAAGGTTAAACTACGAAAGGATTTTGTATATTATTTTGAATGGGCATGGAATGCCTTCATTGTAAATACATTAAATGTAAATTGTATGGACCCTCTGAAAAACGTTGAAAATACTTGGTAATTTTTTTGAAAAAAAAAAAGAGGCTTAAATGTCTAAATGAAATATGTTTGATAAATGAATTCAACTAACTCATTTGGTCCAGGTTCGGACCCACGTTCAGTGCGTAGGAAAAGGGGGTTCTTACAATTATTATTATAATTTTTCCATTTTTGAGAAAGGGCTTCCTAATTTTCCCGGGTTTGTTCTTCCCCCATAATAGAATTTAGATCCACAGAAATTCATACATACTAGCACACACAAGCACATGCATATGCAATAGTCATTCTAGTTCCAATATTAGACTTCTAATATTAGAAAACACACCTTCATCCTCAAATAGGAAATGATAGGTGACTCACATCGTGTCCTCGCGTTCCCAAGTTGCCTCCACTCCTTGGTGTTGCCATAACACTTTCACTAGCCTTAAAGTCTTGCGTTGCAAAACCTGATCCCGGCTATCCAAGATACGCACTGGTCCCTCCTCGAAGGTCCCATATGTATCAACAATAATCCCTCCCCAATCCACTACATGAGCTGGATCTGGAGTCATGGAGACGTGAAACACTTCACGGGCACCTGATAAACTCGTTGGTAGCGTGACCAGGTATGCAGCTGATGCTTGCAGAGTCTCGAGGTACCTCGAGTGGACCCTAATATACCTCGACGTTAGATTCCTCGACTGCCAGAATCTTCTCACTTCGTCTCTTAGGCGTCACGCCCGAGAGACGTGATCACTTACACCTCAAACTCTAGAGGTCAGCACCATCTTTGTCGGCGTCTCTCTTACCGAAGCTTTGAGAATTTGTGGGAGAAGCAGCTTAAGTATTAAACCCACCCAGCCTAGCCCGGTGTCCTTAATCGAATCCGGGACCGGAGTGATGGAACTCTCTCCCACCTCTGTCCAACAAATTGGGGATCAACATGGCCTCCCATATAAAGCCTCATAGGGTTCCATCTGTATACTCCCCTGATAACTATTGTTGTAGGTGAATTCCACTAAGGGTAAGTGCTCATCCCAGCTACCCTTAAGATTCAGGACGCATGCTCGCAGTATGTCCTCTAAAACCTGTATGGTCTTCTTCGATTGATCATCGGTCTGTGGATAAAAACACGGTGCTAATCATCTACTACGTCCCCACGGCAGCCACGGAAACTCTTCCCGAGGTGTCTTAGAAGCTCGAGATCCACTGTCGATACGATAAAGGCGTACTCCATGTAGCAGGACAATGCGCCTCGTCCCAGAGGGTGTACGGTATGTGTAGCAGTGAGGTCACATATGTGCACCAAAGACTTCCTTAATTATTTGAGTGTCATAGTAGTATTTTTTGAAAGTTGTTTAAGGGATGAAATTATAAAGTTTTTTAAAGCATTGTGCCTTTTTGCAATTAAGGAAAATTGGAGGGTGAAAGTACAAATTATGGAATTTCAAAGGATAATAATAATAATAAATTGCGAGAATGGTTCGAGGAGAGTTTAGAAAATTCTCTGGAGTCTTGGATGACGAAAACCGGACTGCGCGTTAAATTCGTCTCGATGAAATCTAGTGACCCGAAAAGTTTCGTCGAATTACGAGACGGTTAGAATATTTCTGAATTTGCGGGTGATAAATGCATGATGACTTCATGGACGAGATTGCACGAAAATCTCGAAAGTCGAGGAAAATGGCTTGAGTTAAAGTTCATTTAAAATAAATGAACTGAAAAGAAATAAAATTTTTTAGGACAGAAACGGACCCGAATGAGACAATATAAGTTATGTATCCAAATAATAATAATAATAATAATAATAATAATAATAATAAATAAATAAATAAATAAAATCAAAACGTTAAAAGGAGGGGGGCAGACGGAGTGAGACAGAGATGGCGTGGAGAGATGATTTTTATTTTATTTTTTTCTTCTTTTCGTTTCTTTCTTAGATTTACGGAAATCGGACAGTAGATTTTCATTGGAGCGAGGCAAAGATTGATTCATAGTAGGGCTATGCGTGGACACCTAGGAAAATCTTGGTTTTCGTCAAACTCAAGAGGTAGGAAATTTTCCTATTTGTGTTATTTCGAGCCTAAAGGCTATGTAATGACTTGGAATTTTCTTAGAGCCATGAGATGCCGTAAATTTTAGTCCCAAAATTTTTGGATTGAGTTTATGAATTTTTAGGAATTTTTGGGACTATTTTGAATTTATGGGAGCTGAATTCCCGAGACTATTCTTGCCCGGACGATTCGGGTTGAAATTTGAGGATTTGTATTCGAGACTGACCAGGCAGAATTTTTCGAGAAATGTTTTGGGTGTTTTTAGACTCTATGGAAAGCCCCTTGAGTCTAGAATCTGGCCATATGCCTGTGAATGACATTTAGGGCCCACATATTTTTTGAAAAATTTAATTGTAGCACCAAGTCTTGCAATTCTTAGTTGTCTTGTGAGTGTGGTCTAGCCATCAAATGTGTAGGGTAAAAAAAGGTGGAGGCGGGAGAAATTTTGAGAGTCGTGCGTTATTATGGCGGAAAGGTGAGTGTTCTAAACTCTATTTTTAAATACTAATTAACATATTATTTAAATGTTTCTTACCAGTATGTTATGGTTTTAAAGTATTAAACCATATTTCAAGCAAGTGGTTTTAAAAGTATTAGAAGCCATATTTTAATGACGATGATTTTGATTTTTAAACCATATTTGAAAAAACGAGCAAAGCGATGAGTTTTAGTAAGCAGAAAGCAATGGTTTGAATTATCAAACCGCATATTTCAAGCAAGTAATGGTTTTGAATTATCAAACCATATTTCAAGCAAACAATGGTTTGAATTGTTAAACCATGTTTCAAGCAATGACAGTATTTATAAAGCAGACTGAAAATCACTTAGTTTTAATGATCTGGAGTCGGAGAATATTAAATGCGTCGCAGCGTGGTGTTAGGACATCATTTCATGCATTTTAGATTTGCACGGTCGGCAAACTTAGTTCATGCATCATGGCATTTAAAAGGAGGCGTGACACGTATTGGGTATATAGGGTTAGCGCGGTATCTAGATTATGGTGGCGTGAACCCGAGTCTTTCCACCATATTCTGGAGGAAGGTGATGTGGGCCAAGGCCCTTCACCTGGGTGATCCTTCCACTGACGCGGTTGAAGCCAGGGCTCTACCGTGTTTACTAGAGATGCAATGACAATGAAGCCTCCAGTGGTTGATCTTGATTTATAAGCATTTACACGATTTAAATCAACCAGCAGTAAAGCAAGCAAACATTTTATGAAATTTTTTTAGAAACTTTTAAAGCAAGTGGTCGAACCCCAGGCTCCCGCGTTTATGAAAAGTTTTTATAAACTTTTAAAGCAAAACAAGCAAGCAGTTTATGAAAATTTTTTATAAACTTTTAAAGCAGCGGTAATGAGAATTTTATGAAGCGTTTTACAGAAACTTTTAAGCCAAGCAAGCGAAGTTGAAAGTTTATAAACTTTTATACCAAAGCAAGCAAGGTTTACGGAAAATGTCTTGAAAAATATAGTTTACAATTTTGAGATGATATTTTCGGAAAAACAAACATTTATAAAGCATACACTCACTAAGCTCAGTTTAGCTCATTATTTTTCTGTTTTAAAAACTATTTTCCAGTGCGAGGCACACGGATGTTGGGACATATTAGGACTCTCCTGACTTCTAGTATAAGTGCTGTATAAAATAACTTGTGTAAGGAAATACTGAATTTATGCGATTGAGCATATGTATGCCTGTAGTTTGTTTTGTGAAAATGTGTGATGAGCACGGCTCTTTGAAAGATTGTGTTGGTTTCCATATTTTGAAAAGTGTAAATTGTATATACAGGTTTTGGGATATGTCACGTATGTAGCGCTATGTTGCGAAATTTTATAAAATCACAAATTTAGAAAAGAAAGAATTTTATACGGGTTTTTCGACCAAACGACGACGCTTCCTAAGATTCTCTAGTCGTTGGAAGTAATGGGTAGGGGTTTTTGTGGAGATTGGCGGCACACTGCACCGCTAGTAGGGGTGGGGTGTGTGGAATGATCCTCACAAATATACAGCCAACCGGAATTCCTCCGGTGTGAAGGTCATCGCCTTATTTAGAAAGTGTGAATGTCGTATGGTACGGTCACTTTATAACTGCATACGACATCATGTCTCCTGTATCGTACAGCAAGGGGTGCAAATCCATCATGACATGCTCCCACTTCCACTCAGCTACCTCGAAAGGGTACGGAGTAGCTGCTGGCTTCTAGTGCTCGGCACACTTGTGACGCCGCGTGAGACAACTGTCGAGCAAATCCTGATAATGTCGGCTTTCATTACGCTCCGTCCCAATGCACGAGGCAGTGAAGATCTGGTGCACATCTTAGTGCCACACGGATGCATAGTGAATCGAATAGTCACTCGGATACTCCGTCCATGCGTTGCCTCATGTTGAGTCCGTGTGAAGTATATGCCGGACTCTTGTGATGCGAAAATACCTCGGCTTGCTCATCACGCCTGAATAGTGGCGCCAAATCTTTAAGGCCAAGACTATGGCGCGATTCCGGATCATGTGTAGGGTAATTACGCTCATGGGTCTTTAATTTGTCCGAAACCATAAGCCACAAGCGCTCTGGCCCATCCAAGACAAATCCCGAGTTCGTCCCTGGGCGTCACGGTACCGCCAGGTGTACCTCTTTGTCCACGTTAGGGACTATCGGAATAAGAATTTGTAGTAAGCCTCCTTTCGATTCTGGAATGCCTTCTCACTTTCGGGTCATTCCACTCCAAATTTGACCTCTTTCTAGTAAACGAGAATCGAGGCGCTCAAGGTGAAGTCTTTGGGTCTAATAAACCCTTGTCGACAATTCTGCAGTTGGACCTTGAGTTCCTGCAACTCAACCATTTCTATCCTATGATGAGTTATAGAAATGGGCGACGTACTAAGGTGTAACTCAATGATAAAGTCCACATCCCTGTGTGGAGGTAATCTCAGTAGCTCATTCGAAAAAAATTCCTCATACTCGTAAACTACCTAAGGTAGATCCAATTCCTGTCTCACCTCGTCCTCCAGGGGTAAGACGCTATTGACCCATCAGCTAATCGCTCCATGCGGGTCATGCCTTTATGCGGGTAAGAATCATCTTTACTCCCTTGAAAAGTCACGGATACCTTAGGTGTGTGGCGAAAACCCTCCTACTATCCACGAGTCAATGGCTTGATTCGATTGTGCGAATCCAGCGATCCATGCTAAGAATGACCTTCAAAATCCGATATGTCCCTTACGAAGAAGGGTCCATTGTGAAGCGAGAATCCTTGAGAAGATCTCTAACTCCACCCGATCGACATGTCGATCAATCCTCACCTGGTCCTAGGGAGAACTCATGTATAATGGCTCATCTAAGGCCTCTACCTCTAAACCCAAAACATCCACACTAGATGCAGCCACAAAAGAATGTGATGCACTAGAATCAAACAATATCTTAGCCCATAAGCAAGATAGCAGAAACATACCCTGTATCACTGATTGATCAACATGCTCAGTCTGTGGTGTGATGGCGTAGACACGCCCTTGGGTCTCTGATGTCTCGGCCTGTGAACCCTCTCCTCAACCTTGACCCATACCCTTGTCTCTACGTACTATATGTATAGCGAGAAGAGCGCTTGTGCCTGCGGGCGTCTTTTGGTCCCTTTGGCACTTTGGGGTGAGAAGGAACAACGATTATCTGCTGGGCCCCGGGGCTAACGACGTCCCATAATTCTGGGATCCCTGCCTCTATGGACAATTTCGTCTCATGTGCCCAGGTTGATGGCAATGATAGCATGTCATCAGAAGCCCCGACTCGGCCTCGGCCCTGATAATCGCCGCCCCGTTCTTGAAATCCCCGTGGAATAGAAGTCTTTCGCTTTCTTCCCGAATTAGAAGAAGATTGATTCTTCTTCCTCTTAGTACTAGCACCCATATCCCGGATGCTCCATGTGTCATCTACTCCTCTTCCAATGGCTAAGACTGTCCCGACCATCGAGTCCCCTCCTCCCATGTATGTCGAAGGATGATGGGCTGAAACACGGAGGTTACTAGGTCCCTCCACATTGCCGTTGCCTTAGTCAGTACGATGGTAGCGATATCGTGCTCGCTATGCACTAATAGGTGGCTGTGCCAGAGTATCCTTTTTCGACTAATTAGGCTGTGACCCATACCATTAGGTCTCGCCTTTCTTGAGGGTTGGAGGATAATGTGCCTTGAACCTCTGGAGTTTGAGGTGGGTGATCACGTCTTCTTGAAGATGATGCCTAAGAAAGGAGTGGTCAGATTCGGCAAGCGAGGGAAGCTAAAGGCGAGGGTATGTTGGGTCGCCCGGTGCTCGAGGAGGGTGAGACACAGGTTGCATGTCGGTTAGCCGCGACCACCCAGAGTTTATCAGGTGTCCATGAAGTGTTCCCTGTCTCCATGCTCTAGAAGTGTACTCTAGATTAAACTCATGTAGTGGATTGGGGAGGGATTATTGTTGATACATATGAGACCTTCGAGGAGGGACTAGTGCGTATCTTGGATAGCTGGGATCAGGTTTTGCAACGCAAGACCGTAAGGCTAGTGAAAGTGTTGTGGTAACACCGAGGAGTGGAGGAGGCAACTTGGGAACGCGAGGACGCGATGCGAGTCACCTATCCTTTCCTATTTGAGGATGAAGGTGCGTTGTCTAATATTAGAAGTCTAATAATGGACAAACCAAACTATTGCATATGCTTTATGCTTGTGTGCTAGTATGCATAGAGATTTGGGAGACGAGAATTCTATTAAGAGGAAGAATGACAGGAAGAGTAGGGAAATTTTCAAAAAATGGCAAAATGGTAATAATAATAAATTGCCATAATGATTCGGAAAGCTTAGAATTAGATGCAGGATGACGAAATGGTACACTTGCGGATTAAAATTAGTCTCTGATCTAGTGACCTAGAAAAATTTCGTCGAATTATGAGACAATCGGAAATTTTTTATGAGTTTCTGAGTAATAATTCGCCAGTATCTCCAGGGACGAGATTTTTACATAAATCTCGGAAGTCAGGAAATTACTTGAGCTAAGTTCATTTAAAATAAATTGAACTGAAAATAAATAAATTGTTTCGGGGCAGAAACGGACCCGAATGAGAGATGCACACATGGTAAATAATAATAATAATAAAAAATCAAAATCAAAAGATAAAAGTTAAAAGGAGGGGACGGACAGGAAAAATAGGGGGAAAGAGAGAGCGGGAAGAGAGAGAGAGAGAGAAATGAAAATTTTTTTTTCCTTCTCTCTAAGATCTACGAAAATCGAACAGTAGGTTTTCGTCGGAGCAAGAGGCAAAGTTGATCCACGCATCGAGAGTTACGCGTGGGTACCAAAATCATGGAGTTTCGTCAAACTCCATGAGATAAGGAATTTTCCTACTTGGGTTATTTTTAGCCTAAAGACCATTTAATGACTTGGGATTTGCTTAGAGGCCGTAAATTTCAGTTCCTAATTTTTGAGGTTGAGTGTAGGAATTTTTAGGAACTTTCGGGACTGTTTTCGGACAGTTCGAGCTGAATTTTGAGACTATTTTCGGACAATTCGGGTTGAATTTTGGGACGGTTTCGGACCGGTCTGGGACGGGATTTTAGGTGTTTTGAGCCCCGGGTTGGGGGCGAGGTTGAGGGTTTTGGTTTTGATTGGGACTAATGTCTTAGGGTTTTGTGGTGTGTTTGGTATCATAGTAGTCGATGACCAGAGGCAGGTAGAAGAGACGAGGTACTTACTGTTTTAAATGGGTCAGAGATTTGGAGATACATTTTATTGTTATTGTTAGAAAAATAAATAATATGATATTGTGTTAAAAATCATGTTAATATATACTTGTTTGGCGATATTAGCATAGAGTGATAAATGGAAATTATATCATAGAAATATAATTATCTGAATTTATAAATATTGCATGTAGCATGACATCGCGAAATAACACAGCGATTGCATTTGATATGCGGTCCTTGCTCAGCGTCGACTTCGAGTGTGAGTGCATGGTTAGGGTCGACACGGTGTTCGACCATGGTAAATCGACTTGTGTTGGTGTTGTGTATGTCATTGAGGACATGGTTAAATCGACCTTTGTGTTCGTGGTGAAGTTGATAAAATGGGACAACGTCTGAGGTGGGAACTCACGATTGCATGACATGAAAAGTACGTGTGTAAATTGGTGATGCAAGTAGGGATAGACACCCCCTCAAGTGAAAAACCTGGTATATGGTTTAGACATAAAATCGTCGGTCAAAGCCCCTAAAAAATGTTTTATAGGCGTGCGTCGATCACATGGTGAACAGAATCAGTGGCTCACAAATGCATAACACACAATACTGGTAAGGAGATAAGTAGGCCCAGGGTATCAATGTGTCTAGAATTACAAGCAAGCTTTGTTTTGAAAAAGGAATCGAGGCGGGACGCCCTTGATGGTTTTTCACACTTGGCGTTGCAAGTGTGAGGGAGTCGGTCAGGACTCGGGTTGTGGGCATGAGGAGTCTCATCTCATGGATGACATGGAACATTCATATGGACCACATTATTTATATGGAGATATGGTTTGATGTTTATGTATGCCATTTCATGTGCATTTAGGCGGGAGTAGGAGAATTTTCTGTGGTGTGCTCACCGTTGTGGGACCTTGTCGGTACGGGGTGTACGGGAGGCAGACGCTCAATGAATTTGTGATTGTGAAGAAGGCCGACATGTGGCCCTTGACAATACTTTATAAAAGTATTTTATGTAAAAATAATTATAATTAAATTATTTTAGACTATTGTATAAATAGTCGGGTATGTAAGCTATAGTAGAGAGTAGTGATCGGACTTTTATGGATTATCAATTAAGTTTTTATTTTAAATATTTTAGATTTAAATGTGAATGAATGGGTCGATAAAGGGATGTATATTGAGATATGGATAGATGGACCTGGCAAAATTGATACTACTTTCTTGTTAAGATCCTAGATGGGTTATGATTATATTGTTATACATGTTGCATGTGGGGTAGAGCTCTCCGAACAAAGGAGACTCTGCCCAATGTTTTAAGAAAATATGGATTTCGATAAATGGGACACAATAGTGTGATATCAGGTCACCCGAAATCCATAAATTCACAGTTGGCAGGGTTGTCACTTGGGACCCCGAATTTTAGATTGTCACACAAGCTCTTATTAAATAAGTGCTTAATTAAGCTATTTACTTAAACATGATCAAAATCGATCATCGTAATGACAAAACTATAATTATGACAAATTATGTAAAAAAATTGGATAAAATATGAAAAAATAAAAAGAAATTCCAAAAAAATTGTGTAAACATAGGGAAATTTTTTTTGACAAACTATAATTATTTAATAAGATATATAATTTTTATTTATATTAGGTAGGATGCGCATCACTTAAAAAAATCCGTGCCTCACGTGCCCCTTGTTCCTCAAGGCCCCAAGAGGCTTTTGCACCTCGATACGTCTTAAATAACTATGAGTTTATAGTATATCACGTTCCAATTTATAAAAATCGTCCCAAATATTTTAATGAAGAAAAAAACCTATAATATTTTAGTTTTTATAATTTTTTTGATGCATATGAAACAAAAGTGAAATGGAGATAATGATTCATTAGCTATTTTTTATACTAGAGATTTTATTTGAATGATAAATGTTGTCAGTATATAGTGAATTTTTAACTTTATTTTTTAAATTTTATCGTGGTTTTGTGATAAATAAATAAATAAATAAATAGATAGATAGATGAATAGATATATATATATATATATATATATATATATATATATATATATATATATACTTATATATATATATATATAAGTATTAATATTTAGTTTTTAAAATTTTTTAAAAATTGTGATAAGTGTTTATTTATTCAAACACTTCAATTTTATATGTGTTTATGATAATATATTTAGTAATTTCAGATGTTATAAATGCTTGTGTAGTAATGCATTTAAACAACTTAAAATAATGTATAAGTCGTTTTTAAAATATACATCTAAACACAAATTGCTTATTAAATAAAATACTTATGACATAAGCTCTTATCTAATAAATTCTTATAAAATAAGTGTTTAGTTAAACTATTGTCATTATGTCAAAATTGGTAATGACAAAATTGTCAAAATCAATCTTCTTAATGACAAAATTGTCATTATGACAAATTATGTAAAAAATAGGAAAAAATATAAAAGAAATTAAAAAAAAAGAAAGTGAAAAACAGGTAAATTTTTTTGAAAAAATAATGTAAAATTTTGGAAAAATAACAATAAAAAATAGAAAACAAATTCCAAAAAATTATGTAGAAAAATAGAGTAAAATTTTTGAAAAATATGTAAACATAGGGAAAAAAATTATGAAAAATAAATTCCAAAAAATTATGTAAGAAATAGGGAAAATATTATGAAATATAATTAAAAATAGAAAAATATTCTATTGATGATGGAAAAAATGACATTGTTGATGCTTTTCTTTATTTAGAATTTGATGCTGATTTATGAGTATTTATTTTGTTTTGGAACTTATAATTTTTGTGATGATGAGAATCATTAATGAAGTTTGTTATTTTGATTTGAAAATGTTTTTGATAATGGGAAACACTAGTGATGTTTGATGTTATTTATTTTATTATTAGAAAAAAACCATGAACAATATTTAATAAGATATATAATTTTTATTTATATTAGGTAGGGTGCATATCACTTAAAAAAACCCGTGCCTCAAGTGCGTCTTACGACTCAAGGCCCCAAGAGGATTTTGTGCCTCGGTACACCTTAAATAATCATGAGTTCGTGGTACATCACGTTCCAATTTATAGAAAGCGTTCAAAATATTTTAATGAAGAAAAAAACCTATAATATTTTTGTTTTTATAATCTATTTTATGCATATGAAACAAAAGTGAAATAGAGATAATGATTAATTAGCTATTTTTTATACTATAAATTACATTTGAATCATAAATGCTTTTCATATATAGTGAATTCTTACTTTATTTTTAATTTTTTTATCATGGTTTCCAATATATATATATATCAAAAATATATACTTTTGAAAAAAAAATATTTTAGGCCTTAAAAGAAAAATCTTTTTCTAACATTCTCAACGATTCAACATGAAATCAAACTAGAATATAATCTTGATTAAATTCATAATGTGAAATATCGCACAAACGAGAACATTCATATTGAATGTTAAGAATCAAAATCTTTGGATTTTACGAAATTATTACTGAATCATAACAAAATATTGAAATATTTAAATGCGAATTAGAACTTTAGAATCTTACGTTTACGCTAGTTTATGTCTAATATTTCTCTTTGACAATGAGAATCAGAAGAATTGAAAATCATAATGTGATCTGGGGACCATGACCCCTATTTATAAACAATCGTGTTTGTTTATAAACAATCATGTCTTTTCGTAAACAATCGCGTTTGTTCATGTCTGTTGATCTTGTATGTTCGTAATTTATATTATATATATATATATATATATATATATATATATATATATATATATATATATATATATATATATATATAATATTAATTTAATTTTAATTCTTTTGTTTCTTAAATTTTAAAAAAAATTACTTAATGATGTTTATTTATTCAAACACTTCATTTTTATATGTGTTTATAATGGTTTATTTAGTAATTTCAATTGTTATAAGTGTTTCTGTAGTAGTATTCCAACACGGCAACACCTAAAAATAATGTATAAGTGCTTTTTAAAATATTCATTAAAACATAAATTGCTTATTGAATAAAGTACTTATAACATAAGCTCTCATATAATAAGCTCTTATAAAATAAGTAGTTAATTAAACTATTTACGAAAACGGGGCCAAAATCAATCCTTAATGACAAAATTGTCATTATGACAAATTATGTACAAAATATAGAGCTGCCCAGTGGGATTGTGTTGATGCGCCATGGCTTCTTGGAAATCTTGGTGTCTCATATCATGAGTAAAATGGCCACATTGGCCCACGTACATCCATACTCAAAAAATGTATATTTTTATACAAGGGTTATTATAATTGTGTTTAATTGCAATTTACCACCAGTGGATCGTCTTTCCGGGAATTTGAAAATCGAAGTAAGGCCGGTTGACCATTTTCTTGCCTCTACCAGGTCCCAAGTAGACCTGTCTGAGCCTCCCCAGGAGGCGCGAATCTACTGTCTGTCCGTGCACGAAAAGGGGATCCTGGCAGGTGAGCAATGCCCGATGTGAAATTTTCCTGGATTTACTACCTAAGATGCGCATACAATGACCTTTTGAGCATTTAAAATAAATATCTTTCTCTATTCAAATGTCTACACGATATGGATGAGAATGCGACTCACCCTTTCACCACTTCTTGAGCCTCGTTTGACTCCCTCACGCATACTTTAAGTCAAATGTGAAAATACTGTTTCAAAACAGATTTTTGTTCTTGAAAACATCCATACAGGATTTCGGTAAATATATTGGACTACCCTTCGAGCGAATTGTTGGATCATTTTTAAAAGCAGTCATGGATCGACCTCGAGATGAAGCTGTTGGACCACTCTCGAAGCGATTCTTCGAGGAAAATCTTCCTTGAATTCACTTTCACAACCATTTTCCATTTCCTTTTCTTTCATACCATGTACTCACATAATTTCATAAGTCTTGTGGTGCATATGGAATGCAATATGCCATTTCCAAACAATTCATGTTAATGTATCAAGCATGCATATATATATATATATATATATATATATATATATATTAACGAGCAACATCAACATACCATGGATAATTATAATTGATACATATAATTCTCTTCCATGCACAACCCATGTTAATACATCATACAGCATACATTAACATGTCATATTCACCAGCGCATGTTATTCACACAAGCCATAACACCTGCAAGGTCACAATCTTGGACCCGTCGGTACCTCCGCGGCCCCTTCACAATCATGAACCGGTGTTGATTGCGGTTCGGTTTGCAATCATCCCATGCAACATCAAACAACCGCAAAAAACCTAGAAACTTTCAGTTTCAGTTCAGTAACCACCATGTAACAACCTACAACGACCTACCACATGCCGGCATCTGATGGTCACATGTTAAAACGAACTATTCACTTTGACACAGCTAAGCAACCTGCATACTTGGTGCAAAAAATCAGTTACAGCAAGGTTATGATCACCCAATTCCCTCCACAGAACCTATCTGGAATCTTGACTCAATGGGCTTTCCGTAGAGTCTAAGAACACCCGAATCAGAGTTCGGACGAAGAAGTTATGACCTTTCGAAGTTGGAGGTCACACATGACTAGGCAGCCTTACCCGGCTAGCCTACCTTACCTGCCCGAACGCCCCTTTACGGCAAGCTCCAGTACCCAATGCCCTCTATAGGCATACGGCTGGAATCTTGACTCAATGGGCTTTCCATAGAGTCTAAGAACACCCAAATTGGAATTCGGACAAAGAAGTTATGACCTTTCGAAGTTGGAGGTCACACATGACTAGGCAGCCTTACCCGGCTAGCCTACCTTACCTACCCGAACACCCCTTTTCGGCCAGATCCAGTACCCAATGCCCTCCGTAGGCATACGCTGGAATATTGACTCAATGGGATTTCCATAAGTCGAAAACACCCCAGTCGAATTGAACCCGAAGAAGTTATGACCTTAGAAGTTGGAGGTCACACATGACTAAACTGACCTTACGGATAGCCTGCCTTACCACGAACGCTCCTTTCGTAGGCTCAGCTGCTTGCCCTCAAAGCATCAGAATGAAACTTGACTCAATGGGATTTCCATGAGTCCAAGAACACCCGAATAGGAATTCGGACGAAGAAGTTATGACCTTCCGAAGTTGGAGGTCACACATGGCTTGACGACCTTGCCGGTAGCACCTTACCTACCGAGCGGCTCCTTCGGTAGGCTCCAGAGCCCACGCCTCCTAAAGGCATCGGGAAATGAAACTTGACTCAATGGGATTTCCATAGAGTCTAAGAACAAATCGAATTGGACCGAAGAAGTTATGACCTTAGAAGTTGGAGGTCACACATGACTAGAGCGGCCTTGCCGTAGCCTACCTTACCTAACCGAACGCTCCTTTCCAGCCAGCTCTAGCACCCACTGCTCTCCAAAGGCATTCGGATGCAATCTTGACTCAATGGGATTTCCATAGAGTCTAAGAACACCCAAAATGGAGTTCGGACGAGAAAGTTATGACCTTCCGAAGTTGGAGGTCATGCATGACCCTAGCCGGACGGAACCCATCCGGGGCCTACTAACCTAGCCAGACAGCCCTTCAACTGGATTGTTATGGTAAACGGACCATAACTTGGGCTAAAGAGGTCCGATTTGAGAAATTCAAAAGCCTAACATCAAGTTCACTGATTTGGCTACAATTTACCTGAAGGACTCACTACCAAAATACCGCTTTATTTCCTACTACACAAAGCCAGTTCTAAAGAATTACAGTTTGTGTGCACCTCCCACTAATATAGCAGCTTCCCATGGTTCAAAACACAACCAACATTCCTGCAGCGAGCAACACACCTTCATTCATTTTTTAACTCTAACACATAAAAGTTGAACACAAGAACTGATTACTTAGTCCTGAAATTAGTCCTGACGTCAGCAAACGGTCCAGGAATCTCGGCCTGCTTGTCCCCAAGAAGTCTTGGGAGCGAGTTCCTTGTAAACCACTCACGGCCTCACACAACCCATGCCATTTGAATGACCCTTAAACAAGGATTAAACCAGTAAGGAGAAAACCTACTACCTCTTGGAGTTTTTATCAAAACTCCTGACTCAGGTCTATCTGACCGCATGCATTGAGGTTGAACTCTTATCTTGCTCACTTTGGCAATCGGTCCGATCGTGTCGGAAATTTAGAAGGTGTTGTCTCTCTAAAACTCTCTTTCTTCCTCTTTATTTTCTCTTTTCTTTTCTCATCCCTTTGTTTGGTTGAGGGATGGGCGAGCTTCAATCCTGCAAAGCTTATGCATGTCCCGTTTTCATTGAATCTAGGATTTCTTGCATCCTCTTTATCGTATCTTATGGTTCCTTCGTATGTTGTAAATTTACATATCACCTATATTATACTTGAGCTCATTGTTTGACTTGCTCACAGCTTGACACATGTCTCATCTTGAGCCACTCAAATGTGCTAAGTGTCTTGCACTTCTTTCTCGATTAATGCCGGCATTGAAATTATAAGCGTCTCGAGTCGACGAAATTCGACGTGATAGCTAGATTTCGTGAGGCGATTCAGTGAAACCGGTTTCGTCATCAGAGATCAAAAAAATTTATTTTAGTTTTTAATGAAATTACCATTTACCCTTCTTAAAATTACAATTTAGAAGTTTTACAAAATATGAAAAAAATTCCAAAATTATGTAAATAATAGGTAATTTTTTGAAAATTATGTAAGAAATTTTCTAAAATATAATGAAAAAAATAAAAACAAATTCAAAAAATTATGTAAAAATATGGAAGGTGAAATTTTGAAAAGATTATGTAAAAAATACGAAAAAATTCTAAAATATAATTAAAAATATAAAAAAGATTCTATTGATGATGAATGATATTGATGATGATTTTATTAATTTAGAATTTGATGTAGATCTATGAGTGTTTATTTTATTTTATAACTTACAATTTTAGTGATGATGGGAAGCACTAATGATGTTTGTTTTTTTGTTTTGGAAATTGTCGTTGCATGGATCGTCTGACCTCCGAGGCATCAACAGTGTGATATAAGCCCGAAAAAAAAGGGATATGGTGGCTGTGTGCCGACCGCCTCTCCGATAATTATGTCAGCAAAATGATGGAGAAGAGAAGGAAAGGAGTTAGCGTAGTTGGAGTTGCATACCTTTCCCTCGAGGGGTGTCTTTGTTTTATACTCGAATTCCTCCTTGAGTTTAGGAAAGATAATCTCATGATATTGGTGATAAGATTCCTCTTTCCTTATCAAGGACTAGTTTTCCTTATTAAGAATTAATGTTTTTGAGGCGTATGAGATTTGGATACTGGGAGTGTAACGCCCCAAAAATACCCTAGTATTTTTTTTTATATATAATATTTTTTATTATATGTTTAGGGTATAAAATAAATTAAATAAAATTTCAAAATTTAAATACTAAACCGAAAAGATACTCTGACTGAAAATTTATAGGAAACCAATTAAATTTAAGTAAAAATATCAAATGGGGACAAGGTCTAAATGAGAAAGTATAAGTGCAAAAGTGTAAATGAACTGAAATAAAATTAGAAATGAAGTGTTAAAAGCCAGCAAAAATGAGAAAATGGGATTTGTAGTGTGAAAAGCAGAAAGCAGGTTCTTGTGAATAGAAGACATAAAGACCATATTTTGGCCTTTGAGAGACATTCCTCTCATTAAGGCATTTTTGTTTTTGAGAAAAAAGGAGAGAGCTAGGGTTTTTTAATGGGGAGATTTGTGAATTACTCCATGAAAATCAAAGGCTAAAGTGATAAAAAACAAGGAGGAACCTTGGTATTGAAGTTTGAAAGAGATTTAAGGTAAGACTCAAACCCTAAACCCTTTTATTTGAGTTTGAGTTAGGAAAAACCCAAATGTGTATAAAAGAGTTTGTTTTGGTTGTAAATGAGTTTTGGGTTGTGTTGGGTTGAGTTTTGAAGAGTATTGTTGGTTGTTATTGGTTTGGATTGGTTTGGAGGAGTGGTTTGTAAAGAAATGTTTGGTTTTTCGAAAATCTTTGTCAAAATTTTGTCAAAACCCTTGTTCTTGTTTTGGCTATAGATTAAGTTATAATAATCCAAATGAAGTGATTCCAATTGGTAAAAAAACATAAGAGATAGAGCTACAAATGTATGGAAGGGACCAAGAGCAAATTGTACTATTAAGGCTCCCGAATATTAGCTTAAAGGGGGGTTCGGGTAGCTCGGGTATGCCCTGTTTTGGGTGTAGTTGTGGTGTTTTGGCCATAAAATGAGTTTCACTCATCCAATTTGAGTGATTCACAATTCTAGGTAAACTAGACTTCTAGGGGAATAATTTACTTGAAAGAAGTGTATGCAAATTGTAACCCCAAAGTGCCCAGAAATCTGTCAAAGTGGAGCTATGTGTAGATTATGTTTTGCAAATTAGAGTAGTCTAGATGTAAAATGCAATAACTTGAGTTTTGGTGATCCAAATTGGGTAATTCCAATTGGAGAAGAAACCTTAGAACCATAGCTTCAAATGAGTGAAGGAACCATTATCAATTTATGGAGTTAAGACCTCAGAGAATAATAGTAGGTGATACGTTGAGCTAACGATTTGGCATTAAATGCGCCAACTTGAGTTTGAGCGTACAGCTAAGTGTGTTTTGGAATTTATGAGAATAGATTGTTGAGATGATTAAAGGTCTTGGGAAGGAATATATGGTCTTGGAAATATTAACTTTTATGTTGGAGAAATTTATTTGGAAATTTATTTGATTTTAGAAAGTGTCTTGTTACAAGCTGTCAAAGTGGACAGGTTAGGGTTTTGGGATGTTAAAGTTAAAAGCGGATGTGGCTTATAATCTGATTTTAGGTGCTTGGGGTTGGTTAGACCTTGGTCTAAGCTAATCAAATCAATATTTGAAGTTAATTTGGACAACATTAGGATTAGTTTTGGTGAGACGTTCGGGAAATCTTCTTGTGCGAAAAAAAAACAACATGTTTTGCCTTTGTTTGTGTTATGTGGTTGAGGGCCTTAGAGAGGAATTTTAAATTGAAACTTTTCAGAGATATCATTGGATATATAAAGGACTAAACTGAAGAGTTTAATAATTTTTGAAGACCTTTTGAATAATTTTTGGGTAATAAAGTCCAGACAGTACAAAATTGGAAAATAACGGTGTCCTTGCATGTGGTGTTAGTGTCTGTTTGAGGTTTTTGACTTAATCTTCCTTTGGATATGGTTTAATTGATCAAGAGTACTATTGGAAAAGGATTAAAAGGTAGGGCAAAATTTTAGTATTTTGGTTATGTGATGGATTAAAGTTGGGAAACTAACAACCATATCTGGCTTGTACTTGCTCTTATTTGCTAATGAGATTAAGAATACGATATTAAGCTTCGAAAATCAACCCTAACCAAAATCACTAGCACGCACGAATAATATTGTTCTTTAATTGTATTGGAATAGGGGCTGACGAGGGAGGAAAACCGGCGAGATCGAGATTTCGAGGATTAGAGCAAAGCGCAAAGCTTTTGGTTTGTTACGACTTTCTCTCGTGCTTGAATCTCTATCTCCCAGGAAATGTTTGAATTGCATATTGAATTGTTTTAAATTAGTTTGATGCAAATAAATTGTGAAATGGTGCAAGTTGATTTAAGTTAAGAAATTAGAGAAATTGATTGATTGCAAATGAATGACATAAAATTAAATGAGTATTGAAATGATTTATCTGTGATAAAAATACATAATATATTGTATTTTTCCTATAAATGACGGAATGCCCTAATAGAATGTGTTAAATCAATAAATTCGGTTAAGGATAGATTAGTATACCAATAAGAGTCAAACAAACGCACATCGCGGGCATAACATCCGTAGCCTAGCCAGACAAGATCGAGTGTACACCAACCGAGCACATATTTTTATAACACCGTGTTTACACCGGCCTACAGCCCAGCAGGACCGTGCCGGTGATTCGTTATCCTATGCACCGAAAGCATAGGTTAAATTCGATAAGGGCTAAAATGCAAAATGATAATGAGAATGAAAAAGTGCATTATTTATGATCTGAATGATTTGTTGCACATGAAAATGCATACTGAGATGACCAAATGAATTGTAATTGATTAAATTGAAATATATATTTATGTATGTATTGTATTGCATTAGTCATTTACAAAGTACGAAAGCATTGTCTTATGAAATCGCATGACGGATTTAAATCAAATAAGAGAGAATCAGATAGAACCACTAAGCATGAAAATGCTTAGCACGTAGTTTTTTTGTTTATGCGTAGGTATCGTGTGAACAGGAACGAAGGACAAGATCGAGGAGCACAGTCATCAAGAAAGCTGCGGAGTAAAAGTATATACTCTGTCATATGCATCCATCCTACTTTTGAACAATTAATGTTTTGTGATCAAAAGAGTTAAACTCTGAAACGATTTTGTATATTATTTTGAATGGGCATGGAATGCCTTTCATTGTAAATGCATTTTGTTAAATGAAAATGTTTATGGGCCTATCAATTCAAATCGCTACAGACATATTTGAAAGTGTTTATAATAAATGAATGTCACTAAACAATTATTTTGTTTTTGTATACAAGCTTTGGTAAATGAATCTCGGCTAGCAACCCACTTGGCTTCCGACCACCAATCGGGCCTGGCCGGGGAATGGGGTGCTATAAGGAGATACGTGGATAAGTACCCTACACGTGATTTCTTCCCTAATATAGTTATCCATACGACACTTTCCATATGCTGAGGACGGGGCCGATCAGAGACTAGAGATCCCGCATGGTTCTGTGGACTCCCACTGTCCGGTCGGGTTCCCGTGGTTTCAATATGGCCGGGTGGCTCACGCCCATGAGGTAGGGGCCAGACGTGGGTCCCCAGGCGCACGCCGCCCACGAGTAGTGGGTTCAGGCCTGCCGCCGACTCACAACGCCCCATTCTCTCTAACAATCGAATCTCATCCACCAGAGTCCCTCTCCTTCGTTTCCACCACATGCTGGGACAACTCGACAACCTCTACGCAACAACATCCTCTCCGCGCCGCCAAGGCTGGGAGATCATACCGAAGATAACTCTCCGCGCATTCCTCCGAACTTTACCCTCCACTTCCTGTGCCTATGCAACTTTACTTCCTTTTTTATAACAATTCTTAATGTGGTTTCATTACGAGATAGCCAATCCATGTCGAGAACCACATCAAAATCCTCATATCTAAGGCCACAAGATCTCGCAGGAACTCCCGTCCCCAACTCGAACTCTACTATCTCCTCGACTTACCTCGTCTCGAGAGCCGGGAAGGGAAACTCTCATACAACCCTCTAATGGCTGGGTCTCTATTTGGAAGCGATCTAAGAAAGGCTTAGATGCAAATGAATGCGTGGCTCCTGGGTCCACTAATGGGCGCGATCATGATCAAGGATAGAGTCACACCAAAGGGACCACATCCGGAGCTGCACTGCATCCCGGGGCCGAGTCACAAAGATAAACCCCCGCCCGAGTGCGGGCTTCGTCCCGCATCCTCAAATCCCACCCGCCCTACCACGACCGCCTACCTACGGCTACGCCCCGGCCCTCCGCCTGGGAAACCTCTCCTCAAGACTTCGAGTGCTCATCTCCGTGCCGCGCTAGCTGGCTACTGATGTCTCTGCACTAATCAATTGAGGGCACTCTCTAATAAAATGGCCTTCTTGGCCACAATGGAAACACCCTGTACTATATCTCTTACACTCCCCAAAATGTCACCTCCGACACATATCACAGATGGGAGGAATACTCTGGGTGCCACTGCTAGCAACTGGGGGCCTCACTGATCCCTGACTAGAGATAGCTCCCCGACCTGCACCTCAGCCTCTGTAACCTCTACCCTTGCTTTTCTTTCTATCAGATCGACCGAGCCTCGTGGGAAGTGCCTGTGCACTCCTTACTTTCTTTTTCCTACTGGATACATAGCCACAAGACTTTGCTCAACTCGTAGCGCCAACTAAGTCCCCAAATCTATTCGAGGAACCACGCACAAATGCACTCCGATCCGATGCCGTATCTTGCCAAAACCTTTTACACTTTGGGGACTTCATCAGCCTCGTGATATATGGAACCAATTAACTGGGGCTTCAGAACCCTTCTATTCGATACCGACATGTTCTTCGTTTAATCAAGAACTCCTAATCTTCGAATCCTTGTGACTATGAGAAAGAATCTATCACGAACTTCAATAAATGGCCCCATGATATACCATCGTGATACCTCCTATCCACGACATCCCAATTAATCCTTAGCCCCGCCTTTCATCGTAAAACTCGAAAACAAGACTCTTTGATCATCCGTGTGTTCTACAACTCCTTTAAACTTTGTTTACCTCAGTCCAACCGCAATTCAGCTACCTCCTCGGGATCGCCACTCCGCCGCTCATAGCTTACTTCTGGCGCCCACCTTCGTACTTTATCGACCTTCAGGTTCTTCAACCTCAGGTACGTGAGTGCCCACCACTGACTCCAGTCGCATGGGCTCTATCCGAGCACCAGGCCACCTCGCCCATCAGAACAACTTCTAGCACTTCAGCTCCTCGTGCGTGGCCTAGATGGTCCAAGCCGACCAAGCACGGAGGTCGATTCATGGAGGCTGTGAAGGGAACCAACCACGTTGCTCATCTCTCTCGTGTACCGTAGAAGCTCCTGAAACCTCCGAATGACTCTAGACGACCTCGACGTCCTCTGCCTGACATAGTGCTGTATAAAAAAAAATCAACTGTTTAATACTTTGAATCACCTCATATGTATGTGTACTTGAAAGCCTGAAAACGATGGCCGCGCAGCAAAATAGTGTATACGAAACTACGATGCTTAATAACATAGGCTCCTAAGATCCTACTGATACCAACTTGTCACACCCCACCCCTACTAGCGTGTGTGTGTCACACCCCACGTAAACCCCAGCCAAGCATTTCCAACGCACTAGAGAACTCGTGAAGCGGTCGTGTTGCTTGGTCGAAAAACCCGTATAAAATTTTTTTCTTTTCTAAACTTGTGATTTTATAAAATTTCTAGCATAATAACGCATACATGATATAATCCCAAAACCTCAGATATATAGTTTACACTTTTCAAAATATGCCAACTAACACATTCTTTCTTCAAAGAGCCTAGGCTCATCGGCATTTTCACAATACAAAACTATGTACATACATATGCTCAACTGCATACCCCAAAGTATTTCCTTACATAAGTTATTTAATACAACACCGATACAAAAGTCGAGAATCCTAATACGCCCAACACCGGCGTGGCCTGCATTCCGGAAAACAGTTCTAAACAACAAAATAATGAGGTAAACGAGCCTGAGTGTATGCTTTATAAAATGTTTGCTTTTTCTCAAAACATCTCAAAACTGTAAAACTCTCTTTAGAAGACATTTTCCGTAAACCTTGCTTGCTTGCTTTTAAAAGTTCTAAAACTTTTCATAAACCTCGCTGGTTGCTTTTACTTTAAAAGTTTATAAAATCCATGTGACTGTAGCTTAGGCTTGTTTTAAAAGTTTATAAAACTTTTATAAACACTAGAGCCCTGGCTTAACCGCGTGCTTTAAAAGTTTATAAACTTTTATAAACACTGAGCCTCTGGTCTGCCGTTTGCTTTAAAAGTTTATAAAAATTTCTCATCAATGTGGGAGCTCGGGCCTAACCGCTTGTTTACCAAAGGGTTGATTTTCAAAACTCCGTGTGAAAATGTTTATAAATCAAGATCAACCACCGAGGCTTTTGTCATATCCCCTAGTAAAACACGGAGCTCGAGCTTCCAACCGTCTGGAAGGACCCGGGTCCGCATCACCCAGGTGGAAGGGCCTGGCTCACTCTTTCCCAGAACGTGGGTGGAATGACCTTGGTCTACGCCACTACAATTTAGCTAGCACGCTAACCCTATATACTCCAAAGACGCGCCACCTGCCTCCTTTTAAATGCCAAGTGATGCATGAACTAAGTTTGCCGACCAGGAAAATCTAAAATGCATGAAATGATTTCCTAACACCCACTACAAGCACGCATTTAAATACCTCTCGAATGGTATGTCATTTAAAACTAGGATTTCGCCAGCTTGTTTTATAAAATATACTTTTGTTCTCATTGGCTTTGCTTGCTCTTCGAAATATGGTTTTACAACTCAAAACCATCAAATACCAGTGTAAAACAGTTCATAATAATACACTAGTATTTAAAAAATAGGTTTAGAACACTCACCTTTTTGTTTACCAAAACTTGAGCACGACTCCACAACTTTCCCGCTGGCTTAGCCCACGCACTCAAACGAACACGGCGAAACATTAATCGTCGCGATAGCGTAAAACTTAACGTACTTCACACGCAAGTCACTTTAGGGTCACACAACATTCATATAAAGCCAAATGAACAATTTACCCTTGAGCACCAAAAAGCCTTTAACAAAAAAAACCCACTCATTTTGGTAATTTTTTTTTTCCAACAGTACTCTCTGAACTTTATTACCCAAAAATTATCCAAATGGTCTTCAAACATTATGAAACTCTCCATATCAGTCCTTTATATATCCACGACACCCTTTAAATTTTCAATTTAAAATTCCTTTCAAGGCCCCTGCCAACCACATAACACAAGTTACAACATTTTTTTTATGCCTAATTGGTTAGCTCACTGAATCACCTACTGTTATCCTTGATTTCTAGGGTCTTAACTCCATAAATTGGAAATGGTTTCTTCACTCATTGAAGCTATGGTTCTAAATTTTCTTCTGCAATTGGAATCATCCAATTTGGATCACCAAAACTCAAGTTATTGTATTTTACATCTAGATTACTCAAATTGGCGGTAATTGTAATCTGCACATAGCTCCACTTTGGAAAAGTTTGGGCACTTAGTTACTATTTTCATGCACTTCCCTTAGCTTAACTTATTCTCCTCTAGAAGTCTATTTTACCCAGAATTTTGAATCACCAATTTGATGCTGAGTGAACTCCACTTATGGCCAAAACACTACAACAATACCCAAACAGAGCATAAACCAAAGGAGCTATAGGAGCTCACAATTTTCAGTCCGTATTTGGGAGCCTTAGAGCTATAATTTGCTCTTGGTCCCTTCTATACATTTGTAGCCCTATATCTTATGGTTCTTTACCAATTGAAATCAATTCATTTGGATGATTATAACTTAATCTATAGCCAAAACAAGAACATGGGTTTTACCAAAATTTTGACAGCATTTCATTTAAAAAACCCAACATTCTCCTTTTTACAACCATTCCTCAAAACCAACATGGAATTTACCCAAAACAACTCCACCACACTTGTATTGGTGGTTTAGAACTTCTTATAACCAAAAAACCCTGTGTAAAAATCCTAAGAATTCATACCAAGGTCCACCAATCCATACAAACCATAGAAATAGGGAAGAATTCATTGTTTATTCATACCAATTAAGGTTTACCCACATGAATTCAACAAATCTAGTGGTTGTGGTGGATTCTCAACACAAACCTAGAAAAAAAGGAGGAACTAATCTCCATGGAAAACCCTAGAAATAAAACTAAAAACCCAAAATACACATGTTTCCAATTAAAAAACATACCTTTGCTCTTCTCCCTCCTTCCTCTTCTTCCTCTTTCTTTTCCTCTTCTCCACTGTCATTCCTAGCCAAAATGAGACCAATTGAATCGTTTGTTTCTCATCCCCTTTATACTCTCATTTTGCCTTAATTGCAAGCTGGTCCTCAATCACTCTTTTAATATTTGCAATTCAACTTATGTTATTTATAATGACCTACTATCTTCTCATCTTATGTCCTTTATGTCCCATTTTGACTTCACTACACCCTTTACCCTTGTTCTAGTACAAATTCCGGTTAAATAAATTTATGATTTCCACAATTTCGCCCTGAACCACAACTCCAAAAATACTACAATGACACTTGGTAATTTATGTGTCCCTACTAAGCATAAAAATCGCAGACACCTTCTCGAATTTGTGGCGTTATAAATCCTCCTTTAGAACATTCATCCTCGAAATGTGAACAACTAAACTCAAAGGAAAGGAAAATAATTTTATTCGGAAAATAATTGAGGATACTGACAGTGCATCTGAGCCTCTGGCTCCCAAGTAGTCGCTTCCCTCTCATGATTCTTCCATTAAGATTTTTAACTAAAGGAATCACCTTGTTCCTTAACACTTCGTTCTCATGATCTACAATCCGCATGTGCATTTCCTCATAAGTCAGGTTTTCCTTTAGCTGCACTGGTTGTTCAATACATGTGAAGGATCCGATGTATTTCTAACACGACATGGAATGGGTCATGAACTTGATAACTCCGAGTGCAACTTCAACTGTAAGCCACCGGTCCCACCTTGCTCACAATCCCACAGTGGTCCTATATCCCTGGACGGCTTGCCCCGCCCGAATCTCAAAACACCCTTCCAAGGGGAAATTTTCAAAAAGACCCGGTCACCTATCTCGAATTGCAAGTCTCTGCGATGGTTATCCGCATAACTTTTCTGTCTATCTCTTGCTATCTTTAAGTTATCACGAACAACTTTCACTTTCTTTGAAGTGATCTACACTAATTCAGGGCCTACTAGTCTTCTCTCACCAATCTCATCCCAAAGACATTGGAGTCCTTACATTTTACCATATGGCTCAAATGGAGCCATCTCTATATCGTCAGATAGTCGTTGTTGCAAAGAACTCCATTTAGCGCTGCCAAATGAGTATCCCAACTCCCTTGAATTCCATCACATTGCTTCTCAAGATATCCTCTAACGTCTGAATGGTCCTTTTTGACTGCCCATCCGTCTGAGGATGAACGCCAGGTTGAAATGTAGGCTATACTAAAGTCGCTTGCAAACTAGGCCAAAACCTCGGATGTGAACGACCAAACTATCAAAATTGAACCCCATGAAGTCTCACTATCTCATCCACATACAACTGGGCCAACTTTTCCAGAGAATCCTCAACATTAACTAGCGGAAAATGAGCAGACTTCGTCAATCGATCAACTATCACCCATATAACATCATGCTGCCTCTGAGTCCGTGGAAGACCTGTCACAAAATCCATAGTGATCTTCTCTCATTTCCTACACCGGAATGGGAGAATCAGATCTTCCCTACGTGCCTCCGACGCCGCCACCGCCGACAAAGCCAGACACTGGGAGACCGAAACTTGCAATCTCTTTTCTTCATCCCATTCACCAAGAATGCTCTTTCAAAGTCTTGTACATCTCTGTACTACCCGATGCATGCACGATGAATGTTCTTCGTCTATAATGTCTCTTCAAATTTCACCATACTCCTGGGCACACACATTCTCCGCCTTCACTATCATGTCAGTCATCTCTAATTTGAAACTCGCTTCTTCCTTTTCTATCTCTTCCTTGCTTAATCATCCTCAGGGATCCCGCGACCGCCCGCTGTAATCCGATCCACTAGGAGAGGTCTAACATGAAATGTGGCTATCAATGCTCTTGAATCCTCAGCCTCCAATATCACCCCTAAAGCTCTCAGATCCACCAATAGTGGAAGATAACCCGATCTCATATGAGACAAAGAACTCTCCGGGGTCGCCACTGGGCATCCGCTACGACATTAGCTTTTCCTAGATGGTACCCAATAAGACAACAGAATCCTTAATCAACCTGCCACCTTCTTTCAGCCAAGTTTAACTCTTTCTCGGGTGAAAATATATTTGAAGACTCTATGATCCAAAGATCCTACAAGGAACACCATATAAGTAATGTCTCCATATCTTCAGAGCAAACACGATCGCTCTAGTTCTAAGTCGTGTGGTATCTCCTCATGCTTCTTCACCGCTTCCAGAGGCATATGCAATCACCTCTATCATTTGCATCAAAACACAACCAAGGCCTCACGGAAGCATCATCAGAACCACTAACCCATCTCTCCCATTGGGCAAAGCTAGAATTGGAGCCGAAGTCAATCTACCCTTCAACTCCTCGAAACTCTACTGGCAGGCATCCACCCAATCATACTCGATGATTCTTCCTGCTGGGCCTAGTCACTGGCCAAGTATCCTCGAGAACCTCAACAAACTTCCAATACCCGCAAACCAAGGAAGCTCCTGACTCACACATTCTTCGCAGCCTGAATTTACCACGCTCTACTTTTCTGGGACCACACTCACCCCCTCGCATGAGATCACATGACTCCAGGAATGTCACCCCAATAAGCCAAACCGGTACCCCGCTTCAACTCGCATACAACTTCCGTCTCCCTTAGTGGTCCGGCAACACAATCCTCGTGTGCTCTAAATGTTCCTACTTAGGAAATACACTAGGATATCGTAATTAAGATATGACAAACCTTTTCCAAAATCACAGGATGAATGCTGGGTTCATCAAATCCCTCACTTATTCTTGGGGCGTCCCATTACATAGTCAAACAAAAGCGGCATCACAGGCTTCATAATCAATATCCATAGCTTAAGTGAGGAAGCTTGAGATATGAGATATGACCATAGGGTGGTCCATCTCTCCCCTTCTTTAAATGGTTCTCTCGGAGGTTTACGTATAAATATAAATCTATAACCGGAGTTTCTATCTGCCATAGATTTGTTCTTATGATGGGGTTTCCATATCAGTGGGAGTTCAAAGCAGAGATCTTACCTCTGAAGGTGCCGTGGTGGTATACGAAATCAGGCAGTTCAACACTCCTTTAAAATCCTTAATTGTTTCAAAATTCCAATTTAGATTCTTATCATAAAAATCATTTACTGTATAAATCGGAAACTAATGGAGCCTAGAGAGGGACCACTGACCTATCTGTTCACCCAGAAGAGTGATATAGTCTTGAAACCGGAGTCTTTGAAGCATAATATGTGCACTTACGTAATAGAGGTGTCTGTTTACTGGGCGAGTGTCGTAGCAACGACAGAGTGTCGATCGCACTAATCGGAGTGCCTCTTGAATTTATATTAGACCTTAGCGAACACTTCAATTCATATATATTATTGAACTTGTTATATTGTTCTTATACACCTTAGCAAATAAGGGGCAAGACACAAGGTTTGCCCAATGACTTCGCCTCAGCGGCGAGGTATAAAGCATTTTTCATATGACTATTATACTTATACCGACCCTTTCATTCACTTATTTGGATCCTCCATTAATCCAATGGATGATTGCTAGAATTTAACGGAGAGAAAATAAGCAGAGGATTTGCGAGTGCTTAGGCGAAAATGGCCACTCCTTTGGCGGGAGATCTTACCTAGGCGAAACCTTTGCTACGACTAGGCGGATCGGATAGTCGAAATTGACCCTCTAGTTCGTCTGGGCGAACCGACGCCTAGGCAAGCACTCCTTCACTGGCGAAGGTGTCGAGTGAAAGCGAAATGAGAGACTTGGCCTTTTACGGAAATTTCCTTCAAAAACCAAACCCGTCTGATAAAACTCAAAATAACTGCCAAACTCATCTTTTTACCAACCAACAACAAATTCTTAAGTTTTCCTACCTGACTTAGACAAGAGGGATTTCCGTACATATAGCTTCCATACTTATATTATCCATACATGAGTTCCATACCTTAATCTTCAAAGATTTGAACAAACTTCTCATTTTCTTTGCTTGAACCCAGCTGATGGTTCTAAAGCCAAGTGATCTTCTTCAATAACTCTTTATCATCCTAAGTCTCTAAGCCAAATGGAAATATCTTCTATAAAGTGTATTACTTTATACCAATTTGGCTTAATTTCTCATTTTACTTATTAGTTCTTTGCTCCATTCTATTTGAATTAACATCGATTCCACCACAATAACATATCCTCTTCTTGTGACCTGACCTTTGGTCCTCATTTTATAAAGTCACCGTTGCGCTTATTTCTTTGTATTAATTAAGTTTTATCGTTTTAAACTCACCTTGCCATTTCAAAAAATACTAGTTACTTACTTATAATATCAACTAAACATATAATAAGCTACTAAGGTATAATTTAAGGGTGTACATGTCGGCTGAGGAACGAGTCGGCACGAATGGCTTCTAAACCTCTGGTTGTGAATGTGTTTTTGGATTTTTCGATTAGGACTGCTCTTTGGGTTCCACAGCTTCGCTGGCCCAGGCTTCGTTGAAAATGTAATCAAAGGGCAAGCGACTGGCGGATTCAAAGCCAATGAACCTGGAGCTCACAGTGATTGAGAAATAGACCCAAAGAAATTTGGAGTGCACGATGTGACCATGCATGGTTTAGATGCCTTGTAATATAAAACGCCTTGCGAATAGCAAGCGTGGGGGTGAGAGGCACGTTTCTTGATACTAGGGTTGATCTGTTGGTGCATTTAATTTGCCTATTCGGGCCTTACCCTATATAGGGATAGGGATCTGGAAGTTAATTTCTTTATAGTTACTTAGAAGCCTCTATTAAAGACCGGTTTGAAATTTACAACCTTTCGAGGATTTGGCTAAGTAGCCGTTAAAGGTTTCGATCATTTCGAACTCTGTTGTTTTCTCTACTTTTAGCCGATTTTGTTTGTATGGATTGTTTTGTTTGTTGGTTTTAATGCAGTCTAGCTATGGAGCCATCTTTAGTCACGGTGAGTTAAACGACGAAGCTGTACCACGACGTTTTGGAATGTACTGTTCTTGGGGTGCGTCTCAAAATAGTTTTAAAGAGAAATCCACCGATCCCAGGGTTTTAAGTTACCTTTGTCGTTCTCTAAGAGATCCTCGAGTTGATCACCTATTTGTTTCCTATAGAATAATGAGACCAAGACTATCACCAGTCGGGTTAGGAGCCGCGGGAGGGTCCGCTGGTTAATACTTCCTACCGGCAAATATGTATGGCATGTTGTGGAGGGCGAGGTCCACTTGTCAGGCCTCTGTGACGTGGCAAAGGAATTTTGTAGGACGTCTTGGCTTTCTCATAAGGACAAGCGAATAATGTTGACTACACGGGGTAGTTCACGGTGGACTTCACTTCACCTTGTTTTTGTCGTTCAGTGAAGCAATTCCTACCGTCATGGGCTCTTCCTGAGTAGCTATTCATCAGAATCTTCCGGTTTTAATGAGGATATGGTATAACCCACTTTCTCTACTAAATTTTCCGGATATTGCACCTTTCGTAGAATGTATTTCACTCCCAGATTAGTTTGGGAACCGAGGGCTTGATTGTCTATGTTCTTCCCATAGTCCCTCCTAAATTTGTGCTTGACCCTAATTTCTCAAGACGGAGGCGGGTTATCTTGGTTGGGGCTTTATTAGTCTGAAGATGCGACTCTTTGGGGGCTTCTTTTGATGTAGATCATATCTTATGTTCCCAGGTTGGTTTTAGTTTGGTTGTGCTAGATGATTTGTGTTTGTACACATCCATTTCTTGATCACTATCGGTATTAAAACACATGAGGCAGTCTCATTCTGATCAAGCGGGTTGAAAGGCCCAAATATGGAAACAGCCCAAACTGATTATTTGAGATAACAAAGCGGGAGCGCAATCATGAGCTTTACTATGCGAGGAACACTGAAATTTGGCCTCTATCTTTTCCTTACATCATCCCCATCGTTCCTCGCTGGGTTTCAATAAGACTCATTAAGGGAGAGCACTTCACGTTCGTCAGCCTCATAAGTTGGCTGGTAGCTCTTTAGATTCTTTGCTTGGAAGAATCAAGCGGAGTGCTTCTGAAGGACCTTAATTGAGTCTGCTAGGGCGCTCGACCTTAAGTGCAGCGTGGCTGCCCGGCACGAAAGAAGAGGAGATAGGAAGGGCCAGCGAGCGGGTGTGACACCAGTTGGGGAGAAGCGGTGTTTAAGGAGATGTTGCCGGGGTGAGCCTTGAGAAGAGGAAATGTTTAGACTTGCCGCCTTGGCGGGATCGCGTCAGCGGAGCTCTGAACCGGAGGGTGGATCTGCACATGTTGGTGGGGCTTGATCATTGTCTTCACTATGATGAAGGCTCAGGTGGGCAATAACATTTGGTGGACTCTCTAAATCTATTCGCGATGGTGATCGTGGAAGGCGCTTGGTGAGTTGGTGCACCTCTGGGGAGGATCCCAGCACAGAACCTTCTAATGTAAACAAGTGGAAGGGCCCACATCAGGTGGCTGTTGCTGGAATACTCCCCAGACTGTGTGCAGAGTTAATAGGAAAGGCCACACATTCTAACGTCTTTGTGAAAACACAGCCTCATGCCACTCCGCGGGGAGACTTCCTCCCAGCCTGGAACTTAAGTTGTTGATTTATAAGTGCTGAGATGTCACATTTGGAGCCATTCTAACAGAGTGGGAGCCTCCGATTATGCGTGTTCTCTGTCTATTGTATGAATTGCAGTTCTGAGCTCAGGCATAGCGATCTTCCGTGTGTTCCCGTTTATATAAACGAGAGCGCTGGTGGGTGGCTAGGGCGGAATCTTATCCATAACCCATGGCTCTGCGATTGGCGATCTGATATGTGTTGGTTTATTATGAATTTGCTAGTTTTTCGCGTCTGATAATTTTCTTCATGCCACACTACGATGGTGATGTTACATTAGGAATATGGCTCGTGCCTGGGAGTTTTCGTCACGGTGGTTAATGACGGCGCGGGCTTTTCATAGATTAGTAGTTTCCAGCCAGTCAAGACATGGGCAACTTGGACTAGGCATAATCCAATTGACATGGAAGCGAGGCGAAAGCCGGTCTGGAGCTATCTTGAAGCAGGTGAAGAAAGAAAGGGTGAGGCCTATAGGGAGGCTAAGGTGGCCTATCGACCTTGGCCTTGGCCGGTGATGCTAAGAGACAGGGTGAGGATGACTGACTCGGGCCAAAGATGCAGCAGTATCTGGAGGAAGATGGGGCGCAGGTTAGAGCTAGGTTACCGTTGAGGCGGTGAAACGTCTCATTTTACGAGGCAAAGCGTCTGAAGATGAGGTATTTTTATTCTGCTCCAGTTCAGCAAGACCTAAGGAAGCCATGGAGTTGACTACAAAAAGCCTGGGCGATTTTAACATGTTGAATCTGCCGTTCGAAGAACTGCACTCATGGTGACCCGGCTGGGATTCTGGATGGCATCGCCAGTTACGCCAACCCGCCTCCGAGTTCTTTGCGAATCTAGGGGTGTACTAGGTGCTGTGATTGGCCAAGGTTATAGAGATACATCTGGCGAAGGATCAGTGGGGCATTGTAGTAGAGAATAAAGTGACCATACCTCTTTTTCTTACCACACCAGGACTGTTCAGGCTGACCATTTTATATACCCATTTCTAATATGAATAATTAATATTCATTTAAAACCTAATTATTTGTAATTTTCTGATAAATCATGACTACTAATCATTCTTTTGACATAAAAAAAATATCATATGCATTCCTTAATTCAAATAGGGCCACATATTTGTTCTTGAATAACATATTTCATAAATTTGGCATTCATTACCTTTTCTAGTATTTACAAAATAATGTCTTAAAAGTTCCTGTACACAAAAACACAGATATAATATAAAACAAAATGAGTTAAAACTATATTCTTCTTATGAAGACTTTTAAAATCCATTGAATTCAGTACCAAATAGTTCTGAAATATCCCGATGGAATGAGTATGCATGGATGACATTCATATCCTCAGATTTTTGGCGGTGACTCTTGCCCTCGAGTCTTGGTCACCTTCCTTTCTACTGCATTTTTAGAATGAAAAACAAACGCCTAACATTTTGTGCTTAGTGGTTCTATCTAGGAATTCTCCTCTTTATTTAGTTTAAATCAATCCTTGCAATTTCATGAACCATTATTTTGATACTTTATCTTGACGTAATCTGTTACAATACATATAAATATATTTCCCTATTAATCAATTACAATTCATTGGTCATCTCAAAACTATGCATTTCATTATTGCAACAAATCCATTCGAATAACAATCTATGCACTTTTTCATTCTGTTAATAATTTTGCATTTTAGCCCTTATAGAATTTAACCATGTAGTTATACAGGATGTTACTTCCCCAGATACTTGCATGAAATAAAATGAAGTGTAGGCTTGGTCTCTAACCACGGTTTACTCAAAATATGTACTCGGTTGTGTGCACTCACAGATAATATCCCAAGTTAGACTCTCTGGTCGGTATCGCCACAATAGTCGATTTGTTAGAGCTCTTATTGGTATACCAATTTATCATCTTCGATTAACATTCTTTTAAGACATTAAAACCATTCAACATAATTTACAATTGTATATATATACATTCATAAAATACCGATAGAACAACCTTCACATTCATGCGATTTTCATTATAAATTCGTTTAGCAAATTGTCCTCCGTCGCCGAAACCAATCATTTGTGACGAAATCAAACATACACTTTCTTGCCAATCATTTCCAAAATTAAATCTTTAATGGTATTCAAATATTTTAGAAATAGAGAGAGTTTGAACAAACCAAAAATAAAATCACTTTGATTCCAATCTTGAATCGACTTTATCATGGGCTTTTTCCTCCTCAGCTGATACTCTATTCAAATACAATGACAATCATATATCAATCCCGATTTATTCAGGAGTTTTGGTTTCAGGGTTGATCCTCTACCTGTCTCACTTCACTTAGAAAAATTTACGGGGACATGGGCCATATTTTCTTTGAAGCTTCCTTAAAAATATTATAGCTCTAACAAGGTCACCTATTTTAGTAGAATTGGAATCTCTCATTTGGATTCACTTCAACTCAAATTCTGATTCTGACATTTTAATGCAAAGCTAAGGTGGTGTGCCATTCGCTCTAGTTTACCTCTTTGTTGTTCTCAATTTTAGGAGTCTTAACTCCATAAATTAGTAATGGTTCCCTTCTACTCTCATTTGGAAAGCTATGGTTCTAAGTTTCTATTCAGTAAGATAATCTTTAGGTCTTAAGAACTCAAGTTAATGCATTTTCATCCAGACTACTCTAATTTACAGGCGAATCATTACTATGTTCTTCTGCATAGCTCCAATTTGACAGATTTCTGGGCACCCAAGTTAACAATTTGCATACACTTCCTTCAAGTAAATTATTCCCTGAAGTTTTATTTTGCCAAATTTTGAATCACTCAATTTGGATGGTGAAATCAACCTTAAGCTGAAACACCGCAACAACACCCAAAGCCGAGCATGCCAGTGAGCTGCCCGAACTCACCTTTAAGCCCTTAGGAGCCTTAGAGCTACAATTTTCTCCTGGTCCCTTCCATCCATTGTAGCTATCTCTTATAGTTCTTTACCAATTAGAGCCACTTAATTGAATGATTATAACTTAACCTATAGCCAATAAACGGGGTTTTGACAAATTTTTGATAACATTTTCGAAGAAACAACATTCTGCATTTTACAATAAATCTCCAAACAAATCCAAACCAATCAAAAACAATGAAGCAACCTCAAACTGAAATAAAACCATCAGAACACTTTTAGACCACATTTGGGGTTTTATTAAAGCCAACAAGTAGAAATGGGTTGAGTTTGGTTTTCATACCTTGAATCTCTTTTACTTGAAGCCCTAGCCCTTCTTCTTCCTTCCTTCTTGTAAGATCTTGCACCAAAGGCTGGGTTGCACTGAATATCTTCTTCCCAAAACTTTAGCTTTCTCCTCTCACTCCCTCTCAAATCTGGTTTTGCCCAAATACAGGCATTCCAGATAAATGTGGTCTTAAGTCATTAAATCTCATACGACTTTGTTTGACCTAAAATCCATTTTTGGACTTAAGTTCTCACAATTTACTATATTGCCATACTTTTCTCTATTTGCACTTCAATCCATATTACCTGAACATATGTTTCTACTTATGACCCTTGGGTCCTCTTTTTTCTCAAATTTCCATTTTGCCCTTTCTCATAAGGTTAATTCTGGGTTCTATCATTTGACATTTAGCATTTATCACTCCCAATCACATATACTCATTTTCAATCACTATAACATTTGACATTTCATTTTTATCATTTATCAATTCTCGAAAATCCCGTTTGGCTGATTTTATACACTAAACATATAAGCAAAATTATTATAAAAAGTGAAAATTAATTTTGGGCGTTCTGATTCTCTTCCCGTATTAGTTTTTTATTTTGGGGAGGCTTTTACAAGGGACACATTTTTCGCCAGTATCGTCGTTAAATTCTTGTAATCCTTGCGGCTTTTTGTGCATTTAATCAGAATAACGAGATGCTAGGACTTAACCGCACTTTTTAAATGCCCGGTGGGGACAATAATATCTGCTTTGATCTTGGCAGGATATCAATCATATCCCGGACTTTTAAGGCGCGGTGGGGCAACAACCATACTCCGAGTCTTTTTGAATGCGATAGGACATTCAACCATATCTAGACTTTAAGATTACTAATTTGGTGACAACCATATATGGGCTTTTAAGGCGCTGGTAGTGCCAACAACCATATATGGTTTATTTTTTAAGGAAACTTAATTATTGGCTTGCGGAGGAAATGTCCCACAAAATATAAATCTTTATTGATGAGAGAGATCCTCAAAGCGTTCACGATAATGTGCTTCTGGGTGCAGCTTTCCACATTATAGACACGGAATCAC
This sequence comes from Tetrastigma voinierianum, assembly GCA_016808115.1. Lineage (NCBI taxonomy): Eukaryota > Viridiplantae > Streptophyta > Magnoliopsida > Vitales > Vitaceae > Tetrastigma > Tetrastigma voinierianum. The sequence goes on along the minus strand of JAEQBH010001894.1, from coordinate 460,702 downwards.
AATCTAGCCTCTTAACGCATCAGACTAAGTATTACCTGCTGAGACATAGTGTATAGGTCCTTCCCAGTGGATTTAGACTTCCGATCTATTAGGTTGGGTGATGTTTTCAAAGACTGGGTCTTAGGAGCCTAAAATCTCCAGTTTAGGAATGTATGCGTGGCTTTATGGTCGGTTTTGATTATTATAACACTGCGTATGATGCTATGCGCATAAATTTGTTTAAACTTCACGGGGAGTTGATCAAATTTCGATGATCTCAAGGGTCTTTGGCTATGACTTCCAGCATTTTGCTTTCTCGAATTTGCGCTCATTATGGTGGGCATCTACAGATTTACGTGGGGATGATGACTGCATCCATACGTGAAAGAAATGACGGCTTGATATATGCAGTTGGTTTCGATTGTTCTGCTGACATAAAACCATTGGTAGTTCTTTGTGCCTTCTTTGGCTGAATGCGGGGGTTTTCCAGGTGTCGGATAGTCCTACTCTGATGCTTTTGCACGGCCTTTGCTGCGGCGTAGATGGGTGAAAGGTCGAATCTGGGTTTGATTTTCAATTCGTTACAAAAATTCTTGTATACCCGGCTATCAAATTATAATACAGTGGCGGTTGATTGATTTAGAATTGTCGAACACACGATGTTCTTCCATCTTAGAATCGAACGACCTCTAGCATCTTTGATGAATGCTGGCTTGACTTATATCCATTCTTGACATAGTGGTGGCAGCAAATATTAACTTCTTTTGGCCCGGCGGTGGGCGGTAGCCTAAGTGTCCAGCCCTTATGGCGAGGCCCCGGGGGCTCGTGTGATGATTGGATGTGAGCCAACACCTTTGACTGGGGGCTTGTGGTAGCGGCGATCCACTTCACGACGCCGGTGCATTTGTGCATGGTTGGCGATAAACAGCCACAGGTATGGGATGTGTGCCATCTTTGCGCTGGTAACACCCCAAATTATACCTAGTAAGTTTTTATGGCGTGTTGGTCTCAACTAAAAGTAAATGTATTTTTCAGATTTAAATGCTTAAATTAAGAAATTATAAAACACGGAATTAATTCGAGGATTAAGACTAATAAATAAAATATCACATTAGGACCCAAAGGTCATAAATGAGAAGAGAGAGAGTATATGTAATTAGAATTACAGTGTAGTTGTTTGTGCAATTAGAATATGGAAGAAGGACTAAAATGCAAAAAAAGGAAAGTTAAACAAAAATGAAAAGCCAAGCAAGCCTTATTGCATGAAAGGATAAGACCAGAATTTGAGTCTCTTGAATGAATCATTGTCTCGACTTTTGGCAAATGAGCTAGAACTACGATTGGGGAGAAGAACAAGAATTATTGGGTTGCCTCTTCTACTCCTTTGTATTGGGTTCTACTTTAAAGAAGAAGAGAAGAAGAGAAGGAAGAAAGAAGAAGAGAAAGAAGAGAGAGAAGAGTTTCAGAAAAGTCAAGAGTTAGGAAACCACCTAATTTTTACTCCTTCTTTGTTTTGTTGTTTTTGTTGGTTTTGAGTTGCGTTTAAGATTGGTTTGATTGATTGGTTTGTAGTCCTCCAATTGATGAATTTTATAAAAAATGTTGGGTTTTGGGGAGATGTCAGGAACACCTAAACCTCATGTTTTTGTTTAAGTATGAACTAACCGTGGTCATCAAATTGGAGTGATTCTAGTTGAAAGAACCTTTAAGAGTTTGAAGCCTACAAAATTGTAGAAGGTACCAAAGAAGAAAACTTGACCCTAAGTCCCTAATTTGAGACTAAAGTAGAAAATATTGGGTAAGGTACACCGGTTTATCCTCCTATTTTAGTACAGGTTTGGTGTTAAGGTCATAAGTTGAGTTTCCTCATCAAACCAATTTAGATATATCTTGAGTTTTGGTCATCAAATTGAATGATTCCGATTGGAGAAGAACCCTTAAATCCTTACAAGCCATGCTTCGAAATATGGTGGAAGGAACCGGTGTCAGGTATGGGTTAAGGGCCTGCAATCAGTTTTATAGTCAGAAGTTACCTATACTTAAAGAAGTGGGCAAACAGAGACCAATTTGGCATTAAAAAATGCCATAACTTGAGTTTGGATGATTCAATTGGAGTGAGGATTCAATGTCAAGGTAAAATAGATTCATAGAAAACAAAGGTGCAGAAGGAAGTGATTAGTGCTCAAGAAATTTTATTTTGAACCCTATTTGTCTCAGGTTTTTGAGTGCTTTTATTGTACTAATCATTTCAGTGGCATGATTTGCACATTAAGAGTCCCTACTATTCTTGATCGCATTTGTGAAGGAATTTTGGAGTTTTGCAGGCTAATCGTGCCAGATACAATTTAGTGATCCAAGCATAGAAGGGTCGGGGTTAAACTCGGCAGTATTAGATCGGGAGACCAAGGAAAGAAGAAGCGAGAAAACGAAAGAAAATAAACTGCCAGCAAATTTTGAAAAGTGCAACTGCGAAATTGCTCTTACGCGCCACTCTTCCATCATAACTGTTCTGGCCCCGGCCGCATTCTGCATTTCATGCTTTGTTGTTTTATTTGCAATTTTTGTTTCTTCCCATTTGTCCTTTATGTGGCTTTTAGTTTCAGTTTTTTTAAATTTTATAAGGCGGTATATAAGCTGGGGAGCCAGTGCAGTAACAAAATCACTTGACAATAGAGACGGTGGGCGTGGTTTCTTCGCTGCTTCCTTACTGCCATTTTCTTTCATTTTATCTCCTGCTCTCGGCACAAACACTCCTCTAAGGATGACAACTCAGGAGGATGGGTGTAGACCTCTTCTCACCTTGAAGGAAGGCCACGTATTACTGATTTGAGGTAAAATTGCAAGTTCCTCTGTTTCATGTCACGTTCATGGTATTGCGTTCACCAGCTTTCTCACCTTAGGATTAAAATCTACAAACAGCCCTTTTCGCGTGTATTTGGCAAGCTTTTTGGTTCTGGTGGATGCTTGTCCGCTAGATCCGCTATTATCAGTTAGTTTGTTTCCTGTGATTCTTGTGGTGGGTTTTTGAGATATGTTCTCAGATTAAAAGTTCTGGGTTAAACCTATGTTTTTCAAGAAGGAAATTTTAGGGTTTTTAGGTTTTAAAGCCCAGGCCTCAAGGTGGGGGTTAGGAAATGACTATATAATCATCCTCTGATACTAGGAAAGACCCAGGGACATGTTGGTTTGCCTTAAAGCCACTAAACCGGTGTGAAACCTTCAGAGGTTCTATTTACTCTCCTCTTCTTATTTTAGTTTGATGCGCAAATAACCGTAACTCCCTTGTTTCACCAAACCCTTGAAATCCAAATTGAATTCACCATTTTGAGCTTAACGTTAAATCATTTTGTGCAGAAAACCTATCCACGTGTTTGACCCTAGAGCGCTATCTGCAGAATACTTTACTCGCGGTGGTATTTCAATATCTAAATTTTGTTGATTCCGGATCATCCTCCCATTTTAGGCATATTGGGACGACTTACTGAACTCCATTGAAAACCTCATCCATTAGCTGTCCACAGGAGGAAGGTGTAAAGTGACACCATAGTGGGAGGCAGTGTCAGCAACGACCACCCAGGGGGCTGCAAAGTTTTGTTAGATTGTCACGAGAAGGGTTGCATTCACAAATCCTCGAATATATGCATATTCAAGGGAAAGAAAGAAAGAAATCATTTCCCTTCCATCGTGCGAGGAGAGCGGTGGAAAAAGCAGGTGGAAGAGCCCCGAGCTTGTTTGAATCCATTTCCACTGACAACCTGAGTGGCCTCCTCAGCGACCAAGTGTACATTTTGCCTCATGTGACGCAATCCACAAAACACACCACAAAAGGCGCCCAATTTTACTGTACACATACACAGCACCAGGCCTTTAGTAGCCCTTTATCGAGCCTTTGCCACCATCTGAACTTTGGCGACTCACGTTATTTGCATGGCAGTGGATGGTTAGTCTTGTGGTCGGTTGGAGCACGAACCTCGGCATTTCATCCAGCCGGTTCGGCTGACCTCGAGGCTTAAGGAATTGGTTTGGGGAGACACGATCTCCAGCACTTTGTTTCATCTTTTCTTATTTTATTTGTTTTTATTTTGGTTATTTTAGTTCTTTAATTTTTCTTTTACATTTCTCTAATTTTTAAAGTTAATCTTTGTTCTAACTTGTTTTCACTTTTAACGCAATTTTTCTTAATTACACTTGTAATTTTTCTGGGTTTGTGTGAAAATTTTGAAGCAGAAAGGAAGATCGTAGGAAAAAGAGAGGAAATTTTCATATCTTTGTGAATTTTTCGCTCCCTCCTCTGTTTGCCTCTAATTTTGTTTAGTGCACCTTTTCATTCGAACTCCGTTTTTGGCATTTTTGGTACCGTTGGAAAGCTTAAGTGTAGTCAAATATATACAGGAATCAATACTTTTAGAATTATATAAGAGTGTATTACTCAAGTAGCTCTCTTGAGGCTGCTCACTCTTTTCTTCTCCACTTGTTTATTTGAAGCCTGACGGTGAAAAAGGTATCGATGGAAAGCTTGAGAAGTCTCTATCCCAACAGCAGACTGCATCCTCATCGGAGGCAACTGCCAGCCTCTAGTACCAATCCGAGCCCTTGCGGACAATGTCAATTGGTTGGGAGGGGGAGTTAAGGAAGGAAGTGTTGTTTATATTTTGAGCAAGTCTTTTTGTTTCATGAATGACTTTCTAGTTAGTTTGTATTTGTATGGTTGTTTGGTTTCTGTGGCTAATAGTTTGTTTTACTTTCACTTTGTTAGTTTTTATTTGCATTTTTTTTGTTTTTTTAGGTGTGTGTGTTTTGCCCTAGCTCCCTACAGTTTGAAAGTTGAAACTGTCCAAGTTCGTCATTGTTAAGGTGGTTCCATTCCTAGTTGAGTGAATGATTAGTTAATTCTTAGTGATTTGACCTTTTCTTCCACCTCTAGCTAACCACACACTAAGCACAATGGGTTTCAATAGCCAGGTTTAAAAAAGCGCGCAGCCCCTTTTACTTCTGTGACCTATCCTAGTGTATTTGACTACCTTTATTCAGTTAAAGTTGAGTATTGGAAGACGATGAGTCTTCGAAAGAAAAAAAAAAAAAGCAAAGGAGAAAAATTGCATGGCTTTTGGCCAGAACTTCGAACACGGTCAGGGGTTTATGGAAATAGCCCGAAATCACGAATTGCCTAAGCCAGCTGGTTGGAGCCAGTGACTTGAGTGTTTGCACTGCGGTGGATGGGTGAAGTTTAGCAAGTTGTAAATTAACAAGTCACCGAAAATCCTTCGAGTCTGGTGAAACACGAAAGAGTTGTGGTTGAAAAATCGCCTTATGGCTTGGTGCCTAAACCTTAAAGCGGTTGGAACCTTCGGTGAATCCCGTTACATGGACTTTGGTAGGTCGATTCCTCAGCGCTGCACCTATAACAAAAAAAAAGAGTTGTGGAATAAGGGGTAGATTGATCTATTTGGGTTGGTTAAGCGTGCTGGGTTATGGCAATAACTTTGGTTGAGGAGAGTGCGGTTGGCGATTTATTGTTGACCCGATCAAGCAAACACTTAGATTTTGGTGGAAGTTTGGTTGATCCTTTGGGGATGAGGCTCTTTTGACCGCCAATTTTGTATGGCATTCTATTCTCGAGAGATAGTTATTGGGCAAGGGTTTGATGATTCTTACTTAGGGTTAGACGACCATATTCCACAACATTTTGAAATATAGTTTACCTTGAACATAATTTTGTTATTGTTTCTTATGCTCTCTCTTTCTTTCTTTATTTGTTCTTCAAGGGATTTAGCAATGTGGGGATGGAGATTAATGATTAGTGCTCGAAAAGTACTATTTTGAACCACATTTATTAGTTTTAGTGCTTTTTGTGTACTAATCATTCTAATCCTTTGATTTGCACATTAAGGTCCCTACTATTCTCTTGATCGCATTTTGCTGACAAGTTTTGCGGGTTTTTCTTGTGAGCTAATCGTGCCAAAATTGTTGGTCGATCAAGCATGAGTGAAGAGTCAAGCTTCATCATAGATGAGACAGAGAAGAAGCGGCTTGAAGAAAATGAAACACGGCAGAGTTTTACAGTCACAACCCCTGCGAAATTGCTCCTGCCGCCACTATTCATCTGCCATTTGTTCACCGTTTATTTCACGAAGGTGGGGTTGAGTGACTATCATATCAATCTTATCAGCCTTCAAGGAAAAGATCGGACATGTTGGTTGCCAAACCTTACTAAACCCGATGGCGAGCCATGAGGGGTTCTATTTTATATTTTTTCTCTTATTTTAGTTCCAGTTTTCAAATAACCATCCAACTCCCCTGTTTTTACCAAACCTTAAAATCCAAATTGAATTCACCATTTTGAGCTTAACAGTAAATCATTGTATAAAAAAACCCATCTATGTTACAAACCCTCCAGAACCGTACCTCTGCGGTAGCTTTGCTCTACGATAGTAGGAACAGGATACAAATTTTGTTGATTCAGGATCACCTCCCATGTGCAGTCGAGTATGTTGAATTTTAGACTCATTTTATCCGAGAGTGGAAGTCGTACCTGTTTTAGGAGATGATTTTATGTCTTTTACTATAGAACTTTAAAACATCTATCATCTCCTAAGGTTTTGGTATCTTGGAAGATGGTTTTGAATAGAAAATATTTAGAGTTGTAAAGGAATTGAATTAAGTAAATGAAATTGCATGAAATTGTAAAGTGGTTGTTATATGAAATTGTGTACATTGACAGTTATGATAATTTATGATGTGAGATGCGATCACATGAGCAAGAAATACAAGAATGTTTGATATATGAATCATACAATGCCAAGACGATCAAAATGAATCCTAAGAATATGAGCATGCAATTATTGATAAATGTGACCGGTCATCTGTATTCATAAAGGAACCTGTGGTCTATAACTATCTCATATCGAATACGGCATGGTGTAATTATCCATGTATATGAGAAATGAATAGTCTAATATCTCTAACTCGGATAAAAACTTAATAAGCCTAATTGCCTGCTTATGTTCCCAGGTAGATGGATAAGTAGGCATACTTATTAGGGATATAGATGCTGCAACATACATATATAATTAGCCTGCTTAGGTCATTCGTTAGCCTCGTTTAGTCATTTACCAGCGGTAGTTTGGGTCATGCGTACAACATAGATCGAGATGTAATTGTTTAGATGCCGGGTGATAGTACCCTCAGTACATACGAGTTCTTTTCTCGTATCCACTTCTTTGAATATCACGTGGGTGACATAAGTTGAAATAAGTACTTGGAATATTTATAAGGGTGTGAAACATGAAAATGATATGAAATGCAATATGTAATTGAATTATAATGATATGAGAAGTAATATGTAATATGAATAAAATGTTATGAAGTATTGTGACGATCGTTATAGTGGTCGTCCATATTTATGGATTCATACCCCTAAGCTATAAAGAAACTATGCGTGTGTTAACCGTGTATGTATCTGAAGAGGACATTAGTGATATTCGCATACGGCAAGGCTAACACAAGCACCCAAGGAGTCCATCATAGGTAGGGTTTGAGATGGGTTTATAAAATGTAAATGTAGATTTTGGAGACAATGTAAATGTAAAGTACAAAATGCTGTATCATTCAGAATATATATGCGGGTTACTATAGCTCCCTGCTATGAATTGGATCATATATAGAAATATTTTGTAAGTTTCTCATTGCCAGATAATTGATATTGGGGTATATGGGTAACATATTTTATAGTTCATAGTTTGTGACCTTGTTCCTAACCATGAGTCTTGGGTTGGGTGTCACGGTCAGGTGTCGAGCGAGGTTTGGGTGGCTCTGGAATAGAAATATATAATGAAAAAGCATATGTTTAGTAATGTGTTTGATGTGGATGTCCTTGTGTTTTGTATAGATGGATGGTCTCCGAATCCGGTTGAAGAAGCCGGTATTCTTGGAGATCAAGGGTTACACTTCGGATCTATACGAGATATTTTAAGAAAGTGAGAGTCATGCGGTCAGGCAGATGAAGTCTTGAGATATCTCGGAACATGGCTCGGGTCTTAGAAGATTGACAACTCTAAAGCCGGACATGATAAGAGAACGCAGAGTGAGGAATTCATGAATTGACCTGGAAGTAGATAAAGTGAATTATAGTTTGGAAAGATGTGAGAATAATGGAGGTGAAGTGCCCTCTTTGTGATCAAAAAGAGTGGCATGTCTGGATTCGTATTACAATGCGTGCTTATGATTGGTGGAAGCTAAAGTGTTGAGAGTTAGAGCTTTGGATCATACCACCGGAGTTTTGTCCAAGAGTTCGAGGACAAATATGTCTCTAATATCTCAAGGAGACCAGTGAGAAGTAATTCCTGAATGCGGAAGCAAAGGAACTATTAGTATAAAATATGAGAAAAATTCAACCATCTTATAAATCACATTTGTGTCAGATCCTCTCAGAGGCATTCAGATAAATGGTTTACCGAGAATGGACTAAATGGAATCCATAAAAATATATCTAGCCTTTAGCAGGCCTTCTCGGCAAGTAGAATTCCTCATCTAGGGTTCGGTTCAAATGGCAAGCTAGAAGTAGAGATCTAGAAGCAAGTAGCAAGAAAGGTTTTAGAAGAAGGCCACTAAGAGGAGCTTCTTCCTCCATCGAGGAAAAGAGCTTAGGAATCTCCGAACTCAATCGAGGTGCAACCATTTCTGAGAGAGTGGCGAGGGGCACAATGTGTACCTGTTTGGCTGAGGTGCTTTAAGATGGACCCGGGAGGAAGCTTCAAAAGTGCCACGTTACATCGATGACATTTGGGTGTTTGCGATTATTGGCGGGGAGGATGCTTCGGTTAGAGAAGCATGTACCATTCATGGTGGTGTCTAGTCGGGGATAATAGAAGTATGCGAGGAAGTTGGTGAGGAGATATGTTGCTGCCTTCGACTCGAGATCGAGATAGAGTTGGTGGCAGGTCGACATAAGGGGCGTGGAGTGCAGTTAATATTGACTAGCGCGGATCATACTACCTATAGCTCATGCGAGCATGCATAGAAACAGGTGGTCGGATGCTCCTTAAGTGATTATACAATTATATTTTTCTCCATATGATATTCAGAGATGTTCATTGATTGACCTTGGTTCCACCATTCATATGTATGCATTGAGCATGTGATTGATAAGATAAACATAAGTGGAGAGATTGTTATATGATATGCGTGTGGCTAAAAATCCACTGGTAAAGTGTTAAGGTTAATGGAGTGCATAAGGTATTATTATGTGAATTAGTAAATGAAGTAGAATTTCTGTGGAATTTGATTTATTCACCATTTTAGTAAATTTGATTTGATTTTAGGAATGGATTCGATTTGTCTAAACACGGGCTACGCTAAATTAGGTGCATGATAAAAAGACAATAGTGCTTAGATGTTCTGATAAGTCTGAAGTGATAGTACATAACGATATTTCGTTCAGCCCAATGTCTGATATGATTTGATATCTGACCAGTGATTGTTGAAAAGGATGTCAGCAGGCCTTTTGGCTTTGTTAACTTGACTACAAGAGGTCAAATGATTGAAATCTTGTAGTTTGTAGTTTTTAGGATATGTTCCTTGAAAGTTACACAGTATTCCACACGAAGAAAGTGGATTTATCTGTTGAGATTTTATCGGGAACAACTCTCTTCTAGGGCTGTCTGGGATGGCTCCAGTAGTTGAAGAGCTAAGATTCAACTACAAGAAGCACGGATAAAGTTTGTCGACCACAAGTGTTTCTCACACAGAAGATTTTCATTTTTTATTGAAAATAAAAATGACACTTCTATGGATGTTCATTGATCATCGTGAATCAAAATAGAGGTGAAAATTAGAAAAATGCCAATTTTAAGAATTTAAAGTCTCTTTGATTGGTTAAAAGAAGTGGGTGTCTTCTCGAAGATAGGCGGTCAAAGGAATGCCACCCGACCTAAGAAATTGAAAAGATATTCGATCATGTTTGAAGACAACCATTTGGGAACTTCGACAGCCATTATGAGTTCTTGGTAATGCCATTTGGGTTGGTAATGCCTTGCAGCTGACATTCCATGGATTTGATGTATTAGGTGTTTTGATCCTATTTAGATCAATTTGTCGTGGTCTTTGTTGATGATATTTGGTATCATTCGGAGATGATAAGAAACACCAGAGCAACATTTGAAAATAGTTCTGAGACTTTAGAGAGAAGATGTCATGCCGTACCGCTTGAGTGAAAGGCGAGACAGGGGCCCCAGAGACTCTTCACCGGGCATACTACGACCTTGACCATTCAATATACAAATCCATATAACATAATATAAATTATAGAACTATCACCGTAGTGGTGTTTAAAATGTTCTATACATATACATGTCTGAAATTAAACTCTTGTATATACGATTTCCAGCCCCATTACAAAACTATTACATTTATATTACAATGGGAGACAAAAGAAAACCTCCATCAGTGGACTTCTCTTGTTGTGTTGTGCAGATCGGATGCCCGCGGATGTCCTCTTGGTGCATGCGGATAAACACCCGTGCTAAACATAACAATATTGGAAATAGATAACAATTATGACCACTATGAGTGATCAGCGATTACGGGATAACATAACATACCGCCTCCTCACGGAGTTCGAACATAATCTTGTATGAAAGTACCCATCTGTATTCTGAATCGAAATTGATTTCATATGCTTCTTCTTGTTCATTTTCAGATTTTATCCTTATAAATGTTTGCCTCTCATAGTATTCGGATAGACATACTTACTAAGTATATCATAATGACCAGGTAACGATGAATGAGAGGAATGTGATCTGATGAGTGCCGAAAGTGCAAATCGTCTGAGCAGTGCTGTACATGTCTGAAGTGTTGTAGCACTAGTAGAAGTAATACATTAGCACTAGTAAGTATCACATAGCACTAATAGAGTGTGAATCTGCCGTCGAGGAGATGTACTGCCCATGTAATAAATGCTATGGCATTAGCGAGTCATGAAGATCAAGGCATTCACTGTCCACGTCGCAGTCTTCGCGACACTAGCGGGTGTTGAAGCAGCGATGGCGATACCTATTCATTCAACATTGGTCTTAAGTAGGCATCGATTATTTGTCTGAACTCGTTATATCATTCTTAATCCATTAGCAAATGAAGTGAAAGTAATGTTTGCCTGTGGGATGTGAAGCATCAAGTGCGAACATTTTCATATAATTTTATACTTGTCCCGAACCCTTTTCCTTCATTATTAGGATCCTCAATTTAATCGATGGATGATTGTTGGGTCGCGGGAAGAGACCGTGGCACTGTGGTCGCCTGGCGAGCGTGCCACACTCGGGCGGGGGGTTCGCCCCCAGGCGAAGCCGCTGCTACCCCTGACGGAGACCCGAAAGGAGCGAAATTTTTAATTTGGTGCCTTGGGCGTTGCCAGACCTCGACCCCAGGCCCGGGCTCTCACGCTGGCATGCCTCTACTTCGCGTGAAGTGTCATTGAATGCGAAATGGATGATTTAACCCTTTTCTTGTGAAAATTTCTTCTAAATCACAGCCAACTCAACCCAAACACATTTATAAGTTAGGGAGTTTTAATAACACATATAGACAAGGAGGTTGTACCTAACCAAAAGCATGATTGACCAAAAGTTCCAAACAAGATTTCCAAACAAGTTCCAAACAATTCCATACAAGTTCCAAACTTCCAAACAAGGGATATGTTCCAAACCTGGATTTCTTCTCTTCTCTTCCGTAAAAGCCCTAGCTAAATGAGAAAAATCATAATCTACGAATAAATGTTTGGCCTTATACTAATTTGACCCAAATTTCTCTTAACTCATTTAGATCACTCATTTCTTTATTTACAAAATGCTTATTTCAAATTCTTATAATGCCCTATCATCTTTTCATCTTATGCCTCTTGGGTCGTAATTAACAAATTACAATTTGCCCTTAATAAACTTTTGATAATAATTTAACTTTTATTATACCTTAAACATGTAATAAACTACTAGGGTATAATTTGGGGTGTTACAGAAGAAGTTGTATGCTAAGCTTAGCAAATGTGATTTTTGGCTAAATGAAGTTTCATTCCTAGACCATATTGTTTCTTTGAGGGTATAGAGTTAGCCCTACTAGATTGAAAGTGTGGTGAATTAGAAACCACAGAAGTGTGTAAGTGAGTTTCTTGGGCTTTAAAATGGGATATTATAGAAGATTTGTGAAAGGATTCTCATCACTTAGCCTTCTCCTCACTAGATTACTTAGGAAAGGAGTAAAGTTTGAGTGGACAGATAAATGTCAAGATACTTTTAAGCAGTTCAAGGAAATGTTGGTTGAAGCATAGTATTAATGCAGTCTACCTCGGGTAAAGAGTATACCCTGTATAGTGATGCTTCAAGAATTAATATGGGTTGTGTGTTAATGCAAGATGGTAAAGTTGTGGCATATGCATCAGCGGTTGAGCCACATGAACATAATTGCCTACATGATTTGGAAGATATGCTTGGGGGGATGTGTATTAAGATTCTTGGAAGTTGGGATAAGGTACATTCATTGATGGAATTTACCTAACAGCAGTCATCAATCAAGCATTGACATGGCACCATATGAGGCTTTTGTATGGCGGAGATGTAGAACTACGTGTGTTGGACATGAATTGAATGAGCATAAAGTGATTGGTGGGACATAGTTAAAGATCACGTAGCGAAGTTTGGGTTTTCCGATAAAGATTAAAAGTGCTAGTGATCGACAAAGTCATATCAAGTTTGAAAGATGTGAATATGAAGTTGGAGACAAAGTATTCTTGAAAGTATCACAGTGGAGAGATGCTCAAATTTGGAAAAGGAGGAGGTTGAATTCAGGGATCCATTGTTCCCATGAGATTTTAGAAGTGGACCGGTGGCCTATGTTGCAACCTCCCTCTAGATTTAGTCAAGTTACTGATGTTTCAAGTGTGCAATACTTTGAAGAATGCAGTTAAAGATCGTCACATATCTGCTAGTACAAAGTACATGTGTGATAGGATTTCTCTATGATGAAGAGCCAAAGGCTATTACGGCTCAGTGAAATTAGTAGTTATGGAATCAAAACAGATCCCTCATTAGTGTTTGCTTAACACGATGTGGAATAATGGAATCGACAATGAGAGGAGCTGATGCCACCCTAAACTTTTGTAGTTCGGTGTCAATTTTGAGGGCCAGAAGTCTACTAAAGGGGAGGAGAGGGAGAGTTGTAACACCATTTATATACCCTAATAGTTTTATAACATGTTTAGTATAATAAAAGTAAATAATATCATATTTTTTCAGTTAAATGCTAAAGTTGAAAAATGATAAAACTCGGAATTAATTGAAGAGTTAGGGGGTAAAATAAGTAAAATGCATTAAGGATTGAGGTCATAAATGAAGAGTGTATATAGATTAATTAGAAATTTATAATAGTTGTTGTAGGTCAGAGCTGGAAGAAGGACTAGAAATAGAAGAAACCAGATTAAAACAAAAGAGATAAGCAAACCAAGGCCTTGTCACAGTGAAAGAGGATAGACCATTTGGTCTCTTGAATGAGATATTTTCTCATTTTTGGAAAATGAATCTAGGGCTTACCGAGTGGGGAGAAAGAAGAACCAAAATTTGTGGGTCGCCTCTTCTCCTATTTGTGCTGGGTTCTACTTGCTAAGAGAAAAAGAAGAAGAAAAAAGAAAGAAAGAAAGAAAAAGAGAAGAAAGAAAGAAGGAAAGAAAGTTTCAGAAAATTAGGTTAGAAGCCCATATAATTTCTCTCTTTTGTTTTGTTGTTGTTTTGTTGGTTTAGGTTGAGTTTAAAATGGGTTTGATTGTGTGGGTACCTGGGCTGGGCAGCACCCTTAGCTTGCCGGCCCAACCTAAGGGCCCTAGAAGTCAGGCCCAAAACCGACCCTGACCTAGGAATGCTCGGGTACCTCACTATCCGGATCTGCCTTTGCAGGTAATCCTTAGCCTACGTACCCCCCGAAGGAACTAGGTCCAAGCCCTTGACCAGAGTACCGTAATCTCACTTCGGATGCCAGGGTGCCTCATATCTGGATGCCTTTTACTAGTGTTTCTTCCCCACATCGTAAACTCCTATAAGCAAGCGACAGACCAGGTCAATATAAATGTAGTATAAGTCCTCCATAAAACTGGCCTCTCGGATAAGCACTCTACTTGATGGTCCCTATCGGGAAGGCAATTCTGTAAAGGAAAAGAATAGATCATCCTTCCAAAAGTAAGAGCCACCTTCCTAACATTGTGGGAAGAAATCATTTACTAATATCAAGATCTTCTTTTCTCTCCATAAAAGAAAATGACAACACCAAACAGGTATGAGATTCTACGAATCCAGACAGCTATTTGCTCTAGCTCTAAAGCTCTAAGTCTTGGAGAAAAAAAAGACTAACTTGCCATCGGAGGCTGGCCGAACATCTTGTCGTCTTCTTGTTTGTTTCTGGGGTTGTAGCCAGGCTGGTAGATACTGACGATCCATGGCTACGAGAATTCATAGAATCCATTTGCAGTACATCCATATGCCTGCCAGGCGCCACGCTCTGCAAATGATTTTCCTCCGCCGTCAGGACCATAGGACATCTCTCCATCTTGCTGGGGTGTATCACAGGATTATGATCCTCAGCGGCCTCATGCTACGCCGCCCGTATGCGAAGGTTCATCCGATCCATACGATCACATGCTACATTTCAACCAGGCAATGATCCTCAATGCCGGGGACGACCGACTCCTGTGTAATGTGTTCCCGGCCAGCCTCAAGGGCCTGCTTTGCTGGTTCACAAAGCTCGGAGGATCAATCGCCGTCAGGAGCGTGAGCGGCGTTAGTCTCAGTGCTTGTGCTGGTCGGATAAAAGGAACATCGGCTCCCTCAGTTCCATCCTTAAGCGGAAAGTGTGGGTCCATCCGGGACTTCAGCGAGGTTAGGACAGCCGGTCCAGCAGTTCGATGTTTACGGTATGGATGTAGTATTGAAACTTGAGAATAGAAAGCTGGGCCCACCACCGGGTTCTTAAATCGTTGTCTTGGACTTATGGCAACTATAGGAAGATTGTGCCGGCGATCGGATAAAATTCTCTACCTTTGGAAGATAACATCAGGCCAGCCTGCGTAGTGTATTAACCTGAATGGCAAGGCTGGCCAGTTGGGAGCAGTAGACGGAAAAGGCAGGCTGGCGGCGGAAGCGCCAAGCCAGACGTCTGAAAGAGGAAAGTCCCCCCCGGTTCTCTTGCTCTCAGCATCGCTATGTGGCTCTGCCATGGTGGGACCTCCCAAACTTAAGTGGCCCCGCATGAGAAGCCTGATCGGACCAGTGTAATAATCCTCGATCACGATTGCCAGGGGCCTTGCAAGACCAATCAACGCGACATATAATTTATGGTGGAAAAGCTTGTCGGGCCGGCATCCCGGGGCGGTACTGAGCCAACCCACGGGGTAAGCAGGCCGCTCCTCAGTAAGTCAAGGCGGGTTGTTCGATGAGCCCGGGGCCCCGGCCGACCATCGACTTTATACGGGGACGGCCAAACTATGTCCTCAATCCGAGAATCAGCGAGGAAGAATGTCTGGGGCCGCGGTCGAGCGAGGTAAATGCCGTCGTGATCGGGAGATATCACGACAGTGCATGTTTTGACGTTTATATCGCCTCGTTCTTCACCACGGATGAATCGCACACGCCTTCTGGCGCTCATCGCGGCGTATGTGATACGCGGTTTTGGTGCACGGGGTCGCATATTAGTCGGCGGTCACGGTCGATTTGCTCCATCCTCAACCTTTAGCGGATGAGTCTGGAGTCAAATCATCTACAGATTTCGCTGGCGGGGTTTGTCGAGTTTTCAGTAAGGCTGTGGGTTCGGGACATCGCCTTTACATCAGGTAGGTCCGCCTTCGACCAAATCTTGTTCGGCGGTGAAGACTTGAGACCATCACAATGCTATCTGGAATGAGGCAGTTTTACATATGGCGGTCCTCACGCACCGCCGGGACTCTCGGCTTTGTGCGTCGGGCGAGGTGGGCGCCTCCGGGAAGCCAGGTTGGTAGCGCGGCCGGTGCTATCAACTCGGTAAAGGCGTGAGAGCAGGGGAATTATCGATGGAATCGTCTCGAGGACCAACCCTGCAATAGTAATCCGCGGTCATCCCCCATTACGCTTTGGAAGATAGAAACCATTGGTGGTCGCGCCGCGGAAACCCGACCCTGGTGACCGGACGATCGTTATATTAGCACCCTCTGTCGAGGAGAAGGCTGGCCCGCCCAAAGTAACGTCAGTTTTAAATGCTTCGATCATATTTACTTTGACTCTATCACGAATATGACGGAATTCTTGGCCACGCTCACACAGGCTAAATCTTTGTCACTGGCCGGTGGGGCAATGTTGCTCCCGGAATCTCCATTGGTCATCAGACCGGAGTCGATAATCACCCATATAATGGGTTGTCAGGCCGTTCATTCGGGCCGTTGCCAGCGTGGTGGTTGTTCCAAAGGAGAACTCGTCGGTATGTGGATTGGACCTCAATGATGCGTCAAAGAAAGCTTCACTCGCCCACGCATGGGTCGGTGTGGGCCGCCCCGAGCGAGCCTGATATCTTTGTCTTTCTTGGACGCTTTCTCGGGACTGCAGATCTATGCCCCGGATGGAAAGACCATCTTTCATCACACCCGTGGACTCTGCCCCATTATAATGTGATGCCTTCCGGTTTGCATCTTGGAACCACCTATTGGCGGTTGGTGTGAAGATGTTTGCCTCGTTGCTCGGGCTTCAATGGAAGTCTATAGTGATATCTTTGGTAAAATCCAAGCAACGCCGGATCCCACACAGCATCTAACGGACATTGATCTCTCAGAAAGTGCGAGTTAAGCTTCAGCCCTAAAGTATACCTTGAGTGCCTTGGTAGATTCTGGCACCTTAGTACTTCAAGGATGGGGCTAATCTTGCTACTTTCAAGGCCATCTTGAAATAAATCGGCCCCACCTCCAAGAAAGATTGACAGCGGCCCGGTGGTTAGCCGTTCTCGAGCGTTTACAGCTAGGTTCACGGGCCAGATTTAACCTGCCCCTTTACTTTGAGAAACCAAGCCCAGGCGAATGGAACCCGAGAATCACGGTGAAGCATTTGTAGCGATCAAGCAATACTTAGCCAGACCCCATTTTCATGCTGTGAAAACGAACCACATCTATCTCACCTGGCGACCTCGATATAGTAGTAAGTGGTGCTTTCTTTAAAAAGAATGTGAGGCCATTGAAGGCATTATTTTGTAATAAATCCTTGCGATGCGGAGCCGGAGTACGCACCCACCTTGGCTTAGCACGCCAGCCCCTCACGGATGACCGCAGAAACTTATTCCATACTTCTAGGCCCATCCCGGTTAACAGGTGCTGGCCAGATCTTCTCTCTCAGGGACTCATTCTCGCTAGTTTATCAGGGAGGATGGCCCTTTAGGCGTGGAATTAAGTGGTATGGCATCGATGCAAGCCAGGAGAGCTTAGGGGCAGTCATGCGTGATTTCGCTAATCCCGTGACCACGATACTTGCCAGACGAAAGGCTAGATGGACCCTTTAGTTGATAAGACCTGCGGACAATCGAGGCGAGCGCCAGTGCCGCGATTAACCTCAACCGGGAAAGGGTGATCAGGCGGGTCCGTTTAAGGCTTGGGCGCCTCCTTGATGAGTTAAGTCTGAAGCGCGATGGCGGGTCTCGAAGACTGCACTAAGTCAAATTGGGTGCTATGACCTTTATAATTGACGACTTCATAGCCTGGTTGTAGGACAAGTCTAGCTTGAAATTAGTCCGGGGACCCACAGAATGGCAAAATAATAACTTCTCTAGTCAAACAGAAATTAAGCACCCTCTCAGCTGGAAACTTGAACATGTCCCCAGGGACTCTAATGAAAGAGTGATGCCTTAGCGCCATGACAAATCTTTTGCCAATAAAGGGAGACAATATATCATCACCACTCTACTATCCAGTAGGGCTCCTCCACTACCGCCCAAGTAAGAACTGGAGGATGAGAGTTCCCCCATCTGGATGGATCCCTGCAACTTTATATCAGGAGAACTGCCCAGCTGTGATGGGGCTCAAAGATCAGTTGATCGACTGGGTTCTCCTTGGTAGATGGGCATCTATAAACGGTCCCATAATTAGGCCACTACACCTGAAATGTCTAACTCTGGGCAAAGGCGATATATGTGTTGTGAGTTACGAAGGAATATGAAATCCACCCGGGAAGAGACTGGCTCAGGCTCTGTGTCTGAGGTATTATTAGCCCGACTATGAAGTCGAGATCTTTCCCAGTTCGTCAAAATGCAGCCTTGCCAGGTGTCTCCGTCTTGAAATCACCGTTCGTTTAGTGCCATCTCTAACAACTGGCCATTAACCGATGGGGGACGATGTGCGAGACCCTTTTCATTGCTAAGTGAAAAGAAACTATTATTGGTCATCATTGATTATTGATAATGGATGGCGATGCTCTCAAACCGATCGAAGATGAGGCGTCCCTCGGTTTATCTGGAAAAACGATTGTTATTCTTGGGATTGGCATCCTAGATCAATGGTATTAAGATAAAGACATGATTTGACGAGCCAGGAGGTGTCAGGACTTGCGAGGAGTGAAGAATTAAAATTTGTATTCTGCCCCTTGGCATCCTCAAAATGGCCCAGCCGAGCCTCTAAGCAAGAGCCCTCATTGGCCTTGCCAAAAGGTTCGACTCCCTAAAGGGAAATGGGTGGAGGAACTACCGGGGTGCTCTTGGGCCTCTGGGGATATTATGCCAAATGGCGGCATCCTCTCGCTCGCCTCACACACTGCGGGATGGGAAGGCTGTTATCCCAGGGGGTTACACCTGTCGAGACAACTAGGCCGAATCGAGAAAATGCGGGATCGGTGTGAAGTCGGAAGGGTTGGAACTTGCCGGGTGAGGCTTGTGGGAGCGGCGACAGTGGGGTGGAATCCTACCAGCCGGCACGGCAAATTCATACTCTTTTCATGGTGAAGCCTTGGTGTCCAGTGGGGCGAATCTCAGTTTAGGAAAGTTTTTGAATATCATAGAGCCCCGTGGCATTTCAGCAAGTTGGGAGGGACGTGTGTGATCCTGACCCCCCGGGGAGTTCGAGTCCTCTGCTGACCAGCCAACCGGATGGAACTCACGTACAGAATGTGGGAATGCCCACGCACTTGAGGTATTAAATCCAATAAAGTGTTTGCCCATCACCGGCGTATGTATATCATCGCGGTCAAACTACCTGATCGGGTGGCGTGAGGTTCAGCGACGCCGGCCCGACCTCGTCCACATCGACGGTTCGCAAACTACTCTGGTCCGGTGGCGCGATTCTAACCCTGCGACCCGACGCGATCTTCATTTGGATTCGACCTCAAGTCCGGTCGTATGGTTCTTGACTGCCCGGCCCGGCGCCGATCCACATCTAGATGGTCAAATTATGATTCAGGTCGCGCCCAGTTCAACCTGCCCGACCCGGTACGCCAGATCCCATCTGCATTGCGGTCGACCTCCTCGTCCGGGTGAGGCGCCGGGTTCCGCTGACCTGCCAAGGCCCGGCCATGATCCATCTATTGATTAAACTATAAATCCGTTAGCACGGTTCAACGACTGCGACCCGGCTATAGATCATCAAAGCGGGTCGACTATACAGTCAGGTCGCGCGGTTCCCTAACCGCGACCCGACATAGATGCATCTGTTTGTTGACTATAAGTCAAGTTGAAGCGCGGTTCGACTACGCGGTCCATCGCCGATCTTTATCCATTGGTCAAACGCAAAAATTAAATTGGCGCGGTTCTTGCGACTTTGCGACGGCATAGATCCGCATCGGATTGGTCAAACTATAAATGGTCAGGCGTGGTTCAACCAGCAACGGCGGCGCGATCACATCGCGCGGTCAAATTATCGAAATCCGGTCGTGAGTGAAGCGGCTTTATCCGGACAACCCAACCATGACCCATAGGCTCATTCTGGTGATTTCTAAGATGCAATGAATAAACACTCGGCAAAATCAAAACAAGCAGGATGGCACCATCAGCGCATTGATTATAACAAAATTATAAAGAGGCGAAGAAGTGGTGTTTGATACAGCCATGAGACAATATCCATTTCCTCAAAATCCTAGTTGGCTGTGAGTCCCCTCAATCCCCACCGTCCCAGGCCGAAGTAGGAGATTATCGGAGATTACGCCTCTGCCTCTGACCTCAGGACTAATCTCTAGGGTGCTTCTTCACTTACTATAAGATTGGATCTGAAATTTGAGTCATGATGTGAGCGTGAGGGTTGGCAGAAGAACCTCAAGGTGGTGATGAAGATCCCTGAGTTGTTCCATCCCGGGGATCTGGGACCTCCATCATCTTTATTGCATATTAGCATACAAATATGGCCGTGGTGAGTGTCGCCCATCAAAATCGAACTCGGCCTCCATGGTTTCTCCCCATCATTGCTTGTATACTCGGAATCTGGCCGAACTCGATGTGCTAGTCACGGCTCCATGTCAAAGCCGGTCTCTCCTCTTGCCAACGACCATTTCACCAATACCTTCTTACCCAAGCCTCCCATTGCATTAGCGCCTCGGTGGCTCCATATTGGACTCATCTCTGCTGTATCTTCCTCAAGCGCTAAAGCCGCGTTGGACCGACCGAGCTCTAACTCTATCTGTGTAGGCATTGATGACGCCGGTCGCCAACTTGCAGCCTCTTGGCGCCTCACTTTCTTGCCATCCCTCTCGGCCTGGCCCGGGGTAGCTCTCAGTGGAGACTCCTTAGCCTCGGCTCAGGGCGGCAGCCCTTGGCTTCGGCCCATGTTTTAATGAGGCGCTACTGCATCTACATTCGGCGTTTCCCACTTCAAGCATACAGTACTAGCCTTACGGTGTCCACTGCTTGAGGCTCAAACTCCATGATGTTGACGCAAATAATTTCGAAACGTGATAACGACACATAAAAACCACCAATGTGCTGAAAACCATGCTCGCGCTAATTCCTCGGCGTGAAATCCCATCTACAGCTGATCAGCCGGGCGATTCAGATTAGGACCTATATCCATCGTCGATAATGCGAAGAAATCCTCTCCGAGTAGAAGTAGAAGGTCATGGTATCAATCTGCGAATACCGCTCACCCAGACTGGCACCCCGGTATATATAGAATTACAAATTGCCCTAAGATCGTAGGATGCTCCACGTGGAATGGCTCCAGCGGCATGATATATCTTTCCACCCTCACTCCATGCGAGATTGACACCTCCTCTGGGAGCTTGAGACCGCGTGGAGGAAGGTGATTAAGTGAGTTAACTCACTAGTCCGGCCCGGGGTGGGTCGTGGTCGGACCGCATACTCAGGCCCTCGTGGTTTGCTCCTGGAGTCGATCGGTGTTCGCTGGTGCACTTGGGCTGGGATCATCCTCGTTCGGTCAGTCTAATGCGCCCAGCACGATTAGTTTGGCTGCCGGCCTGGTCGGGAGCGGGGATGGTGGTGCCAGATCCACTGAACTTTCATGGTGTGGTGACCAGCAGTGTGGCATGCTTTCAGTCCATGGGTTTGGACAGGCGGGGATCAGACTCCCTCTGGAAATCACACCGGCTTCCCTCTTGCCAGGCGGCGTGGCGATCGAGGAGCCTCGATCATTCTCACTGCCGCTCACTCTCTCCAAATCCTGAGGACCGCCCGCTGGGTAGAACCAAGGCACAAAGTCACTCCGCCGGACCCACAGGCAGTGTCCGCCAGGGTGTCCTTTCCTCTGATCCTGAGGGGCGGGTCCGACCCCGGCCTGCGTAGACGAGCTCAGGGATGGCCACTCCTGGTTCCCCATTAGGGAGAGGGGAGGAACTAGAATTCCCGCTCGAGTAGATGCCGGATCTTCCAGCACCTTGCCCGAGCTTTAATCCTCGGCTGGGGTCCACTGGAGGCCGCCTTGCGAAACGAAACTCCACAGTCAAACCAACAACAAAGTGCTCCCCTTGAACAACGTTCGGTGACAAGGGACGGGGAATGACAGGGAGGTTATAAGGAGCCGGGTTATGCCTCACAGTGAATGCTCGACCTCTGAAATTCACAAAGAACCTTACATCGGCTCTTCCTTTCAAACCTCTAGTAGTTGGGAGATCCTTCAAAGCTCGATTCTCCACAGTTGACCTTCTGTGAAGATTTCCTGAATAGCCATGTTGGTTTGTTTCCATACAACAACGCGTTGAAGTCTGGTGGCAATCGATTATTGCCCACCTGAAGGTGAGACCGGTTAACATTCGTGGGTCATCCCGAGGACCCCCTCCACCCAGGCACTCCTTTAGAAAAGCCTCAGTCACCAAACCAAGTCAGAATCCATTGATAATTTTGAATTAGGGCTCCATTTCGACATGGACGTGGATCACACGCTCGCTTAGGAAGTAAACAGCGAGAATCTCAGTATGAAGGTCAGTTCAAATACAGAGATGGTTATATTGTATTTGCCTATTAGGATACAAATCCGTTGGGATGGATTGAGGCAGCGTGATAGAATACAGCGTTCACTTATGTTGGCGTGGAAACTGAGCTGCTTATTGATCGCTCCAGGACTAAAAAACACACAGTTTGTGTTCTCACCAGCGTCTGGACTCAAATAGCCTCTCCGTCCGATGAGAAGGTGCGATGTTACTCAAGCACCTACGCAATGCACCTTCAATTCTCCGTTGAGGTTGCCAATGACCTTTGCCACGGAAGGCGTCGCTTTCGAGGGCGCCTAAGGCAGCCACTTGTGAGTTTTCTTCCAGGCCCTCACCATTCTGCAAGCGGATCAAGAGAGAAGAGAAACTTAGACCATTGAACTCTATTTCGGCTTAGTTAGTCTGGCTTAACTCATTTGAGGGCATTGAAGCTGCTTTGGAACAAAATGAGTTATTAAAAAGCTACCTCCCTTTGGTTTTCTGACGACGAGTCACTCACCAAGGTCCAGTGTTGCCTCAAAGGTGATGAAGTGATTGCAACCAGATTCAGAAATCACGGCGAAGATCTTTGTAACAATGGCTCACGAATAGCAATGAGTTAGACTGGCCACCTAAGCGTTGGTAATGAAGGAAAGGAGGGGTAGACCGAAATAACACGAAGGAAAGATACGACAATGATGCCTATCTATATATATCGCCGCCTAGGGCCTGCAATCGCATTTAATGTAGCGATGATGAAGTCGTGCAGGATCTCCAACCATCACGACGGTTCAGCTCTAAGACACAACAAATCCAGGGTGGGCCAAGCCCGGGGCCTTTCCCTTTGGCCGATTCGCAGGCCCGGTGGCTCAGTTTATAATATCAACAAGCCTGTTCAAACAAATGTCCACATTGTAATAAGGTACTAAGATGTTAAAGAGTACAATTTTATTAATTGCCAAAAGTGTTCAACGTTACATTCGATCTTTTGTTGCAAGCAACCATAATACAACCACGACAAACTGTTTTATTCACAGTAAATACAAAGAAGGAAGCCGACGAGCAACATCATCGCGAAGAAGGAAAGAATGGAGATCGTTGAAAGAAATTTGTTGTAGAAAAACTGAAGAAGAAAAGGCGAAGATGGAGATGGGTTTGCCGCGGGTTAGAGGAAAAAGGAGGATGAAATTTGAAGGAGGATTGAGCGATCCTGTGGAATCAGGCTGAGGGATCCTCGGACTCCATTCAAGTTTTAGAATTCACCAGAATCTAGGATATTAAACCTCTGGCTAAAACCATCGATCTCTGGTCGACTGTGATTGAAGGCGCGTTCAATATTGAACATGATCATATCAAAACTATAACCTCTGGCATTATTCTTTCCTAATCTTGATTTTAAAAAGTTCTGAATTATTGAAAATTAGATACTTATTAAGTAAATTTTATTAATTCCTATAATGTGACCGGTCGAAGCTTGTTCCTTTTTTTAAATGGGATGATCTTCCTCCACGGTAGGAAAGGGGGCATTAATGGTACTAATAGACCACGGGCATTTCTTTGACCTGGCCCCTCAGAGCTCAAGAGATTCCGACCAAGCGTCAGCCGGGAATGCTGGTGCCTCATATCTTTGGATGCCTTTACTCGGGCAATCCTCGTCGGGTGCCCGAAGGAACGCTGGGTCAAAGCGGCCGGCCGGGAGCGTGAAGCTAATCCTCCCGCCGGATGCGGGTACCTCATATCAGATGCCTTTTTACCGTGTTTCTTCCCGATCAGCGAGCTCCACCAAGCGAGGTGCCCGGCCGGGTTCGTAGCGATATAAGTGTAAGTCATCCTTAAGCCGGCCTCCGCGGATAAGCCGCTCGCGGCGAGTTTATCGGGCGGAGTTCGGCGGAAGAATAGTCATCCTTCCCGAAATGAAACCACCTTCCCCTATCATTCCTTGGGAAGAAATCGTCTACTATCCAAGAAAAGCGGATATTCTCTTTTCTCCCTCATAAAGAGAAATAAAACCTGACAAACCAGTGAAGTCCCGAGTGAGACAAGCTAACATCAGCTCTAAGTCTTCGGAAAAAGAACTGCTTTATATCAGGAGGGCGATGAAACACCATCATTGTCTTCTTGTTTGTTTTGCAGGTTAAGTGAGTGAATGCCCGACGATCCACGGCTCTGAGAATTCGAGAGACCCGCAGATTGATTGGTTTGTGGTCCTCGATTGAGGGGACCTGTATAGAAATGTTGAAGTTTAGGGAGATGCTATCAATTTTTCCTAAACCGTTTTGTTTTGGCTTTATAATTAGTATCAATTATTAAAATTAGTGATTCTAGTTGAGAAGAACCCCTAAAGAGATAACTAAAATTATAGAAGGTACCAAGAAAACTGAGTGAAAATACGGGTAAAAGCTAGGGTTATCCTCTCATTTTGAGTACAGTTTTGATGTTGGAGATCTTAAGTTGAGTTTCCCACTCATCAAGATAGGTGTTTCAATTTCTAAGGTAAGCTAGACTTCCTAAGGAAAAAATTTCCTTGGAATAGTATATTCAGTTTGAATCCCATTGTGCCAAGGAATTCATCAAATGGAAACTCTGTTTGGCTGAGAAATTTAAGTTATGTTTTAAAATAAATAGAGTAGTCCTAGTTGTTTAGGACATATCTTGAGTTTTAGTGCTTTGAATTGGATTATTCCAATTGGAGAAGAACCTTTAGTACCATAGCTTCAAATAATTAGGAGGAACTAGTGTCAAATTATGGAGTTAAGACCCCTGAAATTAGGTTTACGATCAGTTATGTAAAAATGGAGCAAACGACTAATTTGGCATTAAAATGCCATAACTTGAGTTGGATGATTCAATTAGCCCATTAGATGAATGGGTTATGGAGCTTAGATGCATGAAGAGTATGTTGAGTTTTGATTCATTGTGCAGAGTGAATCGGACCTTGTTTTGGGAATGAAATTTTCATGTCTTTTACTATAGAACTTTAAAACATCCTAATGTCTCTTATATTGTTTTCTGGTATCTTGGAAGATGGTTTTGAATGATAATATTTCGGTATAAAGGAATTGAAGTAAATAAATGAAATTGCATATAAATTATAAGAGTGGTTGTTATATGAAATTGTGTACATTGACATGATTATGATAATTTATGATATGAAATCTGATCACATGAACAGAAATACAAGAATGTTTGATATATGAATCCATGTAAGACAGTAAATGAATCCTAAGAATATGAGCATGCAAGCTGTGATAAATGTGATAATCATCTCACAAGTATAAAGGAATAATGGTCTGTAACTATTTCATATGAATACATGTGATTGTAATTATCCATGTATATGGGATATGAATAGTCTAATATCTCTAACTTGGATAAAAACTTAATAAGCTTGATTGCCTGCTTATGTTCCCGGGTAGATGGATAAGTAGGCATGCTTATTAGGGATATAAATACTGCAACATACAAATATAATTGGTCATGTTTGGGTCATTCTGACGGCTCCGGATTTGGGACGTACAATCACAGGTATAGATAGAGATCCTTTGTCTCGTACGAGTGATAGTACCATAGGTACATCTGGAGTTCTTTCCCGTATCCACTTCTTTGGAATATGCAGGCATGACATAAGTTAAAATGAAAATTTTGGATTCTTTATAAAAGGTGTGAAACATGAAAATGATATAAAATGCAATATGTAATTGAATTATAATGATATGAGAACTAATATGTAATATGAATAAAATGTTATGAAGTATTGTGACGATCGTTATAGTGGTCTTCCATTTTTATGGATTCCCTCTAGCTATAAAGCTTAGCATGGGTGTTTATCTATGTATGTCTTAGAAAAGGGCGTCTAGTGATATTCATGCAGTGAACCAACATATAAGTGCATCACGAGTAGAGTTTGAATCGATTTTGTAAATGTAAATGTAAGATTTTGGAGACTGTGTAAATGTAAAAGTACAAGTAAATGAGATTCAGAATATATGTATAGGACATTGTAAATACCACTACGGTGGATGCATATAAAATATTTTTGTAAGTTTATATTTTCAAGATAATTGTTTAGAATTATATAAGGTAACAGTTTTATAGTTCTCAAATTTGAAACACCCTTTGCAACATAGAGTCTTGGGTTGGTGATCACAGTGGATGATTTTACATACCCCATCTTGGAGCTCTCTGATAACATCTTGCCCTATTGGTGAGTGAGGCACTTAAGGTAGGGCCCATATAGGGATCGTTTATATAGCTAATCGTTCATGAGTGAGAACCAAGCCGCCTGGACCTAGGTCTTGTGGGCCTTGGTCCTGTTATTTGGTAGTTCTCTCGAGCTCAAATAGCGGATTGTTGGAGTCATCTAAGAAGGACATGCTTTGTCTATTTGGTTTACCCGGTTGGTAGTAATCGACGACTCTAGCTAATAGTAGACGGGTAGGAGCATCGTTTCTTTTATTGGTAGGGATGCGGCCACGGATGCCAAAGCGTCTGACTTTTCATTTGAATCTCTAGAGACATGCTCTAGTCGCCAAGCCACAAAGTTTCCTAATCGTAGGGTGACCAGACTTACATAATTGGCCATGCGCTGGTCTCTTGTTTCATATTCTCCATTTACCTACCCTACTACCAATTGAGAGTCACTTCTTATGATTATTTTTTCTAAGGATACGAAGATTGCGAGGTCAATCTCAGCTATGGTTGCTTTGTATTCGGCCTTGTTGTTGGAAGCGGGGAAATCCAAACGTATGGCCTACTCTATAATTTCTCTGGTCGGGGCTTTAAGTTACAGTCCCAATCTGGCTCTCATCTGTTATGAAGCGCCATCCACATTCATAGTCCACCAGTCGGAGTAGCCTAGGTCCATTTCCTATTGAGGAATTTCTGCTAAAAAGTCAGCCAATACTTGCCCCTTTAACACCAGGAGAGGTTTATATTGAATACCGAACTCACTCAGTTCAATTGCCCTAGCATCATTAAATCTAACCCAAGGTTTGAGGCATGTATGAACATTTGGAGGAGGACAGTTGAAGTGGGTGAAGTGGTGTACTGGAAGTGATTAAGTTTTATTAGCTATGAGGGCCATTATTATAGGAGCAGGATATCAGGTTTTCTGGGCGAGTTTGCTTTACAATGAATATAAACCTATTAACACAGTGTTAATCTTCTTTGGATCATTTTTTCTTCATCAGACTAACTATAACTAAAATGGAAGTATTTCACACCTCGACAGTGAAATTAGCAGTTGAGTGAGATCTGTAGATTTATATAAGAGGAGTGGTGCATTCATGTTTGGTGGAGCATGTTTTGACCTCTTTTAATTAGCACAAAGCATTTGTGTCGTTATGAAAACAAAGTGATCTACAAGCATCAGCAACAAATCATTCTTGCATCATTTTACAGGTAGATTTACAGAATTCTGGTTGAATGGATCATCATTGCTTTATTATTATATATAAACTTAAGAGCTTGCACGGGCATTCAAACCTTTGCTGATTGAATTGGAGTTCATACAGATTAATACAGCGACTCAGTTCTGTACTGATTAAGTTCTTTGGTTTTGAGTGAATATCATCGATATAAAATTCCATGGTCTTGCCCATCGGTGGTCGAAATATCTTTGTCACCAGTCTTTAATAGTTTGCTCCGACGTTCTTCAAACCAAAAGGCATCACATTGTAGCAGTATAGCCCGTGTGGTGTAATGAAGGTCGTTTTCTCCTCATTAGGTGGGTGCATAGGAATCTGATGGTAGCCAGAGAAGGCATCCAGAAATGATTGCATCCCATGCCCGGCTGAGGCATCAACGATCTGATCTATTCACGGTAGGGGGAAGCTATCTTTTGGGCACGCTTCATTGAGGTCCGTGTAGTCCACGCATACTCTTCATTTACCGCCCTTCTTAGGGAAAACCACCACATTGGCAAGCCATTTAGAATACTTTACCTCTGATAAAACACGTTTCTCGAGAAGGTTTGTCTGCCTTTAATACGAATAATCGATGACGATCAGGATGACATATACCAGCCACAGTCTAATAAGGTTTATTTGAGGCGGAGAAATAATGTTCGAGTTTGTGAGGGGGACCCGACGGTGGGTAGATTATGGCTATGTTTGAGTGACTCTAAGCGAACACTTCTGCATTCCCCAACAATACGTGTTGTAGTTGCTTTTTCTCTTTGTTGGATAACAGAGTGCTGACATATGTGAACTTCTCCAGCCCGTCCAACGCTATTGTCTCCAGAGGATCCATAGCTAACGGATCCTTTTCTTCGCCTTGACCTAGGCAGCGAACTATGGTTGCTACCCGGGAATGTGATCCCTGAGGGGAAGACTATCTGAGCTCTTTTCCCTTTTCTTTTCTCGTATTGATAATTGGTAGCATTGTCTTGCGACTAGCTGACTGCTTAAAAGGTCAACTTGCCCCGCATTGGTCAAATAACTGACCATTTTGTGCTATGTTGAAGGGACGACCTTCATTGAGTGCAGCCAGGCCCAACCTACTATGCAATTGTAAGGCCCTAGGTCTTCGACGATTGAGAACAAAACCTGTTGGGTGATTGGCCCTACTTGTACAGGAAGTGTGATGTCTCACATTGTCGTGGTTGTTGCGCCATTGAAACTAGAGAGGATTCGTCCGGCTGAGTTCAAGATTCATGAGGAAAGCTTTATTTGGTTAAAGGCAAGTAGCTGCAACAAGTCTGCCGCACTGCCAGGATCTACCAGCGCCCTGTTGATAAGACCAAATGATATATACAAATTTATGACACTTTTACCAAAGAAGTATTATCTAATCCCCGGCAACGGCGCCAAAAACTTGATAAGAACAAAATATGTATAGACCAACTTTCTGACACTATTACCAAAGGAGTATTACCTAATCCCAAGCAACAAAACCAAAAACTTGTTGAGACCATTTTTCATATGTATGAAAAATGGAATTGTTCTCTCTTGTAAGATGACTCATTTAAAATTTGTGCATGTGGTCTCAATCCTGCAAGTGCACAGGTCGTACAAATAATAAAAGTGGATATTTAAAGTCCATATATCGTCCCCACAAGGACAGATGATAAATCAAAAGACTAATTACCCCAACTACTCAAGATCATAACTATTTGAACTCCATTGATATGATGATAAGAGGACTTTAATGTAGTCCTAGACTGAAATCTTAAATATACAAGCGTAAAGTTTAATAAAATTGGGGTTGGGGATTCATTGAGTGAGACAAAACTGGACATGGATAAAAAAATAATAATCAATTTATGCATCATTTCGATTCATAGCTCAACCATCAATTGGAAAACTGAATTTGTCAAGATGCAAAGTAGCATAGTTTGGATTTCTCCCTCAACCATTCTTTTCACTGATTAAAGGTTCATATTAATTTCTGAGACATGATTCTAATCAGTTACTTGTAATATATAACCCTCTTCTATGATTTTAAGTATTTTTCCTTTTCAGTACTTCATACTCGAATCTTAGGACTAAAGAATTCTTACTCCCATAGACAGGATATTGCAAGCCTTCTCCAATTTGATTGACACCTCATCCTACACTTCTTATGTAAATTTCCATCTCCTTGATTAGATCTCATTAACTGGGATCGAGAATCAATTCATCGAAAAGGAGAGACCTACGAGTGATTAAGCAGAGATACTTCATTCAACCTATCTCAACTTATAAGTAAGTTGGTGATCTATTTGAGTAATCCTTCAAAGTTCATTAGTTCCATAGTATTAGTCTACCATACCCACAAGGAACTGCTCTACACTCTTAGGATTATCTCTGTGTCACTCGGAGGGCCTCCACGGAAATCGAGTGAGAGACACGATCTTCTTGCATTAGGTACATGGTACTGTAATCTTGAGAACAAGTAAATTTATAAACAATACAAATCAAATAAATTCAAGAATTCTAATTAAAGCTTTCTTCCTCCTTATGCAGCAAAATGACTATCATCAAATACCCATTTCCAGTGAGCTCAACTTTTCAAAACTGGTTTACTCATATCAGTGACTAACTGATCAGGAAAATTCACTTGAGAATCATAAGCATTTGAAATAAATGAACTCGAAACCTTCAACATCCATTTTATATCCAAGCAGTAAATGAAAGAAGGATTTATAAAGAAATACCAGCTCAAAGCTGCATTTCATTACAATACCCAAATCTAGAAAATTAAAAGGAAAACTAACAAGAATAAAACTATCTTGAGCTAATCACTAAAATGAAATAAATAAAAAATAAAAAAATTGTACAGAGTCTTGACACCGAAACCACGAAGCCGTGAAAGAGCTGCAAGTACCCTAAAGATGTGTATTTATAGGCTTTCAATGTTGGGATAAGCCTGGTGATTTGGCTTGTGGTTTAGGGTGCAGCCCAGAATTGGTTTTTCTTTGTAGCGACATAAAAATTATGTCGTGACATAGCCCCAAGTCGCGTGGCGCTAGTCTCTATGTGGCTTGTAATCTTCTATCGCGACTTTGCTTATGAGCTTTACTTGATTATGTCATGGCTTGAACTGATATTGTCGTGGAGCGTGGTGTAGCGGAGTCTTGGTGTGTCGCAACATGATTGCTTTGTGTCGTGACACAAAATCTATTTGCAGCCAGCTTCTTATGTCCTCTAGCTTTTGAATCCTGTCGCGACATAATTTTCCCTATCACGACAAACATTTTCCTCTTTTAGCCTATCTACTATGTCACGACCGAGTTTTTCGTGTCGCGACAAATATCTCTTTGATTCCTTAGTCGTTTTTGTCGCAACAGAAGACCTATGGTCGTGACAGAGATTGTTCTCTTGTTCTTAGTTGCTTGTTGAGTTGTTGGTTGCGACATAGAAATCCTTGTTCTGCTGGAGTTTGTCGCGACATAATTTTCCTTGTCGCGACAAACAATTATTTTTAGTCTATAACTCTGTCAGCGACAAGTTCTTTAAGTCATAACGATTTTGATCGTGATAACTTTCTGTCGCGATAAATTTTATCATTCATGGCTTTTATTATCGTGAAAACTTCTTTATCATGCATTCTTCTTGTGTTGCTCTTGACTATCTTTATGTGACGAAATTCACCTCCTTCATGTTTTTATTAGCGTGAAATAATCTTTAATGGCGGCGGAGATTGTGTTGCTCTTAGTTGTGAATTGCTGAGTTTGTTGTATTTGCGGCGCTGATTTTCTTTGTTGCGACCATGATTCTTCCTTGAGTTGTGATTTTGGAAACTTTGTCGCCCAGCACAAAACATACCAGTTGATGGTTGTGTTGTAATCTGAGCAATTTTATTCGACAAAATTGTCTTTATTAAATGACGAGTTCATCTGTGTGAATTTTCATGTTCTGTGAAATTATATTGTCGTGACCACGACTCTTTAACGTTTGAATCTTGCTTTGTAATGATGAGTGTCTGCAAATTTCTCCTTCATCCATTGAGTTATGTCACGAGCTGTTCGGCATTGATTAACTTGATTTGACATATTTCCTTTGCTTTGCTTGAATTTGTGTCTGAGCATATAAAAATTGTGTCGCGGCAGAACTCTTACTTTCCTTTTTGTTTCTTTTGCTTCTTGTCTCTCTTTTTAATTAACCACACAAAACAAGTTAATTGAATATTTCATAATTAGTCTGAAATAGATGCAAAATTGTTAAAAATATGCTAGAAAAATGGATTAAAAATAGATGAGTTTCGCTCATAATAATGGGGAGTAAGTACAAATTCATGTAATGGGAACAATGATACTGATAGGTTTACTGGGGGGAAAGGATATGGGGCATCCTTAGGCTTGATCTTTCCTGGCTCCTATGTGTACAACTTTTTATTCGGACCTTAGCATTGGCTGCTCTGGAAGCTGTACATTTGCTTGATTGGTATTGGTTGTTGATTAGTTCCCAAGTGCTATTTGAACCCTATTATAGGTTTTGAGTGCTTTGTGTACTAATCATTCTAATTAACCCGATTGACATGTTCGGGTCCTATTGTGCTGCGTCGCATTTAGCAAATTTTAGTTTTACCAGCTAATCATGCCAAATTGTTGAGTCGATCAAGCATGAAGAGGTCGAGTCAAACTCAACATCGTAGATCGAGACAGGAAAGAAGGCGGAAAACGAAAAATGAAGCGAGCAAGTTTGGTCTGGCACAATGGAAATTGCTCTGCTGCCACTATTCATCCTGCCCTTTGTTCACGGCTTCACCTTTCTGCGGTTATAGCTTTTTGTTGTTTTATTCTGATTTTGGTTTTTCCCATTTTATCCTTGTAATAGCTTTTTTAGTTGATTTTGTAATTCCATACTCAGTGTATTTAGCTAGAGTCAAGGTTTGTAATCAATCAACTCACTTCCACGTCAGGCAATGAACAAGTAATGAGTTCGCCTTCTTCCTCCTTCTCCCATTTCTTTCATTTTCTTTCCTTTCTCGTTGTAACCTCTTCGGATAATAGTGATAGTGGCCAAATACTCAAGTCATACAGCGTTTGTCTTATGTTTTAGCGTTATTTTATATTTAAATCCGTAATTTTGTAGCTTCGATATCACGGTTATTGTGCAATTAGTATGGTGTGATCACGGTGAAAGATACTTGGAAGGAAGTCACGGAATGAGAAGATCTGGTCACATATGAATCGTTGAAACGTCTTGACGATCATAGCGTCTTGGCGATCATCGTGGCGTCAATGTGACGTTGGGTCTTATATCAGAAGTCAACAAGCGGCAGCGTCGCGGCGATCTCAACGTCGCGGCGTCGGCCTGGATACCTTCTCGATCATTAAAGCAAAAGGGGACCCGAGGTGGGGATCGGTCGGGCGAACTGAGAGCGGAAATCCTCTTGTGTGACTTTGATCTTGGAGAAGAGCGATCATTTGTATTTTCTTCTTTTTGGATAAGTGCTGATTTTATACATTAAACACTGTTCTCATATTCGATATGTTCTAGATCTATACCTAGGGTGTTGTTGAACCACTGTCACAATTTCATGGATTAAGGTGTATTTTATATTCGATTGTTTTATAATTGCTGTCGCTATGTCTGTGAACCATTTGCATGGTGATGTCGGCCAACATTATGACTATCTTGGAGATCCAGATTCGGGTGAGGATGCAGGGATTCTGAGTAGAGCAGCCTTCGGTTGATTCGGTAAATAGAGATATTCCGATCCAGGGTGGCATTAAGGTTAGAACATTTAAGCATTTCGAAGTATCGAGTTGGGGTAAGCCTCCCAACACTACTAGCGAAATAGGCGGATACACCTCAAGAGGAATTATTTCATAACCAAGATCACCTAGCCATTAATAAGTTATAATGTGGAATAGTATCATATTTAGGATATAATCCATCGAAAGTGGCAGGGGGAGACATAGCCATAGTCTCCATTATACAGTAATTCATTAAGATCAGTTAGTTTAGTTTAAGTTCAGACACTAGTACTCTTTCACACAACACTTATATCTAGATAATACTCAAAAGCCAATCTCTTGTGCTCAACAGCACTTATTCAGTGGATGATATCGTACCTTAGGTACACTTCTATATTGCCCAGCGTACGTGCACTTGCGCGCATAAACGCATATATACACACCACGCTTTCCTTTATCAGTTTTGGCGCCGTTGCGGGTTTAGTGATATAGAATAAAGCAATTAGATATTACTCTGGAATTTTGTTTTATTTGTTTATTAGCGGTAATTTGGTCTTTTGTTCGTGTGTGATTCTGGTCAAGGTTTGTGACCTTTGTGACGGGATCAGGTTGATAACATCCGTTTGATCTTGAGCGAAGGACTTTACACAGAATAAGCGAAACGACGGAGTGACTGAAATCTGAAATCATGGAGAACAGCGAGGCAGGATCTGCTTGTTGTTAAGCTTGAGCCACATAGGGGTCGAAATGGGAATAACGGAAGGAATCAAGCACCCAGGCCGTTTATACAACCAAATGATCCATTTATGTTTCTTGAAGAGTTTGCCCTACCTCCTACAGTTGTGCAGACAACTATCCGAAGACCACCCATTCAAGCGAAACAACGGTAAATGATAACATTACGGATGCTTGAGACATCTTATTTCATATGGACTACCACTGAGAATCCAAATATACATCGACCAACTTCCTCGATGGGCCGATCCATTACAATGGGGTTACTGAAGAGCACTCAGAGTTGAATTCCCACTTTCATAGGTGATAGTAAACATTGGTTAACAAGTCAGCCAAGTTCCATTGCTTCATGGAATAATTTGATGCGAAATTCGACCAAGTTTTTCCACCCTCGGTTGCACAGCTTGTACAGAGATGTCTTTGGGACAACTGGGAGAGAACTTTGTGTGAGCATGGGATAGATTTCATGAACTGCGAGAAGTGCCCACATCATAGACTAACCGGATGGATGCGAGTCCATACTTTCTATAATGAGTGCAGGAATGCAAGCTAAACAGTGATTGATGCCTCATTTTGGAGGTGCACTAATGAAACCACGGACCAAGCTTATGAAATCTTGGAAGATCTTTGCGACTAATACAAATCAATGGCACAAGGAAGACTACCAGTAAAAGCGTGGGTGGCCTGAGATAATGAGGTTCTCAACGATGCGGTTAGTCATGTTGCTGACACTAGCGGTGCTAGGCGTGAGCGCTGATGCCATCTGATTAACCCGCCCGGGAGTTGTGAATTACGTAGACGGTACAAGCGGCCACATAATGTCAGTTAGGGAACCAAGCGGTGGCGGGCCCGATGCGTGTCGAGGTTCCATCAGTCGATCCACGGCAGCAGGGCGGTATGGAAACAACTATCGAGTCAAATCAAGGCCAAGGGTGGCGTAACAATCAGAATCTACACAATCAAAACAGTCAAGGGTATGGATGGAACAATCGAACATGCCATCACCCGTGGCGAACCACCTCCACGAGAAAAGGTGGACTTAGAACAAGCCGCGCACGGATGATCACTTCACAGCCTTTATGAATGAGACAAAGGCGAATATGCGACGGGTGACGAATTGAACAATCAAGCGTACGGTTGAGAAACTTGGAAATTTTTATATGGGTCAAATGGCCAATCTATTGTGAAAATATAGGGTTCCTTACCGAAGCAACTAGTGAACCAAGAAAGAGATGGGAATAGAACATGTTCGCAGTCACGCTGAAGTGGTAGGAATTGGAAGCCTGAGAGCAATCCCGGTTATAGAGGGGAGTAGAGAATGAGAAGGTCATCTGGCAGGTCAGAATGATGATGCGGATAGGGAACAGCCTCAAGAGAAGCGATCTGAAACCTTTACTAAGCGAGATGATACGATTCCATATCACAGCGTCACAAAGTCATAAGTTGGATAGCGGTTCTGGATTCATGGAAGTGTTTAAGAAGCTACACATCAATATCCCGTTTGCGTGCTCTCAGGCAGATGCGGTTATGTAAAATTTATAGATCTGTCACCGAAGAAGGTGGTGATTTAGCTTGATTAACAGCGAGAATGTAGTGCCATACTTAAGAAGCTGCCGCAAAGCTAAAGGCCGAGGCGGAGTTTCACTATCCAAAATTGCACCATTGGAAATGCTATCTTTGAGAAACCTTGTGTGGTTGGGTGCCGACATTAATCTCATGCCCTTGTCCATCTTTAAGCGTTTGGGATTAGGTGAAGCTCGTCCAATGCGGTCGCGCCATTTGCCGACAGATCCTTGAAGCATCCGAGAGGGAGTAATGAAGATGTCTTAGTAAAGGTTGACAGTTTATCTTCCCGAGATTTCATTGTATTAGATATGGACGAGGATAAAGAAATACCCATAATCTTGGGTAGGCCGTTTCTTGCAATGGCGAGCAATGATTGATGTTCGGGAGGAGAACTAAAATTGAGAGTCTGCGGGGATGAAGTTAAGTTCAGCGTGTTCGAAGTTTGTGAGACATCGAAGCGGAAAGTGATACCTGTTTCATAGCAGAGATAGTAGGCTATAGTGTCTAGCCAAGTGGTCATCACGGATCTTTGGAGGCTAGCATAGTTCGAATGATTCAGGAAATTTGAGCGAAGAGCGAGAATATGTGAATGGATGGATTCTTTCGGGGTTGATAGAAGAAATACTTGAATCTCTGGGGTAGAAGTGCTAGAAACTACCAGTACCATCGGTTGAACAACCACCCAAGATGGAACAAAAACCTTTACCTAGCCATTTGAAGTATGCATATCATGGGGTAGCATCCACCTTACTAGTGATCATCTCAGCATCCTTGACTGAACTAGAGGAGGAGAAGTTATTGAGGGTCCTTAGAGATCATAAAAATGCGCTTGGATGGTCTCTAGCCGATTTAAAAGGGATTCGCCCTTCCATGTGCATGCATCGTATTTTGCTGGAAGATGGGCATAAACCTTCAGTGGAAGCGCAGAGGAGGTTGAATCTAACAATGAAAGAGGTAGTCCGAAGATGCAAAATGGTGAATCTTGGGTGAATTTATCTCTTCGGACAATGCATAGGTAGAAGTCGGTTCAAGTAGTACCTAGAAGGGAAGGAATATTTGTCGCCAAGAATCGAATAACATATTCGCTACCGAGCGGTTACGGGTGGAGGATTTGTATTGATTATCGGAAATTGAACAAAGCCACTCAAAAAGATCATTTCCCACTGCCGTTTCTGGATCAGATGTTGGATCGATTAGCCGGTCATGAATATTATTGCTTTTTGGATGGATATTCCGGCTACAATCAAATTGCTATAATACGAAGGTCGGAAGATAACATTCATGTCCGCATGGGACATTCATTAGACGGATGCCCTTTATTTGTGCAATCATCCGGGCACTTTCCAACGTGTATGATGGCCGTATTCTCCGACATGGTTGAAGACAATCGAGATCTTCATGGATGATTTTTACGTTTATTGGGTAATTCATTTGACAAGCGTAAGAAATTTGAATCCGTATTGATAAGATGCGAGAGGTCAACCTAGTACTCAAGCTGGGAGAAATTGCCATTTTATGGTATAAGGGTGTACTTTCGGACATGGTTCATCAAGAGGAATAGAGGTAGACAGAGCAAAGATTGAAGTATTGAAAAATTACCTCCACCCTCATCGGTAAAGGGATAAGAAGTTTTTTAGGCCACGCTGGATTCTATAGGCGATTCATCAAAGACTTCTCTCAGATTGCAAAACCGTTGTCTAATCTCCTGGTCCAAGGGACTCCTTTTGAGTTTAATACCCAGTGTTTACACGCATTTTCAGTGTTAAAAGATAAATTGGTATCAGCCCCTATTGTAGTAGCTCCGGATTGGTCATTTCCATTTGAACTTATGTGTGACGCAAGTGATTTTGCGATTGGAGCAGTGTTAAGGCGAAGCGAGAAAATCTTCGGGTAATCTTATCTGACGAACCTTGAATGATGCGCGGTTGAATTACGCCCTACGAGGAAAAAAGAACTATTAATATTGTCTTTGCTTTTGACAAATTCAGGCCTTATTTGATTGGTAACAAGGTCGCAGTTCACAACGATCGTCTGCCATAAAATATGATGACTAAAAAGGCCTTGAGCCCAGGCTAATTCGATTGGGTTCTTTGCTACAAATTGACGTTGAGATTAAAGACAAGAAAGAGCACTGAGAACCTAGTGGCGAATCATCTTTCACGGTGGAAGGGCAAGTGATGATTCCGTGAATGGCGATTTTCGACGGCGACTCTGCTTCTTGAAACGGCGGAGTTCCATAGTTTTATGAATTATGTGGTGTTGTGGCAAGTAGTCCCTCCGAATTTAACTATCAACAGAAAAAGTTTTCTCTGCGAAATACTACTATTGGGAGCGATTCTTCTGAACATTGCGTGACCGTGATCGGAAGATGTGTGCGAGATGAGATGCGCGGTATCTTGCCAGCGCCTGCGTTACCATGGTGGACGCGGTGGCGTGAACAACGACCAGGTGCTTCAATCCGGCTTCTGCGGCCTACCTTATTTAAGGATGCCATCATTTTGAATCCACATATGACGAAATGTCAGCAGACAAGGCATTTCTAGAGATGAACGCCCATCATCTATTCTAGAAGTCGAATTGTTTACGATTTATGGGGATGGATTTCATGGGACCATTTCCCCCGTCTTATATAACTCTTTGTACATCTTCTTGCGGTAGATTATGTCTCGAAGTGGGTTGAAGCAATTCCGACCCACACAAATGATGTCACTAAGGTAGTGGCTCAAAATTTCACCATAGCCACATATTCTCGTACCGGAACTCCTCGAACGCGATAGCGGATAAGCGGTGCCATTTACGCAATAAGATGATTGTGAGTTTTGCGAAAGTATGGGGTCATGTGACATCCCTTGCATATCACTTACAGTCAAATGGGCAGCGGAGGTATCAAATCGAGAAATTAAGTCTGTCTGGAAAACAATTAACATTTCCGGGTGGTCTAAAGATTTAAGTACTCTGGCGTCATAGAACAACATTCAAAACACCTTGGGTATGTCGCCTTTTAAATTGTTATGGCAAAGCATGTCACCTGCCGGTGGAATTGTTGTCGAGCCTATTAGGTATTTCGATTAAACATGAATGACACACTAGTCTTCGGTGAGAGCTATTTGTACGCTCGATTGAACTAGGCGATTCGGAATGAAGCCTATGAAATGCTTTTATTTCTGAGGAAAAGACAAAAAGCTGGCAGTGCACATTACGGGGGGCGCTGGCGGGACAACAAGTTCTATTGTTTAATTCCCTTCTAAAACTCTTTCCTGGGAAATTGAAAGTCTAGATAGTGAGGACCTTTCACAATGACCAGAGTCTTTCCACATGGAGCGAGGTTACACATCCTGAGAAAAGGAACATTCCTGGTGCTTTATGGTTGAAGCCGGATTTTGAGCCCGAGTTCCATGAGGATATGAACCATTCCGTGTGCATCGGAAAGTATAGTAAGCGGTCATAGGCTCGGGTTCGAAGCACATTGAGATTCGGTCGTCGAGCTGCGACATTAAACATAACGCTTCTTAGGAAGCGACCCAGTTTTCCTTGAAATTTTTTCTTTCTATGGTTCGATTTTTATTTATCTCTGTTTTAAGTTATGTTGGTCTGCTTGTTTTACGTCGTGTCGAATCCCTTTTTGGATGTCTGCTTTCAGGATCATAATCGAAATCTTGGGGAGGATCCGTTCATGCGGAAGCTCTTCTGAAAAGTCAGTCGCAATTGCACGAGGAGTTTTCTCTTACCTTAAGCCATGGTTGAATATTTTCATTTTAGATTGTCTGCGGAGCGTCGGGCGTTGGCTCCAGCGTCGGCGGCGTTTACAGCGTCGCGCTGGCGTCTCAGAAGGTCGCTGACGTCGGTGACACCTCTGCGGGCGTCGCGGCGTTGGCTTTCCAGCGTCGACATTGGTTTGCACCTCTCACGGGCGTCGGCGATGTTGGATTACCCTTCACGGGCGTCGTGGCGTTGACTCAGCGTCGCGACGTTGGGTTCTTCACTGGGCGTCGGCGTTGGTTTTATACTCTCGGAGCGTCGCGGCGTTGGATTTCAACGTCGCCGCGTTGGCGCTTTCCTCTCTGGGCGTCGGCGTTGCACAGTGGCGTTACGCGTTGACGACACCCCCGTTTTTGATCCTACCTTGTCCTCCTTGCTTGAACCACTAATGCCCTATGTCGCCCTGCAACCCTTGCGGGAGTCTCTCCCATGCAGTACCGCCACTACCATCTCCTTCCACCTCTAGTCCCTTACTGTCTCGCACCTTCCCTGTTTACACGTGAGTGTCGCTGCTCAGTCTCGTACTCCACCTTAGATGGGGCTCCCATTAGTTCTAGTTTGGGATGGTGGTCTGTCCCGAGTGTCCTAGGGTTTGTGTCCTTCCTATTTCCCCTTTGATCTTATTTCCTGGAGTTTTTAGTGTTTGACATTGCCTAGTCCATTAGGGTGTGATCTGTTGGTCTTGGTGGCTGCCTTGTCACGTAGTTCCTTCAATCGTCTCCTTTGTCCTTGCTCGCAATGTCAGCAAGAGGCAAAACTTGCCTGCGGGGTCGAACCGGTGAATCCGACCCCAATTTTGATAATATCGAGTTTATCAGGGTGCCGCTTCATTCGGTTCGGCACCATCTACAAGAACCGATCTTTTATTAAGGAAAAGGGTTTCCATCACCCTGATGATTTCTTCCGCAAGATTATTGCGGCCAAGGGATGGTGAGCACTTTGCCAACCACCTCATCCAGCTGCGATGAGTGTGGTGCGAAATTCGTAACCTGCCTCCCACGTGTCAGAGGTCGGGTGCGGGGTGTGTTGGTAGACTTATTGTGAGTCTATCAACCACTTTTATAATCATGATCATGTCCCCGGGCCTTTCGGTCTGCTACGGTGACCAGGCTGCGAGGTCATTCGGTCTTGACAAATGGGGTCGCGTGGAAGCGCTCAATAATGAGGGCCACGTGTCGTCCCTTCAAGGCCAAGCATTTGGCGTATATCCCCAAAGTCTGGCATCACTTCATCACGTCGCGTCTCGTCCAGGCGAGCGTGTGTGCGTGTTTGTGATACCCTGCTCCAGCTATGCCATAAGTGGGATATTCCTTCCCCGATCATTGGGTTATAGAGGATGCCATCCTCCTGTGGCGGGACGCTAAGATGAACTTAGAAACTTTCTCATATATGGCCTGTACAAGCGAGCGGTGCTAGATGACAATGGCGTGGTTACGCAATCAAACTATATCGATTAAAGCGGGACAAGCGGGTGTACGACTGCAGGGGACTTACGATTAGTCATGAGCCCTTGGGCGGGGGCGAGCTTCCGCGACTGCTCCGGGCCGCTTTGAATCTGGGCGACCCGGTGACATTGGCGATCCTCGCACTCACCGCGCTTCACCGCCACCCACGGCAACCCTGGACGTCCTCGGTCCGCGCCTGACTGGGGACGGTGCTCTCTTCTTGAGCTTTGCGATGCATTGGATGAGACCGAACATAGAGTCCTCCTTACGGATATGGAGGCCCTTGACGTAAATGCGGTTTTGGCGACGAGCCCTTTATAGTTGATGCGGCGGTCCCTCCGGGCCCGACTTGCGGCTGGCACGCGCTTCACCAACCGCCGCGCCCACGGTGACTTGCTGATCACCAAGGAGTTCTCTCACCTTCTTTTATTCTTTCATTGTCGGTGGGGACCTTGCCCTTTTTGTTTGGGGTGTGGAGTGGTCTTCGGGTTTTCTTAGATTGAGTATTATTTTTATTTGTCTTTGTAGTTTAATTTCGTTTTTATGTGTTGGTTTGCAATTCGGTTCAGTTTCATTTTTCATTGCTCATTTTAGGATGTTGAGTTTTGTGTTCATTTCATGTTTTTGTTTTAGGTAGATCATATACATGTGTAGTGGTGTATTAGTGTTTAGGTAGTTTTATTGTGTGTGATGCCATGTTTGAGAGTAGGGGATCACTTTTGGGTGGAATCCTTGTTGTGTGGAATAAGGATTCATAGGATGTTTGATGCTCGGGAATTAGGTTGAACAGTTGGGGAGGCATAGTGAATCATTTCCGGATATTCAAGAAACCAGTTCTAAATGAACTTCATCTTTCTTTTCAAATGACCTGCAGGGTATGCCTGAGTCTGAGGCAGACTGCTAAGTTCAACAAACCTGGGAGTCTCTAAACACCAAAGATGGGACAGT
The DNA here is from genome assembly GCA_016808115.1 of Tetrastigma voinierianum. Taxonomy (NCBI): domain Eukaryota; kingdom Viridiplantae; phylum Streptophyta; class Magnoliopsida; order Vitales; family Vitaceae; genus Tetrastigma; species Tetrastigma voinierianum. The sequence continues at coordinate 418,769 of JAEQBH010001894.1, read as the reverse complement.
GAATAAGAGATTGCCTTCGAGCCCCGGAATTAAAAAAGAAATAATAATAATAAAAAAATAGAGATAGAATAAATTAGGATCTTCGATCGAATCCGGGCTGCGGTCAGGGGCCTTTCAAAGCCCGATGCCACGAGCCAAGCGGCGAAGTCTGGCTCCTTTGCTCGTTACGAGGACGGAAGATGGAAGTTTCCGCGGCAGGGCCTGGGTTTAGTTGAGTCGTTGGGGTGACGTTCGAGTGAATGCGGTGCTCCCTTATTTGGTGGGGAGTCTGTGAATCCTTCATGAACCCTTAACATAAACTTCACGGGCACTAGTTTTGTTCTATGTTATGAGTAGGTATGTTCGAGTGCAAGCGGTCTGCGTTCTATCCTTCGTAGTTAGATTTTCCCAATTAGGCGAGTTGAAGACTCCAAGTTTGGGAAGTCGGAACCTAAGTACCCTGGGGTCATTTATTCACGCACATGGGGTCTTTGGGAAAGGTCATTGAATGCCTCAGGAGGATGAGGCACTGATCAGCTTCAGGAGTTCAGCAGGAGGTTCTTTCGAGAGTCGAACACCCGCCGCAGATCCTGAACTTCAAGCGAGCGGCAGCGGTGTGAGTCGGTCGATTTGATCCTCTGTCTTTCAGCATGTGCATCACTATCTTAGTGTTAGACTATAGTATGTAGAGTGTGTGTTGTTCATTTGGAGTTTTTTTTAAAAGAAGTGGTTCTTAGCGAGGTTTGACAAGAAGCTAGACTGGGGTGTGATGGTGTTGAAATGCTCAGGTCATACTGCTTACGTGTATGTTTTTAGCATTATTTTATATTTAAATCCATAATTTTGTAGCTCGATATCCGATTTGTGCAATTGGTGTGAATACGGGCGAGGTAGCTTTGGAAGGTCGGAGTAGGGTGCGGTGGCATAAAGATGGGCGGGCGTCATAGCGTCGGCGGCGTCCTACGTCGTGGCGTCTCAGCGTCGCGGCGTTGAATTCGACATATCTGAGTCAGCGAGTAGCGTCGCGGCGTCACCGGCGTCGTGGCGTCTCAGCGTGTCGTGAAGCGTCTCGCGTCGTGGCGTCTCAGCGTCGTAACGTCGCGTGTCGATGGATCTGCTTCTCAATCATTAAAAGCAAAGGACCCGGTCGAGGATCGGAGATTGACGTGTGAACAGACACGAATCGCCGACGACTTTGACCTTGGAAACGATCATTTGTATTTTCTTGTTTTTGGATAAATCTTGATGTTTATACATTGGCTGCTTTGGTGTTCTCATATTCAGTATGTTCTAGATCTATACCTAGGGTGTTGTTGAACCCTGTCACAATTGCATGGATTAAAGATTAGTATTTTATATTATTCAGTTGTTTATAATTTGTTAACATCTGCTTTATATCTGTGAATCATTTACATGGTGATATCGATGGCTATTAAAGAAAAGCATGACTATATTGGAGATGAGATTCGAGATGAGGATACCCGAGGATACGAGTGGCGATAACCGGTTGATTCGGTAAATAGAGATATTCGATCGGTGGAATTAAAGTTAGAACATTTAAGCATTTGAGTATTGAGTTGGGGTAGATACACTCAACACTACTAGCGAAATGAGGCGGATACGCAGCCCAGAGAGGGTATTTCGTGGCTTAAGATCGCCTAGCCATTATTAAGTTTATAAATAAAATGAATAATATCTTATTTGGGATATAATCCGTAATTAATGAGGAGACATAGCCCTAGTCTTCATTATCTGATGATTCATTAAGATTGGTGAGTTTAGTTTAAGTTAGGACACTGGTGCTCTTTCACTGTACTTATATCAGATAATGCTTCAGCCGGTCTGTTGCTCAGCAACACTTATCCCGGGTGGATCGTGTCCGTGCCATAGGTGCTATATTTTCAGAGTGATAATAACGATGCATATGTCGTGTATATATATATATATTTCATTTATCCCAGCAACTCGAGAGGATGGTTGGCTAGACCTCTTCCTCCTTGAAGAGGAGAAGCTGCAGACCTTAGCGGTTTGGAGGTAGCGACGGTCCTCTTGATTTTTTAACGTAGACATTTATTTTCATTTATGTGTTCCTATCCTTCACTCTGGGTTTAAAATCTCCTAGATACATCTTGATTGACCGATGTTGGCAATCTTTTAGGGTTCATTGGATGCTTATTGTTAGTTCAATGATATTCATTAGTTGCCTTCTATTTGTTACTATAAGATAGGTCGGTAGGTTTCACTTTATGCAGGACAAGTGAATGTTCGTTAAATGCAAGTTCTCACATTTTTCATGTGTCTTGATTATGGGTATTTGCGTTCACAGCTACCACCTTGAGTTAAAATCTCTTAAGCATGCCCTCCTTAATGTGTATTTGGCAAGCTTTGGGTTGTGGATACTTTCATTGATCCGCGATGCCCGGTTAGTTGTCTCCTATTAGTTATTGGGGTAAGTTTTTGAGATGTTTTTCACTGCTAGGGACATTTATGCTAATAAAATCTTTATCGAGGAAAATTATTAGGGTTTAGTTTTAAGGTAAATGAATATCGGTTGGAGATGACTATATGTCATCCTCTGGCCATAGAAATGAACACAGGGGACCTCTCAGTTATAGGACCTCAAACAAGTAATGATGCTTTAGAGTTCTTTTTCTTATTTTTCTTCATTTTATTTTTAGCCTGTAAACGCGTACACCCACTTTGTTTTTGCAAAATCCTTGTTTCATCCAAACTTTAAATCCAAATTGAAATTCACCATTTTTGAATCACTTGCCGTCATTTATGCGAAGAAAACCCATCCACAATGTTGACCTAGGCCGCTATACTACAGTAGCTTCTTTACGTCAGTAGGAAAAATTTAGGTTTATAAATGATTCGAACGACCTCTTGGCCAACGAATCGGTTGTTAGCGGTCCCCCATTTTATAGTTTATGGTAGTGGTTATGGATGATATAATATATAATTAATATTATCTGTGGCGTAATTTAGACCCTTGATCCTTCCTTGACATATCTTCTGGTGCCCGTCTTAATTAAATGCTGCCATGAATTTTGAAGCCCCGACACTTGTTGGTCTCATGCCGCGGTCTATGTGATAATCGCGCCGTCACGGGCGGGTTTCTCTGAGATCCATACGGATTAGTGCGGGTCATTTGGTGGCAAGTCATGAATGAGGTAGCCTCTCATATGTGATGTTGAGTGAATTCACGGGGACTCCTTTTATGGCCCGATCTCGGGATCGCTTTCGATTTTGCCTAACCTTCCTGAACTCGATGACTTCTTCCTCTAGCTTGTATATTTGGCTTGCTTGTGATCATGACAGTTTGAGTTACTGCACGGATGTTATCTTCCAATGTTGAATATTTATCTACCCACCTGTACAATTCTTCCATTGTAGCCGACGGGTTTAAAGACAATGAGTGGAAGAAAGGGGTAGATGGCGCGAAGCTTCTTCTAAAGTTCTGAAGGATCACGTCCATGCTGTAAACCTCTACCTGCTGGATGGCTTGCCCGAACCTCTTGGTGAAGTCCTGTATGGTTTCCTCCTCCTGCTTTATAATAGTTTTCAAAGCGCTAATATTCCTCTTCTATCGTACTGAACAAATATACTAAGAGACGAATATGGTCCAAAGCTCGTTGAACGAATTTATTGAATTATGCGGGAGCTTATGGAACCAGGTTGGCGCAGGCCCTTGGAGGTTGGCTGGGAAGCCTTTGCATAACAAACGGTCATTACCGGCATTCAGAGTCATTGCCTGGTTGTAATGGAGCATGTGATCATAAGGGTTGCTAGAACCATTGAGCATAGCAAAGGTTGGCATGACGAATCCTCGGAGTGGCTCGTAATTGAGGATGTGTTGTCTGGGCGAAAGGCATGTTGTCGGACTTCCGTCATTTGTTGTAGGTGGTATGTAGGTCTGTAGAGCAGTCTTTGTATCTGAAGTGGGGTACATTGGTAGCATGGGTGGAATTACGCCCGTGGGCAATGCAGACGCGTTCTCGGGCACTCTGTTCGGCTAGTTCTACCCTCGACCTGTTTTTCTTCTTGCTTGGCAAAATGTGTCACTATCAGCGTTGCTGAATGCAGGGTGTTGCGAGTGTCTCTGGTGTGACCTGACCCCTCTACTTTGTTGGGGAGAGGTTTGGTGAGCTGCCTGAGGATAACTCATCGTCTGCTAGACACGTTGTCAAGGACGATGGACTCCTTCCCTTTATTGCGAGCGGTCGGGTGCCTTGCTTGGCTTTTATCTTGCATGTCTTTTTCTCCAAGATCGTGCCTTTTTTCTACCTGGTCCCTCAAACGATCGTTTTCCATATTGCGAGATGTTATTTCGATCACGCAATTCCCATCTGTCTTGCACTGCTCCTCTGTTTCTTCTTCATAATCTTAGCCTTGATGAAGAAATTGATCTTCGGTGACAGACCCGCTGGTTGGTCATTGCGGTGTCCGAGGGCGAATCAAATGTGGGGAGGAACCGGCCAGAGCTCTTGCGGTGGCGGAGGGCTCTTTGGATAATCGTTGGGCAGCCATACGCCGTTGATGAGACTTTTGTTCGATTCCGCCGGTGGCGCCAATTGTCGTTACGGATCGTTGACCTTTGAAGACATCGTAATGTGATCTCCGGCTCGCCGGTTAATACGCCGCGGATCCCCTTTTTTGTAGGTTTATATCGTGCCGTTGATGCCCCGAAGATCATACAATCGAGGAAACGACATAAATGTTTGTGATGATGGGAAACACTAGCTATGTTTGATTTTTATATTTGATGTTCTTTCTTGTAATTTTGTGTAGATAAAAACTATGAGCGATTATTTAATAAAATATATAATTTTATTTATATTAAATGATGCGCATCACTTAAAAAAGCTGAGCAACAGAGTGCGCTGCCTTAAAGGCCCCAGAGGCTTTGAGCCTCAGTACGTCTTAAATAACTATGAGTTCATTGTACATCACGTTCCAATTTATAGAAAGCGTCCAAAATAATTTAATGAAGAAAAAAACTAGAATATTTTAGTTTTATAATTTATTTGATGCATATGAAACAAAAGTGAAATAGAGAAAATGATTCATTAGCTATTTTTTATACTAGAGATTACATTTGAATGATAAATATTTTCAGTATATATATAGTGAATTTTTACTTTATATATTGTGATGCCCCCAATTCTAAGACTAATTGTTTGGTCTTGTCATTTTGATTAGGTCATGTTTGGCCAAACACTTTTTCGCGTTCTTTTTCACGTACTTGCATTTAAGTCCTTTTATTTCATTTTATATGCAACTCTAATTTAACATATTTTCACTTTATTATATAAACTTTTTAACTTATGTTACTTGGGTTCTTAATTAACAAATTACTAATTTATCCTTGGCTTTTGTATTAATTACAAGTTTTGCTTATTTCATTTTTTAGCATTATTTTATTCTGAAAAAATATACATTTACTTTTATTATACCTAAACATGATATAAAATTGTCAGGGTATAATTTTGGGTAATACATATATATATATATATATATATATATATAATATTGATTTTAGTTCTTTAGTTTTTGGTTTTTTTAATTTTTAAAAAATGATGATAAGTGTTTATTTGTTCAAACAATTCAACTTTATAAGTGCGTATGATGGTCATTTATGTAATTTCAGTTGTTATAAGTGCTTGTGTAGTAATGCATCTAAACACCTTAAAAAAATGCATAAATGCTTTTAAAATATGCATCCAAACATAAATTAGCTTATTGAATAAAACACTTATGACATAAATTCTTATCTAATAAGCCTTTATAAAATAAGTGCTTAATTTATTTTTTGAAGACAAAAATAATTTTATTGATTCCAACTAGTAATACATTGATAGAAACATATAATCAAAATCGTTAAAAACCACAGAGAATGAAACAACATTTAGATGAAAATACATTTAAAGCTTATACATTTGATAGTCGAGTCTGCACATTTAATATTACTTTTGTGATTAAAATACATTTGATTCCAGTTATGCAGCATATTGACGACCATTGATTTGATTTCTTGTCTCTAATCATATATACTTTGCTCGTTCGAATCGCCAAAATACAAATAAATGCCGCACCACAAAGACGAAAACCAAACATTCGTACTGAGAGACACAACCACTCGCCGCACCAAGACAACAATAACCATACATGCACGAAGACGACGACAATCATACACGCATCAAAGCAATGACTAAATCACAAAAAAACATATACAAACCTAAATTTGTATGAAAGAACCACTTTATTGAAACAAAAAGATGGAAAAGAAGTTTAAAGTGGTGATTGCAGGCAAAAAATGACAAAAAAAAATCAACCCTCATTGATTAAAGAAAAAAGACTAGTAGATAAAAAGTAGAAAAAAAAAAGGTTGTTTGTTTTTTAAAATTTTTATGACTTATTGCTAAAATTTTTTTAAAAAGTTCTGAATAGAAAAAGTCAAAATATTTGACTTTTTCTGTCCATTCATTCTGCCAAAAATAAGAAAAAGCTACATCATTCACGTGAGGAGAAGAGTTAACACTCGCTATTAAAGATGACAGCGGGAGGGTTGGATGGTATTGTCCGATCTGTTCGTTATTTTTTGATTCGAGCTGTCTCATTTAAAAATTAAATCGAATGGAATGAGATATTAAAATGGCTTAGTTCCATTTACATTTGATTTTGTTTTTATTTTTTATTTTTTTATATTTGCTTTTTATTATATTAAAATTAATATATTTAATAAAAATAAAAATATATTTTATAAATTATTTATTAAAAAACATTCTAATTATTATTATTTATATTAAAGTATAAAATGAAATAATAAAAAAATATTTTTAAAATATAATCGAATGAGATGGGAATAATAATGCACAGACACATACTAAACCACGTATCATATTTGAATAAACTCAAACTTCGTTAAAACTTGATTCTGTTAAACCAAACTTGTCCCATTAGATGGGATAGAGCGGGAACTCGAAATAATCCGTTAATTGTCGTCCTTGTTTCTTCTCGATGTTAAAATAAGCAGCTTATCTTGTGCTGTAAATGCTGGCCCAACATTAGCTTAAAATTATATTCAATATTAGTAAAAGCAAAGCCACACAAAAGCTTGGAAATTGGCGTTGTTTGACTAATCTTAGGCTGAATAGGCTTTCGACATTAAATTTGTTTTGTTTTTAAATTTTCACGACTTATTCTTTGAAATTTTTTTAAAAAGTTACGAATGAAAAGTGAAAATATTTGAACTTTATTCGAAAATTCATTTCCTAAAAAAATGAAAAACTCAATCATTTATGACAAAAGAATAGCTTGCTTGTATACTAACTACTTGTGGATGACGGAAGTTTAGACGTTGAGTGATCATCATATGATTCTCGTTAAACATCTCATTTAAAAAATTAAGTAGGATGGGCGGATGGGAAAATTCTAAATTCACCCGTTTATTTATTTTGTTTTTATTTTATTTTAATTTTTATATTTGCTTTTATTTTATTATATTAAATTAATATTTTCATAAAAATAAAAATATTATGATTTTTATATATTATTTATTAAAAACATTATAATAATAATTATTATTTTATATTAAAGTATAAAATAAAATAATAAAAAATTATTTTAATATAATCAGTCGGAAGCTTATTATTATTATTTTATATATGTGAATTCATATTGCTTTATTCGGGTTCGTTTATACCCCGAAACAATTTATTCTTTTCGAGTTCACTTTATTTTAGTCTTACGTAATTTCTGACTTCGAATTTTCGTAAAAATCTTGTCTGCAGAGTCCTTAACAACTTATCACTGAAAAATCGAAAAAATTTCAGCTTGTCTTATAATTATTGAAACTTTTCTAGGTCACTAGATTTCACGAGACGAATTTATGTGTGATCAGTTTAGATCATCGAATCTAAAGATTTTATAAGCTTCCACAGACCATGACAATTTATTATTTTTATTAACATTTTGCCATTTTGAAAATTTCTGAATTTTCTCGGGTTTTTCTGATGTGTGCAGGACAGTGTCGGTTGAAAAAATAAACTAAATACGTTAAAAACCCGATTAAAATTAAAATTAAACATGTGACATTAGAATGAACAGAACCAGAGCAAAATATCGATCGTTATCATCCTCTTCATTCTGCAATGTTAAAAATAACATTTTATCTTAATCTTGTCAGTCTTCATTACAACTTGATAAATTCAAAGTTATTATTAAGTAAAAAAGCAATATGTAGAGTTCACTTTCATTAGTATAATAACCCAGATGTGAAGTTTTTACTAAGATAATATATTCAGAATTCTACTTGATTTTGAGTAACATTTGGAATTCACTTACTGACGGATGAATATTCAAATAATATTAAAATGACTATTATAATTTTAATTTATTTGGATTTTATATTCTAAATCAGTTATTTAGCCTGAAACTCAGATGATAGACCATGTTCTCGCAGTTAGAGCCGTCGTTTCCGTACGAGGTGAGGAGGAAGATCCACCCATTTTCCAACGTGCGCTAATAATAATAATAATTTTTAAAAATAAAATAATAATCTAATAGGTTTTTTTTTCTTTTTCAAAACCATAATTATGAGTAAGGTTTTAAATATTTTAAGTTATAAAAAAAAAAACTCGTTTTCATATAAAGCAGGTTTTACATAGATACTGAGGCCGGATCTCAGCAATGCTACTCAATTTTTTGAAAGCAATTTTCGTATTATGTTTATGAATTCAAGTTGAGTGTATATTTTGCCTCTTTGAAATTTTAAATATTGGATTTTGTTTGGTAGGTAGAAAATTTTGTTTTGCGTATTGACTTTTAAACAAGAAGCCGCGTTTGAATTCTTAGAATAGGCAACGGAAATTTTGAAAACGAAAATGAATTATTTTAGCATTTATATATGAATCGAAAGCGGTAAAAGCTGTTTTCTTTGTTTAATTAAATTCAGCCGATTAATGAGAATGGGGTTGAAAATGAAAGCGTATTTTATTCAAATTCGAAATCTGAAAGCGTATTTTACGAAATGAAAGTAAAGGTCGAATCGTTGAAAATTTTGTGTCTGAATTTTGGATAGAGTTGAAAATTTTAAGTAATTAACGAGCAAGTTGTTGAGTTTAAACCCGAGGTTAAAAATTTGGCAAAGCATATTCTTGTCTTTACTTTATATTGAGCTTGAATCATATTTCGTAGATGATTTTATTTATTGAGATTTGTGTTTTTTAGACAAAATTAAACTATATAAATATGAAGAAATAAAATCATCATTTAATTGTATTAAACTTTTTATAATTGAACCGTTGTTGATTAAAATTGTAGTTAACGACTACAATATTAATGATTAATATAGGACAAAACGTCCCGAATCCTCTGCGGGGGGCAACACAAGGCTGTGTGGTGCACCTCCACCGTAAACCAGTGTTGAGTTTTTCAAAATAGTCTAAACTAGAATGTTGACTATCAAACGGCTGTTACCTGCTTGCTTGTAAGATAGTGGTAGGCAGTATGGGATCAATTGTTCGCATTGAATGTTTCGTGAATAGTTTTTCCTCTCTTCAGTTTCCCTCACTTTCTTTCAGTTTCTCTGTACATTGTCGCATCAGAAAGCGAACGAGAAAATTCATCAACCACATTCAACGAAGTTCTGCAACCTTTCTCTCTTCAAAATCTTCTATCTTCATATACCAAAATAAGCTTTTGTTGGACGAGAATGTCGGGGTGAGTGTCGTCTTCAGTCATTCTCTTTCACTGTTTCATCAATGCTTTTTCCGTTATTCTTTCCTCCATTTGGTTTCAGTGCTGGATCAAGAAACAGAAATGGAAGTGTTCAGTTGTGAATGTTTTGTCCTCTCATTTGGTTGTGGCCATCAGAATAAGGATAGATGGATTTGTATCAGATGTCCTTCTATGGAATCGATGTAAATAGATTCATCGTTATTGTCTCTCTTTCTGTTATTTTATTTATTTCTTTTCCCGTACTATCTCGGCATCCAAACGGAAGCCGTTGTGTCGTTTTTATCCATTTCATTTTTTGGTTATCGAATTCTTTGTTGAAAGTGCGATTCAATCTATAACATTTATGAACCTTTTGTGCTATTTGATATTGTTTTGCAATTTCCAATATCACATTGTGAGTTCCCAGAATTATCTGAGACATTTGTTATTTTGTTTCAATTTGCTTCTAAAGGAAAAAACGGAAAACGAATATTTCAGTTTTGGATGTTTATACCTGGTGAGTTTGACAAGTAAATAGTTCAGAATTAGACAACAGGTTTTATCAGACCGTCGGTCTAAATTGATAGAAGTTCATGGTTTTCTTAGCTACAAGCAATGAATAAATGTTCATATTTTTGTGTTTTCTTGGGAGCCAAACAGAGAATCCTATTTTTGATTGAATGTGGCGCAGTCATTCAACTTTTAAGATCTATGGAGTGCTACCCTTTTTTCCTTTTTGAGCATTTTACCTTTTTCCGATAATACGTTGTGAGATACTTCATAGATTTAGCTTGCATCAAATAAGAATCTAGAAAAACACATAAATATCGATGATTCATTTGGATATGGTTATCTTATTGTTAATGAAATGAATACTGGACAGAAAAATATTATATCTGTTGATTGTCTCAAATGGTAGTATTATCAGCTTTTTTGAGTCTAATGAATGGAAAAAGGTTCAATGTTTTTATCCTTATATTCTTGCATTTTGCGCTGTCAAACAGGCAAATTTTCTATAGTTACCCAATTTCTATTTCTTTAATCATGCTCTTCTCTTCCTGAGTTAGGCGCATGGATAGTTGTATAGAAGTTGTTTTGGAAACTAGATGTTACTCTGTGAAATAAGTTATTTAGAGTTGTTCTTGGAATTGCAGATCAATGGAACTAAAAGGAGCTTCATATTCTCAATTTTCCAGCTAATGCATTGAAAGAGAAAGGGAAGAAGAGTTGAATCCTAAACTTCTTGCTTTTACAATATCTTTGTTGTTCAAGTTTGAAAAGTACGCTAGTTTCCAGCTTATCCAGTGGTGGGTTCACTTTCTTGATCAGAACTTTTTTTTTATCTTTTTAATTTGTTTATTTCTTTTTCCTCTCTCTGAGACTGTGTTGAACCTTAAAGCAACTGATTCCAGAAATCATTAACTAATGAAAACATATATAATAACTTTTGCACTGCAGGAAGCTAATGGCAGTTGGCATTGTCCGCAAATAATGGCATACTGGGATGTACATGCTGTGAATCATCAACAGTTGCTCTGATCCACAGTTCCATGTGACACTCATTGTAGGGAAAAAACAGTTCTCATTTTCCTTTGCAGCAAGGGAGTTGTGAAAGAATACTGTACCACTTCTGCAGTTCATTTCTTGAGGACCTAAATAAGAAAGAAACATCCTTATTTTAATTCTAAAGAAAGTAAGCTTGTTCAGAAATCAACAGTTCTAGAAAAGTGTTTGTGACTTATAAATGCTAAAAATGTAGTTTTAGCTGAACAATTGAGAACTTGCCTCTGATGTTTTTCATGTGTCAGAAAATCAACTGTTTTTCAAAATATAGTATTTGTCAATACCAAAATAGTTTACATGTAATGTCAGATCGAGGTTCCAGAGCTGTAAATGGGGGATGAGGAATAAGGTGGTTTCCCTAGACCTTACCAACCAAGGAACTTCAGCTCTCAGCAGGCTGATGCAATTAGTAAGCCATCATTCAGGGAAGAAGGGATGCTGATGGATGTTGTACAAATAGAAAATGGAGGGTTGATAATCATTGGCATCAGCCTTTTCGCTGATAGTTCTGGTGAAATTCCTGCAAGGTTTGGTGTGTTGTCCTCAGAAAGCATAAGAGGAGAAAAAGGGGTATCACAGTGGCATTTAGCGACTCAATATGCATTGTTTGTCACTACAGGTGGATATCTTATTCTTTGTGATCTTTGTGTCTTCATATCATCTGGACTACGTGACTGTGAGGTGCATTTTCCTTTCCTGTATTTTAGCTTTGGTAATCTTATTAGGGCTTGAAACATGTCCTGCATTAATGATCTGTTCTTATATGGTACTATGAGCATGTGGATTTGACTTTATAACTTTATGAGGATGAAATTAATATGAAAATGATGATTAAACAACTTTTGTTCTCTTTCCATTATACTATCCTCAATTTCAAGGTCATTGCTTTGCTAATGTGATCTAAGAGGGCTGTAAATCTCTGTGAATGCTTACCTTGGCTGATTAGAATTGTCAGCGACAACAACTAATTTTGTATATTTTTTTTGTTATCATAATTTTCATGTTCTTGAAAACAGCCTTTTTTTTTTGTCAAAAAATTGAGGTTGGTTCTTAGTTTTCTGTTAATTGTGGAACTTGAGAGTTCTTGTTATCGAATATGCTCCATGATACTCTTCCAGCTGTGCTGTAGTTTAATTTCTAAAGTTAGTTGTTTACACTGTGACACTGAAGATGATTAAGACTGCTCAACTTTTGTGGAAAGGCTAAGTTTACTTTAATACATGAAATAAAATGAAATGAGGAATTCTTGATTCTCCTATGAGCCCTGGAATTGAGGTTTGAATACCTTAAGGGGACTAGCTGACTGATTGACAGATGGAGGGGGCTTCTATAAGAATTTTGTAGCCTGGGTTTCATTCTTTTGGGGGTGCTGAAAGATTATTTTATTCTGGAAAGTTATTGCTTTTATGTTGATGGCCAAATTCCGTGGTGAAAGATTGAAGAGTCAACTTTCTTGTATAAATTGACTGTAAATTTGTGTCTCCCCCCAGGTCGCCAGTTGTTAATTTCTGTTTTTTGTTCCTCTTTATCTTATTTTCTGTGGTGGCTTCGTTGCTGATTTATTGAATGCTAGTCCTTTGTGCATTCATCTTCTTTGAAATTTTTCTTGCCATCCAAGAAAGAAAAGACTCCTGAAGAGATATTTCTAATGAAAAATTGAAAGATGCTCTGGCATTTGATGAAAGAAAAATCCTAAATAACCTAGAAATCCCAAGGAATAAACTAGAAAGACATTTAAAATTGCTAATCAAATATGCATGTGGAAAATAAATTTGGTGCAGATTGCAGAAACACCAACATCATTGTGCATTACATCACAAATCCTTATGCTGAACAAATGGCAAACAACTTGTAAATTGAGAATCTAGGATGTTGTAAATCTCTTCAGTTTTAGAAGGGAATTTAGTTCCAAATGTAACACGTGGAGCCTTAAAGCAACAGTTTTGCAATTGCTAGGATCACTATTGCTCTGTGTATTAATTTTAACAAAGTCATATTTAATGTTTTGACCATTCCAGAATGTTCCAGAAGGAAAATGGTTTTGTCCCATCATTTGCTGTGGCTATGCGGGTTGAAGATGTAGATGGTGAAAATGAAGCTATTCACTGAAGTTTGTCATCAATGCTTCTTGCAATGTAAGTTATGGTCGTTATTCCTTATATTTGTTATTTATACTTTTGAACATTTCTTTTCATGATACTCTGTAGATCATGTGGATTGCATGACTAGAGCTGGAATTGGATTTCTTAGAAGTCATCCATCTGTGAAGTTCTGCAGCCAAAATTGTTTTGAGGTATTTGTCCTCCATTTTGTCAATATTTCTTTAAGAACACTCCATATGGCATGCAATATATATAAAACATTATGTATCATTTCCTATCCCTTTATCCCATTATATATTGGAATTTATTTTGTAATCTCATGTATTCATTACTTAGCCTCACTTTGGTGAAGAAGTCTGAACAAAATAGCTAAGGATTCTTAAAGAGGCAAGTCATTGCACCAATTATACACATTGAGTTCTGTGGCTGACATTAGCATAGTTGGTCTATAATGAGAGACTCAAGAACATTATATATGTTTTTATAAAGTTGAGTGAATTCTGTGTATTGTCTAATTCAGATGCCTCTAGAAAGTTTGGAATGGAATACATGTGCATCATTGGTGTAATTTCTGGTTATATATTGAAAGTGAATACTGTTCCTTATTTCAAATTTTTCTGTAACCAAATAATTGATTTTCCTGGAGTTTCTTCCAGTATTCAGGCAATGGTATTGCTTGAATTACTATTTTGCATATTTTGTGTGAGATCTATTTCATGCTCTTGGATTATGTTGTAATTTCTTGCTCTTTTTTGTTGTATGCATATAATTTTACTTCTTACTACTGCTGTCAGTTATGTGGCCACATTGCGGCTTCTAGGTAAGTCCAACCATGTTGACGACCTGAAACTAATGAGATCAACAAGGAAACGATTATGTGTTTACAGAATTCCAGGATGGATACCCACAGGGAGGTATCTCAAAGTCCTCCAGTCTTATGCAAGTGTTTTGAACATCATTGAGCAATGCACCAAGAGATCTCCTTGTTGATGTTGTTCAACTCCGCGTCAAACCTTTCTTTCATAAGTAGTGAGTTAATTATTCTATTACAACTGCACTAATTTTGATACTTTTCCTTGAGTTTCTTTGTAAAGGACATTTCTGAAACAGTTGTTGAATTTCTGCGGTAATTCATGTTTACTTTGTTGACTACTTCATTTGAGTGGTCTGTCTGTAGTTTTGTTTGTATCATGCATAGTTTTATAACAAAACTACTGTTCATTTATTTACTTATGACCTCAGGCTCTTGGATAGTACATTCCCCTTTTCACTTATCTTTACGTTCGAGAAATAAGGTGGTGTTCCCCATTTTTTTACTTATCTTTGAATAAATTTCTTTGAACTTAATCTTGTCGTCTTGTGGCATTAAGTATTAAATTATTCTTTTTGCTTTTATTGGTAGGGTAGGAATGGTACTTGTGTGGATTATTTCGGGTTCTCGACCGTGTATAATGGGACCAGAGTTTAGTTTAATTGTAATCGGGTTTTAGTAGGTTTTGGTTTATTTTCTCAAATCCGAGCGGGTTGGGGCAGGTTAATTTTGTTATAGTTCTGTCCGATTATATTTAAAATAATTTTGTGTTTATTTTATGCTTTAATATAAATAATAATAATAATTAGAATGTTTTTAATAAATAACATTTATAAATTCATAATTTTTTTATGAAATATATTAATTTTAATATAATAAAAAAAAAGCAAATATAATAAAAACAAAAAATAAAATGTAAAAAGGGCGGGTTTGAGAATTTTCTCATCTCCGCTCCGCCCATTTAATTTTTTAAATAAAACAAGTTTGAGAATTGAAAAAATAAAAAATGGGATGATCGAATCAGAGATGCCATCTCAAATCCCTCCTGTTGTCCTTGATTTACTTTTCTATTTAGAAGCTTTTTAAAAAAATTTGATAATAAGTTATGAAAATTTACAAGCAGCAGTGTCTTAAAGACTTGTGAACTTTGGTATTAAGTTAACAACATTGTAGTATGGGGGTGCGGGAAGGATTAAGTCTGGAAATTGACATTTCTTGAAGTTTGTAAACAAGCAAGGAAAAGGAAAAATCATATTTAAAGAAGTACGTGTTAATTAGTTTGCTCCATATATATCTTCTCTCTATAGTCAAAAATTCAAGCGGTTGGATTTTCGTGGCTTCTATATCATGGCTTTGAAGGATGATGAGTTTGTGTGTGTAGCCACAGTAGGTAACTATCTTCAAATGTTTGCAATTCCTTGAGCTATTTATTAGGCTTTTTATAGATTATGTTTATGAGTATTAGTCAAGAGTAGAAAGGGTAATATTTCTTAATATTTCTTGGGTCATGAACTACTGTGAGGTTGCAGAGATGCCTCTAGTCGCTACCTTTCAAGTATCGCCGGCAGGGTATGTGTCAAGTTCTTGTTCATAGGCTACAGAAGTATGTTTTATTAATATCGGTGAATGCTTCATTTTATTGTTTATTCGAGAAAAATCCTATGATATGAAGAAACTTGAAATTTGATTTGCATCTCCATCTCCATCTCCATCTTGATAAGAGTACAAAGCATTAATCCACGATCATTTTGTATCGCATAGTCTCCATGTCAATTTAGCATTGAAAGATTAGTCTTGCCTGCTATCCTGAGCGATCTTATGAAATCTTTGTTGGTTTTTAGAGATGTCGTCTCCTGAAAGGCTAGAACTCTTACGTTTCCCTTTCTTGGGATTTCAAGGAACCACAATGTTCCAGAAAATTCTCAACAAAAAAATCCCAAGATTGGAAATGAGGGGTAAGTTTCTTAGTCTTTCTATCATATTTCAAGCATCACCACCATGTTTTAAATTTTTTAATCAGGTAGATTCTACTTCTTCCTCATTTTGATTACTCATTTTTGCAGGTATCTCAAAGAGAATCTGGAAGTATTCCTAGAGTTTCTCTGGTACTTCTTCTTGCTATAGAACCTTAGACCCTGTTTATTCTGACTAAGGGAGTTTAATAGTTTGCTTTAAAGGGTCTCTTCTCTCTCACTATATTTTTTCTACAATCTTTAATATGACCTCAGTGAATTAGAAGTGCCTTTGTAGTTTTGGTTGGTTCCTGCCTGCAACTTCATGTAGGAGAACAACAAATCAGCTGCATTCTAACTGAACTTCCCCAGAAATTGTCGAAATTTTTTCATGTCTTTATTTCCTGGAATAAATACTATATGGCTCTGTTTGGAACTCATTTTATATATGTTTATTTGACTCATTTTCTCTTATTATATAAGAGCTAAGAAATTTTAAAAATATATAAAATTTTGAAAAAAGTTTAATTATATTTGATTTCCTTTTATATTTTTTGCGATGAAGAAGTCAAACATGATAAAATCATTTTCCTTTATATTTTATTTCTTTCTCTAGTATTTTGCTGGTTCCAAACAGAGCCTAAGACATTGTTGAATATATATTCCACCTTTAGACCCCTGTACTATCTCACCAATGGACTGTTAATATTGTTTGTTTTCTTCTCTTTTTCACATAGCATGAGAATATAGCTGGATCCAGCCATGAGAGAAGATTTCGGAACTTAAATTACAAGGTGAGGTCAAAAACTGGAATCATTGGGAAAGAGAAGAATACTTCTGAAGATTGCAATGGAAATGCAGGCGTGCATAAAATCTGTACTTAAAAGCACAAGAGTAGTTGCAAGCAGGGATTCAAGTTTAGGTTGCAAATTAAGAGGATGTGGAGAAAGCATCTATATCTTGAAAATACACAAGGTTTTTTTATTCTTGATATTCTTTTGTTGGAAAATTACCGTCTTAATGTTTGTTTCCAATGTAAATTTTGCAGATGCATAGTCACATCAAAACCCTAAATTTTCACAATTTTGAATGATGTAGTAAAGCTAATGAAATAGGAGAATATAATTTCTACGTTTATCCATTTTAATGAAGATGAACCTGAATTATGGAAATCAAGATCGTGACCTGATTTATTGGGCGCTACAATAATACCAAGTTACAAATATTGAAGACGAGGAGGATTACAACCAAAGAGGTTCAGTTGGAGTTAATTTCAGTGAATTTATTTTGTGCATTCTCTCCAATAAGGTGCTATCTTTAGAGGACCTGGTTTAAAAGGGACAAAAGCAAAAGTTATTTGCAAATCTAACATCTTAATTTTATAACCTTAAAATGTTACCACTTTAGATAAAATTACCCCTCAATGTGTCTTTTCACATCACTCCCAAATTCAGCCATTCTCTTTTGTTTTATTATGGCTTTTCATTCCTTCAAGCTTTCTCCTTTCCAAACCTTCAAAAATACAAACTTAGGTTCTCATTTTTTTTCATTTATCAATTAAAGAATCCCAACAATTTTTCTTCACCCGCTTAATTCTTGTTCTTGTTCTTTTTATTTTAAGAGCATCTCAAGTTCAAGAAGAAGAACTTATGTCGGATGTGTTGTGAAGAAGAAGTGATTCAATTCCTAAATTCAAACCCAACTTCTTCCAAGCTTATTCTCGTCGTTGGTGACACTTGAACAAACTTGCAAGGTGTTAAGTACAGGTTTCTAACACAGTTTCTATACATGTTGGACTTAACTATCGTTACGTTAGCATTTGAACAAACTTAAAGAATGTCAAGTCCTGGTTTCTAACATAGTTTCTATACATGTTGGACTTAACTATCGATACGTTAGCATTTGAACAAACTTAAAGAATGTCAAGTCTAGGTTTCTAACACAACTTCTATACATGTTAGGCTTACAATCGTTAAGTTAGTATTTAAACAAATCTGAAGGGGATTAAGTTTAGGTTTGAGCACAATAGCTATTTATGTTGGACTTAACGATCGTTAAGTTATATTTGAACAAACTTGAAAGGGGTTAAGTCTAGGTTTGTAACAGAATAGCTATTTAGATTGGACTTAACCATATATTTGAACAAACTTGATATCAAATCTTGGACTTAACAATTGTAACAAAGTTGCTATTTAGTATCAAATCTAAAAAAGAATAGTGAAAGAAAAGAGCTAGAAACATGGGATAAAACGAAGAAAATGAAGGGAAAATGGTTGGCTTGGGTAAAGTGAAGCGATAAATTACGTTCTGATATAGATTTGCAAGCTTAGAGATTTCTTTTTAGATCTCGGATGATGACACGGACCACACCATTGAGTTTGTCTCGTGAAATCTAGTTGTATAGTCGAATTACGTCGAATTCCAGGACAACCGGAATTTCATGTATTTTAAAGGCAAAATGAACAAATGACATTGCAACATGTGGCACGAGGACACGTGCCATGTAGTACCAAACAAGTGGACACTTGGCACTTGGAAAGCCAAGTGTCATATTCTCATCATGCATGAATTAAGTAGGGGGAAAAGTGGCATGAGAAACACATGGCATGGTGATTGCCATGTGTCCAGAGGAATTAAGAAGCTACTGGGCCAAAATGAGTTCGATGGGGAGAATGAGAAGAGGAACAGAAAAGATAGAAAGAAAGAGAAAGGAAAACGGGAGGAAAAGAGGTCCAGCTTCTACTGGTCTCTAGTGAACAATGAGAGGTTCGACGGGTCAGAGAAATTGAGCTGATGCGCTCGAGGTAGGAGATTGCCTACTGCCCGGTTACTCTTTGTCAAATTCATTCAATGGCCCATAGGTATAGCCCTACTTGATGGGGTTGGTTCAGAAGCAGTTTGATCATGTTGATAATTTGAGACAGTTCAGGTTCTTGTTCCCGAAGCGTAGTTCTAGAATAGGTTGTGTTCTTCAATCTGAGGTTGGTGTGATGATTTTGTGTGTGTCATTCTTTGGATATGGGCTAACATGCTGAACTGTATATGTTGTTTTTGGGTCTGAACATGAAGATCCAGTTTGTGTGTTGTTGTTTGATTGAATGACATGCAGGTTGTGTGAAAAATCATGTTGATATATGCTTACTTGATGTATTAACATGGGTTATATGATGAATGTGAATCATATGCAATAGATATAATTATCCATGACTTGTAAATGTTGCATGTAGCTCTCATATTGCATGTAACATGAAATAAAAGGCAATGACATTTCTGCATTGCATATGCATGGGACATCGGGTGAAACGGGTATGAGTGCATGGCATGAATTATCTTGTGTTTGGTGTTTAATGGTGGGCTTTAATGGGACATTGTAATACCCCAAATTATGCCATGACAGTTTTATAACATGTTTAGGGTATAATAAAAGTAAATGTATATTTTTCTGCATAGATAAATCATGCTAAAAAATAAAATAAGAAAAATCCAAAATTAATTCAAGAGTCGAGTAAATTGGTAATTTGCAATCCGGGACAAAAGGTCATATGATTAAGATTATAAGCTAAAGTAGAAATATGAATAGAATTGGTTGCAGTATGAAAAATAAAAGGACCAAATAGCAAAACACAAGAAATTAATACAAACTTGTATAAGGCCAAACATGGCCTTATTAATGAAAGGCAAAATATCTCATTTTGGCCTTTGGGATAGGGCAAATACGGTGGGAGAAGAGAGAGAGAGAGAGGGAAAGAGAAGAAAGAGAAAGAGAAGAGAAGAGAAGAGAGAAGAGAAGGAAAAGGAAGGGAGAAAAGAAACTTAAAGAGAGTATGGAATGTTTGGAGACTTTTGTATGGATATGTGAATTTTTGGTGTGAATTTGTTAGTGTGAATTTATCAAGTGTGATTATGTGAATATATTAGGGTTGAATACCTCTTTTTGGTGTGAATCCTTGTTTGGAATGGTTGTTGAGTTGGTTGATCCTCAATGGTGTATAGAAAATGTTGGGTTTAGGGGATGCTATCTGTTCTTTTAAACCCAGGGTACATTTTGGCCATAACTTGTATCACTTATCCAATTGATGATTCAAATTTTTGGGTAAACTAGACTTCCTAGGAGAACAAATCTTCATGAAATAGATGTATGCAAATTTGGACCCCATTATACCCCGAAAATTACGTCAAGTGAGGCTCTGTTTGGGTCAATTAATCATAGTTTTAGGTTCGAGCAGTTTGGTATTTAAGCCATCGTTGAGTTCCACTCATCCAAATTAGTGACTCAAATTTTGGCTAACTACTTCTAGGAGAACAAATCTTCCTGAAATAAGTGTATCCAAATTTGGACCCCATTGGACGAAAAATTCTTCCAAGTAAGGGAATAATTATGTCCTTGAAATCTGTCTCAAAATAGTCCCCTTAACTGGAGTAATTCCGGTTGTTTAAATCATAACTTGAGTTATGCTCATCCAAATGAGGTTATTCAAATTTTTGTACAAACTAGACATCTGGGAGAACAACTTTCATGAAGAAATTATGGTCAAATTATGTCTTTAACATTCCTAGAAAATTTTCAAATATAGGATACAATTCCAAATTATGTTCTGAAATTATGCAGGAGCGGAGTTTAAATGTTTAGACCATATCTCCCAAATTAAAAGTTCAAATGACATGATTTTTGAAGCATAAGAAACTTAAGACATAGGGTATATTGAGTTGGAAGATCACTTCCTCTAACATCCATTTATGGTCAAAATTATAGTCGAAAATGGACTTGAGAAATTTGCCTAAGTATTCGGGCATAATTGGTTATGGGCGAAGTTGTATAAAGGTTATATAAATGTATTGTTATATGAAAGCTAAGAAGAATACACTTATAATTTTGTTATATGAAAAAGTGCAAAGTATAGTTAAATGTTTATAAGAGATTATTTGATAATGAATATCTCATAAGTATATATGATATCAGTAGTTATTCATGTATATGAGATATCTTTCCTAATACGAAAGATTAAGAAAACATAATAAAACTGATTGCCTGCTTATGACCAGGTAGTTGGATAGATAGGCATGCCTATAGAGATATAGTTGTTGAAGCATACAGTTTACAGATATCGAAATCTCGTTTGGGTCGATGACATAGATCCTGTTTGGATCATTATAGCAGCCCCGTTTGGGTCATACAGAGATGAAGTCAATGTCTGCATTGCAATGATAGTACCTTAAATTTTTATACACGAGTTCTTTTCCATATCACTTCTAAGGTATTTGTGGCGCCCAGACATAAGATGAAATGGCAAGAATATACGCTGAAGTAGCATGACATGATATGAGAAGCATAGCATTGCTATGTGATAATCGTAAACATTGATAAGTATAAGAACATAAATGAAGATGATATGAAATGAAACATGATAAGACGAATAAATATGATACATATGAAGCATATCTATAAATGATATGTTCAAAACATGAATAACATGTATATATAAATGAATGTTAAAGTTATATGAAATTGTCTAAAGTGTGATGACTTTGATTAATAGAATTCGTCTATATATATTTATTCCGCTCAGCTATAAGCATACAGTGTTTATCAGTGTAGGTACGGAAGAGGAAACCCCGGAGAAATTTGGACCAATCTGCATCGGCTCAAAGTCAACACATCTTCTAGGTACCCATGGGAAGCCATTTTGGTCTAATGTATATTTTGTTTCTTTTGTAAGTAATGTAAATATTGTAAATGTTGAACACTTCCATATATGGAGCTTATATATATTTTATGTCTGTACGCAGCATAATATATTACAAGTTAAATGTTTAACATTATATGAATGAACAAGCTTAAAGTTTATAAGTTTATAGTAAACAGGAAAAAAAAAATGACACCTCGCTTGACACTGGGTGCCGAGTTGGGGGCATCACAGTTTAGTGGTATCAGATCCAAGGTTTAGGTGGCTCTGGAATAGAGTATATGATAGAAAAGCATGTGTTTAGTAATGTGTTGACGTGATGTGGATGTCCTTGTGTTTTGTATAGATGGACCGTCCTCCAAATCCAGCGAAGCGGTTGGGGTAACCCAGGAGATCAAGGGTTGCTCGCTACGGATCCTTATGAATCTGTCAGAAGTGAGAGTCATGCCCCAGTCGAACCAAATGAAGCCTTGCTGAGGATATCTCAGGACATGGCTCGGGTGTTGGAGAGATTGTGGCGACTCAGAAGCCAGATAGATGAGTAAGAAGACATGGAAATTTGAGGAATTCCATGGGTCAAACATGGAAGAGGAGTCCGATAAAATTTGAATGCAGTTGGAAAAAGCTGCCGAATAGTGGAGGAGGGGAGGTGAGATGCCCTCCCGATCAAAGAGTGAAATGTGTAGTTTCTCTATTGTAAGGTAATGCTTATGATTGGTGGAAGCTAGTGTTGAGGTCGAGGCTCGGATCCATGGGAGTTTTTCGTCTAAGAGTTGAGACAAATATGTCTCTCACGATATACAGGGGAAATCAAGTGGAAGCGGTTCACAGATAAAGCAAAGGGAACTTATTAGTGGCGGAATATGAGAAGAATTCAGCCATCTTAGCAAGAGTCTCCTTTTGAATCAGTCCTCTCAGAGGCATTCAGTGTAAACGGTTGAGGATGGACTAAATGAGTCCATAAAAAAGATATCACAGCGCTGTGTGATGCTCGAACAAGTAAATTTCTATCAGTTAGTTTAATGTAATGCAGTGGAGAAATATATGAGGCAAGTATAGAAAGAATTTTAGAGAGGCTTTCTAAGGAGCTTCTTCCTCCTCGGGTAAAAGAGCTAGAGTCCCAGCCAAGGTCGATTATATAGTTGCCACAAGGGGAAGAAGACAAAGAAATACAATAGTGCCTAGTAATGGTAGAGGTGCTTCAGCTAGGAGAAACTCTAGAGTGCCCTCATTGCCATCAACGACATTTGGAAGTTTGCAGATTGTTGACAGGAGGGTGCTTAAGATGTCGTACTAGACATTTATGTAAATTGTGAATCAAAGACAATGGAATCCTTAGAGTAATAGCAGAGGGAGGTCTGCGGTACCACAGTTGACTCGAGATAGAGGTAGAGGTAGAGGTAGAGGTCGAGGGGGCCATAGCCGGCCATAGGGCGTCACAGCCTTGAGGTTAACACAAGCATATCTTTATGGCCACGAAGGCTCATGGCGGGATGCACGAGTAATTGCTGGTATAATTTCTCTTTTATGGTGAAATGCATGCATTAATAGACCTTGGATCTACTCATTCATATGTATGCATTGAGCATGTGTTCGATAAGATGACAGCAGTGGAGCAGCTATCATATGATATGCATGTAACCAGTCCTCTAGGGCATAGTGTCAATGTGAATAAAGTGTATAAGAATTGCCCTATAATTATTCATGATAGGGAATTTTCTGCTGATTTGATTGCTCTTCCATTTTGTGAATTTGATTTGATTTTGAGAATGGATTGGTTTTCTAAACACCGGGCTATAATTGATTGTGATAAAAAGCCAGTAGTGCTTAGATGTTCTGATTAGTATGAAGTGATAGTACATGGTGTTCGGTCTGGCCCAATGTCCAATGTGATTTCAGCTATGCAAGCCCGACGATTGATGAGAAAAGGATGTGAGGCCTTTTTGGCTTTGGTGTGACTCTAAAACGGGTCAAATGAATAGGAAAATATTATGGTTTGAAAGATTTTGGATGTTGTTCCCAGAAAGAGAGTTGCACAGTATTCGAGAAGTGGTTATCTATTGAGGATTTTATCGGGACATCTCCTACTTCTAGGAGCACCACGCATGATGGCTCCAGGGTTGAAAGTACAAAGATTCAAGCTACAAGAGCTTTTGGATAAAGGGTTTATTCGACCTAGTGTTTATCCCTGGGGTGCACTTGTATTGTTTGTGAAAAAGAAAGATGGCACCCTCTGGGATATTACTGATTATCGGCAAATCAATAAGGTGACTGAAAAACAAATACCCATTGCCGAGAATAGAAGATCTCTTTGATGTCGGTTAAAAGGAGCGGGTGTCTTCTCAAAAGATAGACACACGATGTGAGTCTTATCGGCTAAGAGTGAAAGACGTCGATGTGCCGAAGACAACATTCAGAACTCGATATGGCCATTTGAATTCTTGGTAATGCCATTTGGGTTGACTAATGCACCGATAACATTTATGGATTTGAAGAATAGGGTGTTTCGACCTTATTTAGATCAGTTTGTCGTGGTCTTTATTGATGATATATTGGTATATTCGGAGATGGCGGGAGCCAGGCAACAATTGAAAATAGTTCTCAGACTTTGAGAGAGAAAAAGTTGTATGCTAAGCTTAGAAAATGTGATTTTTGGCTAAAGGAAGTTTCATTCCTAGGCCATATTGTGTCTGCTGAGGGTATAAGAGTTGACCATGCTAAGATTGAAGCTGTGGTGAATTGGAAACTGCCCTGAAGTGTTATCGAAGTGAGAAGTTTCTTGGGCCTAGCGGGATATTATAGAATATTTGTGAAGGGTTCTTTGTCATAGCTTCGCCACTCATTAAATTACTCAGGAAAGGAGTAAAGTTTGAGTGGACAGATAAATGTCAAGATAGTTTTGGCTTAGGTTAGGAAATGTTAGTTTGAAACTACCCGATATTGGCCTTCTACGAGGTAAAGAGTATACTCTGTATAGTGATGCTTCAAGAATTATTTTGGGATGTGTGTTAATGCAAGATGGGAAAGTAGTGGCTTATGCATCTATGCAGTTGAAGGAAATGTTGGTTGAAGCACTTCCAGTATTAGCCTTGATCTACCCGGGTAAAAATTCTCTGTATAGTGCTTCAAATTAGTGGGATGTGTGTTAATGCAAGATGGGAAAGTAATTGTATGCATCCGGGTAGTTGAAGCCACATGAGCGATTATCCCGCGGCCTAGAGTTGGTCGATGTAATGTTTGCTTTGAAAATGTGGCGACACTACTTATATGGAAGAGTGTAGGGTACAGTCACAAGAGTCTCAAGTACCCGCTCACTCAGAAAGAATTAAATTTGAGACAGTGGAGGTGGTTGAGCTATTTAAAGATTATGATTGTATAGTAGATTACCACCTTGGAAAAGCTAATGTGGTAGCAGATGCTTTAAGTAGAAAGATAGTGGCAGCGATGTCACTTCAACACAGTGATGGAGACTAGCAGATGATGGAGCTATATTAGCTCAATTAAAAACACAGCTTGTGTTAAAGAAAATGATTATAGATGCTCAGAAAAATGATGAAGAGATGCAGAAAAAGGTACAGATGGTCAGAGATGGTGATAAGACTAGGTTTTCAGTAAAAGAAGAGGGAATTTTGTATTTCTAGGATAGACTATGTGTGCTAAATGATAAAGAGCTAAAGAAAAAGTTGTTATTTGAAGCCCATAATATGGTATTTACCATGCATCCTAGAGGTAATAAGATGTGCGAGTTTGAAAGCAGATCTTTGGTGGAAAGGAATGAAAGATATGTAATGATACGTGTCTAAATGTTTGATATGTCAGCGGTGAGCTGAACACCAAGTTTCAATAGGTCTGTTGAATCCCCTTCCAATTCCTCAATGGAAGTGGGATAATGATCTTTAAAAACACTCACACTAAATAGCGTCAGTTCGTCATTTTCCACATTTATTTTATAATATTTATAGCTTTTTGGCTCGTCCTTGATTTTATTATGCAGGTGTAGTTCACAATTTGGAGTGTAAAGAAGCGACTTTTAGAGCGGTTGGAACAATGAGGAGCGGGCAAGGAAGTAGTACGCCACGTCGCGGCGTCCTGCGTCGCGGCGTGCATCCCTCAGCGGCGATCACTGCGTGTGGCGTCGCGTCATGACGTCATTCGAAAATCGCACCTCATCATTTTAAATCTGAATGGCTGAAGAATTAGGGTGTCGGAGCGTGCGAAGGCGGCATGGAATTCGGAGCGGATCGACCTGACTTGGAAGTGCTCGAGTTGGACCGTTCTCATAGTTAGATATTTTTGGATATGATGATGTTTTTAATACTAGACAATTTGATCTTTTCTGCGATGATGTTCTAGATCTCTTTCTAGGGTTACATCAAACCACATCACATACAATGGATTAAAGCTTGATCTTTCATATTTATTCGGTTGGTAGTAATTTGTCACATACTCACAATATACTGCTGTTTCAATTATGATAGTATGCGGCTGATGTTAGCATAATGCTGCTACGGAGATCCAAAGGTCGAGATGGGGTGTAAGGATCTGATTGAAGTAGCCTTTAGTTAGTTCGGTTAATAGAGATATTAGAACTGAAGGTGGCATTTAGGGTTAGAACAATTTAAGCATTTACGAATCACAGGAGTCAGGATGAGATATACTCGATTTTATTCACGAGATAGGCGGATATACCTCGAGAGAGGATATTTCGTAGGCAAGATCACCTCGCCAATTGACATATTACAAATATATTGAATAACACTATCTTTAGAAAAGTAATCCATTGAACGTGATAGGGAGATTCTCCCCAGGCATACACCATTAATTCACTAGAATCAATAGCTTAGTTCTTGCGAGTTTCTTTACTTAAATTTTACCTAAATTTGTTCGAATGTTATGCGAAAGCGAACCTCTGTAGTCAGATTCACCTTTCCTGTGGATCGATATCCGTGCTAAGTACACTATATATTACTTAAAATTTCTGGCGTGCACTTGCGCACATAGGCATTTATTTTACACACCGCGTTTTCGGCCTGTCAAGTTTTTGGCGCCGTTGCCGGGGAAAGGTTTAAATTGATATAGAGAAGTGAGCACATAGATAGTATTCTGAATTTTTCGTTACTTTTGTTATTTTTACAAGTGCTGGTAATTTGGTTTTGTTAGTTCGTGTGTTATTGCGGTCACGGGTTTGATGGAGTACATGCGGCCAGCCGTCGAAGATTAATCTAGCGCTGTGTGATCTGAGCGGAAAGACTTACGCCTGCAGTTGCGCGAAACGAAGACGAGCAGACTAGAATTCCCAGTCATGGAAACACTGAAGAAGAAACAGATTTTAGTTGAACAAAGTAGCGAACCCACGGAAAGCAAAAATGGGAATCACGGAAGAATCAAGCGCCCGAATGTTACTCGGCGAAGGCGATCGCCCGCCTTTGTGCGTCGTTTTACCACCGCGATTTATTCGGACAGCGATCAGGCGACCACGATTCAAGCAAACAATTTGAATTGAAGTGATCAGTCTGGTCTTGAGGCTCATCTGTTCATGGACCGCAGGGGCGAATATGCATTTGACTAACTTCCTCAAAGTTTGCGATACCATCAAGTACAACGGAGTTCTTGAAAGCTCTAAGATTACGGTTGTTCCACTTTCACTTTCGGGGATAGAGCGAACGGTAGCTAACGGTCAGCCACGAGATTCATTACTACATGGAACGATTTGGTACAAAAGTTTATGACCAAGTTCTTTCCACCTTCGAAAATTGCACAACTTGCAGAGATCATCGTTTGGTTAGCTAGAGGGGAGAACACGGCGAGGCATGGGACCGGGTTTCATGGTGCGGAAGTGTCCTCTGCCAGGCTAACCCCGGATGGATGCAAGTCCACACCTTCTACGTAGTGCCGAAATGCAACCGAACAATGATGAGATGCCTCCCATTTGGAAGAGGTGTGCTTGATGAAAACCCCTCAGGACCAAACTGTGAGATCTTAGAAGCCCAGCTGCCTTAACGCCTATTCCAGGTGGCACAGAGAGAAGGCTACACCGAGTGAGTCTTTGTAAATGGCACGGATATTGAGGTCATAACCTTTGGTGAATCATGTGGCACAACTAACTAAGCGATTGAATAGGCGGCAGGCAAGCGACCATACAAATCCATAGAGATTATGTGAATTTTGTGGAGGACAGCACAACAGCGCGGAATGTCAGTCAGTAAACCCTACAGTAGAGCAAGCCCAGTACGTGTCGAGGTTTAATCGAATCACGAAGGGTAGTATGAAGTGCTGACTGCAGGAATCGAGACAGGGGGACAAGGGTGGCGTAACAATCAGAACCAGAATAATCAAAACAACCAAGGGTATGGATGGCGGAACAATCAGAACAATCATATGACAAGACTGGTAAAAACACACTCTTGAGAAGGAAGTGGATTTAGAGCAAGCTCTTGCACAGATCATTATTAGCTTTTATGAATGGGGCTATTTAAAGCCAACATACAGCATTAAACCTTGATTAAACAATCAAGCGGCACAAGCGAAGTTTAGAGCCTGGAAATGGGAAAATGGCGAACTTGGCAGCGGAAAGACAACCAGGATCATGCCAGAGGCCTTCGGGAAATGCGCCAGGCAGAGGCGAATGGAACATGTCCAAAGCGATTATCTTTGAAGTGGTAAAACTTGGAAGAAACCCTCAACTACGAAGAGGTAGGCGAGGAGAGATGTAATCCCGACGCATAGTCGAGTGATGATGCAAATAAAGGAACAGCAGAGAAGCAGTCGTGAGACTTCCTGTGAAGCAAAGGCGGTATGCGGGTCCTTACTAAGCGTCTCAAGAAACATAAACTAGATAAGCAATTCACTAAATTCATGGATGTTTCAAAAAGCTGCACATAAACATCCCATTTCTTAAGCGATGCCTAGAGCAAATGCTGGTTATGTAAAATTCATGAAGAACATCTTGTCTCGGAGAAGAGAAAGATTAGCTGACTTGAGAACGATTGAACCACTTAGAGATCTGAGTGCCATCCTTTAGAGAAGCTACAGAGAGCTCAAGGATCAGACGGTTTCACTATCCCGATGCACAATTGGAAATGCTATTTTGAGAGGCGCTATCACGATTTAGGTGCCGGCCTTATGCCCTTATCCATTTTAAGCGGGATTAGGAGAAGCTCGCTGACTACAGTCACTCTTGGCTGCGGACGGATCTTTGAAACATCAGGAGGGATAATAGAGAAGATGTCCTAGTTAAAGGTCGACAAGTTTTATCTTTCGTGATTTCATTGTTTTAGACATGGAGGAAGATAAAGAAATCACAGATAATCTTAGGAAGACCTTTTCCTATATATTTGCGAGAATGATTGATGTCTGCAGGCGAACTAGAGTGAGGTACAAGAAGAGGGAAGTTCAACGTATTGAAGGTGGGGGTGTACCCGTGAAAGTGATGCTTGCTTCATGGGCGACATAGTGGGGCTATAGTGTGCAGCGAGTGGTCTTCTTGACCGCTGGAGACTAGCCTAGTAGAGAATGAATCAGAGAGGCACAGTGAGGCGAGGAGAATATATGTTAAATGGATGGACTCTTTCGGACACAATGAAGCGGAAATACTTGAACCTTTGAGGCGAAGGGTTAAACTCTGGTCCATCGATTGAAGCTGACCACGGTGCAGACGAAGCCTGCCTAGTCATTTGAAGGTATCACGGACCTTGAGGGTAGAATCACGCTGCAGAGTGATTATCTCAACATCTTTGTTTGCACTAGAGGAGAAGTTGTGAGGTCCTTCGAGGATCCACAAACATCGCTCGGATGGTCTCTAGGCGATCTAAAGGATTAAGTCCTTCTATGTGCATGCATCGTATTTGCTAGAGATGGACATAAACCCGATGGAGCCTTGTGGTTAAACCCGACAATGAAGGAAGTAGTCAGGAAAGAGGTTTCTAAAATGGCTAGTGCTGGGGTGATTTACCCCATTTCGGACGGTGCATGGATCAGCCCGAGTTCGGGTGAGTGCAGAAGAGGAGGAACAAATCGCGCCGGAATTGAAAACAACATCTTCTTCTAGATGCAGAGCGATTCTGGGTGGAGATTTGTATTGATTATCGGGTAGACAAGGCCACTCGAAAAGATCACTTTCCATTGCCGTTTCTAGATCGGTCTTTCGATCGATTAAATTTGGTTATGAATACTATTGCTTTCTAGGCGGATACTGGGTTACAATCAAATTGCCATAGCTCACGAAGAGATCGGAGAAGCAACGTCCTTGTCCTTGGTACATTCGTGACGGATACTTGGGTAATGCAATGCAGGTACCTTTTAGCGTGCATGATGTATATTCTCGGAGCATGGTGGAAGACGATTGAAATCTTCATGGATGATTTCTACGATGGGAAATTCATTGACAATTGTCTAAAAATTTGAGGTACATCTTTGGCAAGATGTGAAGAGACCAATTTAGTACTAAATTAGGAAAGTGCCATTTCATGGTACAAGAGAATTGTCATGGACCTTCCGGATCAGCCAAGGGAATAGAGGTAGATAAAGCGTGAAGCAATTGAAAAGTTGCCTCCGCCCCTCTTGGGGTAAAAAGGATTATGATTTTCTAGGACACGCTGGATTTTATAGGCGGTTCATCAAGGATTTCTCACAGATTGCAAAACCGTTATCTAACCTTCTAGTCCAAGGAATCCCATTTGAGTTTGATCCCCAATGTTTGCATGCGTTCTCAGTGTTGAAGGACAAGTTGATCTCTGCTCCTATTGTTGTGGCGCCAGTTAATTGTACCCACTTTGAACCTTGGCCTTGATGACTTAGCAGTGGGCGTGCTAGGCGTGACGGAAAGTTTTCAAGTGATCTACTATGCTAGTGAACCACGAATGATCTTTCGAATTTGAATTATGCCTCTGAGAAAGACTATTGGCTATTGTTTTGCCTTCGACAAATTTAGGCCATATTTGATTGGCAGCAAAGTGGTAGTTGCATCACCCGATCGATACATTAAGTGCTTGATGTGAAAGATGCAAAGCCGGAGTTGATTCGGTGGGTCCTGCTGATGCCAAGGAGTGCGCGTAGAAATCAGGGCCAAGAGGAACTTGAAAATCTAATGTTGACCGTCTTCCATTTGGAAGGGCGGAGAGATGATGTTAGGTGAATGGCCAATTTCCAGACGAAGCTTTTTTTATGTGAGGACAAGAAGGCAGTTCCCTGGTTTGCAGATTATGTGAACTATTTGGTGGCCAAAGTGATCCCCCCGGAGTTTAACTATCAAGAGGAAGAAGTTCGCACACCTTAAACACTACTATTGGGAAGAGACTAATTCTTCTGAGACAACGTCTTGATCGAGGTGATAAGGAGATGTGCCGAAGATGAAATGCATAGTACGAACCATTGTCACCTCTGCAGGTGTGGTGGACACTTTGGTGGCGGAGAACGTAACCGAGTTACTGATCGGGTTTTATTGTCCTTCCTTATTTAAGATGCTCACCAATTCGTTTCACTTGTGACAAATGTCAACGAATGAGGAACATCTCTAGAAAGGGCGAGCCACCCATACATCCATCTTGGAGGTAGAGTTGTTTGATTATGGGGATCGATTTCATGGGACCATTTCTGCATTGTAACAACTTGTACATTTTGTTGTGATGAACTATGTCTCGAAAGTGGGTGGAAGCAATTCCTACACGCGCAATGATGCCAAGGTTGTGGCTCACTTATCGCGTGATATATTCTCCGCGTTTTGGAACTCTCGAGCTTCCGCAGGATAATGGTGCCCACTGCGATAAGGTATTGATAAGGTGTTGCAAAAGTATAAGTGCATGTTACATCTCATATCACCCACAATCAAAGCGGGCAAGCGAGTATCCAACCCTTGAGTAGAAGTACATTCTCGAGAGAAGGCAGTCACTTGGGGAAGAATTGGTCTAAAAAGATAGACGATGCGCTCTGGGCATACCGCACCACATTTAAAACTCCTTTGGGCATGTCTCCGTTCAGACTCGTGTATGGTAAAGCTTGTCATCTTCGGTGGAATTGGAGCATCGAGCCTGGACCACTCGACAATAAACATGGACAGTAGATTGGCTGGTGGCTTGCTGACTACTTGACTCGGTGAGCTAGATGAGTTAGAAGCGAAGCATATGGCGCCATCTATAAGGAAAGATTAAAAGCAGCGCGACCGACACATCACTAGAAAGTGTGTAGGACAACAAGTCCTTCCTATTCAATTCTCGATTAAAGTTTTCCAGGAAATTGAAGTCTCGATGGTCAGGACCTTTCCGCAATTAACAAAGGTCTTTTCATGGTTAGGCGAAGTTTCACATCACGAGAAAGGCCTTGCGTTCCGGTCGCCACCCAACGCTTGGCCGTCTTGTGGATGAGTTTCTCTGACAAGAAAAATCATTCCTTTGTGACTCTGTGAGCTGAAGTGTAGTCATCTATCACATGAGTTTGGGTTCCTGAACACATTGAGATTCAGGGTCGTCGAGCTAATGACATTAAACATAGCGCTTCTTGGGAGGCAACCCAAGTGTTCTTAAACTTTCCCTTTTGTTTGGCTCCAAGTTCTATTATTTATTTTCTGCAATTTTAAGTTTCTGGCTTTATTTGTGATTGGTATTTCGGTTTGTTTGTTTCTTCGGGATCTCTGCGCGGATCTGTGAGTCGAGAGGATTCGTTCCAGCCGCATTACAAGCTCATAGAGTCACAAGTACGAGGAGAGAGGGGTTCATGTTCATGAAATCTTCAATATACTCGAATTTTTTTTAAATCGTCGCGACGTGTATTTTCACGTCGCGACGTGTATTTTCACGTCTCGACGTCAAATTAACATCCCTCTGTCCGCATCGGCGTGTCTTTTCCGCGTCGCGACGTGGATTGCACAAGTCTACGTGCGTGGCGTGGGATTTCCGCGTCTGGCGTCATTTTTACATGTCTCTATCACGTCGCGACGTGGGATTTCGATCGCGGCGGTGGGATCAGCGACGTCAGCCATGTCTCTGTCGCGTGGGCGATGGGATTCAACGTCGCGGCGTGGATTAAATCCACTCTGTCGTCGGCGTTGGTGACCAACGTCGCGGCGTGTTGAGTGAACTCTGACGCATTCGTGGCGTGACCCGCGCGTCGGCGTTGCTGTTTAAGCCCAAAGAGCGGTTCATTTTGGCTCTTCACGCCACACACCTCGAATCGAAGCCCTAATTGTCGACACCGGCCTCAGGACACAGCCGGAGCCCTTTGTTCCTGCGGTCGGAGGAGTCCACGGCGGTATTCTCCGACCACCATTGTCTACAAATACCCTTTTCCCATGGATTAGAGTCATTTGTGGCATTCCCACCCACCTTTTGTGCTCGGTTCTAGCTTTTGAGTCGTCTACAGGGTCCTTTATACTCCAGGGTGGTTTAGGTCAGGTGCTCGTTTAGGGGTCTAGGTCCTATAGTAGGGTCTTAGCAGGTCTTGGGTTTGAGTCTTGAGTCTTAGTTAGTTTTTCTAGCACATTAGGTGTTTGTGTTTTGTCAGTTAGTAGGTGCCCACTTTACAGGGCCACTACCACGTGTTCTAGGTCAATATGTCGGCAGAAGTGAAGTTGCACCTTGTGAGTTAGCCCGGCGAGACCCGACTCCCACATTCGATGCCTCGCGGTTTGCAAATATCGAGTGCCCATGCCGGCGGTTTGGCACCATTGCAAAAACCACTCGTTCATTAAAGAGAAGGGGTTTCGCTCCTTAGATGATTTCTTGGAAGACTATCGAGGCTAAGGGGTGGCGTGCTTTATGCCTGACCCTCGTCAGTGGCGATGAGCGTAGTGCGCGAATTTTACGCCAACCTCACTTCCCGTGTCCTCGAAAGATTAGGGTGCGAGGTGTGTTAGTCGTCTGGGTCGATCAATAGCCTATGGCCTGAGCAACAACCTGCCGTTCAGCTGATCGGCTCCGAGCATCGACTACCATGGGGTCATCAGCGTATTGTGAGGCCGGGGTGGAGTGGAGGATCAGCGGTCACGGGCCATCGGTTAATTCCCCGAGGCCCGAGCATTTGGCTTATTTCAAATTTGGCATCACTTCATCGCCCGCGTCTTATCCGAAGCGTGAATGTGTGAGGTGACAGCCCAACGTTCCCTGCTCAACATCGCCATCATCCAGGATATACCATTCGATGTTGGGCAGGTTATAGAGGATGCTATCCTCCTGCTTAGGGACGAACACAGGCGCCTTTATGATTTTGGCTTGTCTGAGCAAAGCGAGGTGCCACCCAGCGACAATAATGAGGTCGGCTTCATCAGATCCAAAGGCCATATCCGGTCAAGCGGGACACACACAGTGTCCATAACTGAGGTCTACATTTCGGGCCACGAGCCCTCAGGCAGCGAGGGCCTTCGATTATCGGGCTCGCTTTGCTGGATTCTAAGCGGCCTTGCAAGGGATGACATAGGCCGATCCTCGTCACACCCCACCTCCACCGCCCACCCTACGTCTCACCCACCTCCACCACCGCAGCCCGGCCTCGGGCGCCGTTTCTCCTCCTCCTTCACACCGAGATCTTGGACCGTGCTCTCACTCAACGGCGTTTTGGCGCGTGGGATGAGACCCGAAACACAAGTCCTCGTGCAGATAGAGCGTTGCGTCTTGACATGCGGGCCGATCCTGTGTCAGGCCATCATTCTGAGCGATCTATACGAGACCCCTCCTGGCTCACAGCTTTCGGCCTCCACCACACGCAGTGATCTTGAGAGTCCTTCCTCTCTATTGTTTATATCTTGCCGATTGGGGACCTTTGGATATTTTGTTTGGGGGATGTTGATAGGGTACTATGTTTTTGGTTTGTTTAGGGTCATATTTCGTTTTTGGTTATTGTTTTGATTTCCGTGGTATGCATTATTTTTAGTTTGTTCAGCATATTATTGTGTTTTGTTTTTAGTATTGCATGCGATTATTGGTGGAGTTTAGGTTTAGTTTAGTTTGTTTTTACATCACACTTTCATGTTAATGAGTCATGTGTTAGTTGTTTGCGTGTGTTTTAGGACATTTTGCATGTAGTGATCGCCCATGTGTGTAAATTTTGGATATTAGTCGATTTTTGGATTGAGTTCACTATAAGCTTGTTCAAATGCATACATTTGCTTGATGCTCGAGTGAATTAGGTTGAATGGTTGAAAGGGCTAGTGATCAATTCCGGGTAGTCGAAGCCGGTTCTCAAACCCTATCAACTCACACACTAATGAGCTTTCAGTATGCATAGGTGCAGGAACCAACTACTAAAGTTCGATCGGCTGGGAGATTCGAGACCATTTGAGTGATGGGACACCTAATCAAAGAAGAGAGGATTGTATCAGGCCCCAACCAAAAGAAAATACAAAACAATAGAAAAGAAAAGAAAAGAAATATGACAAAATAGGGTATATGCATAAGAATAAAGCGGGATCATCCAATCGGAATCCGGGAGGAGGCGCGGTCTGAGGGGCTATCAAAGCCTAATGCCACTGAGCTATTGTGTCATTGACTTCTTGCCCATACATGGGACCAGAAGATAGATCATTCACGCAACCTAGGGCCTTTGAGTTTGGTTGAGTGTTAGGTGGAAGGGAATTGAATGCACGGGTGCAACCAGCGGTGGGAGTCGCGATGGATCCCATTCTGGGAACACTTGGCTAAAACTTCTTGGCACTAGGTCTTCTTTCATTTTGTTTTGATACATAGGAAATCTCTAAATATATGGACATGAATAAATGGGTGCGTTCCTATCCTTTCCTAGTTAGCTTCTTCTAATAAGCCGAGTTGAGCTTAAGTTTGGGGGTATGGAACCTAGGCATATTACGGAGGTCATTAAACTATAAGCACATAGGGTTTTTGGGAAAGGCTATTGAACACCATGGGATTTGATGCACTAGTCAGCTTTCACTATCTATATGAATTTACCGAAGGTCAAATATAATATGCCTTCACTTTGAACATCGAGCAACCGGTGGGTATGTGAGTGGAGTCCAAATTGATCCCTATTTTTTGACATGTGCATCGGCTGTCTTAGTGTTAGTTACATTATGTCGGGTGTGTGTGTCATGTCTAGAGTCGGTTCTTGCTTGAGGACAAGTAAGAAACTAAGTTTGGGGGTGTGATGAGTGCCTTACTCATCTTACACTTTCCCAGCGTCGATTCGATCATTTTCACATTTATTTTATAATATTTTATGACTTTTGTGAAACAGATCACGATTTTTGTGTGCGGGTGTGGTTGGTTCATTGGAGTGTAAGGCGGCTTTTTGGAAGGCGATTTTGGAACAATGAGGAGGCGAGGCAAGGAAGTAGCGCCTTGCGTCGCCCACGTCGCCCGCGTGCGGCGTCACCACGTCGCTGACGTCATGTCGATCACCACATCGGCGTCAGCTCGAAAATCTGCACCTCATCATTTTAAAGTGCGAATGGCTCCAGAGGTATATCGGGGCGTCTACGAGGAAGGCCTGGAATTCCCGGAAGCGAGGTCGACAGAGACTTGGAGGAAGTGCTCGGGATTTGGACCGTTTCTCATAGTTAGATATTATTTTTGGATAATATGATGATGTTTTTAATACTAGACAATTTGATCTTTTCTCTGATGATGTTCTAGATCTCTTTCTAGGGTTACATCAAACCACTGTCACATACAATGGATTAAAGCTTGATCTTTCATGTTATTCAGTTGTTAGTAATTTGTCACATCTACTCTATACGCATTTCAATTATATGATAATGTATGGCCAATGTTAGCATAATCGCCTTTGGAATCCAGTTCGAGAGATGAGGGTATTCGAGGATCACAGGTAAGTAGCCTTTAGTTGATTCGTTTAATAGAGATATTAGGAACTGAAGGTGGTTAGAACATTTAAGCATTTACGAGATCACAGGAGTCGAGATAGAGATGCTTGATTCTATTCCACGGGATAGGCGGATATACCTCGAGAGAGAGGATGTTTCGTGAGCAAGATCACCTGCATCATTGACATATTACAAATATATTGAATAACAATATCTTTAGAAAAGTAATCCATTGAGCGTGATGGGGAGATTTAACCCTAGGCACGGCCTACGTCTAATTCACTAGAATCTAATAGCTTGGATTGCGGTTTCTTTGCTTAAATTTTACCACAGAATCATTTGTCGGATATTGTGCGGCCAGACCTCGTAGTCAATTCACCTTTCCCTGTGGATCGATATCCGTACTTTAAGTACACTATATTACTTGGGGCTACGCGTGCACTTGCGCACATAGGCATTTATTTTACACACCGCGTTTTCGGCCTGTCAGATAACATTACCATGAATTTTGTGTCGGGTTTTCCTCTCACGTAACAAGAACATGACTCTATCTGGTTGATTGTTGATAGGCTCACAAAGTTGACCCATTTTATACCAGTCAGGATTAACTATTCTATGGATCTACTAGTTGAGTTATATGTGGATGAGATTGTGAGATTGCATGGTGTGCTGTTGTCTATTGTGTCGGATAGAGATATGCGATTTATCGAAGTCTGGAAGGTCTGATTCTTAGAATTCGGCTAATTTAGTACAACTTTCCACCCATAAGCGGATGGGCGGAGTCGAGAGGAGTTGATTCAAATTAGCGAAGATATGCTTCGGGGATATGCAATGGAATTCACTGAAAGTTAGGATAAGTATATTCCATTGATAGAATTTTTCTATAACAATAGTTATCAATCAAGCATTGACATGGCACCATAAGAGGCTTTGTATGGCCGGAGATGTAGAACTCCTGTGTGTTGGATAGAATTGAATGAACATAAAGTGATTGGTCCAGACATAGTAAAAGATGCAAACCAAAAGTTCGAGTTATTGGGGTAAAGGTTAAAGAAATTTGCTAATGATTATTAGTCATGCTAGGTTGAAAAGGGAAGGACATTGAATATGAGTGGGTGATAAAGTGTTCTTAAAAGGTATCTCCATGGAGGGGAAGGTGCTTAGATTTTGGGAAGAAAGGGAGCGAGTCCGAGTTCATTTGGCCCATATGAAGTTTTGGAGATAATGAAAGCGATGGCGATGTCGGTTGGCCTCCTCGAGTTAGCTAAGTTGCTGATCTTAGCACCCCTTTCTCGGTCGAAGCCCAGTTCTGTGTCGAGCGGATTCGGGATGCTCGTTTATTCTTTTTATTTATTTGTTTTTTTTTCCAAAGTGTCTTGGCCGAATCGACCCGATCAGATAATGGCGATCAGACGACTCGGTTTACTCCGATAGTTTTCATTTATCTTATCAAAACATTTTATTTACATCATTGCATTTTAGAGTTTTCATTATCTGTTTGTTGTTTCAAATAGTGACCGCAAACATTTACTTTTATACAATACGTTTACAAAATGGGCGTATCATGCCTTTTACAAATGATGTACAAAACACTATTTTAGAGATTAACTCCTTTGTTCACAAATATCCACATGTTCAAAGAAATGATATGCATATGGCGGGGTATACTTATCACGCCGTAACTTCCTCTGACTCTGCTCTTCATGATCTTGCCTTCTTTCTGTTTACTCGAAGAAACCTGCATATAGATAAAAACTACCTGCTAAGCATTTTCATGCTTAGTAGTTCTATCTGATTCTATTCTAATTTTTTGATTTAACTAACATGCATTTATCTAAAACCATGCCTTTTATATCAAACTATACTCCTTATTCATTTTTCATGCTTTCACTTCACAATCATTGATCAAATCAAAATGTGCATTTTCACATACAACCAATATATTTGCTCAAATCATAGAGATTCAAACATATACTCAAGGATGTATTTAGTTTACAAATCCCATTCTGCTAAATCAAAGTTTATTCTTCACTTTATCTATACAATTCACATTCGCAGTGGATTTCGTTCGGTGAATCAGTCCTTTTTCATTTGGTAATGTGCTTGCCCACATTTAACAATTTCGGTCTCCCATCATAGCGGATCACCCAGGTGGTGCACCACTGCCATATGGTCATTTAAAATTCCATCGCCCTCATAGTGAATCTTAGATTGGTGCAGCCCACCAAGTGGGACACAACAATGCCGCCACACCATCACCAGCGAATGCGATTAATTACGAATGCGATTGGTACATCCGCCATGTGGGACATTGAACAAGTCGGTTTGCGCTTCGCAGTAGATGCAGGATTGGTGCATCCCGCCCATATTGAAATTGATTATACTCGATTGATTCAGATGTCAAAAATTATTGATCGTTTACAATTCAATTAATCACTCACATGCAATTTAATTGTCAACATTTCAAATCACCAAATCCATATACACTTTTATATACTTATTTGAGAGATGTCATATTCCATACAATCATTTGATTTATTTGGTAAACTACTTCATGCCAGAGTAGGATAGAGGTTCAGTGAACAAACCGAAGCTTTCGGTTCTCGTTTCCTTCCCTTCGATCTCGGTCCTAGGTTAGGTGATCCTCACTTGTCCCTAGTCAATAAAAATTATGCCACTCTTAGTGGATAAACAATTATTATACATTTTTAGTGAATGACAGTTTATCTTCGTTAACGGTTTTCGGTTAAGACACTAAGTCTGCTCGAAGCTTCACCTCGGCGGTGAGGTACAATACGTTTTTCATTTAGTTTTATCCTTATTTAAACCCCATTAATAGTGTTAGGGTCCTTGGCTTCTCGGTGTCTACGAATATGAGGTGTTCGAACTGATAATCCAAAAATTGCTCATTATTAGGCAGTAGCCTACATGCTGTGTCTTGATCTCTGTCTTGTGCGTGCTGAGGATGCTGGCACCTCGACCTTGCTGCGCGAAAGTATCCATGTGGCGTAGGTCTCACGATGCGCGTGGGTTTCTACTTCAATGGGCGAATCATCTGATTTTCCGAGTTTTCACTTTGCATTTTTTTTCTCCAAAAATCACCCAATCTCAAAAACAAAACATGGGAATCACTCCCAATAACATCCTAATATCATCTAAACCAACCATGAGCAAAACTAGCTGGATGGATTAAGGTTTCTAACCGAACATCAAATACAACTTTCTAGGGTTTAGGTTCATGCCTTGAATCTCTTCAAATCTACTTATAAGTTACTTGGTGAAAGGGCAGAAGAAATAGGAAGAAACCGGGCTTGATCTTCTTTAAGCCCTAGCTCTTCTCCCCTTTTCTCCTCTCTTTCTCTCCCAAACAGGATTTGCTCAAAATGAGCTTCCTAGACCAAAATTTGGTCTTTAACCCCCATTCATGTGTAAGGCCATCTTTGGCCTTCCACACTTAGTCTCATTTCTCAATTTTCTCCTTTTTGGTCTTCATTTCACTTTCATTTATCATTTAATTCACTTTAGCATTTAAGCTTATTCTATTTTTGACCGTTAGGTCCTCATTTTACCAATTCCAAATTTGCCATTTTTACACTTGGGTTTATTTCTAGGTTCAATCAATTTCTTATTTTAGCATATAACATTTAATCATATGCTCACATATTTATTTTACATTCAAAATTTGCTCCAGTTTCTCGAAAAACTAAGTTTAGCTCAATTCATACCCGAAATATATAATAAAATTATTATAAAAATTCTAGGGTATTTTTGGGGCGTTACATCAAGTGTTCCATGTGTCTATGCTTCGGAAATACCGTTTTGATGAGTCGCACATACTACCAGTGCAAGAAGTACAAGTACATGCATATTTTTCATATGATGAGAAGGAAATGCGGCTCGAGAGGTGAAAGGTGAAGCAGCCAGGCACAAGTAGTACAATTAGTGAAAGTGCTTACAACACCATGGCAGGAAGGAATACTGGGAGCCTGCATAAACTATGAATGTGGTAGACTCCACAACTCTTCGAGCTCAGTATGAATTTCATGACTAAATTCTTTCTTTAAGGGGGAGAGTCAGAATACCCC
Source organism: Tetrastigma voinierianum (assembly GCA_016808115.1). Lineage (NCBI taxonomy): Eukaryota > Viridiplantae > Streptophyta > Magnoliopsida > Vitales > Vitaceae > Tetrastigma > Tetrastigma voinierianum. The sequence continues at coordinate 378,112 of JAEQBH010001894.1, read as the reverse complement.
AAATTATACCATGACGCTTTATAACATGTTTAGTGGTATAATAAAAGTAAATGTATATTTTTCCTAAATGAAATAATGCTAAAAATAAATAAGCAAAAATCCGTAATTGTCTGAAGAGTCAAAGGTAAATGCACTTACCAATCCAGACCCAAAAAGTCATATGATATGAAGATTATAGTTAAAAAGTGGGAAATATGAATAAAATTGATTTAAAATAATAGAAAAATAAAGACCTAGTAGCAAAACCAAAATTAATATAACTTGTATAAGGCCAAACACGACCTTATTAATGAAAGGAAAATATCTCATTTTCGCCTTCGGGATAGGGCAAATACGCGAGTAAGAGTAAAGAACACAAATATAAGAAGGCTAATAATAAATAGTTAAGTAGAAGAAGAAGAAAAGAGAAGAGAAGATGGAAGAAGAAGGAGAAAAGAAAAGCAAAGGTATGGAATGTTTGGAACTTCAGATGGATATGTAAGGAATTTTGGTATGAATTTGTGTATGGAATTTTAAAGGAAATTGTTAGATTTTGTATGGATACTTGTTCGAGGTTTGAATTTTTCGGGGTCGAAGACCAATTCAGACAAGTGGGTTCAAGCGGTTCTTTCTCATGCTCACGCCATTTAAGATCGTTTAGGTTGCAAATCGCTCTTCTATCTTTATTTATTTATTTTCCTTCATTTTGGCACTGCTCATCGTTATTTTCAGACGTCATCGTTATTTCTGATCGTTCATTTCAGATTATGTGTATGATGAGAATCAAAGGATAAAGGATTTGTGATGCACTTCTACAACATATATACCGATATCGTTTCATCATTATTTACTATTCATCGTTATTTTATCAGTCATTTTCGTGATTATAGTGTATGATGAGAATCAAAGCACAAAGGATTTGTGATGCCAACTTCTACAACATATATTGAGAATTCAATCTTAATTATGGAAAATCTGTATCTTCGGAGGTCGTGCATTAAGCACGGCTATGAACGGAGTGCGGACTCGCTTGAAATCCCACTAGGCCCTATGACACGAGCCAAAGCTAAGAGATTCAAAGAAGCCCTTCATGTTTTAATCCAAGATGTCCACGTGGAAGAAGCTCACATGTTCAACCCCAAAAAGGAAACAAAGATGGTCCACATCATCAAATTAAATCTGAACTTGGACTAAGAGCTAAGGCGTTTTTGAATTGTTGATTTGTTGCTATTTTGGAATTGATTTGCTGCAGATTTAGTGTTGATTTGCTGCTATTTTGGAGCTGATTTGGAGCTGATTTGTTCCTGATTTGTTGCTATGTTGGAGCTTATTTGGTGCTGATTTGTTGTTGATTTGCTGTTGATTTGTTGTTTATTTGTTCCAGATTGCGGCTGATTTGATTCCAAAGCCTTATCCTTGAATTATCTAGTTTCCTTTTTTGCTTCTCCTCATGGACGTTTTTGTTAGTGATATGCTCTAGCCCAGTGGCATATACATTGTCATTATATGTTTATATACATGAGGCATTTATCATTTTATCTTGTTATTTAAATTGTGGTTTAACTTGATAAAATAAGATCTTTGAATAGTTGGCTCGCTTTATGCCCACTGGGCATGTGACTCGATGGTAAACCTTACAAGATAAGAACACTATTCTAAATAGTCCATATCATCATTACTGGGAATAATAATGAAGTAAGACTATTATGTTTTCCGAGAAAGACCACGTTTTGGTCAGGGTCATGAACATAAGATGTTACTTAGAACATAAATACATGCTAAGTCTCCATGTTATTGATTGACCTTCGCGAGAGCCACTATATGACGGTGTCATTGTGGTAATTTCATTGCAGTAGTGGTATTTGAGTCTCACCTGAATTCAATTATGATCTTGCCATTTAGGAACCTCGTGTTCGACGTAGCTCAATGATCGCCTTTAACAAGATAGTAATACGTGCTATGGTTAGGCATGCAAGAATCAGCGATATCGTGAGTGATAGTAAGAATTTCCGTCTCGGCCAGAATCAGTGAGATGTCTATCGCCTCGATAAGTGAGACTGAGAAATGTACGACGTGGTTTCGAATGAGATTGATAGTAGTTGTCCATATCATTTGCTTACCGCTTTACTTGAGAATCAAGAAACATTGTTGTATAAAGATGACTTCATCCATGCTTTGTGCTTAATCGAGACATCGTGGTGACAAAGGACTAATATCATACTATGGTAAGGTTGAAATATCGAATTCTGATTTGGTAGTTATAATGTCTCGTTAGAGACCAATTATAACTCAGCTTAGAATATGATTCGGTCCATCAGTTAACATTGAGTGAACCTATGTAATACACATAAGAATGAGCTTTATAATGGGATAAAAGAAAGGCCTCTTTAAATTGGTGATTAAGCCTGAAGCTCCAAGCCTGCCATTAATAGTTAATGGAATTCGTTTAAATTGCTTTTAATAAAAGGGTTTGGGAGGCTTGATATAAATATGGGGTTTAATTAACAAAAGTAGGTGGTTCTTTGAAGTGGGCGTTTTGAGAGAGAATTTTGGGAGTTTTGGAAGACACTAAGTGTTTTGGTTTTATGGGACAAAGACTCATCATAAGATGCTACAAGATCCATCCCATCCATTAGCCGCTTGTGTGGATACCTTTAGAGGGCAAGCCAGACACGCATCGCTCTGCTCGCTGCCATTGGATCGCTTCATAAGGATTGCTGGTGTTTCGCGTGTGTGTGATCAAGCAACGCACTAATCGAAAAGGATTCTACGGCGACGAAAGCCTAAAATATTCATATTATACCCGCCCGCTTTATGTTTTAGTTGATTTACATTTAAATAAGCGCATTATACCTCAAGATCTCGATTCGAGTTTTTGTCAATCGCAGTCAAAAGGGTTTTTCGGGCGATTCGAGCCGAATGTATAGCTAGGAATATTGGCACCACATGGCGACGCCGCAACGTCACGACGTCACTCACGATTTCTCGCCTCAAAGATCATTAAAAGAAAGTGGAGACCTAATTTAGGATCTGAGAACGTATGACTAGGAACGCTGAAGCAGAGTAGAAGAGGGTCCAGATCTTCGAGTAAGACACTCTTTGTATTTCTTCGTTATGCGATAAACCGCCACGATTTATATTGATTATGTGTATATTTAGTTCCAAGATGTTCTAGATTTCTATCTGCTGGGGTTTTGTCAACCTCGCCACAATTGAACGGATTACGCTTAAACTTATATTATTCGGGCTTTATTTATGATTTGCATCGATCGCTCTATATCTCGTGGTCTAAATATGGTAATGTTCACAACATTGGTATGATCCCGTCGGGAATCAGATCGAGAGATAAGGATTCCCAGGGATCTAAATAGAGCGACTCTTGGTTAAATCGGTAAATAGAAATATCCAAACCCCAAGTGTGGCTGACATTAGGTGTGGACAAAAAAGTCGAAAATCGTCAAAATCGAAAAATCGCGGTGGCACGAAAGAAAACGATGGAAATCTGCTTCATGCGAAAACCTGGCAAAATCTGGCGATCGGGCGACGCCACGAAAATCGGAATCGGCCGAAAATCGGAAAATCGCGGAGGGATGACACGCCACGTGGGAGGCGCGTTGACTGCAGGAGAAGTCGCCGATTTTTCGCCGAGAATTTTAATTTATCGCCGATTTATCACGAGTTTATCTACCGCTTTTTCCTGGTAATCCGTGCCACCTGATTTGATCCTCGCTGATCCAACCAGATTGCTCGCTTTTAAAATCCAACTACTATATTTATGATCCAAATCCGCTGATTTTAAATCTAGAGCTTGATCTAATCATCTGTAATGATTTATAACTGATATATGATGATCCAACTAGCGATTTGAACCAAAATCAAATCCAACTGCTAGAAATAAATCACAACGGTTTTTATAATCCACTGGCTATTTACTCCAAAATTCAATAAATAATTCTTAAAACATGTACAATATCATTACAAACCTATCCATCCACATCTAACCTCCATTTCAATTTCTCAAATATTTTTTTCTTTGTTCTTTACCCAATTTTTAGAAGATCTGTGAATTAAGGTATGTTTCTTTCGTTTATTAATTTGTTTTATTCATATTTTATTTAGTTTCATTTTTGGTGTTGGAAATAGTTTATAATAAATAGTTTTATACTATAGTTTATTTTTGGTTTAATTTGATAATATAATTTTTAGTTAATTAATATATTAGTTATTTAGTTAATAGTTATTTTAATTAAAACATATTAATTAATTAATCTTTTACTTACTACCAACTATATTATATTAGAAATTTGAAACGATAGTTACGGTATATTTTATTTGGTTTTAAATGACTATTTGTGATGTAATTTCGATAAATTATAATGAATACTTATCTTCAAATAAGTGTATATTTGTTATTTATGCATTTTTTATAATTCAACAAAGTATTTTAAGTGAATTTCAAAGTATTTTGTCAATTTTCCATTACCGATATTTTAGTCAAAATATCCACCGATATTTCCGACATTCTCCGAGTATTTCCTCGTGAAATCCGCCACCGATATATATCCGTGCTTACCGATATTTTGATCCCTGATTGGGGTGGGCCAACATTTAAGCGGCTTTGTATTGGCCCAAAGGTAGATGCACCCAACCCACGGCGAGATAGGCTTTTTTGATATACCGAGAAGGATCTGAGGCATGATCACCCCATCATCAAGAAATCATTAATAGACCTGATCATCAATTCTCTAGATAATAACTGCTAAGTGGCAGGGGGAGACAAACCCCTAGTCTTTACAAGCAGAGTAATTCTACAAGTAAATTTAGTTTTATTTTTTAATCACACACGTTAGTTAGATAGATAAGAGTTTAAGTCCGTATAATATTACAAGACTAATTGAGTTAATGCACCTCTCTCCCCGAGGATCGACATCCCACAGTAATAATCGTATTACTGACACGACGCTACACTACAAGACACAAAGGCATACATTTTACACATCACGCCTTGGCCTATCAAGTTTTTGAAGCAATCGTTGTTCAGAATAGTTTAGAGTTGATATTGAAAAAGTGCAATTATATATTACTCTGGAATTCTTTTCTTTTTTTTATTATTTTATTTTTCTCTTTCAAGTACTTGTAATTGCTTTGCACAGGTGTGATCGGGTTAAGGTTATCGTGGAATGCATGCAAAGCTGGGGTCAAGTTGAACTACATCCGTTCGATCTCGACCTGAAAAGAATCTACACCGCTTATGAGAGAACAAAGAGAAGCACAAGATAAAATCTAGCGATCACGCAGGATATCAGAGCAAGATTGTGGCCAAGAGCAAAATGGAACCTTCACAAGGGGTCATAATGAATAATGGAAGGAATCAGCTCGCAGACTGCTTATACAATTTTTAGGATGATCCATTCATGTTGCTCAAGAGTTTGCCCTACCATCTACAAAGTTCAGATGATATCCGAAGACCACCTATTCAAAATAACTCTGAGTCAAGTCAATGACTCATAGATGCTTCTAACATCCTGTCTACCTGGATGACAAATGAGAATTCTAATATGCACTTGACCAACTTCATCGAAGAAGCACTCAGGCTGAGATTGTTCCCGCTCTCACTAGGTGATAAAGCTAAGCACTGGTTGACAAGTCAGCCACCGGATTCTATTACTTCGCTAACGACTCCAATGCGTAGTTTCACAAAGTTCTTTCCCGCCAGGAAAATTCGCAGATGCTTGGTACAAGAGATCAATACATTTGGACAGTTAGAGGGAGAGAGCTTGGCAGAGGAATGGGATAGATTTCATGAATTGTTACAATGCCCACACCATAAAGTTTGACCGCATGGACGCAAGTCCATACTTTCTATAATGATCCGAGGAATGCGACCAGAATGTTGATCGATGCCTCAGGAGGTGCATTAATGAAGAAGGACCACGCACTGCCGCATATGAAACTCGGAGGATGCCGCTACTAATACCAATCATCGCCCAGAGATGATTTACACCCTGAAAGCTACGGTCGCGACAGATAACAAGGTTCTCAAGAATTGGTAACCATGTCACAATGTACCTTACTAAACAAATTAATAGAAGCAAGGTACCGCGAACGCCATTCGTAATTGCACCCATGAGAGTTATGTGAATTATGGAGGACAAAGATAGCAAGATAGAATGTCATTAAAGAAAACAAAGAGCATGCCTAGTATGTGTCGAGCGAGGTTTAATCGACCACCCATAACATGGTCAGGTGATGGGAGCAACAACCATCGAACCGTAATCAAGGCCAAGTGGTGGCTTATCAATCAAAATAATCGAGCAACAGTGGCTATGGATGATGAACAATCAGAACAATATGCCACCACCCCGAGTGAGCGAACCACCTCCCGAGAAAGCGTGGACTCGAACAAGCCTCATGAATGTTTACCTTCGTGATTCCGTTTTTATGAATGAGATAAAGGCTAATATGCAACACCGTGCCACCCAATTCGAACAATCATGTGCTAAGGCTGAGAAATTTAGTGCGCAGATGGGGCCAAATGGCCAAATCTATCGACGTAAAGGCAAAGATAGGTCCTTACCAAGCAACTCTGGCGAACTCAAGACTCGAAAGGAATGAACATGTAAAAGAAGGCACTGGCAGCGGCAGAGAACCAGCACATCGGGCAAACCCCAAAGGATTGTGGAGGTAGAACTGGCGTCATCCGCATCAGCCGTAATGATAAGACGTAGCGATCACCCCCAAGAGAAGAATTTGGGGGAAAAGAACCCGAGCAAAGGATCATTCCAAATGCCAATTGAACACACGTACCCCCCAATTTCAGATCCCCAACGCCTAAAGAAAAATAAAATGGATAAGCAGTTCACCAAGTTTATGGAAGTGTTCAAGAAACTACACATCAACATTCCGTTCGCTGATGCTCTGGAACAAATGCCTAGTTATGTCAAATTTATGAAGGACATTTTGTCAAATAAGAGAAGACTGCTGATTTCTCGGTGACGCTTAAGCCCATCAAGAACGAAGGCCATCCTTTAGAGGAAGCTACCGCAAAAGCTAAAAGACCCGTGCAGCCAATTATCCCCTACACCATCTGGAACACCACCTCAGAGAGATTTTCAGGACTGGGAGCTAGTAGCAATCTCACGCCCTTATCCATATTTAGACGCCAGATTTGTGCAGCTCGCCTGAACCACAAGCCACACTCCATGAATGACAGTCCTTAAATCATCCAAGAGGAGTGATAGACACGCTTAAGAAGGTCTACAAATTCATCTTCCCAAATGGATTTCATCAGACAGATAAGGGAAGAAGATAAAGAAATACCCATAATTTTTGCAGACCATTTCTCACAACTGAAAGGCAATGATCGATGTACGTAGGGAGTCGAAATTAAGAGCGCAGAAGATGAAGTTAAGTTTAATGTGTTCAAAGCCATGAGACACCGTAGTGATACGTGCTTCATAAGAGAGACCTGTGGAGGCCATAGTGTCTAGCCAAAGTATACCATCGCACCTGGAGGCTAGCCCGGGTATAGAGTGATTCGTAAAATCGGGAGAAGAGGCTTCCAGGAGTATGTCAAAATGGATGGATTCATTCGACCCTAATAAAGAAAATATTATGAACTCGTGGGCGAAAAAATACTCCCGTCTGCCATCCGTCAACGTACCACCTAAGATGGAGCAAAAGTCACTACTCAGCCATTCGAGGTATGCTTATCTCGAATGCTCCACCTTACTAATGATTATTTCAAAGGCCTCTCGACAAATATAGAGGAAGCCACAAGCTATCGAGGTAATTTTAAGATCACAAGGACGCTTCTCGCCGTCTCTCGGGACGACGAAAAGTGATTCGCCTTCTATGTGCATGCATCGACCTCCGCTAGAAGATGGTCATAAGCCTTCGAAGCACAGAGAGACCGAATCCAACTATAAAAGAAGCAGTTCGCAAGGACGTACTAAAGTGGCTAGATTCCGGGGTTATTTATCCTATTGACAAATGTGACAAGCCCTACGTGGTGCCTAAAAAGCCGGAGTAGAACAACAAAGGATAAGAATAGAGAATAATACATTGTCGCTTTCTGTAACAAATACAAGTCGGAGGACGGTATTTACCATCGAAATCAATAAAGCTACTAAAAAGACCATTTTCCATCGCGCCGATCAAATGTCGATAGATTTGCCTGACACGAATGGCTATTGTTTGATGGGCACTACCACATCCATCAAGTAGAGGCCTCAAGATCGTAAGAAGACAATATCTACATGCCCCTATGGTACATTTTCATTCAGAGGATGCCCTTCGACTGTGTAATGCACTGTGCACATTCCAACGCCAGACGATGGCCACACTCGCATATGGTTGAAAAGACAATCGAGGTGTTCATGATGATTTTTCGCATCGGGGACTCATTTGGTCAACGCTTGGAAAACTTGAGATCTGCAAGGATTAGATGTAAGAAACCAATCTTGTACTTAATCGGGAAAGTGTCATTCGCGGTACAAGAAGGCTTAGTACTCAAGCACTCCGATTCAAGAGGAACAGAGGCAGACAAAGCAAAGATTAAAGCATTAGAGAAACTTCCTCCACCCTCATCCGTAAAGGCATAAGAAGCCAAATACGAGGGTCTCTAGCAGACGTTTTATAAAAAGACTATCTCTATCATGTGCAAGCCAAGTGTCCAACTTACTCATTTAAGGGACACCCTTCAGTCTCATGAGTACAGGTGCGTATTTCACTTGAAATAAGTTAGTTTCTACTTCCCATTGTAGTAGCACCAGACAAAGACCTCCCATTTGAGCTAATGTGCGACTATGACTATGCGACTAGGTAGTGCTAGTGCGTAAAAGAGAAAAGAATATTTGCGTTATCTACTATAGCCGGCCGACTAACGATGCCCAATCGAACTTATGCCACCAATCGAAAAGGAACCGGCTCGCCATCATTCATTCGAAATTTAGCCATATTTCGACGACAATAAGGTAATAGCACATCGGCTCACTCTACCATAAAGTACCGCAATGACTAAAAAGGACGCGAAACCGAGACTAATACTGGTACTTGCCAGTAAGAATTCCGACTTAGAAATTAAAGACAAGCAAAGGAACAGAGAACGTTGCGCACCATCATTACTAGAAGGGGCAAGAGACGAGGTCCATGTGAAGTCGACGATTTCCCGCATGAGCTCTTAGCTATCCAAGACAAAAAGCCTACTCCATGGTTTGTTTAATTATGTAATTATTTAGTGTACCAAGGTGCCCTCAAAAGTTTAGCTACCAACAGAGGAAGGAAGTTCTTCGCATCTAAAACACTTACCATCGAGGAACCCATTCTATACGTAATCGGCTAACTAAGTGATAAGGCGTATGTGTCCCGAAGATGAAATGGTCGTAAGATTCGAACCACTCACAAACTTACCACGCGGGACTCGAGGGCCAGAGAACACCGAAAAAGGTACTTCAATCAGGTTTCTATTGGCTTAGCTTATTCAAGGATGCTCACCGCTTGTATCCGCTGCGGCGACTAAATGCCAAAGAATGGGATCATCCTAGAAAGGATGAACCTCATGAGCATAATCGAAGTTTGAGCTTATTTGATTGTGGGGATGGACTTCGCTGCCCATTTCCTCCCCCTTTAGTAGTAACCAGACATCTTACTGGCAGTAGATTACGCCTCTAAACGGTCGGCCATACCGACATACACTAACGATGCTGTGGTGGAAGCCAAATTCCTTCAAGAACCACATATTTACACTACTTTCGGCAATCCACGAGCACCGGGGATCATAGATAGAGGTACTATTTCTGGTAATAAAATTACTCGATAGTGTCTCAGAAAAGTATGTGGAGGCAGACCGCACATCACTCGCATATCATCCACAGGCAAATGGGCAAGTAGAGGTGTCGAATCAAGAGATCAAGTCCATTCTGGAGAAAACAGTCACCAACTCAAGGAAGGATTGGTCGAAGAAGGTTATGATGCCTCTTGGGCATATAGATAACATTTCAAAAACACGCTGGGTATGTCGCCATTCGAATAGTTTATGAAAGCATGCCACCTGAGTCGGAGCATAGAGCCTCCATCAAGTAACCTGACAGAACATGGACAGTAAATTGGTCGATGAGAAGTGGGTGCTACAGCTTAGTGAATTGGATGAATTCCGCAACGAGGCGTACGAGAATGCTCGAATATATAAAGAAAAGATGAAAACCTGGCATGACAAACATATCATGCGGAAAGAGTTCGAGGCAGGTCAGAGGGTCCTCTTATTCAATTCCTGACTCAAACTTTTTCTTGGGAAATTAAAGTCACTAGTGGTCTGACCATTTACGGTGGACTCCGTGCCCTTTCCACGGAGGAGCGGAGGGAACATTCAAAGTTAACACACAACGGTTAAAGTCGTGACTGGGTAGATCCGAGTACAACAAGCAAACCATTCCGCTTTAGCGCACTTGCTTTGTCGTAGAGTCCGGCAATCCCCGAACCGTGAACATCAGATCCAGGAAGCCGAGCCGACGACGCAACATAGAGCTACTTGGGAGGCAACCCAAGCTTTTTGAACTCTTTATTTCCATAGTCTAACTTTGCGAGTTTGAGTTTTTTTCTTCTTTTTGTTCTTTTTCCTAGCATATTTTGTCCGACTCATTCCGTAATCGGGTGTTTATTTTGATTGTTTGTTTTCAGGACCTGAGAGAGCAATGGAAGCGAGGAGATAACCTGGGACGCTCATTTCTGAAGTGCGAAGGGGTCCGATGTTCCTTCAGGGGGGTTTTTCTCAACGCTTAGAAATTTTTTGACAACGAGTTAATTTGTTCTTCTCTGTCACATCGCGACGTTGGTTCGCGAATCGCCGGGCGATGTCCCAACGCCGACGCTAATGTGATGGCGAAAATCATACTCGCCACGTCGCGACGCGCCCTACATCGCGACGCTTGTTTTGACCACTCGAACATCGCGACGCTGGATTTCAACGCCACGATGTTGATTTATACCTTCTTCGCATCGCCGTGACGCTGATCCTCAACATCGCGACGCTGGATTTATCGCCTATCCGTCACGTGAGCGGCCGCCATTAAACTCTCGAACGCCGCAACGCCGCGCTTCACTCATGACGCGTCTCCCGCTTTATGAACCCCGCTTCGCCTCTTCCCCACGTAAAAAACCCTAAGTTTGAGCTCCCTCCCGTCCCACCCTCGTCTCATTGCCACAAACAGATTGACACCTCCCACATCCATGCTCCCATCTCTAGGACCTCCGTCTCCCATTGCCCTTCTTGGTTTGGTGCCCTAATCCAAGTCTTTCACTGCCTCCCCGCAGTGCGCATTGGCCCATCACAGATCTATCCCGTGATGGCCCTGCTAGTGTTGGGGCAGGATCCCTAAGGCCTCGTCTGTGTTTCTAGTTACCCTGGGTCGAGCCACCACATCCTTCCCACCGCCTCTGTGAGCAGCCTTGGCCAATTGGTCGGGAGTGAGCTTGCGGCTGCCAATAAGTCCATTCTTCCCTCTATTTTACTTGGGTGTTAGAGGTGTCGAGACCACACTTTGGCCCCCATCCTCGCCCATCCATCCGCACCTATGTCGAGTAAGCGCCAAAAGACAACCGGCAAGCGAGGGTGGGCTAGTGAAGAGTCCGCCCGTACATATGACCAGGACAAGTTTGTCAATGAAGGTGCGGCCGAGAAGTTCGGCCATTTTCAAAAACCGATCCTTCATTAAGGAAAAGGGGTTTCACCACCCCGAGGACTTCTTCCGCAAAACTATTGTGGTTAAGGGATGGCAAGCCCTGTGCCAACCGCCTCGTCCAGCTACGACGAGCGTGGTACAAGAATTCTACGCCAATCTCGCCTCCCATGTCGTGAAAAAGGTTCGAGTGCGCGGGGTGTTGGTAGACTTTAGTGCGAGGTCTATTAACCAATATTATAACCTTGACCTGGTTCCTCCTGAGCCCTTTGATAGGCTCCATGCGCAGCCTAACTACCCTGAGGTCATTCGGGTTTTAACCAACGGGCAAGGTCTATGGAAACTGAATAGTGAGGGGCATGCGGTGCACTTCTAGGCCAAACATTTGGCCTACATCCCCAAGGTCTGGCATCACTTCATCACTTCGCGTCTCATTCCGACGACGAATGCAGGAGGTGACTCCGCCTGCCGTGCCCCGCGACCAGCGCCATCCTTTGGGACATCCCTCGACGTAGGCGTGTTATCAGGATGCCATCTCCATAACCTGATGCGAAAATCAACCTTGGGCACCCCTTTCTCATTTACGGCATATGCAAGCACGTCTGGTGCCCTTAAGACAACGAGGCGTGATCCACCCAATTAAGGCCATTACGGCCGCGATTGCCGGGTGTACCACGCCCTAACGCGATGTATGACTCGGGCAATGAACCCTCGGATGAGGATGAGCTTCGTGAGTATCAGGCTCGGTTTGGCTTCTCGGTCGAACCCTCGGGTGACGCTGGACAATCCTCCTCCCATCCACCTCCGCCATCGTCCTCCTCCCCTCCCCCACCTCCACACTGGGCCCCAGGAGGAGTGATCCGACTGGCCTCCACTATCCTCGAGGACCCTACCGACCTCGCATTTATTTCAGGTCTATCGATGAGACTCAGAGCACCGTAGTCCTCATCACCCAGATACGGAGGCCCTTCGAAATACATGCGCACCGGGCCCCGAAGCAACCAAGCCCCATCCTCCATCACCAGAGTCCTCTAGGACCAACCACCCAGATCCTCACCCTCCTTCACCGCGCCGCCACCTGCAGGATCCGGCCGATCACTGTGGAAGTTTCTTCACCTCTCTTGTTATTTATCACAGCGAGGACACTGCTTCCTTTGCTTCGGGGGGCAAGTGATCGTGGTTGGTTTTAGTTGCTATTTTAGTTTATGTGTTTTTGTTTTTGAGTTATATTTGTGTCGTTTTAGTATGTTCTAGGTTATATTTAGTTATATGTGTCTTGTTTATGGTTTGTGCGAGGTATTTTTCAAGTAGTTCATCGAGTTCCCGCTTCGCTTTGTTTCGTTTTAGATTGTCTAGGTAGTGTGTGCGCTGATGCCATGAATGCTAATCGAGGATCACTTTGACCATTTCGACTCTTGTCGACAAAAAAACACAAGATAATCGTGGAAAGGATCCGTGAGGTTGTTGATGCTCTGAATTTCACGCTGATAGGTAGGAGACAGAGTGAATCACCTCTAGATATCAAGAAACCACCTCTAACCAAATTTATCGCACCCACCAACAGATGATCGCTAGGGTATGCCTAAGCTCCGAACCTGGCTTTCTAGGGTCCAACTAACCTTGGGGGGGTTCTAACCACCTAAGTGATGGGACACATAATCAAAAAGAGGATTGCCATTGAGCCACAAAAAAAAAAAAAAAAAAAATTATGAATAGAATAAGTGGAATCTTCCAATCGGAATCCCGGGCACAGTCTGAGGGGCCTTTCAAAGCCTAATGCCCTGAGCCAACTGACTGGGAGTCATTGATTTCACCGCCAAGTTACATGGGATGTGAGGATGGAAGCTTCCATTACTAGTGGCCCTTAGGTTTAGTCGAGTGTTCCCAGCGGTCTGAGGGAACTAAATGCCCTGGCAGTTCTTAACCAACTCGGGTGGGAGCCACCAACTAATCCCCGCTACAGGAACACTCAACATAAACTTATTTCGCAGTCTGGGTTTTTCATTCAGAGTAATGTTTAGTCAATATAAATGGTGAGTTCTTATCCTTATGTTGTTGTGACGCTTCCAAATGCGTGGGTCAATCTGCTCGGGGTATCGGAATCCCAGTCGTACACTAGGATCATATATCAAACGACATAGGCTCCTAGAATGGCTATTGAAGCCTAGGAGGTTGAGTTACTTGTCAACTGAACCATGTTCAGCTGAGTTCCTTCAAAATTCGAACATCCTTATGGGTCCTCTGAAATTCGAGTAAAAAGGCAAGATTTGTAAGTCGGTCCATTTTGATCCTTCTTCTAGCAGTAGAAGCATCACAACCATGCATACGAGTTTAGTGTGTTTCGGGTCTTGTGTGCTAAGTTTGAGCTCCGCTTCTTGCTCGGGGACAAGCAAGAGGCTAAGCTCGTGGGGCAGGATGAGTGCCTAAAACACTCATATTATACCCGCTTCCGCTTTATGTTTTTAGTTGATTTTACATTTAAATAAGCGCATTATAGCCCAAGATTTGATTTCTGGAGTTTTTATGAATTGCAGGTCAAAAGGGTGTTTTTTTCGGGGCTACTGGTCAACGTAAGAAGTGTGAAATAATGGCGTTCCACGTCAGCGATGTCACAACGCCGCTGACAATACAACGCCGTGACGCCACAACGCCACGACGCCACCACGATTTCGCCTCAGCATCATTTCGGGACGGAACGGCGATCAACGCAGGAAGCGAGTAGCAGTAGATCGAGATCTTTGGAGAAGACACTCTCTCGTATTTCTTCGCTTTCTCGATAAACCGCTAATGATTTATAGATTGATCATGTATATTCAGCCCAACATGTTCTAGATTTCTATCTGGGGTATTTTGTTGAACCTCGCCACAATTGAATGGATTAATGCTTAAACTTATATTATTTAGTTTATTTTATGATTTGCATCGACGCCTCTATCGTGGGTCTAAATACATGGTACGTCTTGCCAACATTGGCATGATCCTCGTCGGGAATCCGAGATCGAGAGATAAGGATTCCCAGGGATCTAAATAGAGCAACTCTCGGTTAAATCGGTAAATAGAAATATCCCGACCCCGAGTGTGGCGATTAGGGGTTGAACATTTAAGCATTTTGGAGTATTGGGTCGGGGCAAAGATGCACCCAACCCTACTGGCGAGATAGGTTGATATACCTTGAGAAGGGGTATCTCGTAGGCATGATCACCCCGTCATCGAGAAATCATTAACAGACTGACTATTGACTCCTCTAGATAATAATCCGTTAGAAGTGGCAGGGGGAGACAAACCCCGAGTCTTTACAAGCAGAGTAATTCTACAAGTAAATTTAGTTTTATTTTTAATCACACACGTTAGTTAGATAGACATTAAGAGTTAAAGTCCAGATAATATTACAAGACTAATTTCAGTAGTTAACGATTCTCCTAGGATTGATATCTCATTTTTAGGTACATCAGACATTTGATACATCAAGCATTAATAAAGGCATAATATTTTACACATCACGCTTTCGGCCTATCAGTCTACAAGAGGTAAGATCTAGATTTCCTTGATTCATTGTTTATTCACCAAATCACTGATCTCGACAGCCTCAAATAAGTAATTTTTTTTTTTTATTTCCGCCGGTGGTTTCTTTTCTTATCGCTGATCTCCAAATGTTTTTAGTGTGTTACTTTAGGAAAAAAGTATGTTAGTTCCTTTTCTTGTTTTGCCAAATATTTATTTCTCCTTGTACGAATATTTAGTTCTATTCTTCATATTTTTGGGCCTATTTATAGGCTTGTTATCTCTACATTCTTCAAGTTTAAGCATTAATAAAATTGAGAGTTTAAATTTATCTTTGGTTCTTAAAAGAACTCTTTGAATTTATTGGTTATTCCGTGGCGTTCATCAAGATTTATCAATCGGATCTCCATCACCGATTGTGGCGTCCTCACATACCAAGATTCTTGCTTCTCTACAAGCAACGGGTCAAGGTCTTCCATCCAAGCCAAATACTAGAGCTATTTCTTCCGAGCTAACCTGTCACTGGTCTTCAAGTTGACGGGGTTTGTATCATTTGGTATCAGAGCAACATGTTCTATTTTTCAGGTTTTCCTATCTTTTACGTTTTTTTCTTTTCTTCTTTGTCTGAACCTAATTTAGTCACCATTTCCATCTGTTCCTTCTAAATTTCGTTCAATCCCCAATTTTAGTCACAACCTAATATCTACTCCATCTCAAGTCTGATTTTCTTCATTCTTGATCGGATATAACTTTTGTTTGTTTTTCCTTTTTTGAACAGACCATTCCGTGTTATAATAATAAAAAAAAGAAAAAAAAAAGGAAAGTAAAGGAAAAGGATTAGGTCGAAAAAAAAATAATCTATAAGTTTATCATCATTCTAGTTGTTGGTGTCCTTTTTTTTTTGTTGCTTTAAGTAAAGCTTGAATATTGGTTAATTCCACAAACATGTCCTTTGATAGGTTTTTGATTGAATTTTGCAAAAAAATATGATTTGTTTGATTAGTTCCAAAAGAACTAGAATGGAAATTATGAGTGGAAAAAGGTATGAGTGGTCAGATTTTTAGAGTGAGAAAAAGCCAAATATATTGTGTGAAATCACGAGTGAACTGAGTGAATCATTCTTCGAGTGAAAACCCGTGAGCAAGTGATTTGTGAGGTTCTACTTTTTTTTTTCTCTAACCTTGTTTTTGCAGCATTATGTCAAACAACAACGCATCTGAAGGAGTGGCGAGAGGAGTTGACATGAAGTTCATTATGTAGGCTTGAACTAGCGAAGTACAGAGAATGCTTAGGGATGAATTGGAACAATTCCATGAGAGGGTGGAGCAAAGCTTCTCAGCACCTACGAAACCCCTCCTGCTGCATGAAGGGAGAGGCGCTCAAGAAGATGGGCGCGGGTAGAAGAAGAAGAGTATGACGGAGGAGATATTGAGGATGAGAATGGTTATGATTCGGTTGTTAGTAACAGGAGGTATAGGGGGAGAGATAGAGAATATAGGAATCGGGAAAATAATAATTTGGGAAACATTAAGATGAAGATTCTATCTTTACAAGGAAAGAATGACCTCGAGGCATATCTTGAGAGGGAGAGGCAGAGTTGGTTTTGATCATTATAATTATTCGAAAAATAAGAAGGCTGCAGCTTGTCACATCATAGAGTTCTCGCATTATCTCCATAGTGTGTGAACCAATTAGTTTTGAATTTGAGACTTATCAGGATCCAAATGTGGAAACACGGGAGCAGAAGGAAGAGGGTGATGCGAAAAAGATTCTAAACTTACTACTACCGAGAGTTATACAACAAGTTGCAAACCTAAGGCAAAGGCAACCGTAGTGGAGGAGCATTATAAGGAGATGAAGGTTGCAATGGCTGGTATAAATATTGAAGAAGATCGAGAGGCTACAATGGAAATGTTTCTAGCAGGTTTAAATCTGAAGATTCAAAATGTGGTGGAATTGCAACATTACGTAGAGTTTGAGGATATGGTGCATATGGCTATCAAGATTGAGAATCAAGTCAAGATGAGATAATAGCAACACACGTTTAAACCTAGTCCAAGTTCATCCACTCGAAGTCAGAATCAATGGAGGAAAGAAAACGCACCACCCAATGCCAAGCCTAAAACAGAACAAAAACAAGAGGTAACCAACCAAGGAAATCAAGTTAAATCCGATTCTTTCACTAATCAGAATCGTGATATTAATTGTTTTAAATGCCAAGGCATGGGTCATATAGCAAGCCAATGTCTGAACAAAAGAGTTATGGTAATGTGAGACAATGGTGAGATTGAAATAGACCATGAATCGGATTGTGATTCTAGGCCATCCTTGGAGGATGCCGATGATTAGGAATACACTGCCCAAGAAGAATTGTTGGTTGCAAGGAGGGCTTTAAGTGTGCAAGCCAAGGAAGAGGACGAGGTGCAATGGGAGAACATTTTTCACACTAGGTGCCACGTCCAAAACAAGGTATGTAATGTGATCTTTGATGGTGGGAGTTAGGCTAATGTTGCTAGCACTACCCTAGTGGAGAAACTAGGGTAACTAACAAGCAAGCATCCTCGACCTTATAAATTTCAATGGTTGAATGATATTGGAGAATTGTGGGTGCAAAAGCAAGTGCTCTTGTCATTTTGATTAGTGCTCAAAAAGTGCTATTTTTAACCCTGTTTATTGCAGGTTTTGAGCACTTTTTATGTACTAATCACGTGAATTTATCCAATTACACACTAAGTTGTCCTCATATTCATCGATCGTATTTTTGTGGCTAATTTTGTAATTTTTGCAAGCTATGCCAAAATTGTCGAGTCAATCCAAGCACGAAGAATTCGAGCCGAACTCAACACGCGTGCATCGTAAAACCGTAATAAAGAAGAGTTAAAATGCAAGGAAATCAGGGTCAACACAGAATATCAGCAGGCTGAAAATTTCGCAACCTACGTAATTTCTAAGCAGTTGCATCACTTTTGCAACTCCTCGCGAAAAATTCGCAGTTGTTGTGAAACCGCCCCGCACCGTTAATTTTAGCCCCGTGACTTTTCCCCGTCGCCCATTTGACTTTTTCATTTTTGTTCACTTTTGGTTTTCTTCCGCCTTTCTCCCTTGTATTGTTCGGGTTTGTAGTTTTTGGTAATTTTGTAAAGGGGGTTTGGCTATAAAAGCCCCACACAAGCACTGTAGAACAATCTTCTGAATTAATAAAATTTTTCTGGGCGGGAACCTTTCAGCAGTTCTCGCTCTTTTTCATTTTCTCTCTTTTTCCCTCATTTCCTCTCCCTTTCTCACTAGCCAAACACCCTCCTAGGATGACAACTCGGAGGATGAGTGGCTATAAACTGCTTTCTCAAGTAATATCATTGAGTACGATACGTTTGTCATGTCAACTGAGTACTTTAAATGCCATTCTCATTCAAACACTGTTTAATCCCTTCAGTTATTTAATATCCAGATGATAAGCTTTTGGGTTCACTGATGCTTATTTGCTAGATCCATCGACACTGCTAGTTATCATCTATGGGTTATTGAAAGGTGATTCTAGGATGTTTTTATTTTCTCCAATTAGGTTTGATCTCCTTCGGTTCACCTTAAATGGCCGCATTGTAAGATTTTAGGGTTCATGGTATGCTTATTGTTAGATACAGTGATATTCATTAGTTATCATTTATTAGCTGTTGAAAAGTGAGTCAAGGTGATGTTATTCATTGCCTGAGACCATCAATAGGAAACAAATACCAATATTTCAAAGAAATTTATATAGGGTTCAGTTTTTATAGCAACATGAAGATCCGGTTTGGGAAATGGCTATAGGTCATCCTCCTTAACGCGAGGAAAAGGGACCCGAGAACCCCTCAGTAGCCTTTAGAACCTAAATCCAGTAGCCTAACACTTTAGGGAGTTCTATTTTACATTTTTACTTATTTCATTTTTAGTTTGCAACCTACCAAACCTCACTGTTTTTACAAAACCCCTAATCCAAATTGAAATTCACCTTTTTGAGCCAACTGCATATCATTTACATGAAGGAAACCCATCCCTATGTTCGACCCTAGAGCCGCTATACTGCAGTAGCTAGGCTATAGTAGTAGAAGGTATAGGTTTATAAATTTTGTTGGTTCGGAGTTGCTTAGCTACATGTTTACGTGCGAATCACATTTTCAATTGAGAAGTATCATGATGAGGTTCTTTTTGATGTTTTCCCTATGTATGCTTCTCACATCTTATTAGGCGAGCCTTGGAGATTTGATAGGAGAGGCAACCCTATAGTCAATCAAGCTTGGCCATGAAGGATATAACTTTATAACTTTAAAATGGCTGACACCAAACAATTGTATGAAGATCAAGTGAGGTTAAAGAGTGTGATTAAAAGAATGAGAAAGAAAAGGAAAGAAAAGAAAAACAGAGTTAAAACAAGAGGGAAAAGAAATTATGAGTATGAAAGAGAGGAGAAAAGAAAAGAGAGTGAAAGAAATAGAGATCTTAAATGGAACAACAAAGAAGGAAAGTAGCAAAAAAAGATTATATGACGTATGAAAAAGGAGGAAAAAAGTGGAGGAGTGAAAGCTTCTATACAAAAGATAGTGAGCTCAAGAATGCTTTTTATTCTAACAAGCATATGTTTGTACTTTTGTTCAAAGAGACGTTTTTGAACATTAACGATCTTGATTCTTCTTTCCCTAGTGTTTTTTCTTCCTTGTTACAGGAGTTCAAGTATGTAATCCTTGAGGATGATCCTGGGTTTGCCACCCGAGGAGACAAAAGAGCTTCAAAGCTGCTGAGGAATTGATTAGTTCATGTCTTCTACATGTATTACTTGAACCTAAAAAGGATGGATTATGGAGGATGTTTACTTATTTTCATGCCATCAACAACATTATGGTTAAGATTCGAGGACGAATCTTTTCGAGGAAGGGGGGAATGATGGGAATCAAAGCACAAAGGATTTGTGATGACAACTTCTACAACATATATTAGGAATTCAATCTTAATTATGGAAAATTTAGATTCAGGAGGTTGTGTGATGGAAGCATAGCTAAGGAATAGAGTGCGGACCCGCTTGAAATCCCACTGGGCCCTATGACACGAGCCAGGGCTAAGAGATTCAAAGAAGCCCTTAATGTTTTAATCCGAGATGCCCACGTGGAAGAAGCTCACGTGTTTAACTCCAAAAAGGAAACAAAGATGGTCCACGTCATCAAATTAAATCCGAACTTGGACCAAGAGCCGAGGCGTTGACTGCTGATTTGCCGTTATTTGTGAGCTGATTCAGCTGCATTCGTGCTGATTCTATCGCTACTGTGGAGCCGATTTGTTCTGATTTGGTCATTATTGAGCTTATTTGGTGTTGATTTATTCCCGATTTACTGTTGATTTGTTGTTTATTTGTCTTATCAAGGGCCGATTTGATTCCCAAGCCTATCTGTAATTATCTAGTTTCGTTTTTTCTTCTCCTCAATGATTTTTTTATCGTTACTTTTGGAAAAGTATGTTAGTTTCCTTTCTTGTTTTTGGCCAAATATTTACTTCTCTTGTGGCCGAATATTTAGTTTCTATTCTTCATATTTCAGCTCGTTTACAAGCTTGTTATCCCTACATGCTTCATGTTTAAGCATTAATAAAATTCAGAGTTTAATTTGTTCTTAAAAGAACTTCTTCAACTTATCTGTTATTCCGTATGTCAAGACTTATCAATCGGATCTCCATCACCGATTGTGGCGTCCTCACATACCAAGGTTCTTGCTTCTTTACAAGAAACGGGTTGAGGTCTTCCATCCAAGCCAAATACTAGAGCGATTCTTCCGAGCTAATCCGATCATGGGTCTCTTGATTCGTGCCACAGTAGGCTGAGCTAAAATCAACAAAATTTATATACACCTGTTTCTTACTACTGCCGTAGCCGGGCTAACGCGCAGATAGCGGTGGTCTAGGTCGAACACTGGATGGGTTTTCACCAGAAATGGTTTGCATCAAGGCATGAAGGTAAGGCTTTCTATTTGGAATTTTGGAATAAATTTCAAAACAAGGAATGAAGTTGAAAAACTGAGAAACTGTAAAACTGAAATTAAAGCAGAAAAAGGTAATTTAAGATTTAGGTTACTATCTTGGCAAAGTTAGGCAAACAAGTGTCCTCGCGTTTTATCCTCGTTATGACATGCAACATATAGTCCATGGCATAACCGGATCTATGTTTAACTAGCAAACCTCACCCATGAAACAAATCCTATTTGAGTCAATACAGGTAGCATGCGTTATGACCCCTTTTAGTTTAAAACCCTAATAATATCATCCGCAGGCTCAGAAAGATCTACCTAAAGAATCACAAATTCTAAAGCATGAAAGTATTGGTCAATCAATAACATTAAATGCTATGCAACCCTAATTTGAGAAAACTAACATATAAATATCATTTTAGAGGCTGTATTCATCTGTTAATCACAAGCATTCTCTCACCGAATATGCAATCGATTCTAAAGCATGGAGAGTATCGCCAAATTACTGATATTCAATGTTATGCAAACCATGTTTTGAAAAATATAAGGGCCAGAATACACTACCCGTGAGCTTTTAATACAAGAGACAAATATGCATTTGCCCACCACTAAGCTAGCTTCCTTCCTCTTCAAAGAAGGAGACTTAGGCCACATCTCGAGTTGTCATCCCTAAGCAGGTTCAAGTAAATGAAAGAGAAAGAAAGAGGAGAGAAATAGAAAGAAAATAAAAGAAAACCTAAAATAAAAGACTTTATTTACAAAAATAAAAACTTACAAAATATCTTCTCTCCCAAATTGTTCCTCCTCCAATTGTTCACCACTTTCTTACAAAACAAGAGGGGCTTATATAGGCCTCCTCAAGGTATGAAAATACCAAAAAACCTATGAAATTGGCTAAGTTAAAGGATAATAGAGTAATACACCAAGTTTGGAGGCGGTTTGGCATTAATTACAAAACATGACGAGAGATCACCTCATTAGGTCGCGAACTCTGGCTAACTAGCTAAATCAATGTGCTCCTAGCGAAAAACAAGAAATTTTGCTATAGTGGGCAATTCACATAGCGAAATTCGCTAAGCTAGCGAAATTATTGTGAGAAGCTAAATCAATTATTTTCGCTAAGGAACAAGCAGCGAAATTTACGCCTAGCTAAATTTGGCATTGCTATAGTCATAAATTTTCGCTAAGGTCAGAAATTTTCAAGAATTTAGCGAAAATTTCGCAACTCTAGCGAAAAATCCTCGCATTGTTGATTCTTCATCGCATTGCTCTCCCGTCTTTCAACTCGCATTGAATTTTTCTTCATTTTGCCTTGGTTTTCTCATTGAATCTCGGGGTCGCCGATGGTCGAGACTTGAATTCCAACTTATGATTCATCATTTGATTCGATTGAACTCAAGAGTGTGCAAAAGTCACAAAACAACCAAAAATACCCTCTAAATGGCATGTTGCAGTTACTAAGAAGACTAGAACACTTCAATTGGTATAATGACATGATTAAATGCCAAAGCACCAAACCTATCTAATATGTGGTTCAAAATCGCACTGGGCATTAATCGCCACCCCTCTAACCGAAACGCTGCTACCCCTAGCAATGCAAAATAAAAAAGGAGATGCATGTGGTGATTTGCAAAAGGTTATGATTCAAAAAGGGTTTATATACATAAACATTACCTTAACCGAGAAATTGAAATCAAAGTCGTAAACCGATATGAAAGAATCAAAACCATACAAGAACAATTTAGTCAATATTGGATCCCATACTCTCAAACTGAATTTCCACCTAAGTCTAATGATTCTTATGTAACCAGATTAAGCTAATAACCGCAAAATTAAGCACCTCCCCCAACCTATAAAATTAACATGGCCTTAAGTTGTCGAACAACCTAGATAGGTCAGTTACACTCTTCTTCTTTTATTCATCTACATCGTAGGTGCAATGCTTAAAATCCGACTTCACCAAAGTCCGTAATCTGGGTCCACCGATACTCCTAACCACTCATTTAGGGCATCGTCAAAAGGATCACTCGACCACTAACTCTAAAGGCTTCACCCCGGACCGAATGACTTCAAAATTCGTTAATCTACAAGTCATTAAACTTCACCTATCCACCCATGTAACGAACACATAATCGATGACTCTACCCAATTATGCTTGTGGCATCTGCTCAGTTGCTGCCATACACCCGGACCGTGCTCGGTTTCAAGGCAAAACTTCAATGACTTTATTTTTCTTTTTCTTCTTTTTCTTTTTCTTTTCTTTTGCTTTTTCTTTTCTTTTTCCTTTCGAAGACAACATTGGTCTTCAAATCAGAAAACACACCCATCTTATGTTGCCAACATACCTAAGGCCGGCTATGCAGTTTGGGAGGCACAACCACAGCCTATCGAAAATAACTGGAGCGCAGCGGTGTGAATTAGCATAAAGGGGGAAATTCCCAAGTCGGCACTGAACCGCGATCGACCAAAATTTAATTCAAGCATGGAATTTGTTCTAGCATAGAAGTGAAAACATGATGATTCAATCATCCATCTTATAGCAATTCAATTGTTCAATTGAAAAGAAAAACACATTTAAACATAGTGGAGGCACAAAATATGATATGTACAAAAAGCTGTATATATATAAAATGAATAGCTTTTGATATAGCCAAAGTGGCTAATACATGAATACAAAGCTAAACATATAACTATCACGCTCTACTATGGCTAATACATAAATCCTAAACAAAATTAGTAGGCGCTTTCTGATAAAGCCGTAAATATACAAAAATGTAAAGAAACCCAACTACCCCACCGCCGCGGGCGGTGGGCGCGGTGGGCTCAAACCGCGGGCCGCAGCCGTAACATCCAATGAAGCCGCATCGCTGGTAGGCTCCTCTCCGGGAAGGATCACGAGAAACACCCACGGTCATAACTGAGTCAAAGATAGAATGGCACCACAACCTCGATCCTCGCAGCCCGTAGCCGCAAGTGAGCAGATGGCATCCATCACACCGCCTATCTCTCTCGAAGCAAGAGCGGATGTACTCCGTGAATGATGTGTCAATAGGAAGGCTCCGGAGTATCTCACAGAGTCGCGATGTAGTATGGAGGAGATGGAGGTGAACGACTGAACTGAGTCCTCTGTACTCTCGCTCAAAGCGTGTATATCATCTACGTGGTGGTCCTCAGCCTCCTGACTCGGTACCTCCTCCTGGTCCTGTGGTCGTATATGGAAAGAGACGGGCATAGTCATCACCCGGTCTACTGACACTACATGTAGGCATCTAGCTCTCATCTCACTGGGCTCTCTCGGGAATCCCACCGCTGAGAACATAGCATGAGTCTCAGACGCACTGGATGTTCTCCGCGGCCGGTGTCCTTCCGATGGACCTTCTCCTCAAACTGCAACAGGGAAGCCATCACCAGCTCAGAGGGGCTGAACCAAAATCCCCCCGAGATCCGGTAAAGTGCCTCCAGGATGGCTCCCCTCCTCTGCACATAATGCTGCAGAGGGAACAAGCTGGTACGTAGCAAGTGGTCAATCAGCAGCATCTGAGGCGGAAGTCGCTCCCCTCGTAGAATAATCGACCAAGAAGGATGTCTCTCGCCGTTGCTCGACCATCTCCCCGCGGAGGCGGTGGCCCAAGCTCAGACCTCCGACCGCGCACATGCAGATGCGCAATCCCAATGTCACAAATATCGGCTGGTCCGAGTACACCAGTATGGGCCATCTATACCCGAACCGAATCTCTGCGGACCGTCCCTCGTCTCCCCCGATGTCATAGAGTGGTAGAACCGCCGTACCACTCTGGTAATAAACCGCCGCGGAAAGTCATGAAGGGCAGGTGAGTGAATACCCCGATCAATCTCAAAAAAGACCCCCAGATCCGGGTCACCACGCGGATGCCATAAATGACTCGATGAAACTCGCAGCGGGAGTCGCACATTCCCTAATGGGGTCTCTACTAATATGGCCTCCCTAATCCTGGGATGCCGGGCGATAAATGAGGTGATGGTGGGGTCGCTCCGCGGCCGGAGTAACCGGAGACGCGGGAGTCCGCGGAAGATGAGCCCGCTCGGGCCCGGCGTACGGGCCCGCGAGGGCCGGCCTCCTAATCCTCCTCCGTGGTACAGCTACGCCCGAACCATCCGAGTCCGATAACGCTCTAAATCTCGCGCCTCGATACGCCTGGGGATCGCGATGGTACAGAGCGCCACTCTCTCAGCGTACAATCTCACCCGAGGCCAAGACGGACTCCACCTCGAGTACGGAACTATATCTGATATCGATACAAAATACTCGGAAAAGGCTCGAATTTCCATCAAAATATAATCAGCCGCACTATATGTTCCGAATCAAGACTGCTGCTACCGAGCTACCAAGCAAGCAAATCGAACTAGGCTCACCGACTATAGTTGTCGTAAATGGCCCCGAACTCGCAAATCGTGGTCGAAATGACCGATGCCGGCGCGGCACCAACAGCTAAACCAGTGGCACTACCGCCCCATCAGCCGCAAGCTCATCAAGGCTCGCCGTGGCCGCTGCGCGTGACCGAGGTCAAGCAGACTAGAACCCACTGTGGCTCATGAGGTGAGCCCGTGGACTGCACAAATGCGCAGGCGGTAGAACTGGCACACTACTTAACCCCGGCACAACAGCGGAATGGGGAAGGACTGAAAGCTCGGGAAAGGTGGATCACGCAAGGAAGCTTGCACCGTGGCGCCGGTCACGGCCGCGGCAGGAAGATGACTGTGTATGAGCCGGGGGAAGAATATGAAGTGGCCTTTGGATACCCCTCACCCTGTGTTTATATAAGCATCCAACTAAGAGTCGATGGTCTTTTCCGCCAAATATTCGCTTACTCCTAGCGAATTTTTGCCTCGATGCCTTCCCGTATTCCAAAAAAATTTTAATTTATTAGTTAATATTTAATATAAGAATTATTATTATAAAATTTAATAATATTCAGATCAGAATTAAAATCAAAGCACAAACACTATGCTATACTAATTAAAATTTTTGAAAAACAACTAAAACTAATAAAATTAACTAACTTAAGACAGTAAATTAAGAATCGCGGAACGCAATTCGGTTTTTGAAAACACCCAACCAGCTTCACTCTCGTGATTTATTCAAGGGGGTCATGAGAATGATCTCTCAACCCGAATTGTCATGCACCCTCAAAGGCTTCTGATTCTCTCTATCATTGCTCTACTTCTCACCGATGGATTCGAATTGAGTAATTGGTTTGCGTTGTGCTGATGGCAAGACCATATCTTCATTTTCTGGCCGACAATTTCTTGTACTTCGGACACCTGTTTTCCCGTACACCGATCAATTGAAACAACCTCATCGAAATTTGATTTCAATTTCTAAAGAACTCATGCTCGTTTTGTTCAAATGAAAGATATTCCACCCATGGTCATGTTACTAAAAAGTTAATTGCATGACTCATCTTAAGAATTTATTATTGCATTGGCAAAGGGCTTAAATGGTCTTCCTGGCATGATTGGTACATGGTCAGGGTTCACTAGCAATCGTTCAAGGTCAAGTACCATAAAAAGTCTACTGGTAGTAGAATTTGTCTATCTCTTACTAAGACATCTCCCTAACTATCCCTTAGGATTTCACCGATCTATACTCCGCCAATGAGAGTGTGATGTTGGTAGGTTTAAGTTCACCGACCTAACTCGCTGTATACCGAATACGACATTAGGTTCACACCGGCCTAAATCAAGCAAGGATTTTTCTATGCAATTCACCAATATTGGATCAAATCAAGCAAGATCCAGATCTTGATTTGATGTGGTATTTGTTGAATTACGTAAGACCGTACATGTTCAAAGAGAAATGCTTTCTCAATGACTAATCCCCTTCATCAGGCAAAGATCTTTCAAAATTTCAGATAAGCAGGACTTGTTTGATTAGTCCAGTGAAGGGATGTTAACCTTCATCATTTAAACCCCTAAGAATGCCCGCTTGTCAGAGTTGCCTTCTTCTTTCCCAAGTGCCTGTGGAAATGGAGGTGGTATGCTGATTTCCATTGAATCCTCCTCAGGAGAATATGCTCAGCAAATTCTTCTCCTCTAGATTCTTCAACAAAGCCTCTGCATGGGGCCGATCAACCTCCTTTTCCACTTCCTTTACATATGGCCTTAACCTCATCCTGCATCCCCGAATCATTGGATGATCCTACCCCATGAATTCCTTTAGGATTTGAACTGCTTTGTGATGGAAACCTCCCTTCTCATTGCACCCTTCTGGAAGAATCCCTGTTTAATCTCGTGTGATTGAATACCGAGGTTATCAATTTTTGCTGAGATTGCTCGCCCATCTATTCTCTCTTATTCTGTACTTTCTATGTGATTTAATTTTTTCAGCAGCCATAAGATTAATTCCTTTTGTTCCTCAATGTGCTGCCCACCACCTTACTCAAATTCAATATGGTTTGCTCACTCGAGAAGAGGATGGTGTCGCTAGACTGGAGTGTGGAAACCAACCGAGGCTCGCACCAGTAAAAGCATAGGCAGGGGATTGGGTCTCCATGCAAGATTAAAGATCTAAATTGGAATTGTAGGTATTACCATATAAGGCATTGGATTGTTGGTAATGTTTGTATTGTCTCACGTTGTTTGCACATTCTCGACATCAAATCCTTCACTATAGGGGCCAGGACACTGCTTCGTTGGGTGTATGGGATTGAAATTTGTACATGGATTGGACTTGAAGCAGGATTTTACCACTGCATGCACCTCTTGGAGTCGCTTGTCTTCAAGTCTCCAATTTCCTAGCTAGGGTTGAATCCAGCCCCCCATCTCTATTTCTTCAAAGCGTTGCATACATCCTACCCCTTTTGATTGACCGGTGGCCCCATCCTATCCTCGCTTCTCTGTGGTTGCTTCATCCCAACCCCAGTTTCAGCCACGCACTTAAGAAATCCATGGCTTCATCGGGATGCTTGTTAGCAAGTCTCCACATGGTTTCTGGTGAGCTACGTGAGACATACCACCATAGAAGTGGTTCACTAACATCCAAGTGTCAAACCCATGATGTGGGCATGCACTCGATGGTTTCCATAAATTCTCCTGCAACACCGTAAAATCTCTCACCATCCCGGGAATGCAAAGTATAAATTTGTCTTTTCAAATTATCGGGTTCTGTGAGGCCAAAACTTCTTCAGAACTTCGCTCTCGGCAAACACCCCAATCTCTAATTTGCCCTAGGCCTCACCGAGTCGAGCCACATTCGTCCTCATTCCCCCTTGTAGTCAATGGAAATGTGCCTTTAGCTTCAAAGAATCCATGTCCATCATACCTCCTTAAAGGTAGTGCAAACTCTCAAAATCCCTAATACGAGTGTATGGATTTTCATTTTCCATACCATGATAAGGAGTAGAGGTCACTAAATAAGGCCTCACCGCTACTTCTTCAAGAGGAGGAATGATACGTGATGGGGCACTAACTCTAGAGGGTGGATGATCCCTCATGGTTCTATAGGCATTCGATTCACGGGGGTTCCCGGTTGGCTCGTTGTTCCTCGCATGGATCCATGGCATCACTGCACACTAACCTCACTAGCCAGGCCAAGCTGTGTACTAATCCCCATTCGGCCACCTGATGTGTCTCTATCCCACTGCCGCATAAACACCTGTTACAAAATCAGACAACAAAGAGCAACAAACAACTTGCAAAAAGATTAAAATTAACTAACAATACAAACTGGGATCAAGGCAAACCGAAATCAATCAAAATCAAAACAAAGGTGTGCATCGCAGCGAAGTAACCGGCGCTTCCCGCAATCGAGCTGCAAAAAGAGGTAAAAGAAATACCTTACTTGTGATGTGGATCACAAGTACTCTTCAACTTACCATTTGTAGTTTGGCACCATCCTAATCTGCGCCATTTGATTCAGGCTTACGTAGGTCGAAATAAAATCAACAAAATTTATATACACCTGTTTCCTACTTCATCAGCTGTAGTCAAGCTACTGGCAGTGATAGTGGTTCAGGTCGAACACTGGGATGGTTTTCATCCTAGAAATGGTTTCAGATCAAGGCATGAAGGTTGCAAGGCTTTCTATTTGACTCTTGAATTGTGTTTCAAAAATGGGAATGAAGTTGAAACTGAGAAACTCAAAAATCGAAATTAAAAGGTGAAAAAGGTAACTTTGAAGATTTAGGTTACTATCTTCGCAAGTTAGCAAACAAGTGTCTCTGTTTATCCCCTCAAGTATGACATGCAACATAGCAAACTACACATATAACCGGATCTATGTTTAATTAGCAACCTCACCCATGAAACAACTCCTATTCGAGTCAATACAGAGCATGCGCTATGGCCCCTTTTAGTTTAAAACCCCAACATTTAATATCATCTCGCAGGCTCAGAAGACCATATCTAAAGAATCACAAATTCTAAAGCATGGAAAGTATTGGCCAACCACAACATTAATGCTATGCAACCCTAATTTGAGAAAACTAACATATAAATACTTTCATTTAGAGGCTCGTAAAGATTCATCTAAAGAATCACGCACTCTCACCGATCATGCACCTGGATTCTAAAGCATGGAGAGTATCGGGCTAAATTAATGATATTCAATGTTATGCAACCATGTTTTAGAAAATATAAGGGCTTATAAATACACTACCTGTAGCTTTAATACAAGAGGATAACATGCATTTGCCCTACCACTCAAGCTAGCTTCCTTCCTCTTCAAAGAAAGTGAGACTTTAGGCCAAGCATCTCTTGAGTTGTCATCCCCAAGATAAGTGTGTTCATACCGAAAGAGAAAGAAAGAGCAGAGAGAAGAGAGAAAGAAATAAAAGCAAAACTTAAAATAAAAGACTTTATTTACAAAAATAAAAACTTACAAAATATCTTCCTCTCCCAAATTGTTCCTCCAATTGTTCACCACTTCTTCATAAAACAAGAGGGTTTTTATATAGGCCTCCTGGCGTATGAAAATACCACAAAAACCTATGAATCAAGCAAGCAAAGGGATACAGAGCAATACACCGCCTGGAGGCGGTCTGGCATTAATTACAAAACATGACGAGGCATCAATTTTCGCTTATCAAGAATTTCGCGAACTAGCTTAAATCAATGTGTCTAGCAAAACAAGAAATTTCATGGTGGTGGGCAATTTCGCTACCTAGCGAAATTTCTTGCCAGCGAAATTATTGTGAGAAGCGAATCAATTATTTCGCTAAGGAATGCATAGCGAATCTGAGCGTCTAGTTAGTTTGGTATTTTTTCATTAAGGTTGCGAAATTTGCATCCTAGCGAAAATTCTCGTAAACTCTAGCTAAAATCCTCGCATTGTTGATTCTTCACCGCATTGCCTCCCTGGCCTTCAATTGCATTGAATTTTCTTCATTTTGCCTTGGTTTTCATTGAATCTGCAATGGGTTGATGGCTGAGACTTAAATTTAACTTCATGATTCATCATTTGATTCGAGATTGAACTCCAATAGTGTGCAAAAGCCTGAAGGAAACAACCAAAAATACCTCCTCTAAATGGCATAAGTGTTACTAAGAAGACCAGAACACTTCAATTGGTGAGTAATGACATGATTAATGCGCAAAGCACCCAAGTAAAACCTATCTAATATAGGGTCTAAAATTGCACTTTTTTGGGCATTAATCATCTCCTCACAAAGTTGGATCTGGCCAGATAAGGTGAATCCTAGATCTTCATTTTTGGTCATTTTTGGGTTTTCCTACATTTCTATATTTCGTTTTTCATTTTGTTCGAATTCGGGCTTTCTATTTCTGTTATCGCAGCCAAAGTAAAAAAAAAAGAAGAGGAAAAAAAAGAAGAAAAAAAAAAGGAAAGAAAAAGAAAAGAAAAGAAAAGAAAAGAAAATAAGTTTAAAGGTTGAATTAATTTCTAGTTCTTGGTTGATTTGTTCTCGCCCCTAGATATCTTTACTTGTTTCGTGTCTTCTGGGAACCATAACACTTGTTTTGCTTATTCTTGTTTCTCAAATTTTTTCGTGGCTGGACTAAATTACTGGTTTGTGAATCGTGACCAAAAAGAACGCAGAGATTCAGCTTCTGAAAACTGTAAATACTGAAACACGAGTGGAGTGTCATCCTTCGAGTGTAAACATGTAAGGGAGTGTGTGAGGTTTTATTACTAACATTGTTCTTACAAGTATTCAAAATATGTCCAACGAGGGTGGAAACCAAGGAATAGAGACAGATGGTGCATTCATAATGAGAGCCATGCACCAATAGTTTGAGCAATTAAACATCTTGTTTAATGAAATCAGGGATAGAATGGATACACTAGATGCTACCATAGCCAATTTACAAAGGGGTTAATGAAGCGGTCCTGATGTTAGAAGGCAACAAAGGCGTGTTCATGAACCATTGCTGAATTTGATGAAGAAGATGAGTTAGTCCCGAGGGATGATGAGGGATGGATTATGCTATTGAGCTGATGAGGGCAGAGGTGGACATCTAGGCGTGAAAGGGGGCCTAAGAAACTCACATATGGGTAGATAGGATGTGACGGGAACCTCGGGAGTATCAAAATGAAAATACCACCTTTCCAAGGTAGAAATGATCCAGAGGCATATTTGGGGTGGGAAAAGAAGATTGAGTTTATCTTGATCGCTACAATCATTTAGAGGAAAAGAAGGAAGCTAGCAATATCGAGTTCCAAGACTATGCTATCTCGAAGTCCAAAACCGAGACTTCCAAGAGCAAGGAAGATGACTCTACCAAGCATAATGGTAAATTTGAAACCTCAATCGTAATTGTGACATTAAATGTTTCAAATATTTGGGTTCAGGTCATATTGCTTCACAATGTCCAAACAAAAGGGTGATGATTATGAAAGACAATGGGGAAGTGGAGACCGCAAGTGAGAATGATAGTGATGATATGCCACCTTTGGAAGATGTTATGGCGATGATGGGAAAGCATATAACGAGGAAGGTGAACTTTTGTTACTAGCATGCTCTAATACACAACCAAGGTGGATGAAACAGACTAACAAAGGGATAACATATTTCATACTAGATGTAGTGTTAATAAATACAAGTGAAAAGGATCATCATTTCAAATACTCAATGTCGCTAAGAATACCCTTGTTGAGAAGTTAGGGTCATTCGTGTTGAACATCCAGGCCTTGGTGTCGCAGAATGGTCAATCGATTGTGTGGCGGTCAAGTGTGAATAAGCAAGTCTTAGTGTCTTTCAGTATTGGGAGGTACATGACAAAGTGCTTTGTGATGTGGTTCTTATGCATGCTGGCCATATCTTGTCGAGATCGTGGGCAAGGATAGAAAGCGCGACATGACGGGGTTTAGAAATAAAAACAAAAATGAGTTTCTATGCAAAAGAAATTGAGATTAGGAAGGCTTTTATGGCAAATCAGCCAATGATTTTTATGGTATACATGAACTTTAATTACTAACGATGAAACTAACTAATCTCTTCCCAAATTTCAATGCTTTCTTTGTTGCAGAGTTCGAGGATGTGTTCTCAGGAAGTTCCTTGTAGTCGCCACTCCATTAGGAAGTATCAACATCAAATCGATTTCATACCTGGTTGTTATCCCAAATCAACCAACCTATAGTAGTAATCCCGAGGAAACAAAGGAGCTTCAAAGGTAAGTTGAAGAGTTGATGAGCAAGGGCTATGTGAGGGAAAGCATGAGTCCCTGTGTAGTACCAATACTTTTGGTGCCTAAAAAGGATGGGACATGGCGCATGTGCATTGATTGCAGAGCTGTTAACAACATTACGGTAAAGTATCGTCATCCTATACCTAGGTTAGATGATATGCTTGATGAGTCGTGACGGGTCTTAGTTTTTCAAGAAGATAGATCTTAAGAGTGGATATCATCAAATAAGAATGAAAGAAGGTGATGAATGGAAAACTGCATTTAAGACTAAATATGGATCAGATGAATGGTTAATTATGCCATTTATTCCTACTTAATTTACCTAAAGACTTTCGCTTATCGATGAACCATGTTTCAGGTGTATCTAATGGAAAGTTTGTTGTCGTTTATTTTGATGACATCCTAGTGTATAGCAAGAGTTTAGATGAACATGTCGGCAATTGAGATGTGTGCTTTCCGTCTCCGAGAAATGAAAATTCTGTATGCTAATTTTTAGAAATGTACTTTGCATGGAGAAAGTTGTTTTCCTGGGTTTTTTATTAGTGGAAAAGGTATCATGGATGAAGAGAAAGTTAAGGCGACCAAGGAGGGCTAACGCCAAGAGTATCACCGAGGTAAGAATATGGTTTGGCTAGTTTTTATTGGCGGTTTGTTAAAGACTTTTGTACAATTGCCACACCACTCACTAAAATTGTGAAAAAGAATGTTGGTTTTCATTGGGGCAATGATCAAGAAAATTTATTTGTTGTTATTAAATAAAGGTTATGTTCTGCACCTGTGTTAGCATTACTTGACTTTAACAAAACTTTTGAGATTGAATGTGGTGCCTCAGGAATAGGAATTGGAGCTATTTTGATGTAGGATAAGCGACCAATAGCATTTTTCAGTGATTAGTTGGGAGGAGCAGCTTTGAATTACCCAACTTATGACAAGGAGTTCTATGCACTTGTTAGAGCTTTAGAGACTTGGCAACACTATCTATGGCCTAAGGAGTTTGTAATCCATACTGAATGAATCAAAACATCTCAAGGCCAAGGTAAGTTGAACAAAGAGGCATGCTAGATGGATTGAGTATCGAGACTTTCCCTTATGTTATCTCGGCACAGAAAGGTAAGGAAATGTGGTTGTTGATGCTTTATCCTAAAGGTATGTGCTTTAACTTCAAAGTGACAAATGCTCGATTCGAGTATGTGAAAGATATGTATGCCAATTATGTTGATTTCATTGATGTAGTAGGCATGTGATAAGATAACATTTGAAAATTCTATAAGCATGATGGCTTGTTTAGGGGAAATAAATTGTTTGTGCCAAATTGTTCAATGCGTGAATCATGGTGCGAGGCACATGGTGTGGTCGATGGGAATTTAAAGGTTAGGAAAACTTTAAAGATCTTGCATGAGCATTTGCTTAGCTCTAAGATGCAAAAAGGCGTCATTCGTGATTGTGGTATATGCATTACATGGTACAATCTAAGGTTATGCCATTACTGGTTGTATACACCCTTACCGCTCCTGTAGTGAGCCGTGGGCATATATCAATGGACTTTGTTTCAAATGCCTAGACAAAAGGGGTAGAGATTCTATTTTTGTGGTCAGGATAGATTTAGTAAGATGGCATTATTTCATTCCATGCCATAAACAAATGATGCCATATATACTGTTGGATTTGTTTTTCCGAGAAATGAAAAGCAATTTCATGGTGTGCCATACTGTGTCGATAGTATTAAGTTCCTTAGCTACTGAAAGTTTCGTGGAAAGTTGGCACTAAACTCGTTTTCCACCACTTGTCATCCACAAACAGATGGATAAACTCAGGTGTTAATAGGACTTTATCTCAACTTTGCGCATTTTCATTATCAAGAATCTCAAAACTGGGAAAAATTGTCTGGCCATTCATAGAGCTCAGACAATAAATATGGCTACTACTACTTTAGTTCTTCGGGGTTGTTAATGGTTTTAATCCAGCAACCTTTGGATTTGATGTCTTTACCTGTAAATGAAAGGGATAGCTTGGATGGAAAAAAGAAGGCTGAATTAGTGAAGTCCATTCATGAGAAGGTTAGGCTTCAGATTGAGAAAAAGAATGAATGATCGGTGTGAATTATGCATGTGTTTCAATAGGATTTTGATGTGTTTTTATAACTTAATTACATGATTCACATTCATATTCACTCATATTGTGCTAATCCTCCATATTATAATGTTTTGCAGGACACGATGATAAAATAAGAAAAAAGGAAGCTAAATAATGCGAAGGTAGACCCGAAGCAGAGAAGAAACTGAGGAAGGAAATCAGAGTACCACGCACGGCCACACCCACGCTACGCATACCTCACATGGTAAAGGTGGATCCTAGCCATCGCGAACCATGCCAGGAAGACATTCTGAAGGGTCTCTGGTATGTCATGTGTAGACTCCCCGCCGTGCCAGAGCGAGGTTTTTCGAACAAATGAGCATTAAATGACCTCGGGAATTTTCAGTTAATGAGGCCCGCCTTAAGACATGAAATGGGCATTTTCCTGGATTCGACAGGCACTGTAGAGGCAATACAGAGAGAGAAGGACGACTGCACAGAGGGAAGATCGAGGGAGACTGATTCCAGAGATCGGAAGATGGCTTCTTCTCGTAGCTCTTCCCGATTTATTTTGGTGTTAAAATCTTTCAACAATGAATATCACCATGAA
The DNA here is from genome assembly GCA_016808115.1 of Tetrastigma voinierianum. Classification (NCBI taxonomy): domain Eukaryota; kingdom Viridiplantae; phylum Streptophyta; class Magnoliopsida; order Vitales; family Vitaceae; genus Tetrastigma; species Tetrastigma voinierianum. Next base: position 342,665 of record JAEQBH010001894.1, on the reverse strand, counting down.
CTAACTCTTCTTTATAGGGTTTTGTCAACCCTAGTCGCACCATTATGGATTAATGTATTAATTTTGGTTTATTTAATATTAGTATGAATTTATATGGTCATAATTTTGAAATTAATCACATGCAATAGTTCAAAGGCTAATTGTGGTGCATGCTATTATCGGGAGTTTGAGATTGGAGAGAGAAGATGACTCTCAGGATACGGATAAAGCAACACTTGGTCAATCGAACAGAGATATCCCGGGTTCCAAGTGTGGCATTTTCAGTGGTTTGCACATTTGCATTTCCCGTAGTCGAGGCTCGAGGCGTGATGCAATACACCCCCATCGGGGCAGATAGGGCGTATATATATATCTCGAGAGATAATACTTATAGGCAATGATCAACTCCTATCATATAAATCATATTAAATAAATAATTGGCTCAGGTTAAAATCCATTAGCGTAAGGTGATTTACAAAACCCCTTGTCTTTTCATCATTGTTTTAATTCAATATTTTAATATTAGGTTTTCCTTAGTTTAGTTAAATTTAGCTTAAGTATCAAAGATATAAGACTTTGATCCAAATATTATCTGTGACGCTGCCGTGATTCAAAGACGCTTCTCTTCATGGGAATGATACTTGACGAGCCACTATACTACGTGATCTCGATGCGTATACTTGCTCATACGGGCCTACGTTTTTACTTAACTTTTACACACCTACCATGTCCCGCTTAATGAATGATAAGCTCTATGCCAACAAGGGAAGAAGGCGATTACCTTGAGCATGAAGATCGGGTTTGGGCATTACATGAGGAAAGAGATTTTAAAGACAAAGAAGATCCAAGTTGAACTTGTGAGGAGATGGACCATTTCAAATCCTTGAAAAGATTAATGACAATGCATACAAAGTGGATCTTCTAGGTGAGTATAGTTTGTATGCTACTTTTAATGTTGTTGATCTTTCTTTATTTGATGTAGGTGAAGATTTGAGGTCGAATCCTTTTGAGGAGAAAGGGAATGATGAGTCCTTTGGTGGATTGATCGCTGTTTACTATTCACGATCCCTAAATGTTCGCATGGACCAATTACAAGGTCAAGAGCTTAAGAAGATCAAGTGAAGCAATACTGGGCCGGCAATCCATTGGCTGAATTCGACACCCAGTTAACAAGACTTCTACTTTCAAGATGGGATTTAATAAGGAGGGAGTAGCCTTAATTAATTTGATTGAAGCAATTGAAGAGTTGGGCTAACTTGGAACTTGGAGCTGGGATATTTAATTGGGCTGAACTATTTATTTATTTTAATTAATGGGGGTTGATTTTTATGAAATCTAAACCTATATTTGTATTTTTATTGTCAATTTAACTGGGCTTGTTTTCGATGAATTTCTAGCCTAGTTAATTGTGGTTAGTCCAAGGATCATATAAATAGGACACTATGCTATTGGAAAAAACTTTGATGGATTGAGTATTCTCAAAATTTTTAGATCGAGGGAGTTCACTTTTTCTCCCTTGCTTTTGAATGAACTTTGAACTTATCAAAGAAACATTTTTCGCGGGCGCTCACTCCATCAAATCCGAGTTCTTGAAATGAGTTTTCATTGGGTTCCTGAAGCAAGATTTTAGCGGGCCCTTTAGACAAGTCTTCAACGGGTTTAGATTCTTTCAAACCTTCGTTCTTCGTTCTCGGGCCGATCATCGGGTCAAGGTATTTATCTATCACTGTTTTTTCTTTCGCTCAAAGGCACTCAATTAAGATCAGGTTCAAATGGGTTTTCCCTCGCGGGTTCATGTCACCTTATATGAAGATGAACAAAAGAAAAAGAGTAAAAAAGAAAGTGAACAAAAGAAAAAAGAGTGAAAAGGAGAGTGAGCAAAAGAAAGAGAGTGACAAAAAGAAAGTGACTGAAAATTTAAGAGATAATGAGAGAGAGACCGAGATAAATGAGAGAGAAAAAAAAGGGTAGAATTGACTGATGCGAAAAAAATAAAGAGAAAACCAATTTCTTTTGCAAAGACAAGAGGTTGTAATGCTCAAAATATCCTAATGTTTTTATAATATGTCTGGGGTGTAAAATAAATTAAATTATATTTTTCCTAAGGCTAAATATCAAAATGAAAAACTTATAAAAACTTAAATATTACAGGAGCTAAATAAATTTAGTAAAAATGTCAAATGGGGACCTAAGGGTCCTAAATGAGGAGTGGAATGTTAAAAATGTGAATAAAATGAATTGAAATTGGAATGAAAGTGAAATGAAGTGTTAAAATGGAAAAAATGAGAAATGGGAATTAATGGAGTAGCCAAACATGGCCTTAGCCATGTAATGGGATTAAAGACCAATTTTGATCTTAGAAAGCCATTTTCACATTTGGGCATTTCCAGCTGAGAGAGAAAAAGAGAGCCAGTTCGAAGGAGAAAGGAGGGATCGTGATTTTTCCCTAAAGTAACCAAGAGTTTCGAGAGATTAAGAGGAAGAAGCTGATGCTTGGTATCAAGAATCAAAATATTAGCGTGGAAACCAACCCTAACTTTTCTTTTCTCAGGTTAGGTTGATGAAAACCCCGAAATTTTGGATGAAAGTATTCAGATTGCTGTAAAACAAGTTTGGGGTCAAAGCCAAGTCAGGTTTGTTTTGACGTTTCTGGTGAAATTCCTTGCACAAAGAAAACTGCGAGGCTCTGCAGGATAGTCACACAACTTTTTTCGAAAACCTCGTCTTCGTTTTCAGGCTTATGCGCGTTTTATAATCATCAAAATGGAGTGATTCCAATTCGTGAAGAACCATAGGATCTAGAGCTACAAATGTATAGAAGGGACAAAGAGAAAATTGTAGCTTTAAGACTCTCGAATATGGGTTTAAAGGTGAGTTTCGCAGCTCACTGCATGCTCCTCGCTTTAGCAGTTGCAGTGTTTCGCCATAAGTCGAGTTTCACTCCATCCAAATTGAGTGATTCAAAAAATTACGGGTCAACTAGAATTTAGGGGAATAATTTTCGAGGAAGTATATGTAAATTGTAACCCTAGCGCCCGTAATCACAAAGTGAAGCTTATGTGCAGGATTCTCACGGTAAATTAGAGTAAATAGATGTAAAATACAATAACTTGAGTTTTGGTGATCCAAATTGGATGATTCCAATTGGAGAAGAAACCTTATAACCATAACTTCAAATGAGTGAAGTAACCATTACCAATTTATAGAGTTAAGACCCTAGAAATCGAAAATAACAAAGAGGTGATCTAAACGAGCCAGTATATCGACATGTTTCCATCGCTGGGCTCCTAACTGCCTCTTCTTATTCAAAACTAATTTCTCCCACCACATTGCATAGTTCGAGAACTCTATGACAGCAAGTTTCACTTTCTTATTTTCTGAATAATTGTGACAATTAAAAACCAACTCCACCTTCCTCTCCCCCTTAAAATATGCCTCGTGGTCATTCTTTCGAAAAATGGACTCTTCATCTTAATGTTTCCCAAATTATTATCTTCTCGATTCCTAGCTTCTCTATGTCTCCCACTGGCCACTAACAACCTAATCATGATCATTCCCATCCTCAAAATCTCTCCGTCATACTCTTCCTTCTACCCGCGCCTCTTCGCAAACCCTCTCTACACTCATTTAACTCGCGCCCTCAGATCACCTAACCTTCCTTCATCATCCAGATTCCTTGTCCACTAACAAAAAAACTAAGAAACGCAAGTCTATCAGTTCAAAATGTGTGCTTCTTAAGGTTAGCAAACAATATTTCTTTATGAAGCACATCCAAAACAATTTTTAAATGCATTAGATGATCATCTAAGTTCTTGCTATAAATGACGATATCATCACAATAGACAACCAAAATTTTCCAATGAAAGCACAAAAATCATGGTTCATTAGTCTCATGAAAGTGCTAGGTTCATTAGTTAACGCGAAAGGCATAACTAACCACTCATATAAACCATATTTTGTTTTGAAAGCAGTTCTTCATTCATCACCTTCTTTTCTCCATGTCCCATCCTTCTTAGGAACCAAAATCACTAGAACGGATTATGGATTCATGCTTTCCCTCACATATCCCTTCTCTATCAATTCACCAACGTGCTTTTAGAGTTCCTTTGTCTCCTCGAGATTACTCTTATAAGGGGGTCGGTTTGGAATGGTAGTACCAGGCACAAAATCAATTTGATGTTCGATCCCTTGAATAAGAGGTAACCCTTTTGGAATTTCCTGGGGAAAGACATCTTTAAATTCTACAACAGTAGACAATAGAGCTAGGCAGTAAAGTGTCAAGTCAGAGTATTAAAGTTCCTTTTGAAAAAGTACACCATAGGCTTGTTTACGAACAATGCTCTCTAAACCTTTGTAACACCCCTTTTTTTCTAACAATTTAATTGTAGCTCTGATACCAAAATAAATGTAAAATCCAGCTCTACCGATACGAATACCAATACGTTTTTTCAGATAATCAGAGAATATATAATAATATGCATCAAAACATTCGCGATAAAGTTCCATCATTTCGGGATAAATCCCACATTTGTACAATATGGCATTATATGCCCTTTTCAATCAAATCATTTACAAAAACATGACAGACCCTTCCTTTAGTGACAGAAATTCGCTTAACTCCATTAAAAGAATCCTCCACCAAGTCGCCGACCGATGCACATGAAGCTAAGTCGTTAAATCGCTGAAATCGTTTTTGGAAAATGGGTTATAAATTTTTTCATTTTTTTTTATCAAAATCACACCTTAGATTTGAATAAAACTGACAGTATAACATCAGACTAAGTGTTAAGCCCAAAATACAAAATCTCACCCAGATAACAAAATATAATTCCAATATTTTCCAAAATCCAACTACAATAAAGGACCTCCGTCCTCATCAAAATATAAGATAAGGATCAATCAAATATGTTTATCGTAACTCTGTTTTTCTCAAAATCATGCATGCATATTTTACAAACGATATTTACATATACAAAATGTCACATTTGGGTTTTATTTAGTTTATTTACAATCTATCCTAATATGAGGATCAGATAATAGCAAAGGTTTAGTATATAGGATCCTAGAAAGGTCTTTCTACTTTCAAAGACTGCAGACCGAAAAATTGTTTTAAAAAACAAACTCGTGAGCCAAACGCTCAAGTGAGTATTATAAGTTCTAAATGCTTATGTCCGTCGCTTGTACCTCCTAATATGAAAACTGCATTTAAATGGTTGTAAAACTGCTTATGAGAAAACCGAAGCTGCTTATGAAAACCATTTCAAAACTGCTCTAAAACTCAAGCTTCACAATAAAACTGCTCAAACGCCGCTTGGCCAAAACTATTCCGAAACTATTTCACAATAAACTGCTTCAGCAGGGCAATATCTCAGTGCTATACCAGAAATCAAGTACTATCCACTCGTGGCCCATTTAAAATACCCAGAAGTGATGCCTCTAACTCCTGGACCTCGCATCAGAGGTGAACCCTGAACACTACCCGGCTAATATGGTCCTGAACACTGGCGGATCTATATAACATAATGGAAACTTCGGGAACTAAAATGCTCTGAGGGAACCCCTGAACCAACACTCCCATCGCTATGTACTGTCACTACTAACTATTATATACCCCGAATGTGCAAGACGACTCACTATATAAATATATACTGTATCTAACCCCAATTGCCGACTGTAATATGGGCTTAGTCATAATATCCCATAACATTGCCATGCAATAATCCGAAATACATCCGACCGGAACCGAGTCGTGCTTATCTGGTGGGTTTTTCTAAACCAGGCCAAAAACTGTTTCTTAAATACTGAAATCGAACTTTTCTGCTAAGTATAACAATTGGGAGGTAATAAAAATGTTTTATAAATCTATATTTTCAAAGCACTTTACAAACTTGTAATTTAAACACTTTCGTTTTAGAAAATGATTTTGAGTACTCACCTTTTCTCACTAATTTTTACAATTCATAAGCACTCTAGATTCTCGCCTGATGCTCAAATCGCCTACACAATTCATTCAAATTACGAAAATGCTCACCCAACTTTAACTACAAAACATACAATGTGGCTTCAAAGTAACTATACTCCAATCAACTTCATCTCTGGGACAAAATCCTTTACGAGCTAGGTCTCATTCGATACTGACATCGATAATATGATGTGAAATTGATCAAAATGTCCATACACATTAAATGTCCCATAAAACTATCCTCGCTTAGCTAACTTTAATTCAGTGGACTTTCCATAGAGTCTAAAACAATTCAAACATTTCGAAAATTCATCCGACTTATCCGACCGCAACTACCTCCCAATCAAACTCGTCTTACAAACAACCCTGGTTCAGCCCCGGGACCGGGTCCGAACACAAGCCCTGAAAATTCCTAAAATTCCTAAACTCGCCTAAAAATTCTCAGGGGACTAAAGTTTACGACTCTTCACTACCAAGAAAATTTCAAGCCATTATATTAATCCTTTAGGCTTGAAATAACACAAATTAGGTAAATTTTCTACCTTTTAAAGTTTGACAAAGGCTAAGATATTGGTACCTATAGTAGATCTCTCTGTGAGTCCAATTGCCTTCTCGCTTCCGACTTAAAACCTACTGGTCCATTTTGTAAACTGAAAAGAAATAAAGGGAGAAAATAAAAAAAACAAAAACCTCTCTTTTCGTTCCCTACGCTTTTGTCCGTTCGTCCCTTGCGTTTTTTATTTTTATCCTTTTTTTTTAATTATTATTCTTATTATTTAGATAAATAATTTCTATTGCCCCATTCGAGTCTATTTCTATTCCGGAAAATTTTATTTATCATAATTGAATATTATTTAAATATTTTTCTTATTTTTTCTTTGAGATTTTTCTAAAATCCCGCTTAGGTTTCACTCTAAACTCGCGCCTGTAGGGCCCGTAAAATATTCGACCTGTCTTCTAATTTAACGAAACTTTCTTCCCGGGTTACTGTGATTCTCATGAGATCTAACTTAACTAAGACAGTCCGTTCATCATCCAGATCTAGAGAATTTTCTAGACTTCCCGAATCATTTTACAATTTATTACTAGCTTATTTTACTATTTAAACTTCCATTAATTATACTTTCACCCCTCTACTTCCTTAATTGTAAATTGCCACAATTCTTTTGAAAACTTTATAATTTCACCCTAAACAACTTTCTCAAAAATTTATTACGCACTAAAATACCAAGGAAGCCCTCAAAAGTACATACTTGGGTTACATACCAGACACCCTCCTGACTCGGTGTTACAAATCCTCCCTTCCTTTAAGAACATTTCATTCCCTCGAAATGAACAAAACTAATATAACGAGGATACCTTAATCGTAAAACAACTGAGGATATCGACTCGCGCATTCAGCCTCCTTAATTCTACGTGAGCCTCTTTAATCCCATGATTCCCATAAAACTCGACGAATCAATGACCTTATTCCAAAATCGCTCCTCCGCATCTACTATCTGCAGATTGGCCGCTTCCATAGGTCAAATTATCCTTTAGTCTAACTGGGCCGATCTCCGAGGACATGGGAGGGATTCGGAATGTATTTCATGAGCATGGATACATGAAAATACATTATGAACCGTAGACAACTCGGAGGAAGGTCTAATTCCACCATGCGTACTGGTCCCACTCGCAATAACTCACAGGTCCGTGGACTGGTCTTCAAATCTCTCCGTCTTCCAAATCCGAGACACCTTTCCAAGGGGAAACTTCAGGAAGACCCTATCGCCCACTTTAACCGGAGATCCCCATTGCTTTGTTCCGCATAACTTTTCTCGTCCGTCCCGGGCTATCTCGAAATCCGCTCCCGATAACTGATCTTATCTAAGGTAATCAGACTAACTCCGGGTCTATCAGTCTCCTCTCCTACTTCATCCCAATACAGAGTACGACACTTCCTGCCATACAATGCCTCAAATGGAGTCATGCCTATGTCGATTGATAACCGTTGTCAGCAACTCCATCGAGATAAACAAACATCCACTTTCCCTTAAACTCTATCACGCATGCTCAAGAATATCCTCTAGTGTCCGAATACTTTCCGACCACCATCGACTGAGGATGGAAAGTCAGACTAAAGTGCAACCAGTCCCCATGGCATTATGTAACCGACTAAAACTGATGTGAATCCTGTGGTCTCGCCCGAGACTATCGATGAGGAACACCATGCAATCTAACTATCTCCTCCACATATAATCGGGGCTAACTTGGCCCAAAGGTCATCATTATTAATCAAGAAATGCGCCGATTTCGTTAGTCTATCCACTATCACCCATATGGCATCGTGTTTGCTCTCCGAAGTTCGAAGCCCAAGAATAAAATCCATATGACCATCCCACTTCCACGTGAACTCCATACCAGATTCTTCCGCGCCGGTGCTCGCCTTGCCCGCCGATGTTAGGCATCCACACAAATCGCAATTTCCTTTTCACGCTCTTCCACCAATAATGCTCCCTCAAAGTATGATACATCTTCGATGCTACCGTGGTGCATGGCATATGTGTCAAGAGTTGAGCCTCTTCCATGATTTCCCTTTAGTTCACCTATTTCCAGGTACACATCTCGACTCCCTCTAACTATTACGCCCATCGTCTCCGATCCGAACTCCGTTCCTACCACCCTCAATCTCCGCCCTCAACTTAATCATCTCCAAACCCGCTCGACCTCCTTGATCCGATCCACGACGAACATAAAACATGCCAATAAAGGTCTCAGACGCCTACCCCGCAACCGAACTCCCAAAGATCTCAACTTAATAACAATGGGAGATATATCATTCCCCTGATGATACTCTACTGCAATCATAATCCTTAATCAACCCTGCAACCACGGCCACGCCTTTTGCTGTTTTCCTTTCTCGAGTAAAGATATATCACAGCTCTTAAGGATCTAAGGAATATCCGACAGGGAACACCGTGATAGATAATGTCTCCAGACTGTGAGCGAAACCATCGCCGGTAGTTCTAAATCATGGGCCTTAGTTCGCTCAGGCTTTAACTGACGTAAATATGGCTTAATACTCTACCATCCTCCGTATCAAACACACCCTAACCCTTTGTCCTGAGGCATCACTATATACCCACATAATACCATTTTCGACTAGAGGCGACACTGAGCCGTTGTCAATCTCTTGTCTCAAATCCTCAAAACTAGTGTCAAGGTGCATCCTCGACCATTAGAATTTCGATCCTTCGAACAGGATCGGGCCAACCCGGGCTGCTATCTTCGAAAATCCCTCAACAAATTTCCGTAATAACCTCGCTAATCCATGGGAAACTCGCGACTTTTAAAACATCTGTGGCGGCCCAATTCATTATAGCTTCGATCTCTCGAGGATCCACACTACGCCTTTGCCGAATGATACGACTCCAAGAAAGCTACTATTCCACCCCAAAACTCGGTACTTACTTAAATTTAGCGATAACTCCGCGCTCTTAAGACCCGTACATCGTCCTCGAGATGCTCTACATGTTCTGGATCGCCTCGAGTACACTAGAATGTCATCAATGAATACATCACAACTTATCTAAATACGGGATCAATAATTCGCTCATCAAATCCATGAACGCACCCAGGCATTACTAATCCGAATGGCATCACTAGGAACTCGTAGTGACCGTGATCTCAGTCCCAAAGGCAAGCCTTAGAAACATCATTCTCCTGCACTCAACTCCATGGTAGCCTGACCTTAGATTAATCTTAGAATATACCCAGATCCATGCAATTGGTCAAATAGCTCATCTCCATACGAGAGCTGACACTTACTGCGCATCGTCGCCCGATTCAGCTATCTATAGTCTATACACAACCGTGAAGCTTCCATCTTTCTTCTCACGAAGAGAACCGGAGCTCCCCACCAAGGAGGTACTAGGCCTGATGAAGCTCGCTAGCAATTCCTCCCACTGTGCCTTCAATTCTTTCAACTCGCTTAGCGCCCATTTTGTATGGAGGAATGGATATCTACTGTCCTTAATCCAAGCTTCAATAACAACTCAATTTCTATCCGGTAAACCCGAAACATCATCCGGAAAGACATCTAGGAACTGAACATAGGATGTCTTCCAAATTGTCCCTCTGCCTCCTATCCACTACAAATGCCAACCCCGCAACCTTCCGAAGCATTTTCGAGGCTGGGCCATGGCATTAATGAGACTAGGCGATCTCTCCGGGCTCCCGAATATCACGCCGGGCCCTCCGTCTAACCAAACTTACTTCCTTCTTATAGCAATCTAAGGTGGCTCTATGCCTAGATAACCAGTCCATACCCAAGATTATATCGAAATCATGGATACCTAACACTATCAAGTCTGCTGGAAAATCCTTATTCTAGATCACTAATCTACTGCCTGGAACTATCCTTTTGGATATCATAGTATCTCCATTAGGTAGGGAAACCACCATACGACCATCTATAGGCTGAGATTCTATATGGTGCCTCTCAGTAAATGGTACTGAAATAAATGAATGAGTGGCTCCTGGTCCACCCAATGCATATGCATCATGATCAGAAACTGAACCATACCGCAATCACGTCCGGTGATGCATCCGCTCCTCCCGTCGTGGACTCCGTGAATTACCCGAGCCGAGTACGAGTACCATCGACCACACCTGGCACGCCCGGGCTCCGCAGACCTCACCGCGACCTCTACCAGCCGCATCACACTCCTCTCGCCCGAACCACCCCTACTAAACACCGACCGTCGGTGCCCGGGCAGATAAGCATCAGACCTACCTCAGAGGTCTCGCGCAGCCTACTAACTCGTGGATGGGCCCGAATAAAGTGACCTTCCCGCCCGCAATGGAAACATCCCGTCATATTCATCCCGCACTTCGAGATGCCCCTCCGATACGGCACATAACGGTAAAGATGATCCCGAAGATCTACCACCTCTCGTGGCCAGCCAAGATCAACTGATCCGCTAGATCGCCTCCTCGTCCCGAGCCCCACCGCTGGTCCACTTCTTCCTTTCTTTCTACTGGGGATCGACCGTGCCCTGGCCGACTGAAGGCTTGAGACCTCTTACCGTCTGTCGCCCCGAGTTAACTGAACTGCCCTTTCTACTCCTTAAGGCAAATTTCAACTACCTTCAAAGTTATTTTGAGGCTGCCCGTTAGATAGAACTTTAATCCCGCTGCTCGTTCGCCCATGAATCGCTTTACACTTATGTTCCTCATTTTCCGTATCATAGGCACCACTTCACGAAGTTCAAAACTCGTCATATTCTCACACCGCTGTGATCGCCGTCTAATCTGAAGAATTTTCTATTTGTGATCCCGATAACTATAAGTGGTAAAATTCAGTTCACAGAATACCTGGTTTAATCGGTCCCAAGTGACTCCCGTAGGTGTCTCCTCCAATGGCCTCCCACTGCCCTCGTCTCACCGCCATCAGAACCGCGAAAAGAGGACTCTCTCCGCCCATCTAACACCCCATCACCTGACAAATTTCACGAACCCCCGGCTCTGTACCCATGGGCATGTCGCTCCGGGTCGCCCCGCACCATCATGTTTTAGCCCCTAATTTTAGAGCCGCTCTATCATGCCCTCTCATTTTCCCCGAGGCTCCCGCGGTTCCACTGCAAACGCCAGAATAATCAGAGTAACTCCATCCATCGTCAAGGTACGCCTACTCCGGGTCCGCTACCGGCGGTCTCCGCGCTGGGCTGATCTTATCACATGTCTTGACTGTGTGCTCGACATGTCTCTCCGTGGTGTCCAGCGTAAGTCCGAGATCGACCTCTACGACCTGGGCCGCATAATGCCGTAATTTCAAAATTAAAAGATCTGACACTTTGTAATATCTGATGCATGCAAAGGATTTGAAAACAATGAGAGGTTGCAATAAGAAAATCATTGCAAAATTTTGGCAGGAAATACTTATGGAAAATCGCATAAAAACAGCAATCATCGCTAAATCGCTTCGATACTCAAGTCGATGCACCTTCCTACGACAAAGAGACCGCGGCACCTATTGCACCTCCCACAGCTCGCTTCGACCGACAAGTTACCATGAAGCTGTCGCTAAAACTCGAAATCGTATTCGGGAAAACGGGTTATAAATTTTTTCATTTTTTTATCAAAATCACACCTTTTAGATTTAATAAAATCCCAAGAAAGATAACGACCGCACTGGTCAGGCTTCCAAAATACAAAATCACCGTATAACAAAAATATAATTCCCAATATTTTCCAAAATCCAACTATTAACAATAAAGGACTCTGGTCTCTATCAAAATATAAGATAAGGATCAATCAAATATAAGTTTATCGCAACCCGTTTTTTCTCAAACCATGATATTTTACAAACGATATTTACATATACAAAATGTCACATTTTAAGTTTTACTAGTTTTAATTTACACTTATCTTATATATAATCACAAATACGTTGCCTAGGACAGAGGATCCTAGAAAGCGTCTTTCTTACTTTCAAGACTCAAGACTAAAATTGTTTTAAAAACATAAAACTGCGGAGCCAAACTGCCTGAGTACTATAAGTTCTAAATGCTTCGCCACTGCCAGACCCAATATGAAAACTGGTATTAAATGGTCGTGAAACTGCTTATGAGAAAACTAAGTTCTTGCTATGAAAAACCATTTCAAAACTGCTCAAAACTGTCGTTTAAAATCGCTCGAAATCAAGCTTCGTCGGCCGAAACTGCTTCAAAGGGTGGGTTAATATCCGAAAGTGCTATACCCAGAAATCAAGTACCAACCACTCGTGGCCCATTTCCCTCTCAACACCCTAGAAGTGATGCCTCTAACCCTGAATCTCGGTGCACTCCAGAGGAACCCTAACACTACCCATTAATATGGTCCTGAACACTACGGATCTATATAGCATAATGGAACCTCTAACCAAAATGCCTCTGGGTGAGGGAACTTTGTCCAACACCTCATCGCTATGTACTCAAGTCGCCAACTATATACCCCGAATGTGCAGAGGGCGACTCACTATATAAATATATACTAGATCTAACCCCAATTGCCGACTAGGCAATATAGTTAGTCATAATATCTCATAATATCATGCATGCACAATCCGAAATACATCCGACGGAATCGAATGCGCATCTAAAGGGTTTTGTGGTATAAACTGTGCCAAAACTGCTTTTAAATAATCGAAATCGAACTTTCACGAGTATAACAACTGGGAGGTAATAAAATGTTTTATAAATCTATATTTTCAAAGCACTTTTTACAAACTCAGAATTTAAACACTTTCGCTTTAGAAAATGATTTCTGAAAGTACTCACCTTTTCTCGACTAATTTCTTACAATTCTCATTACACTCTAGATTCTCGTCTGATGCTCAAATCGCCTACACAATCTCATTCAAATTACGAAATGTCCTCACTCAACGCTTTAACCATAAACATACACGTGGCTTCAAGTAACTATATCGAATCAACTCGATTCTAACAAAACTTTATTTGTGCTAGTCTCATTCGATATGGATACTAGATAATGATGTGAAATTGATCAAAATGTCCATACATTACTAAATGTCCCATAAAACTATCCGTTTTAGCCAACTTTTACCTGTGACTTTCCATAGAGTCTTAAAAATACCCGAAACATTTCTCGAAAAATTTCATTCGACCTTATCCACTACAATCCCGAATTTCAATCAAAATCGGCCCATAAATGGGGCCCTAAAATTCACTCGACTGGGTCTCAACAATCCTAAAAATTCCTAAAAATTCTAAACTCGCCTTAAAATTTCGACTAAAGTTTACTACTTTTCACATTTTCTAAGAAAATTTCAAGCCATTACATAACCTTTTAGCTTGAAATAACACAATTAGGCAAATTTTCTACCTTTAAAGTTTGACAAAAGGCTAAGATATCAAGACCCCATGCCGTAGCCCCTTCGCGTAGTCCACCCTCATTTCTACCCGATCAAACCCTCACATCCGATTGCCAGAATCTCGAGAAAGAAATAAGTGGAGTATTGAAAAAACAAAACCTCTCTCTTCGTTCCCTACGCTTTGTCCGTCGCCCTCATGGCTTTATTTTATCCTTTTTTTAATTATTATTCTTATTATTTAGATAAATAATTTCTTATCACTCTATTCAGTCTATTTCTATCTTCTAAAAATTTATTTATCATAATTGAATATTATTTAAATATTTGTCATTTTTCAGGATTTTTCTAAAATCCCGTTTTTAGGTTTCACTCTAAACCTGTCATTTCAGAAATTGTAAATATTCACTTATCTCTGAATTTAACGAAACTTTCCGGGTTACTAGATTCATGAGATTTGATCCTAATAAAGACAAATTGGGCTTCATTATCCAAGATCTAGAGAATTTTCTTAGACTTCCCCTGAATTCATTTTGGCAATTTATTATTATTATTTTACTATTTAAACTTCCATTAATTATACTTACCCTCTCTTACTCTCTTCCTCAATTGTAAAATTGCCACAATTCTTTGAAAACTTTGTAATTTCACCCTTAAACAACTTTCAAAATCTCTATTATGGCACTAAAATAATTAAGGAAGCCCTCAAGCATTATTACTTACATACATACCGCAGACACCCTCTCTGACTGTGTTACAAAATATATCAGAGTTTTCAATATCAAAACATTTACATAATAAAATCAAAGTTTATACAAGATGGTCAAATCTATTTCATGAATGCATGGTTGGATCTTTACTTTGACAACGCAAAGCTTTGACGTTGACTCTAAATATCTATAGTCTTGGTCTCGCACTGCCTCACCGATATATGTTTACGACAAATAACGCGCTGCCATTTTCATGCTTAAGGGTTCTATACAATTCTCTCTTCATTTCGCCAATAATTCATGCAATGTTTATAAAACAATGCTTTTGTAAATTTTTCCAATGACTAATGCAAGACACTAGTATATATATATATATATATATATATATATATATATATATATATATATATATATATTCATTTCATTTACATTCACTACAATCTATCGTCATTTAAGTTATACCTCATATGCACTAAATCATTCAAATCACAATCATGAATTCTTCAATCTTATTATCATTTTGCCCCTTATCGACTTAATATATGCTCTGCATAGGATAAATCCACTCACTGGGCATTTATCCCGCTGGCTAGGCCTGTGATAAATGTTTTATACTTAGCGACGGCCCCACATCGCTGGATCGGTTGAGTTAAAAATCAATTTCGTAACACTATCGATACCGTCCCTACCGGGTTACGGATCGGCGACACTTCATTGTACGCAGTACTGCACTAATTCTTATTGGTATATCAATCTATCCTCTTAACTCGAATTTAATGGTTAATATTCTTTAAGAGCCTTCAAATCATTCAATACAATTTACAATAGTGTGTATATAATATTTGGATACAATAATTTATTTTCACTATGCAAATTTTCATATGCAATTTATTTCTAATCTATTGTCTCAAATCAATTTAAGACAAATCAATATGCAATTTATCATAAATCATGTCAATTTTGCTAATTTTTCACAATCAATTTTGAAACAATGAAAGAAGAGTGTAGATCAAACTTTCACAAATTTGAAACAAGAGAGAGATTGGAAGAACAACCTAAAAAGGTTGTCGCTTCTTCAATTCTTATCCTAATCCCGCTCTGGTCAAGATTCCTCGCCACCAACCCTAATTGATTAGTGCCCAAAGTGCTATTTCAGCCCTGGCTTAAGATAGGTTTTTGAGTGCTTTTTAAGTGCACTGAACCATATCAATTCAAGCCAATTGATGTGTGCGGTGTCCACTTAAGCACTCACCGATTCCATTTCGAAGCCTGTTTGGCAATTTTATGTGTTTTACAGTGTCTCGTACCAATTAGTTCAAGTTTGATGTCAAGATATGTGCTTCTCTAATGTGGTCGGGATTTCTTATAACGTTTTCATCATTCAAACGAAGAAATGTGAAGTGATTTCAAGAAAGGAGGATTAGTATTTTCATACAGAGCAAACCAGATTTTCGCTATGATTATAAAATTTCAATCATAGCTGAAAATTCTCAAGATCTGAATAAATTCTCGCTTAAATTTCCAGCTTAAATTTTCGCTATGCTAGCGAAATTACTGTATTAGCTAAATTCTCACCAAAGAAGTTTTTGTGTTTTTGATTCTAAACGACCACGCTTTGATATTTTACCATTTTCATTCCTTATGTACTCTACATTTTAGGCATTTTGTATTTTCTCACACTCTTCTGGGCTTCGACTATATAAACTCCCTACAACTTTGTAACCCTAAGTAACTTTTCAATTTTTTGCGCTTCCTGCAAATTTTTCATTTTAGGCTTACTTTCAGTTTCTTCTCTCTTTCTTTCTTCTCATTTTCCTAATACAACACCCCCTCGAGGATGATAACTCAAGGGATGCTCAAGCAAGCCTCATAAACTTGAAGAGAGGGTCATGTAGCTTGGTTCTCTGGGGTTGTCAGAGGTCATTCATGCTTCAATGTTACAGATGCATTTATGGTCTCTAACTTTCCAACTAGGCTCAATGCCATTTAATGTCTTTCTTTTCGTCAATACTTGCTCATACTTTAGGGTTTAGTGCATTCTACTGTAGATGCAATCGACATCCTTTAGATGTCATTTATTTAGCCATTAAAAGAGGTTAAATGCTGTGTGGTTTCAACCGAATGGAACTTTGAATGCTTAGTATTTGGTTCGACCCAAATAGAGTGGAATTCTAAGAGTTAGTTCTTATAGCCAAACAAAGATCCGCTTGGCTTTGACTATATGTCACTTGCCTAATGCGAGAAATCCCAAGGACATTTTAGTACTCCCATGTTATCAAGCTTAGTGACCCAAGCCTCAAAGTTACTTCATTTCACACTTCACATTAAGCCATTACGTTTAGTCAAGGAACAACAACCTCCACTGCTTTTTTAACTAAATCCACAAATCCAAACAAAGCTCTGTCATTTTCAAACATCGATGCAAATCATTCGTGGGATGAAAACCATCCCCTGTTCGACTCCTAGATCGCTATAGTAATCATAGAGCCACTCACGGCAAGAGGGAGGAACATAGGATACAAATTTTGCCGATTCCGATCACCCTGTAATCGCGGGCACGACCAATGGCGCCGTTGTTTCGGGATGGTGCCATACTACGATGATGAGTTGATGTGTACTTGTAATCCACATTACAAGTGTGTAGTGACCTTCTAAATCATTTTACTATGTGCAGAACTAAGTTTTCTTCTTACTTTTGGCGCTATCGCACGCTTTTATTTTTTTACATTCCGCTTTGTTTCTAACAATACTAACTTTCTTTCACATGCTTTGCTCAGGTTCTTTGCCTTGTTTCATTCACAACAGTGTGTTTATGCAAAGATCGGGACAAGAGGGATAATTTGTGATCACAAAGAGTGAGTGCACCAAAACAACAAGGTTGTGAACCGCAGCACAAAGGGACTAAATGGATCCTCTACCTGAGGAATAGCTAGTAAAGTCAAACAGCACCCCTTAGAACTAACAAAGATACGTGTCGATGAGGAACACATACACCCTCCTAGAGTGAGTGCCCTTCCTGATCATACCTACCGAGGATGTAGCAGCTGAGACCCTACCTAGTGCCCTCGCTTCCCACATTTCAATGTATGGAGAATGAAAATCCATATTCACACATACTGGATTTCGGCGAGGTATGTACGACTTTAAGGAGGGTATAACCGATATGGAACTCTTGAAGTTGAAGTTGAAGGCATTCCCTTTGACCCTCAAGGACAAAATATGGCCCAATCTAATCGAGGCCGGTGAACGACAGGAATCGTCCGATCTTCGTTGAATTCTGAAGAAATTCTTCAGCGCAACAAAGACCAACAGTTGAAAAGACAGATCTACACTTACTCCTACTCTATGACAATTGGCAGAATCTACCGTTGTTTGAGGTCTAGAGACCATCAATGCATGTCCACACCATGGTTTTGATATGATGTTAGTGAATCATTCTACAATGGTACGTCACCCGCTATGAAGCAACCTGTTAGAAACCATGTGAGGTGACTGAGCAAGCATCCAGATGAAGCCATGGATTTCTTAAATTGATATGTGGCTGGAAACTTCCAAGGGTTTGGATGAACTGAACCAGAGAGATGGAGAAAATGAGGCCCCCTCAAAGACACCAAAGGGGGAGGAATTTTTACACTTCTGGAGGACATGGAAATGAAAGAAAAATCTCAACCCTAAATTTAGAAGCGCGGAGGAGCTTAGAAGGAAAGAGTACCCATGAAGTGCGTGCAAAGGATCAAAAATACTGCACAGCCAACCCAGCGCATCAATTATCACCCACCTGGGTCCATCCGTAGAGAAAAACTACATCCGAGTGCCCCATCAAGCAAGAAGGATCTGGCGTCGCATGCCAACAATGCCGTAGGTCAATACAAGCTACAACCTAATGCCCCATACGGTAACACATACAATTCCAATTGGAAGAATCACCCTAACCTCTCCTGGAAACCTAGTCCCCCTGCCTATGTGCCCCCTGGTGCCAAACAATGGTGTTCCTCATCTCAACCACAGCCAACATCATCCACTCTCCTCGCTGAACAAGCTATATCAATCTCGAGTAAGGTGGCAGTACCTTGTGGAGGAGCAAAAGGATTAATGTACAATCGTACAAAGGATTGACACCGGTAGAAAGTACACTCGAACAAAATAATAGATGGGGGCTTAAGGAGCAATCTTAATCGAAATCGATAACTGGCAAAGATTCAATCACAAAGATCAACAATTTGCTGTAGGTACAAAGAGGAGGTTTCTTCCCAAACATTGCCAAATCCAAAAGGGGTTCATGAGGTAGGTTCATCCACCAATTCAGGATGGATGAAGTGAAAGCTATAATCACTCCCGCGGAGGAAGAGAAATGTGAGCAAATCAAAGGCTCATGACTAACGAAGAAACATGCAAGGAAAAGGAAGCCGAGCCTCGAGAGTAATCATCGCTGAACACCTGGGGCTGAAAATCATGCCCTCCATTTCCCAAGCACCGAGGCAAGAAAAATCCCAAATCGAAATTGTGGGAGGTGCTAAGGCAAGCCGGCTGTAGATCCCACTCGCCGACATGATTAAGGTGTCCCAACTTATGCGAAGTTCTCAATACCTACGCATGCCAAGAAAGGGTTAGGCATTGAAAAGAAGGCCTTCCTAATCGAGCAAGCCGCCATAATCCGCAGCAAGACCCCAAATAACATAAGGATCCAGGATCCCCACAATTTCAATTAACATCGAGGGACTCAGATAGACAAGGCACCGCTAGATTTAGGGCTGGTTAGTAAACCCACCGCTTTACACTCGCATAAGCAATAGGGTTTGGTGGGAGCTTGCCAACCAACATCATCATCATCAGCCGATCGATCTAAGGAAGATTCCTAAGGAATATCGAGGATGTGTCGGTGTGACTGTAGACAAATCTCTACGCTCAAAGAGACTTCAGAAGGCTTCGATACCGGTTAATCAGCCGGGCCCAACTACGTGCCAATTATCCCGAAGCACTTGCCATTGCCAATGCAATCATCAATTGTCGAAATGGAGTCATGCAGCTCACATTTGGCAACATGACACGGAGTTTAACATTTTTCACTGAAGTCACGCTACGCTGCTGGAAGGTGAAAGGAAGGAAAACGTATGGTCCGCTCACCGTCGTAATGCGTGGAAGCCAAAGGTTCATAACTGCGAAGATTCGCTAACCAAGATGAATCATTTGTTCGGGAATTGTCACTACCATCACCGTAGGAGCAATCGGGTCACCAAAATCACTGGGCTGAGAAGAAAATCAATACTGATGGACTCAATCATGAAGGTCGCAAAGACAAGCCAACGTTGCGGTTAAGGAGCTCCTCCTCCTCGAATTCTCCAAGGAGAATAATCAGTTGAAATTGAGCCGCCTGCGTTCGCTTAAAACCAAATTGCAAATTTCAAAATTTTTTCAGGTAAAATCGTCACTTTAAGTACATTATTTTTAGTAACTTTCCTTTAGTAATCTCATTTCTTTATTTTATTTTATTTTACTTAGTAGATATATGTTAAAATAATTTTTGAATTTTTTATTTATTTATTTATGATGAAAATTTACTTATTTTTTGTGGTGTGGAGGGAGTCGATTCGCTAGCATAGCGAACGTCCCTCGTGGCTTCTGGCCGCCTCGCTACTTATAAAAGAAAGGAGGGGGAGGAAGCCATTCATCTGCTCCATCACCCCCCGAGCTCACCGTTTCGTGAGCCCTGTACCCGAGCCACCAAAGGCTGGCCATCTCCACGGGCAGCCTGGGCGCCTTTGCTCCAAAGATCGCGCCCACCGGGCCGACCATGGCCCGTCGCCCCGAGTCTCTTCACTATTCGTGCCCCGTGTCGCCCTGAGCCCCGGTCGCACTCTACACCGCCACACACCACGCAAGGCTCCTCGTCGTCCCAAATCACACCAGGTCTCTCGGTTAGCCCCCGCACTATCTCCCACTCTCGCCTCAAAGCCTCCGTCCACCAGCGTGGCTCGCCCCCCTGTTCGCCGAGCCCCGGTCCCGAGCAGCGCGCAGTTGCATTCCCCCACCGTGAGCCCCGGGTCTCGCCATGCACTTTCGACTACGCATATGGTCCGCACCGGTGGTTCTCGCACAGCCTGTGGTCTGATTCAAGACTCAGAGATGAGCTTTCCGTGACACTACCGGGCTGTCCGTGCCCATTCTCCGTGACTTACCGCACTGAAAGCAAATTAAGAAGTGGGCCCTAACCAATTTTGAGGAGCCTCAGGGTTTAGGAGATATCGTATCGATTAGACCCTGCCCTTCCCTGCCGCAAAGACGAGCATAGAGGGCCTCATTCAAGCGTCTTGACATCGTGCCTGGGGGAGTCTCATCATTCAGCCTCAGCCATCCCTTCACTGCAGAGCGAGAGGGAGCTCATCGTCCCATCTATCGCCAACCTCGAGGATCAGGCGGCCATTATTCGTCGGGACCCCGATTCCGGGGAACGTAGGGCTCCACGCCAGAGATTTTCATGGAGAGTCATTTTACGACGTGCCGACATCGCATCACGACCCTGGCTCGTGAGACTCCATGAGACTGATTACGCATTACCCCCTCGTCATTGCTCACGACACCGCCAGCTCTACTATCCCTGGGAAGCCGCTTTACCCATTCCATGACTTCCCGGGGAGCACCGAGTCCGTTGGAGCTCCGATTCACCATAGATGATCGACTGTGAGTACTGGTACTGACATTTCAACCGCTTTAAGCCCGCCAACAGAAAGGTGCCAACGTCGGAGGATACCAGATCAAGACAGCCCAACACACGGAGATGGTCCGCTTAGCTAGAGATACGACCGCAGACTGCATTTTTCCGAGGCGCCCCGCCTCGATGCTTCTCGTGATCACCCGCTCCGACCAGCCTCGTCACATAAAGACTACGCCCAAAGACAGTGAGCCATACTCTAGTGCTCCTCAGACGGATCTCGTAGGATTCTCGTCTCACCTCCAGTCAATTGCGATGTACCCGCCGTGACTCAAGATAAAGTCCACCGCGCGGCCTGGCTCGAGCCGAGTCTACCATCATGATGCCGCTGACCACCGAGCCAGGTCCCGAGATTCAGATTTTCGAGGGAGCCCCGACGAGAGGAGGATCGATGCCCTCAGTCCTCGTTTATGGAGCGAGCTACAGGATGCGATTTCTTTTCTCTCCAAAGAAGTAGGATCTCGTGAGGAGGTCCCATGAGGTGGCAGGATCCCGAGGAGATGATCCCGATCCCGGGAGGTAGGTGGAGAGGAGCCCAAGGCCGACTTGTCCCTCCATCCCTCCCTCCACATCCTTCTAGCCCTAGCTCTGCCGCACCCCGGCCCTCATATTCACAAGATTCCTCCGCTACGTTCACGTCACTCGAGGGAGCCAGTGTTATGGATGTCGTCTCGTTCATCAAGCACAGCACGTGCATCGATGGATCGCAGGATTGGCCCGAGCCGAGACCACTTAGAGATCATATACTCATGTCTACAAATCACGAGTCACCTCATTTCCCACAGCCTGCATCGTGGATGAGCCTACAAAGAAGAAATTTCCTGTGATACAAGCAATGATACAGCTAGCATTCCTTGCATCCACCACCACCGCGAGAGTGAGGTGGTCACACTCCTGTCTCTAACTTTCCTATCCCTATGACATGTCTATACTTTGCCAGAGGTGTTGTTAGAGTGTCTTCTATCATGTTTTTGCACAGCTTTCTAAACTTTATCAACCCTACCATTTTGTATGAGTCATGTATTACCTAATAGTAAAGTGATGTTTTCACATATATTTAGCTATATTAAGCATGTATTAGCCATTTTGGTTATATCAAAAGCTTTATGCATTATTTACGCTTTCATTACACTTTGCAAACTACTTTTGTATTCCATTTGTTTTTCAAATTTCGTTTTTAGTTGAAAAAATCAAGCCCCGTATGTTACCTTAATGTTAGAACAATTCCATGCATGATTTAGTTTTCACTAATCGAGATTTCAAAGATATTCAACCTTGAACATTCCCTTTAGCTAATTCTACATTAATCGTACACCGATTGTACTAATAGTTTGAAGCCTATTTACCTCTTTCCACTTTGCAGAGCTGCAGACTCTGCTGACGAATCTTACAATAGGTTTATGTTACCCATGTATGGAAGCTAAATGTAGTCTTCCCAAATGAAAAAAAAGAAAAGAAAAAGCAAAAAGAAAAGAAAAGAAGAAAAAGAGAAATAAAAGCCGTGACGCTGGCTTTGAAACCTAACAACACGGTCCGAAGGGGTATATTATGGAAGCCTTTAAAGCCCGATGCCCTAAACCTTAATTGAGTCGGGAGTCATCGACTTAGTAGTTCGCTACACGGTGAACGGGTAGAGTTTAGCTTGCCGTAGGTGCTTAATTCTCGTCATTCGAGTCCGGGTGAAGCCCGCAGAGCTCAGGGTCACTGATCCTCACTGATGCCCTAAACCTTAATCGTCGAGTCATCTGCGGACCTCAAGCACCTGACTTCATGAAGCTCGAAGCTTTGTAGTATCGCACCCTGCTGTAATCAAATAAGGAAATAAGAGTGTAGCTAGTCCTATTTAGGTTGGTCATTTAGGGCCATGGCGAGCTAGTCAGTGGTGAATAAATTTACAATTTATCGCTCAAACTCGTTACCTTAGGAACAATTAGATGTCGGTGGAAATTGTGTCACTTCTCAAAACCGATGTCATTCTAAAATTTGTTCTTATATGGTTTTGTTCTTTCATAATTTGCCAATGTGGTCTAAATTGTTCATACTAAAGGTAAAGCTTACCCGTGATACACACTTTGAACAATATACACTTTCCGTAAAGCACAAAGATACATACCTTTTATTTGCTTCAGTATCAAGTAAGGGACTAGCAACAGAGATTTGCTTGGGGTGTGGATTAGTGCCCCAAAAGTGCTATTTTGAGCCTCATTTAAGATAGGTTTTGAGGCCAGACACTTTAATCATACTCAATTCGCTTAATTGATGTGCAGTCCACTTTAGTACCACCGATTCCATTTCGAAGCTCGTTCGCACTTTCAGGCTTCAGTGTTCTGCCCAATTGCCCAAGCTTGATGTCAAGATATGTGTCAATGGGCGGATTTACAATGTTTTCATCCTTCAAAATGGAAATGTGAAGTGGATTCTCAAGAAAGAGACGCAAAGAATTACATGGGGTGAGCTGAAATCCAGATTTTCGCTATGATTGGCGTACTACTGGATTGCGAAAATTCTTCAATCATAGAGAAAATTCGCTTAGATAATAAATTTCGCTAAATTTAGCGAAATTTATCGCTCCTAGCGAAATTTCTCACTCGCTTATTCCAAAATTTTCGCTTATGCTACCGTAAATTACGTATAGCAAAATTCCTCACTGTTTCTTTGGTGTTTTCGATTCTCCTAAACGACCACGTTTTGATATTTTACCATTTTGTCCCTTATGTAATTTCATATTTTAGGAATTTTTGTATTTTCACACCTTTGGGGTTGACTATATAAACCCCTACAACTTTGTAACCCTAAGTAACTTTTCAATTTTTTATAGTTTCCCACAGCTTTTCATTTTGTGTTTACTTGGGCTTTCTTCTCTCTTTCTTTCTTCATTTCCTGCACATTAAACACTCTCGAGGATGACAACTCAAGGAATGCTTGGCTAAGCCTCATAGCCTTGAAGAGGAGGGTTGCTAGCTTGGTTTTCGGGGGTCACAGAAGTTGTCCTCATGCTTCAATGTTACAGTACAACATTTATGGTTCCCAACTTTCCAACTTTGTATTTAATGCCATTTAATGTCTTTCTTTGGTCAATACTTGTCATAATTTTTAGGCCCAATGCACTTTTCCGGTAGATGCACTCGATATCCTTTAGATGTCATTTACGAGCCATTAAAAAGAGGTTAAATGCTATGGTTTCCAATCGAATGGGACTTTGAATGCTTAGTATTTGGTTTCACCAAATAGAGTGGTTCTGTGGTTAGTTTTATAGCTAAACAAAGATCCGATTTTGGTCACTATATGTCATTTGCCCTAATGCAAGGAAATAACCCAGGACATTTTAATACCCCATGTTATCAAGCTAGCACTCCAAGCCAAAGTTACCATTTCACACTTCACATTAAGCCATTACAACGAATGAACAAACAACCCAACGCTTTAACCAACCACAAATCCAAACAAAAGCCTCACCATTTTCAAACATCGATGTAAATCATTCGTGGATGAAAACCCATCCCCGTGTTCGACCAGATCGCTATACCGCAGCAGAGCTCGGCTACGCAGCAGGAGGAACATAGGATACAAATTTTGTTGATTCCGGATCACCCTACTGTGGGCACGAATCACTAATCCATCACAAATATGTCACAATTAAAGAACAACCCAAGAAAAAAAAATCAGTTGTGCATTCTAGGATTTTTGGTTAAGGTTGATGTCTACCTAGTACTCCTTCACTTGAAAATTTTTTTGAGGACACATGAGCCATATTTTTCTTATTCTTCCTTCAAGAAAATGATATCTCTGAGTATATTTTCAGTAGGAATTGGATTCATCTCATTTGGATCACCCAAACTCAAGTTACGACATTTTAATGTCAAACTACTGGGAGTTACTGCATTTTAGGAAAAAGATTTGTCCCGACTTCATCGCTACCCGAGTTGTATAACAAGTCAGAAACCTCGACGCAAGGCGCCTATAAGAGATGGGAGGAGTATTATAAGGAGATGGAGGTTACAATGGCTAGAGAAAATATTGAAGAAGATCGAGAGGCTACATGGCGAGGTTTCTGGCGGGTTTAAACTGGGAAATTTAGAATGGTGGAATTGCAACATTATGTGGAGTGTGAGGATATGGTGCATATGGCCATCAAGATTGAGAATCAAGTCAAGAGGAGGGGCAGTAGCAACACACGTTCTGCACTTGGTCCAAGTTCATCTACTTGGAAATCTAATCAATTGAGGAAAGAAGAGAAGCCATCCAACGCCAAGCCTAAAACAGAACTAAAACAAGAGGGGACCAACCAAGGAAATCAAGGTAAACCCGATTCTTTCACTACTCGGAATTGTGATATTATGTGTTTTAAATTCCAAGGCAAGGCCTAAGACATAAAGAAGCCAATGCTCAACAAAAGAGTCATGGTGATGCGGACAACGGATCGAAGAGACAATGAGCCTGACAGATTCTATGCCATCCTTGTGAGGATGCCGGGCGACGAGGAGTACGTTGTCCGGAGAATCCAACAGCCTGTGGAGGGCCTTAAGTGTGCAGGCTAAGGAAGACGATGAAATGCAATGGGATAACATTTTTCACACTAGGTTCCACGTCCAAAACAAGGTATGTAGTGTGGTCATTGATATGAACCTCGTCAACTTGTGACGAGACCCATGATCGGATTAGCTCGGAAGAACCGCTTGAGTATTTGGCTTAGATAGAAGACCTTGACCTATTGCTTATAGAGAAGCAAGAACCTTGGTATATGTGAGGACACCAGAATCGGTGATGGAGATCCGATTGATAAGTCTCATGAACGCCTGGCGTAATAACCGATAAGTTCAAAGAGCACTAAGAACCAAAGAGAAATTCAAACTCAATTTTACAAGACCGCGCACTCGTATCGATAACAAGCCTATAAATAGGCCCAAAAATACGAAGAATAGAAACTAAAATTCGACCACAAGGAAAGTAAGATATTTGGCCGAAAACTAGGAAGGAAACTAACATACTTTTTCCTAAAGTAACACACTAAAAAAGTCCACGAGGAGAAGCAAAAAAAGGAAACTAGATACATCTAGGATAAGGCTTGGAAATCAAATCACCCGCAATCTAGAGCAAATCAACAGCAAATCAGGAACAAATCGGCACCAAATAAGCTCCAATATAGTAGGAAATCAGGAACAAATCAACTCCAAAATAGCAGTAAATTAGCAGCAAATCAGGAACAAATCATCACCAAATTAGCAACAAATAAACACCAAATATGTAGCAAATTAGCTCCAAAATAGTAGCAAATCAACAAGTCAAAAACGCCTTGGCTCTTGGTCAAAATCCGGATTTACTTTGATGACGTGGACCATATATGTTTCCTTTTTGGAGTTGAACATGCGAGCTTTTTCCACTTGGGCATCTCGGATTAAAACATTAAGGGCTTCTTTGAATCTTTTAGCCCTGGCTCGTGTCATCGAGCCTAGTGAAATTTCAAGCGCATCCGCACTCCATTCCTTAGCCATGCTTCCATCACATAGCCTCCTGAATCTAAATTTTCAATCATTAAGATTGAATTCCCAATTTATGTCAGAACTGCATCAAGGCATCCTTTTCAGGCCTTTGATTCTCATCAATCATCACTAGGAAGTCGTGACTAATGTCTCTAGCACAACTGTGACGCCCCAAAACCCGGGGGTCCCGTCGACTAGTTGTCAACCTCCGAAATTTCTATTTTAGGTCATCACCTACCTAAGTCTTGGTATCGGATTGGTACCATTTACTCGTGGACACCGAGTTACTCGGCACCACCTCAATACGTCCCTTCACCGGGACCATTCATTCATATTTAAATTGAAAATATGTGAATAATACACCTAACACAAATCTGTAAGAGTCCGATCACCTAATTCTCTTACCATTATTACATACTGACTATATTGGAAATAATCCAAAAGAATTAAATGGAGCAATTCTTTATACAAAATTACGTAAGAACTAGTTCACTAAACGCTTACAAAAGGATTTATCAAGGCAACATGTCGGGCCTCTTCACAATCATGGCCTCGTCTGGTACTCGCTCACCTATGTTTCACTCTAAAATTGAAAGGGTTATCCCATAGCAGAGCTACACAAGAGAAAATAATTCTCGTAAAGGCTACCCCACTCATGTACATATGCACGTTCAATTAACATTTCACACTCACATTCCAACAAGAACATGCCAATTCTATATGGAATCCTACATGCCATGCCATGAAATGAGATGAGACTCAATCATGTACCATGCACCCGAGTCCTCACCGACTCTCTCACACAATGCCTAAGCCAATGTGTGATAAACCGTTATTCTGGATGGCATCCAATGATCATTTTTCAAAACAAATTTCATTTGTTTATAAACTAAAAGCTTTTTGGATGATACATCACAATGATCATTTTATATTTAAAACCATGCACCCAGGTAGCGGATTTTTGGTGTTGACATCTCCAAACCTAGAGACACTTTTACGCCTTTCATCGTGGGGACTATGTGTATGACCATACTGGTGGGTCTTTCACTCGAGGGGGATCTATTGTCGCTTGTCGACACCCCGTGACATTTTCTTTACCATTTTAATCAACTGTGCAACTTTGTTGGACGTTATCCCATTTAACCGTGCCCACCCAATCAAACACCAAACGCAGTGTCGATTCATTAACCATGCACTCACACCCATTTAATGCGATGTCCCTGTGCATATGAAATGCAAGATGCCATTTCGTGTTATAACACGTCACATGCATAATGAATGCTACATGGGCAATACAATCCACACCACTTACTGGGTGCCATGGACAATCACATCACCTGCATATGACTTCTATACATTATTTCATTCATGTCAATATATAACGCAAGCATCTATCAACATTCACACTCAACATGTCATTCTATGTTTAAACAATGACACACACAAAAGCAAGCCATTTAATGGGAATTGCACGTAACAATTCATCACACGTCAATATGTTGGAGTACTCATATTTACATCCAAATAGGTCACTTCATTGTCAAGTAGAGGCACACTCAAAATCAAGCCATATCATGACCGTTTGCACAAATAAACTCATCATATGTCAACATATTAGAACACACATATTGAAATCAAAACATGTCACTCTTAGTCAAGCAATGACACACTCAAACAAGTCACACAATGGCCCTTGAAGCAAACTACAACAATCACAAACCGGCCAAGGATCGACCCTAACAGCACAAACACGCCTTGGGGATACCTCAGTTCGCCTAGTGAAGTTTACCTTCGCCTAGGCGAGCAACAACATTGCCTAGCGGGACAAGGTCTAATTTTCTCTCGTCTCAGCTCGCCTAGTGTAGCGATGCCCACGCCTAGGCACCCTTCGCCTGCCGAACCATCCCTTGCTCAAAGCGAAGAAACCAATCTCTTCCCTAAGAAGACTCACACCTTCGCCAGCGAAGAAACATCGATCAGAACTCAAAATCCAGCTTTTCTTCTCAAACAGCCTTTAATGAAAACCTCTTTCTACCAAAGATGGAAAGTAAGCCAAGGTAGGAAGAATCCCTTACCTCTAGGAGCGTGATACATAGGTAGGAAGCCTTCTAAGCCCGACAACTTCTATTTCCCGAAATCTCTCATCTTGGATCTTCGGCGAAATCCCACTTTCCAGATACCCACGCGTACCCCTCGTCGATGATAAGAACATTTCGTTCTTGGCCTGACGAAAACCGACCAATGGATCTTTGTAGATCTGGGAGGAAGCCTTGGCTGTCCTCTTTATCTCTTCTCCTCTCTCTCGATCAAAACCAAGAAAATGGGCTATTTTTTCCCTAATTCGTCTTATGTCCAAACTTAAGTTTAAGTTGGATGTGTGGCCCACGTTGTGCCACGTGTCTACCCTCGTTCTGGTCCGATTCTGGCCCAAAGAGAGATTAATTCCGTCTCAGTTCAAGTTCAAATCATATCCCATGAACTTAACTCAAGTCATTTCCCAACATCTGAGATTTTTGTCAACAACCTCGTACTCGAGAGTCATTGAACATCCATCACCTCGAAAAATGTGAAAATCTAACTGTCTCGAAATTCGATGCAATTCTTCTGGGTTACTAGATTTTGCGAGACGAATCTAAAGGTGAGGTCCATTTTGTCATCGAGATATAGAAAATCTCCAAGTTTTCAACCTGTACTATTATGGCAATGTGAAAACCCGGGTAAAGTGAAACGTTTGATTATCGTTACAATACAGACTGTATGTCTGGAAATTTCTCTAGATCTCAGATGATGATGTGGACCATGCCGTTGAGTTCGTCTCACAAAATCTAGGTACATAGTCGAATTTCGTTGAATTATGAGACAGTTGGGATTTCACATATTTCGAGGTGAATGGACGAATCATATGGTGACATTTGGCATGAGGGCACGTGCCATGTGGCACTAGAGGAGAGGACACTTGGCACATGAGTGGGTCCAAGTGGCATGCCACTCTCATGCATGAGTTTAGTGGTGGGCATTAAGGCATGAAGAACACATGGTGCAACATGTGTTGGCATGCTTAGAAGTTGCCACCTAACCATGCCCTTACTAATTTTGCCCATTATTCCCTCTTTTTCTAGCTATTAGGTTTTGTAATTGCCAACTAGTCCCCTTGAGTTCTCCTATCCATAATTATTTCCCAAAATGCTAATTTCAAGTGTTTAAGCCAACATTTAATTGTAAGTAATCTTAATATAAGATTAATGCATAATAAAGTACAAGACGCCTTAACCCAATTTAAGCCTCTATTTAAACATATTTGGCTAAGATAAATAATTAAAATATTATGATAGTCATATTTACTGCATTTTGTTAGTATTGGGTATTACATCTCTCCTAAGAAAATTTCTCATCCCGAAATTTAAAAAAAACAAAACCTGCAAAGAGTTTGATATTTCCTTCCCTATATCCGATTATAATTCCCATGTAGCTTCTTCAACTCCATACTGATCCCATAATACTTTCACCAGAGGAATGGTCTTGTTCCGCAATACCCGTTCTTTCATATCTAAAGTTTCTTTTGCCTTTTCCTCGTACATTACATTCTCTTGCAAATTTAAATCATTCCAATCTAGTACGTGTGAGGTATCTGACTCATACTTTCGCAACATAGAAACATGGAACATGTCATGTATACCTGATAATCATGTGGTATTAACTCAGATGCAACTTCTCCAATTCTTTCAAGGATTTTTAAAAGGACCATTATATCTTGGAGCAAGTTCCTTTACTAAACTGAAATACTTTGCGAGGTGTGATACACGTAAAACACATGATCCCCTATTTGGAATTTAAAGGTATTCTCCCGTGACTAAAGATAGCTTTTCTCGTTCACATTGTGTTGCTAATAATCTTCAATGATACTTCAAACTTTTTCAGCTTGTTTCTCAGGGACAACTCCGACCCATTCAAAACAACTTCATATGATTCCATCCAACACATAGGTGACCTACAAGGCCTTTCGTAGAGTGCTTCATATGGTGTCATTCCAATACTAGTTTGGAAACTGTTATTATAAGCAAATTCGATCAACGGTAAATGCTCCACCCAATTCCCTTTAAAATCCATAACACAAGCTCGCAACATATCTTCCAAAATTTGAATAACTCCTCTTGATTGGACTATTAGTTCAGGGATAAATGTCAGATCAACTTTATTTCTGCCCCAAAGATTTTTGTGCGGATCACAAAATGTGATGTAAATCTAGATCTCGATATGAACAATAGATAAAGTGGGTGGCTGTAACCTTACAATTTCCTTCACATATAATTTACTTAAGATAAGGATAGAATCAGTGAGTCTCATTACTAAGAAATGTGTTGATTTTGTTAGTCTATCAACTATCACCCGCACACTATCCTTGTTTTGTTGAGTTTTAGGCAATTCGGTCACAAAGTCCATAGTCACGTGATCTCACTTCCATTTTGCAATCAGGCATCGGAATAACTTCACGGTTTTTTATGTTTAACTTTCACTTGTTGACAAGTTAAGCACTTGGAGACAAATCGAGCCACATCTCTCTTCATACCAAGCCACCAATATTGACGCCTCAAATCATGATACATTTTAGTCTCTCATGGGTATACTGTTAACCGAGAATGATGGGCTTCCTTCATTACATCCTCCTTCATCTATGCATCATTAAGCACACAAAGTCTGTTTAGGAAATAAATTCCACTATTAGCATGTATACTCCACCCTTCTAATGCTTCACCTGTTATTATTTAAGAACGCATGCCTTCTAGCTTTTCATCCTTCTTTTAAGCTT
Organism: Tetrastigma voinierianum; assembly: GCA_016808115.1. Classification (NCBI taxonomy): domain Eukaryota; kingdom Viridiplantae; phylum Streptophyta; class Magnoliopsida; order Vitales; family Vitaceae; genus Tetrastigma; species Tetrastigma voinierianum. The sequence continues at coordinate 311,169 of JAEQBH010001894.1, read as the reverse complement.
AAATAACCCTATGTAACATTATTGGTTGAGCTACCAAAGTACAAAAGCATGCCTCATAATCATCTACATCAAAACAAGGATTGAACTCACTAATATAATCATACATTTTCCACTCATAAACCACCAAACCATATAATATGCATTGAGATTTTCTACTCAAGGCATCAAGAACTACATCAGTTCTTCACATGATATTTCAGTAACCACAAAGTCCACTCAACCATCTTCTTTGTCTACAACATATCTGAGGAAAACAGTCCAAACTTACAAGATCTATAACAATACCTTCCCATCCTTCTCACTACTAATTGCAACTTCAAAGCAAAGACTATCAAGCATAAGTTCGATTATAGGATAATTTCCATTCATGTTTCTTCACTTCAAGTGCATAAGCAACCACCCTTCCCTTTTGCATCAAAACACATCCTAAACCATTTCTTAAAGCATCACAATAAATCGTATATTTCTCCCTGCTCACTAGAGTAATTAGCATGTGTCATGTTAATCTTCTTTGGGCCTCAAAAGATTCTCTTAATTTGTCATTCTAATAAAGCTTACTCCCTTATGTCAATCTAAATAATAGCATGTAATTCGAGAAAAGTTTTCAATAACTTCGATAGTAAACTAACTAATCCAAGAAAATCCACGCACTTCAAAAACACTTGGGTCGCCCTAATTTCGACATCGCTCCACTTTGTTGGATCCATAAAGATACCATTTTTAAAAACCATGTGTCCCAAAAACTGAATTTCTTGCAACCATAAATCACATTTCTCCAACTTGGTATATAATTGATTTTCTCTAAGTGTTTGCAATGCCAAATGTAAATGCTGCTCATGCTCTTCTTAACTTTTAGAATATATCATAATATCATCAACAAACACCACCACAAACTGATCTAGGTAAGGCCGATAGATACGATTCATCATATCCATGAATGTAGCTGGAGCATTAGTTAATCCAAATGGCATGACAACAAAACTCATAATGTCCATACCTTGTGCGAAATGTTGTCTTTGGAATATCGGATTCTCGTAACCTCAATTGATGATAACCAGATCTCAAATCAATTTTTGAAAATAAAGAAGCCTCACATAATTGATCAAACAAATCATCAATCCGACATGGGATAATGTTTTTCATCAAGTATCTATTCAATTTCCTAGAATCCACACATAAATGCAAAGATTCACCCTTCTTTTTCAAAATACACCGAGCTTAAGCCAAGGTAGATACTGATCGAATGAACTCGTATTTTGATATTCTTTCAACTGGCATTCAATTCTTAAGTTCAATCGAGCCATTCTATGGAGCTAACAAATGGATTCAGATTGATACACTTATGTAGAAAAATCCATCTCTCTATGGGGAGGCAAACCTGGCAATTATTTTGGAAAAACATTAGCAAATTCACAAATCTTTGGAATACAATCCACGCCTATCTTCTTTTTACCCTCTCCTTGTACATTAAAAAGAAAGTGTTGATCACCATCTCTTCTCAACCACTTCTTATCCAACTCTTTCATTGGTCGAATAAGACTAAGCCTCATCACTATAAAATCGGTATATGAACTGGCTGAGATTTGAAATACTTTCTTCAAATAACAATCCAATACAACACTAAGGTCATTAACCAATCCATCTCTACAATTACATCAAAAGCCGACATATGAAGAAGAACTAGGATCTATCATTCTCATAACCCCGATATATAAAGCACACAAAACATTGCACACCACTTAAATTTCCGCCTCGCTACCCATGTGGAGTCTCAACATATAATGAACAGTGAAGGGGAACAAATTCTAAATTTAACATGGAAGCAAATGATGCATAAATAAAAGAATGTGAAGCTCCAGAATCAAACAAAACATGCTCCCAAGTGCTAAAACATAAGATCATACCTTCAGCTAAAGCATTTGACTTGGTATTTTGAGATGCCAATGCATAAAACCCTCTTGCTGCCCTTATTCCACTTAGTCAAGATGCTTTCCTCGTTTATAATTTCCTTCCTTTATGGCCGCTTCCTCAGAGTATGTGAAGAATCTTTCATTGAATCGCATTTGAGATGGTCAGTAGTAACGTTGCTGCACCAGCACTCCTCCTCAAACATCCCATCTCACCACATTCATACATCTCTTGTTCTTTAACCCCATTTGCACTCTAAATTATATTGCCCTCTTTGCTTCCATGGATGATTGTCAGGATGACTCATTTTCTCGCGCTTTCAACCTTGTTCCCCGGTGGATACCTAAACTCTGGGGCCCTGGGCTGACAACCCACAACCCGTGGAAAGCCCATGGTTATCAAAATTTGATGTCACACCTGCCGTGTCCTATTTTATTGAATCCATATAATTTAACAAAAATCTGACAGTCTCCTTCACGGGAAGCTCGATCCCGAATCCAACCTGTACAACAATAATATCACATGACCCATCCGGGACCCAATATAACACAATGACCACACCGGGTCCATTTATGAGTAATAGTGACCACTCGAGCCCATTCAACCATACTCCGAATAATATACATGCCAACTATGTAGAAATAATTTATAAGAGTTCAATTATACACTCTTAAACAAAATGTATACATAACTAAAGTTTTGCTCAGTAAGAGACTAAAATAAAATGCCAAAGCATGCAATGGCTTCAATCGTGCGGTCCCTGACGGAGTTAGTCGCCTATATCTCTCGCATGCACTCAAATAGGTCCCACGACTGGTAAGAACAATGCCCATTAGAAAATAACTTCACAAGGCGCCCACCTAAGTGCACATGCAATGCCATAATCACATCATATCAAGACCCACATAGAATATGTAATCCTACTATGGAATACTACATGTCATGAATGAGATGAGACTCATCATGCCCCATGTCCCGAGTCGTAACCAACTCCCTCACACATGCGTATGCCAAGTGTGAAAAAAAACCGTCATTCATGTTTAATCCAATGACTTTTTTTTTTTTAAAAAAAAAACAAAATCTTTTTATTTTTTTTATAAATCAAAATTGTGTTTATGTACTCGCTGGCCACTTAATTTTCGGGTTTTCACTGTGACGCTTACACGCCTTCCTAACATTTTTACGTTTTTACTGGTTTATGATCATGTCGAATCGCAACTACTGGGTTTTTCACCCGAGAGGGTATCTATCCCTTCTTGCTACCCCCAACACACGTATTTTTCATGTTATGCAACCATGACTCATTTCGACGCCGCTCCACATCGAAGCTTCACCACCCATTCACCAAGAATGATGAATGATGACAACCTTCACACACTCCCAATACAATGCTGTCCTCGCGGCATATAATGCAAAAATGCCAATGCATGTACCTCATGTTACATGTATAAGGAACACTACATGAAACATTTACGTTCCATACTTTATACTAAGTATCATGGATAATTATATCAAAAGCACAAATTTTACATCCATTTAGGCTAAAATATCTAACACACATATATCAACAATATTACAACACATTCAGCATGTTATTCATTTTTCTAGCAATAACACACACAATCTAACACAAACAAGCCATTTCAGGCCATGAATCCGGCCATACATAACCCACAATTCCAATTTTAGTTTAGTTTTAAACAACCTTCGAAACTGTCATAAACGAATAAAATTTCAACATAGAGCAAAGCTTTGAAACTCGTTTGAACAAACACCTGACTACATCCCCTGTGCCAACACTACCAAATTTCACACCATAAACCGTCCATCCTTCATAGCCTCGAATGGGCCTGATTTAAGTCAACACAAACAGAATTCATCCCAAATTTATCATGTCAATATATCTTATACGTATATCTTCATTTTTTCACAACACAAATCGCATGTTATTCAACTACTAAACAATAAATAAACAAAAGATCCTCGATTTAGACTCAATCCAACATGCTGGCATCATCCACCAACACCCCCTCGAATCCATTCCTGCTCAACACTTTACCACTTCCAGATTAGGCTAAAAATAGCCCCAAACACCAAAACACACAACAAAACCCAAAGACATTAGTCTCGAGACCAAAACCAATCTCAAACATAGTCTGGACTGCCCGAAAACACTCCCAAACATTCCAATATTCAGTCCCAAAATTTTAGGACTGAACGCACGACCACTCATGGCCCTAAAGAAAACCCATGCCATTAAATTGCCTTTAGGCTAGAAATAACCCGAGTAGGAAGAAACCCTACATCTTAAGGCGTAGAAGAAGCTCTAGGAAGTCCCGTGGACACTTACTAAATCCGAAACCTTCGACTTCCCAAAAATTCAAAATCTAGAACAGCTTCAAAATTCCTTGATTTCGATGCCCACACGTAGCCCTCGCCAAGTAGATGAGCTTTAACTCTTGGCTCGACGAGATCCGATCACCCGATCTCCGTAGATCGTAAAGAGAAGTGGAGCCTTTTTTCTTTTCTTTCTCTCTCTCTCTCTCTCTTTTGTTTCTCTTTCTCGTGTGAAGAACCAGGAAAAATGAGACGTTTTCCTCCCAAAATCTCCTTTGACTTTTCCTAACTTAATCCTTAAGTTTGGAGACATGGCCCACATGTGTCTATCACTCATTCGGGTTCGTTTTTTCTTTGAAACAATTTATTTCATCCCGGTTCAAGTTCCATTTCTTTTAATTACATTGTACTTAATTTATTTTCAATTTTAGAGATTTTTCTCAAAATCCCATTTTTTTGGGGGTCCACTCGACACTAGACGTCCCGAAAATTATGAAAATCAATTATCTCAGAATTTAGCGAATTCTGTTTGGGTAACTAGATTTCACGAGACGAATTCAACTGTGAAGTCAGTTTCATCATCCGAGATCTAGAACATTTCCAGATTTAAAATCTGTATTTAAATGGAAGTTTACCCTTTTGCCATTTTTAAAAAAAATTGAATTTTTCCCAGGTTTTACACTTCCCCTTTTTCTAAACCACCAAACCCAGGATTTCTATTCCTCAATCTTTGTGCTTCTTCCATCTCCCTTTCAACAATAAGGGCCCTTGCCACAACCTCACTACATGTATGGAGCATGAAGGGAGCCACTTGTGCTCTTATGTTCGCCTCAACCCTTCTGAAATCTGCTCACCGCATTTGTTCATCTGCTACCATATATTGCGCATATCTAGATAATTGAGTAAACTTAGCTACATATTTTGTTCCTATCATGTTCTTTTGAAGCAAGTGTACAAATTCAGCTTTTTTCTGTCTTCTAATTGCCTCTGGAAAATAGTTAGCTAAAAGCAACTCCTCAAATTTTGTCCATTTCATTTGAGCCACATCATGAGTACTCTTGATCATATCCCACCAACTATCTGCTTCATCTCTCAAAATAAAAGAGGCTAAGGACATTCTCCTTTCTTCAGAAACTGCCATTACATCCAATATTTTCTTTATTTCTTTCAAATAATGCTCAACTTCAAGAAAATTAGGACCACCCTGAAAGATTGGAGGAACTAGTGCCTCAAAATCCCGAATTAAGCTCACATTCCGACTCTCGGAATTGGCTCTAGGAGATGACATACACCTATTTCCAGCCCCATTATCTTGAAGTGGTGAAGGGGGCCTAACTATTTGCCTGGTCCTGGTTGGCACATGTTTCCTTGCTCGATACATTTTGTCTTTAAAATGTAGACAAAGGTTAGTTTATGGTGTGTTATGGGATAAGAACCATCATTGATACAAAATATTCTTAAAAAAAAATTTATAATAATCATATAGCATGCAATGACATTTTCACAAGGAAGGAATTCAAGCAAGCATCATAGTATAAAATTTCAATTTAATATACTTATCATCTTATGGTAATGACACCACATAAGCACACACTCTTGATGTCATAGCTAGGGAAACTCATATCAATGTTAGTAAACATATCATCATCCCCATAACATAAAATCCTAACACTCAAAACTTAATACTTCATCTTCATAGCATTATCTTTAAGTAAAAGAATGGTTAAAGTTTTACTAAGGACTTTAGTGTACCTATTGGGCTATCCACTTGACAACCTTCAAGATCAATCCCTTGGCTCTGATACCAAATTGTCAAACCCTAAAATTATTATTATTTTTATACATACTCAATATATAATATGGAGATAAAAGATTGTTGAGCTCCAAATAAATTTATACAATATACGATTGTAAGAGAAAACTTATTATAAATAAGATGCATCCATTGAAAACCTCATAACATTAATTATACAAAAGGTAGTTAATTCTTGTGAAAACAACCTGAACTTTGTTCTTTCACACACTTTACACATTCTAAATCCCTTGGTTCTCTTAGGATAGCCCACACTAACAAGTGTACAAAAGTGACATATATTACATATTTCATCACAAAGGTGAATTTACAAAGGCTAAAATCTAATCACACAAACACTGCACCCAACCACGAATCCAAGCAAAGCTAAATCACTAGTTCTAGTAAAAGTCCTCATACCTGCATCTAAGAGTGGAAGAAAGATAGGGTGAGTTCACAACTCTGTAGAAAAATTTATAATCATTCTATGCACACCCTTAATGCTTCAATTAAACATATATCAATATGCTTGATAAACATTTGTAACCAAAAACAAAGTATGAAGTAATATCAAATATGCATGCATGGTTGAATGTCTTCCTCTTTTGCTCATCTCATTCATTCTCTTCAACTTGATTAACAACTTTTACCATTTTCTTCCACAAGATATTTAGGTATTATCGCTAATATATATATATATATATATATATATATATATATATATATATATATATATATATATATATATATATATATATATATCAAGAATCGTCATCAGAGATCAACCATAATAATGACTATTCCTGACTATCACCTAAGGGTTAACCAACCCTATGTCTGGGGACTACAACCTAAGGGCGTGACTACCGTGTCTTCAGTGGACTACAACCCAAGGGCAGGACCAACCCCACACTTCTTTATCTAGGTTTCTTCCTCGAGGGTTTAGGATTTTCACCCAAGGACCCGTGGTCCCACATAATAATATATCGGAAGGTAACATTGTGCTTATCAACAATATCTTCCATCATCCATATAATCTCTGGATAAGAATTATCACAGCTCAAATCATCCTTGATGCGTAACCAAACCATACCAATAACCATGTTCAATAACCATGTCCACCACACAGAAACCATGCATGACAATATGTACATCATGACAAAATAACATGTTTCATAAATCCAATCAATTATTAAGATTTCCATATATTTAATGGAAACCATCAAAGATAAACAATAGAATGGTATAAAATTCCCTACCTTTGATTGAAGTCTCCTTTGAAATTCTTCTACATAGACAACTCTTTTTAATTACAAGGAACTAAAATAAAAGAATATAATTTAGGTTATGGTACTTACTTCTTATCTCATATTATCAATTTAATGTTGTTAGTTTAAAACCCAAAATTTTCTAACCTTACCTAATGCCTTTCAAATCAAATTTAAGTTATGCATTAACTACTTTATTTTCTCCTAATCTCCATCTATTAGCAATTAATAGTATACCCAAAGTTAATTAATCACATATTTCTTTCCAACTAAAGTAACCTAACAACAACTAACAAAACTTTCTTTACAAAGAACTAAACCCAAATTCCTTGTAACCCTAATTAACTTAAAATCAAAATACATAATAATGTGATTACCATTAATTAACCTAGTTTATAAACTAAATTTATCATTAACATCCATCATCAACTAATTAGAAACCTAAACTAGCAAAAACCACTACTTATTCTTCTTCCTCACAAAAATTTGCACTTTCTCTCTAAAACTCTCTCTCTAAACTTCCAGATTTTATATAAAAAATGGCTAAGGAAAAACACAATACAAACTAAAACATTTTTTTAAGACTAGATCTACCATTAATAACTCTTTAGAAATCTAGACCAAAATAAATAAATAAATAATTTACTAACCCTTTTGTTCTTCAAATGAAGCCCTCTCTTTCTCCAAGTCTCCTTCTCCTTCCTCTAACCCACAAGCTTCCTTCTCCTTCCTCTAACGCCACCCCTACGAATATCATAAGGCTGAGAAAAGCCTCTACCAACCTTGAAACATTCCACTTAGTATACAACATGTATTGGCATGTTTAGTTACACTCAACCATGCCTCGCCATTTTGCCTCATTAGTCCCTCTTTGCTAATGCATGGGCTTTGTAATTTCCAACTAGTCTCCGTTAGTTCTCCTAACCATAATTATTTCCAAAAAAGCTAATTTCAAGTGTTTAAACCAACATTTAATTGTAACTAATCTTAATATAAGATTAATGCATAATAAAGCACAAGATGCCTTAACCCAATTTAAAGCTCTATTTAAACATATTTAGTTAAGATAAATAGAATAAAAATATTATGATAGTCATATTTACAGATTTTGTTACCTTCAAATGTATGAAGGGAGAGGTTTCAAGAAGTGGAAAGTGTAGAAGAAGAAGGGTATGAAGGGATGGCTCGATGATGAGATTGATCATGATTCTAAGCAGCAATGACAGGAGGTTGTTAATGAGGGACTCTGTTACTCTCTACACAAAGGTGATCCAAGTTGTTCTCAGAGGTGCCTGGGTCCTTTCAGTCCCTGCCAATGATAATGGCTACAAGCTAGATTTGCCTGATGAGTATAATGTAAGTGCTACTTTTAATGTCACTGACTTGAGTATTTTTTTATGTAGGTGATGATTTGAGGACAAATCCTTTTTAAGAGGAGGGGAATAATGGAGGCATGGCTAAGGAATAAAGTGCGGACCCACTTGAAAACCCACTTAGCCCGATGACACTGTTGCCACGCAAGTAGATTCAATGAAGCCCCCACGTTTTAATCTGGGCATGCCTAAGTGGAAGGTGCTCATGTGTTCAACTCCTAAGAGGAACAAAGATGGTCCACGTCATCAAAGTAAGATGGTCCACTTGCCTTTGCATAGAACTTGGTTTTTCTCTCATTTTCTCTTAAACTTTCATTCACTCTCTTTTTCGAACTTTTTCTTTTGTTCACTCTCTTTTTCACTATTTTTCTTTTGTTCACTCTCAACACTTCTTTGTTCACTTCTACAATCCTCATTCCGATCTCACAAACTGACTGTACAAAGGAACAAGAGTGACAAATGTTTGATCAGGTACGAACGAGTACTTATTGGTGAAGTCATGCTTAACTTTCCTGTCAAATTGCCATGGTCTTCCTAATAACAAGTGTCCAACTTGCATCAAAACTACATCACACAAAACTTTATCTTCATACTTTCAAATGCTAAAAGAGTTTAAAACTTATTTATTCACCCTTACCTCCCCACTATCATTCAACCATTGCAATTTATAAGGGCGAGGATGCTTACTTGTTGGCATCCCTAGTTTCTTGATACAAGCCTCGTTAACTTTTGAGGGACCCGTGATCGAATTAGCTAGGAAGAACTGCTCTAGTGTTAGCTTGGATGGATGACCTTGACCCGTTGGTTATATGGAAGCAAGAACCTTGGTATATGTGAGGATGCCACAATTGGTTATGGAGATTCGATTGATAAGTCTTGATGAATGCCATGGAATAACCGATAAGTTCAAGGAGTTCTTTAAAGAATCAAAGAGAAATTGAAAATCCTGACTGTCAATAGACCAAACTTTAAGAACGTAGGGATAACAAGCCTATAACAGCTCCAAAATACGGAAGAAATAGAAACTAAAATCTCATTTCACTAGAAAGTAAGATATTTGGCCAAAAACTAGAAAGGAAACTAGATAATTTTTAGGACAAGACTTGGTAATAAAAATCCATCATCCATATAATCTCTAAATAAGAATTGTCACTGCTCGAATCATCCTTGATGCGTAACCAAACCATACCAATAACCATGTCCACCACACAGAAACCATGCACGACAATATGAACATCATGACAAAATAACATGTTTCATAAATCCAATCAATTATTAAGATTACCTTATATTTATCGTGGAAACCATCAAAGATAAACAATAGAATGGTGTACCCCTATTCGACTAAAGTCTCCTTTGAAATTCTTCTACGTAGACAACTCTTTTTAATTACAAGGAACTAAAATAAAAGAATGTAATTCAGGTTATGGTACTTCCTTCTTAGCTCATATTATCTATTTAATGTTGTTAATTTTAAACCCCAAAATTTCTAACCTTACCTAATGCCTTTCAAATCAAATTTAAGTTATACATTAGCTACTTTATTTTCTCCTAATCTCCATCTATTAGCAATTAAGAGTATACCCAAACTTAATTAATCACATATTTCTTTCCAACTAAAGTAACCTAACAACAACTAACAAAACTTTCTTTACAAAGAACTAACTCAAATTCCTTGTAACCCTAATTAACTTAAAATCTAAATACATGAATAATATAGATTAATAATTAATTAACCTAGTTTATAAACTAATTTTACCATTAACATCCATCATCAACTAATTAGAAACCTAAACTAGTAGAAACCACTACTTATTCTTCTTCCTCACAAAATTTGCACTTTCTCTCTCTAAACTTCCAGATTTTATATAAAAAAATGGCTAAGAATAAAAACTAATACAAACTAAAACATTTTTTAAGACCTGATCTACCATTAATAACTCTTTAGAAATCTAGACCAAAAAAAAAAAAAAAAAATTACTAACCCTTCTGTTCTTCAAATGAATTCCTCTCTTTCTACAAGTTTCCTTCTCCTTCCTCTAACCCCACAATCTTCCTTCTTCTTCCTCTAACCCCAATTTCACGAATATAAGGTTGGGAAAAGCTCTGCCAACATTGAAATATCTCCCACTTAGTACAAGATGTGTTGGCATGCTTAGAAATTGCCACCTACTTAGTGCAACATGAGTTGGCATGCTTAGAAGTTGCCACCTAACTATGCCCTCAATCATTTTGCCCATTAGTCCCTCTTTTGCTAGCTATTAGGTTTTAATTTCCAACTAGTCCCCTTTAGTTCTTGGTAACTACAATTATTTCCAAATGATAATTTCAAGTGTTTAAGCCAACATTTAATTGTAAATTAATCTTAATATAAGATTAATATAATAAAGTTATCAAGATGCCTAACCTAATTCTATTTCCTCTATTTAAACATATTTAGTTAAGAGATAAATAGAATAAAAATATTATGAGAGTCATATTTATTATTTCCTGTAAGTATTAGGTGTTATGTAGAGTAATATTACAAGAGCCTACAACATACATCAATTTGATTCAATTATGGAAATCACATTCGGAGGTCACAGAAACTGAGACACTAAATATGTTTCTAAATCCAAGTATTGACTTTGTTACTATTTTGATTTATTATTTTATTTTTAGATAGATTTTTTCTCCAAGTAAAAGTAGTAGTTAGTTTTTACTTAATTTAGAAAGTTTGTTTTCCTAGCTGTACAGAGTTTCTATTTTTAGAGTGTCTTTATTTAAATTAGAAAGTCTTGTTTTCTAAGTCAAATAGGAGCTCTTTATCGATTTGTTATCGGGCCATATATACTCCCGCCACGCATTGACAATTCAATTTCAAGTTTAATATTTTTAGATTTCTCTTTAAGAGTTCTTTGTTCCTTTATCTCTGTGATTCTCAGTGGAGTCTATCATTTTACCTTTAGTGGATTCCTCATAAGCATATCTCTGTTCTAATCTTTCGGTGGATTCCCTTGAGTAGCGAGTTCGTGGCTTCTTATCTCTTGGTGGATTCCTTAAGTTGTGAAGTAAGTACCTATCCTTTTATTACATCTACCCATCTCATCATCTTCTCTTTCACCTTTCCATAACCAAATTTTCAACCTTAACCCAAAACATTCCAAATCTAGTTCCATACTTCTAAAAACCATTCCAAATACTTTGTTTCACCCTTGAAACCATACAAACCATCTTCCCTAACTTAGAGAATCCCAAATTCGTGCACAACCCTAGCCTACCTTAGAAAAACCCGAAAACCGAAAATTAGCTTAAAACAAGGTCGTTTTGCATCAAATCAAACCCGAACCTTCCATACTTAAAAATCTTCCCTTCTAAACTCAATTTCACTACAAACAAACCTCAAATAAGCCCTATAACCTTTAGAACTGACCTATCCCTTACATTTTAAATTTCATCCTACACCCCTAAACTGCCACAAACCCATCCCTAACTTACCCAAACCATTAGATCATCCATCACGATCCCAACCTTGCATCAGTGAACAAAAGAAAAAGTGTGGAAAAGAGAGTAAGAAAAGAAAAGAGAGTGAAAGAAAAAAAGATCTTATAGTGAACAACGAAAAATGAGAGAAAACAAAAAATGATCAAGAAGTGAACTATGAAAAAGGAGGGGAAACAAAAAGAAATGAAAGATTCTTTATAAACGATAGTGAGCTTATGTTTGTACTTTTGTACAAGAAGATGCTTTTGAACAATAACGATCTTTTGCCTAGTGTTGTTTCTTCCTTGTTATAGGAAAGCTCCATACACAACTCCTCTCAGATCCGGAATACTCGTCCACCAATACATGCATGAGTCCCAAAGTTCCGAGGAATGGATTAGTCCATGGGCTCAAGTATGTATTACTTGAATTTCCAAAAAGGATGGATTCGTGGGATGTGTATTTATTTTCATGCCATCAACAACATTATGGTTAAGATTCGAGAATGAATCTTTTCAAGGAAGGGGGGAATGATTAGAATCAAAGCACAAAGCATCCGTGATGCCAGCTTCTACAACATATATTGGGAATTCAATCTTAACTATAGAAAATTCATATTCGGGAGGCTGTGTGATGGAAGAATGGCTAAGGAATGGAGTGCGGACTAGCTTGAAATTCCACTGTGCCCGATGACACAAGCTAGGGCTAAAAGATTCGAAGAAGCCTCTTAATGTTTTAATCCGAGATGCCAAAGTGGAAGAAGCTCGCGTGTTCAACTCCAAAAAGGAAACAAAGATGGTCTATGTCATCAAAGTAAATCCGGATTTGGACAAAGAGACAAGGCTTTTTTGACTTGTTGATTTGCTACTATTTTGGAGCCGATTTACTGCAGATTTGGTGTTGATTTGCTGCTGATTTGGTGATGATTTGTTTCGATTCACGCTACTTGCAGTTTATCTGCGCTGATTTGGTTCTCGATTTGTCATGATTCGCTCTAGATCGCAAGCTGATTTGATTCCCAAGCCTTATCCTAGAATTATCTAGTTTCCTTTTTTTTGCTTCTCCTCATGGACATTTTTAGTGTGTTGCTTTAGGAAAAAGTATGTTAGTTTCCTTTCTAGTTTTTTGCCAAATATCTTACTTTCCTTGTGGCCGAATTTTAGTTTCTATTCTTTGTATATTTTGTCCTATTTATAGGCTTATTATCCCTACTTTCTTTAGTTTTGACAGATTAATAAAATTGAGAGTTTAAATTTCTCTTTGGTTTTTAAAAGAACTTTCGAATCCTCTATCTAAGTATTCTCGTGGCGTTCATCAAGACTTATCAACCTGGATCTCCATCACCGATCAGGGCGCCCTCACATATACTCGTTGCTCCCGCTTCTCATAAGCAACGGCCTGAGGTCTTCTATCCAAATAAATACTAGAGTGGTTCTTCCGAGCTAAGCTAATCACGGGTCTCCTCACAAGTTAATCTGGTCTATATCATTTAATATCCTAATTTTCAGGGTTTAATTTAGTTTTTTATTCTTCATATTTTTCGCCTATTTATAGATTGTTATTCCATTCTTCTGGGCTTACGAAATTAATAAAATTGAGAGTTTAAATTTCTCTTTGATTTTTTAAAAAACTCTTTCAACATATCAATTATTTTGTGGCGTTCATAGAGACTTATTAATCATATCTCCATCCCGATTTTGGCGTCCTCCTATATCAAGGTTATTTCTTCCCTATAAGCAACGAGTCGAGGCCTTCTATCTAAGCCGAACACTAGAGCGATTCTTCTGAGATTAAATTCGATCACGGGTCTCCTCACAAATTGGCGGGGTTCAAATCATTAATTCTTGGAATCCTAGTGGTACTAAAACTACCCCCACTCAAGTAAAGAGTGAAGAACAACAAGAATTGACTTGTAAGTCAAAGATGTGTTTTAAGTGCCAAGGATTATGGCATATTGATTCTTATTGTCCAAACCAAAAAGTGATTACCAAAATTGAGGAATATGAAGCCAAGGAAGAAGATGTTGAACATGTAATCAAATCTAACCATGTCCAAGAAGACGAGGAGAAGAATTCATTATTGTCAAAATCTGGGTTGGATGTTAAAGAAGTAGTCAAATCTAACCATGTCTAAGAAGGCGAGGAGAAATGTTCACTACTATCACCCTTACTATGAACTGCATGCTCGGGATGTGACGACTTTGTTATTGAAATGGATGTTGATGATTGTTGACCTGTGTATTTATATCAAATTTCGTTATTTTACCAAAGGACTATTACTCAACCTCTGAAAGGCATCAAAACTTGCTTGACCAAACGAAACTCAGATGCTCATAAAAAAATAGCTTTGTAAATGATTTTATTTAAAATTTAGATTGGTCAAAATACTGCAAGTGCACAGGTCGTACAAGTAATAAAAGTGGACCTATAATTCCGGATATCGTTCCCACAGAGATCTAAGAGAATTTAAAGTTCAACTACCCCAACTACTCAAGTTCTACACTATTTGAACTTCCATTTCATAAAATTTTCAGTAACCTAACTAACAATTCCACTAACTAAGTTCTATATCTATAATAAAAAAAAAATTAAAATCCTAAATCTAAACTGGATTGAACCAGATTGTTGCTGAAAGTAGACACTGGGATTTCATTCTGTGAAATTATCAATTCCTGCAGCATAATCTAAATTCTATTCTATCATGAATTGGAATTTGAATTTGTCAAAGAGGCAAGGTAGTATAGTTTGGATTTCTTCCTTAACCATACATTTCACTTATTAGAGAGTCATGTTCATTTCTGAAGCATGTTTCCAACCAATTACTTGTAATCAGATTTTCTCTATAAGTTCTGGGTATTTTTCTTTTCCAATACTTCATACCCATTTCTTATGATCAGAGATTTCGTTTCAAGACAGGGCCATTGCTAGATTTCTACAAGATTTAATGATGTCTCTTCATCCTTAGATCTTAAAGAGTTCTTCTTTCCTTGATCGCATCTTTGCTAATACGGATCAAGATCATTCTCAAGACCAAGGAAAAATCTCTAATCGACAATTGATAGATCCCTCAATTAATTCTCAAACCACAGTAAATTCGATGATTTATCTAGGTAATCTTTAGAGCTCATTAGTTCTTTAATATTAGTCTAGCATATCCCCAAGTAATGCATCCATGCTCATGAATCTCCAATTCGTATCACTCGCAGGCCTCCCGAAATCAAAGCCGCATAATAGTCCTTAATCGGGCATAAGTTACTAATGTTTGGAACACCACTTTATGAACAAATACAATTCAAATAAATTCAAATTCTCAATCTAAGAAATCTCTTTTCTAATTGTGCAGAAAGACCATAACTAACATCATCTTTCCCAAATAAGTCAGATTTCTAAAACTAACAATGAACACTGAAATACTGATTAGGAAATTTCCAATGCAACTGCAATCAACTGAAAGAAATGAATCCAACTTTTATCTAGACTTCATTAGATTCAAAGAGTAATCGGAATTGATCTTCAATAATTTAGCTCAACTTCAAAACTTCTGAACAATTCACTATTTCAAGTCCAGTAAACAAATTGAAATCCTACGCTAAATCTAATCTATGAAGAAAAGAAAATTAAAAGAAAAAAAAATACAAAAAGAGTCTTTAGTCCCCAAATGCTATGGTTTTTCCGTCGACTCCTGCCTCGCTTTCCTCAAATGTTTCTATTTATAGAGCCCCAGAAGTTTGGGCCCTAAATTCGAGGTTACATTGTGAATCCCCAAAATTTTGGCCTAGACTGCATTCTCGATCGCGACCTGAAAGTGTTGTTATGACAGAGTTTAAATTCTTTGTCGTGTTTCTATTGCAAAGATGCGCAGTCATCGTGACGCATTTGCTCTTCAACATATTTATTCTGTCGCGACAAAGTTTCCTCTATCGCGACATATCTTTCTTTGGCTCTTTAACACTTTGTCCTGAAAGGTCTGTTGTTCTATCCATTCTATGTTGCAACAATCTCATGTGTGTTTACAGGAACAGTTATGTTGTGACATAAACAATTGTGTTGTGGACATTACCAATTAAAGGTACATTGTTTCGTGCGCCTTCTTCCAAATTTGTGTCGCGAACCGCTTATGTTAAAGTGACAGCAATTATGCCGGGTTCTTGTCAGCGATCAATGTTTCTCAGATTGTTAGCAATCTCTCGGTCGGCAACCACGAAAGTCCTGCTACGACGTGAGTCTTGTCTCCACTTTTAACCCGATTTCTTGTTGCGCCATTTTTATGTTGTGACATAGTCTATTGGTACAGATGTTTTCTGGTCATTTACCTTAAAACTCACATACAGTTTCGCTTCAAATTTCATTTTTTGTGTCGCGACCGAGTTCTGTTACGTCGCGACAAGACTTCTCTTCCTTGTTTTGGAATCTTTGTCGCGACATGGAAAATTCTGTCGCGACCTTGTTTATATGTGTTAAGCTTATTTCTATGTCGCAACCTTAAGATCCCCCAATGGCGACGCCGAAACCTCTCTTGACCTTGAAGTATGTATAACGTGAACTCTTTTGTTGCAACCGGTCGAGTTCACTAGATCATCATCCGCCGGCCACGACTTTGTTTCTCTGTCAGGACTAGAAACCTTGTCTTTCAGTGTTGCGACATTCATTATCTTGTAGCGACAGAACTTCTTCATACAATGTCTCAACATGCTTTTCCAAGTTGCAATAATCAGTGTCGTGACATTAGAAGATTCTATCGTGACATAGATTCTTCCTTCTATTTTTTATTAGCTCGCAACATAAACTGATCTTTCGCGGTATTCTTCCTGTGTTGCTATTTAATATCTTGTCTCAACATAAGATACCTTGTCGCAACAGAATTTCTACTCTCTTCCTGTTTTTAGTGTTGCAACACACTGTCTTGTGTCACAACATAGCTCCCTTTCTATATTCAGTCATTTGTGTCGCGACACTCAGAACTATGTTTCAACAAAAACTGTTGCAATTACTCTTTTTCTCTTTTTTCTTGCTGGAGTTTTCTCCTTTTTGAATTAAAACCTGCAAAACACAAAGTTGGTGAATAATCCATAATTTGGCATTAAAACAGGTCCAAATATACTAAAAATAAGCCAGAAAAATGGATTAAAAATATATGAGTTTAAGACTCATCAAATTCCCCCAAACTTAAAGTTTTTCTTGTTCCCAAGCAAAGAAAAGAAAATTTTGTTTGTCCTCAAACAATTTATCTTTATTTTTAGGGACATTTTTCTGCTTTCTACTGCAATCATTTTTTAATCAGCTTCCTAAATTGAAACTAGTTAGTTGCAGCTTGGTTTCAAATTTAGTTATCACTCTAGACTTAGGAAAAATTTTCAAATACTGTCACTAAATAAACTAATGATTTCTAAAATGTAAACAATTTAGTTAATTCATCCTAATTTGTGAGTGTGATGGTCTTCTTTCCCTTTCTCCTTGGTAAAATTAGCTAATCTTCTGGGCATGATACAGTTACTGTATATCATTTTAAGTCCCATATGCTTGTTTTTTATATTAGTCTCCACTAATGTAGGCAAATACAACCTTCAAGATCAATTAGGTCTTTTAGGCTTGTAAAGTTTGCTTTGGAGTAGTGTTAAGAGAATTTAAATTTAGAGTACCAATATTCCAATCTTCACTTTTTGCATCTTTGTCTCTTCCTTCATCCTTTTCTTTTCTACTAATGTCAGAAAAGAAAATTTTCCCCCAACTTGATCTTGATGTATCATATTGCATCCTCTCTGATTCATAGGTACGGAGGTTGGTCCGGAATCAACAAAATTTATAAACATAATTCCTCCCCTCACTGGCGTAGGCGTAGCTCTTCTTGATATAGTCTTTGGGTCGAACACAGGGATGGGTTTTCTTCATGTAAATGACTTGCAGTTAATTCCAAAATGGTAAACTTGATTTGGATTTGAAAGTTTTGTAAAAACAGTGGACTTTAGTGGTGGAAAACTGAAAGTAAAATAAGTAAAAATATAAAAGAGAACTCCTTGAAGTGTTATGTCGCTAGGGTTGGATTCCTAGGGCAACTGAGGGTTTCCAGGGTCCTTTCCTCGCGTTGGGGAGGATGACCTATAGTCATTTCCCGAACCGGATCTTCATTTGGCTATAAAAACTGGACCCTTAGTAATTTTCCTTTTGAAAAATGGCATTTATTGAGCATTAATGGCCTCAGGCAGTGGAAACCTATCTCCTTGACCCACCTTACAATGACTAATAAATGGCAACTAATGAATCTCAGTGGATCTAACAATAAGAATCCACTGAACCCTAAAATATTTCCAAGTACAAGTCATTCAAGGTGCGTTTAAGGGATTTGAACCTAAGGTTAGAAGGAGACACATAAATGACAATAGATACCTGCGGTGAAAACATGAGAAGCCCTCAGAACCCTTAGATCCGTTGCCTAGCAGCCCTCTACTTTAAGGATCAAGGGGGTTTAGCCACCCATCCTCTAAGTTGTCATACTCAAAGGGTGTTTGGCAGCCCAGAAAGTGAGAGAAAATGAGAGAAAGTGAGAGAAACTGGTAGAAACGGGAAAATTCCCGCCCAGCAAATGTATTAATGATCAAGTTCCCCCCTTTTTTACAGTGTAGCAGGAGCTTATATACTGCCCCAGTCATGAGAAATTACAAAAATATATTAACCACCTACTATTACATTAAGGGCAATTTAGGAAAATCACAAAAGATGGCTCAACAAAAGTCAAACCGAGGACAAAAAGTGGGACAAAATCGCAGCACTACGAAAATTCGCAGTGGCTGCGAAATTTTCGGAATCCTGTAAAACCTTCTGCTCTTTATGCTCTTCTCTTCTTCTAGTATTTAAACTGCAGCTCTGAATTCAACTCGACTTCTTCTTATTTAAACGCCTTAATCAACTTGGCGTAGCTTGTAGAAACTACAAAATTTGCCACAAAAAAGTGATTAGTAGTAAAGTTAGGACCTTAATGTGCCAATCGGGTTAATTAGGGCGCTTACTACACAAAAAGTGCTCAAAACCTACATTAATAAGGGTGTAAAATAGCACTATTTGGGTAGTAATCACTCTCATCTTGGAAATTTACTTTTCACTGTCATTCTTATCAAGTCAATCCCTTTAGATAGAAGCCCTTTTTACTTTTCTTTTCACTTGTCAAAGATTTTTAGAAATAGTGCAATGTTTTGTCTTTTTAGGCTTTCTACCACTCTTAGAGAACTTTTGGGTTAGCAGCTCCCATACCAGTTAGGATTAGGGTACTAGGTGTTGAAACACCCCTATGAACTTAATTGTTCAAGGAAGGCCGCAAGACAAAACTTGTCCCTATTTGACAATTTACAATCTTTGGCTTCTTCCTTTGCATTTCCTTTCCTTTCCTTCGTTTTAATTCTTTTCTTTTTCCATCCTTCATTCTTGTTTATCCCTTGAATCAAAATAACATTCCCCGATCTTGTCCTTTTACGCATTTGAGGTTCTTTCACGAAATGCGGGTAATAAAGGGTTTTTCTGTGGGATCATAATGAAGGTTTGGTTTTGTGCTGGCTCAATGAAGAAATTAGGCAATTTGGCTCAACTCACGGAACTAGGTGTATGCTTGTGCATATTATGAGGTAGGCTTGAAAGGCTCAAACTTAATGATGGCCTATATCATACGGTAGTAGTGTGCCACAAGTTTCGCCTTGAGCTATGTCTAACAAGTTCTATGACATTGGACTGTTGGCTTGTGAATGAACCGGGATGTCCTAATCTTTCACAATTTGTTAGGACTCTTTTGACCCATGTGTTGTTTTCAAGGAATTTTACTGACCTTATTGTTTACATGACAGTCTCAAAAGCCTTAATTGTGTTTCCTATTGATTACCTCTTCCTAAATCTGATCATTCAACTTTATTCTGGCTAAACTCCAACTTCCTTTTCCAATTGGGGATTAGCCTACCACAATGCATCTATCAGTGGGTTGTTTGGCCTTGAAATTTGATGCTGTGTTGTTTTAATCAAGTAAAGAAGTTTATTTTAATCATGCATTCAACTCACAACAAAATAACATAACTACAATTGTAATCAAGTCATTTTAACCAAACATACTGCAACCATTGAACAATTGAATCAAAGTAGCTGGTTTCCTCTTTATTCAACTAAGTAAATGGCAATCATGAAGCAAAGAAAATTAATCAAAACACACCAAACAATTAAAAACACAGATGAACACAAATTTTTTGCACAAATGTTTATTTTATTTAAAGGAATGGGCTTTGAATACAAAGAGGATGAGGAATTTGAGATTTAAGTTGGAGAGAAAACAGAATACATGGGTTTATCTTCTTCTTTTGTAGGATTTGGAAGTTTTCAGGTTTTGAGGTTCAAGGTTGAAGGTAGCTAAAGATGGAGGGAAGTTGGGAACGGAGATGTCCGGCTTTTCTTTTGCTGGTGGTTCTTCTCTCTGAAAGAGGCAGTACTCATTTTTATACTCCACCAAGGTGAGCAGTTGATCTTGCCTATGAGCCAGATTGTTCACAGATCCTTTAAGTTCAGTGATCATATTGTGTATGTTCACTAAATTTGAATTCACTTGATCCAGACTATCATTCCATAATTTATGTCTGTAGTTATTAACAATCTCTAGCTCCTTGTCTCTCTTCTCCATGATCTTTCCAAATTCCTTGAATTGTTCTTTGTAAAGATATTTGAACCCTTCTACTTTCTGCAGCATGTTGGCTTCCATCTTCTTCTCTCTCTTTTCTAAAAAGGTCAGCACATCTTCATCCTTTTTCAACTGTTCATTGTAGAAGGTATTTACTTTTGAGTCCAGCCTTTGCATTAGTGCTCTTTCTCTCCTTTCTTTTTCCTCTTTCCATTCCTCATCTCTTTGTTTGAGCATTTGTTCCCATTGTTGCTCTCTTCTTCTGAAATTAGCCTCTAGAAATTCCTCTATGATTTTCTGTTCCTGCTCCCACCTTTTCTCTCTTTCCTCCATTTCCTTCTTCATTGACACCAGCATGTCCATAATCTATGTATTTTCTTGATTGCTCCTGGAACACTCTGCTGGTTCAGAAAAAGTTTCCTTTACATTAGGAGGAGAAGGAATCAATGGACTTCTTCTGACATGCATTTTCATCCCTCCACTTTGGCGGTTGGCTCTCTGGATTTGTTCATCTACTTGCTCATCTTCTTCTTCTTCTTGCTCCTCCACCACTTCTGTTCCACATTTCTTTCCTCTTTCTACTTCTTGGGCCTTTGATGCCCCATCGATTAATCGGGAGAAACAGGACAAGTTTCTTCCTGCGCCTTATCCACTTTAACTCCAGATTGAGAATCAGAGTCGGTGATGGTTTGCTAGATGAGGATTAGTCCCTTTACATTCTTATAGGCTCTTGATAGATGTTTCAATTATTTTCCCCACATCAAACTTGTATCCCTTGATGCCTTTTGTACAAGATGATGGCTCTACCTCCTGTGTCCTCGGATAAGCTTACTGGAATTATAATAGAGGCTATGAAATAAAACCACACCTTAGCTTCTTCTATTAGCGAGCCTCTGTTGATTGATTCATGGGGATTTTTCTTTGTAGAGCTCCACTTCCCGCCTGTACATTTAGGAAGTGCGATCTTCTCATAGTTTGGGTTCCTTGGCTTGAGTTTTGCATTTAGATCCATTCTTAGGATCTTTGATTTTGAAACCTTCATTGATCCTTTCATGGCCTATGGGAACCCATTTACCTTTGACTTCTTGAATCTTCTTTCATGCGCCATGTTGGCCAAAAAATTCCCACATTGTGCAACAAACTAGGTGGTTTGCTTGTAAAGCTCAAACTCAGCCCCTTTTTTTCGATTATCTCTGCAAAGGGAGATGAATTTACCAAACCTCCTTTCTACTATAAACCCTTTTTCTCTCAGATTCTTCTCCCAGAAGAAGTAGGTTTCATCTTAAATGAATGCTTTATTGTCTTCAGACTCTTCAGCTGCTCAGCTCTACTTTGTTAAGCTCTTTTATACTTTCGTCCCTTTTGAGCTGGGTTTTGTTCCTCTTTTTACCCTTCTGGTTATGCCACTAGGGTTGTTTTTACGTACGAGGTTCGGATGAACCTGCACTTCACCTTTGCGCATGATGCGCCATCATCTCAACGAGATTTGGAACTAGGTTTTGGGGTTTTGCCGGATGAGATGCGAGGTTAGGTTTAGGGTCTTTAGATTCTAGGGTTTGAGATGTTGTTGAAGAGATGAAGAGGCGGGATTTAGTAAGTATGAATGATGTGAAGTAATTGGAAGAAGGCGGCCTTTCAGTT
The DNA here is from genome assembly GCA_016808115.1 of Tetrastigma voinierianum. Classification (NCBI taxonomy): domain Eukaryota; kingdom Viridiplantae; phylum Streptophyta; class Magnoliopsida; order Vitales; family Vitaceae; genus Tetrastigma; species Tetrastigma voinierianum. The sequence continues at coordinate 288,745 of JAEQBH010001894.1, read as the reverse complement.
TTGAAACACTCTTCAGTTAATGGCTCAATAAATGAATGTTTCTCTTCGTTTGTCACGACAATTAATGGTTAGGTCACAACAATAACCTTTAGACTTAATTATGGAATTTATCTTGTGAACTCTTAAAATTAAAATTTGCACCCAGCCTTTATTATCAAAACATTCATGTCGCAACAAACTTTAGGGATCTATAGTTACAATCATGTCGCGACAAGAGAAATATTGTTGCGACAGAAATTTACCCTGTGGACAGAAAGGTATGTCGCGACATTCTTTTCAATCATTCAATTTGAGATTGTGTCGCAACATTCTAACTTTGTGTCACGACATAAAATTGCTTTTTCAATTTGAGCCCCAAATTATTTATGTCATGACATAGAGGGAGTATGTTGCAACATTTTTTGTCAACATTGTGCCTAAAAGTTTGTTGCAACATGCAAGTCAAGGTCACGATAAGCTTTTCATCTTGTTGCAGTAAGTGTTGTCGCGACCTAATTTTCAAGTGTCGCGACAAAGAGTTGATTCCTCAAATGTCTGCAGGTTTAAACTACTTTCCAATTTAGCTAATCACCCATAATTTAGTTCAATTATGCAATTTAGGCTTGTGAAAGCATTTATAGTAATAAAATTTCATTCAATTCAATGATGAACAACAATCATTAGCATCAAAATACTTAATCAAAGCATTTAAGCACTTAGCCCTTGAAAGTTGTCTAATTAATTAGGCTCTAATATCATCAAATTCCTTAAATCTCAACAATGCATTATTAGCTAAAACAAATTTAGGGAAATAGAATTACTCCCCCTTGTAGCTAACTTCTGCACATTTTAGTTTGAGGTAGTATGCTTTATAATAACTTCTTATTCCAGTTCATCTTTCATGTCCAAAATCAAAAAACATTTTAGCAAATAATCAAATTTCCTAATAAAACTTCTAACCAAATCAAAAGTAAAATTTCAAAATAATAAAAGTAATCAACATCAATCAAAATTAACAAAATTAAAGAAGTATGTTTAGGTTGCCTCCCCGAGAAGCTACTCGGTTTAATGTCCTTGGCTCATTTCGGGTTCAGTGTCTTGATTGCATTAATTTTCTTCTTCCTTTTTCAAATTTGGATCTACCTGTAACGCCCCAAAAATACCCTAGAATTTCAATAATAATTTTATTATATATTCCAGGTATAAATTGAGCCAAACTTGGGTTTCGGAAAGCGTAGAATTGTTAAATTGTGAAAAGTGAGAAATGAATATGTGAGAGCATATGATTAGATATTATATATGCTAAAATAATTGATTGAACCTGGAAATAAACCCAAGTGAAAAAGGGCAAATTTGGAAATTTGTAAAATGAGGACCTAAGGGTCAAATGATAAGCTTAAATGCTAATGTGAAATAAATGATAAGTGAATGTTCAAATAAGGAGACTTGTAAGCTTTAAGTGAGAAAAATGGAAAAATGGGATTTAATGAGGAGGCCAAACATGGCCTTATAATGAATAAGTGATATTAGACCACATTTGGACTTAGAATGCTCATTTGAGCAAAAACGAATTGGGGAGAGATTGAAAGGAGAAAAGGAGGAAAAGCTAGGGCTAGGTGAGAAAATCAAGATTGTTGGTGTGATTTCTTCCCATTTCTTGCTTCTAAGTGATCAAGAAGAAAGAAGAAGGCTAGGGCTTCAAGTGCAAAAAGATTTCAAGGTATGACACAAACCCTAGATTTCTTTAAATGATGTTTGGGTTAGAAAAACCCTAATCCATCAATGGGTTTTTCTCATGGTTGGTTTAGGATGATATTAGGATGTTATTGGGAGGGATTCCCATGTTTTGTTTTGAGTTTTTGTGGATTTTTTGAGAAAAATCGCAAAGAACAAGCTGAAGTCTGGGCATGTGGGACCGCCCTGGCGCGTAGGGACCCACCGCAGCGTGGACTCAGCTAGGCGTGAGGTCTCACCACGGTGGTCGAGGTGCCAAAATGGTACACCAGTGCAATGGCGTAGCAAAGCTACACCGCGGTATCTTGCATGACGTAGCCTCTTTATTCTAACAAGCAATTTTTTATTTTTGTTTTCGAACACCTCGTATTCATACACCGATAGTTTAAGGACCCTAATAAATAATTAATGGGGTTTCAAATAAGGATAAAAATAAGTGAAAATCGTACCATACCTGGCCGCCTCGGCAATATTCGCTTAGTATGATTAATTGTTCAACCACTAAGAGTAGAGAAATTGTATTTGACTAGGTGCGGGTGAGGACGACAACTTTGACCTAAGTTGTGTGAAGAGACAAGGGATTGATAAATTAGTGACATTCTCCTTACGGCTCGATTCCATTTCAAGTTCTATTTATGAACTATACATATATTGATTTGAATTATTAGTATTCGAAATGTTTGTCAAATGTCTGTTCTTTGTGACTCAATTTCCATTTCATGTTCTATTTGTGAAATATATATATATTGATTTGAATTATTAGTATTCGAAATGTTTGTCAAATATCTGCATGTGCACGTGTATTTGAACTATAAGTGAAATTATTGCATGTGAGTAAATTGATTTGAAATGCATTATTAAATGACCAACATGACGAGATTCACCAACTGAATTCTTCATGAAGGTAACCGTATTTGTTAAATGTGAAATCACATTACCTCTTGAATGACAGAAACTGATGGATTCACCAAGCGAATCCGTCGTGAATATTAACACCTATAAATAAAGTATGTGAGCTTGTAATATTGAATGTGAAATCACATTGCTATTGAATGACAAACAGGATAGGATTCACTAACTGAATCTGTCATGAATGTCGACTTCTATAGTCATATGTGAGATTGTAATATTGAATGTGAAATCGCATTGCTATTGAATGACAAACGGGGCTGAGATTCCTGGCCCAGATATGTCGTGAATGTTGACTCTATAGTCATATGTGAAATCGCAAACAGCGAAAAATGATATTAAAAGTGTATTTGTATAGTATCTTTTACATTACACATAGACGTTAATATAAAGGAATTATTTTAATAAATGCACGGTCGTATTGGCGAAATGAATAGAGGCAGGTATAGAACCACCTAAGCATGAAAATGCTTAGCGTATTCATTTATCAATGCCCAGCGGTACTAAGTGATAGACGATTGATTGAAAGCGGACCTAAGGTCGAGGCTCGAGTCATTTAGAAGTTCACAGTATGCTTTGTCACATGCATCCTCACCATTTTTAGGCATGACATTGTTTTGTAAACGAGAACCCGACCTCTAAGTGTCTGAGCTTTTGTTCATGGAGGTTCGCGACTTCTTATTTGTCCCCGTGAATTACGACATTTGCTCTTCAAAATGGATTTAGGCTCTCCTCTAAACCACAGTAATCGTTTCTATTTTCACCTCCTTCTTCTTCTTCCTTGGAACCTAGGTGGTTCTTGATATCCTTGTTGAGGATTAATCCATGCCCAGCAGGCCTTGTGAGGCCTCGCCATATGAAAAATTTTCCTTGGTTCCTCGATCTTTGGATGATAGTGTCTTTGGCGAGTTAGGATTTGGTTTGAAGTGATAACTTCTTGGCTCTCCCAAGTACTTAACCTCCTCAGCATCATAAAACAGTTCTTCAGTGGGTACCTCAGCACTTCTTCTCCAATAGTTCCTCTCATTTGCTCCTATTTCGCGAGCGAGTGTGCATCTTCCTCTCTTGCTTGTCCATTCTATATGATGGCATCAGCTTTGCCTCCATAGTTTGTCATGCCTCAGCTCCATGACTCCTCTTCCTCTGCCAATTACTCTTGAAAACTCTAGTAGATTTCATTTTGCATTTGCAGTCCTCGTCGGATCTGCCTCTTGACACTTTTACTTTTGAATGCTCCACAGCATGAAGCATCAATAATACCCTTAGATGTATCATTCAGAGCATGATACACTATGTCCATCTGGGTCTTCAGATCTATTCCATGCATTGGACACCTCTTCACACAACCTTTTGAATCTTTCCCAGGCTACGTAAAGGCTTTCATCTTCCCTTCTTGAAACACAATTATCTCCCTCCTTCTCTCAGAGGTGAGTGAAGGTGGAAAGAATCTACCGGGTAGGCTTCTGACTCCTCTTAGTATCACGGAGCCATATGGCGAGATTCATACCATGTGGCTCTTTCGTATCTCATAGAAAAATGGGAATAAATGCAATTTTATGACCTCTGGTCTCACCCATTCAATTTCACTTGTGTTTGCCATTACGAAACCTTTGCCCGGTGCTCCATTTGGGTCTTGATGGGATGACTAGTAAACTGATGTTGCTGAACCATTGTAATCGTGCTGGCTTTAGTTGAAAATTATTGCATCAGCTGCGGGTTGTCACGATTCGCAGTACTCATCTGAATAATAAGTCTCGAAGTCCTCCACGTTGTATCAATGATTGAGCCTTCGCTCTTGACCGTTGTCCTTCGATGCAGTGCGGCCTTTCATACATTGCAGCTGAGTTTTCTGACCTTTCGCCTTTCTCAAGCTTGAGTGTTCTTTCTAGTTCGATGTCTGCAGGTCGGTCAGTGTGTTCCTATGCATTAAAGTTTTCCTGAAATCAAAACACACTTACATTAATAGGATTAGTCAGGCCAACAAATATTTTCAATATGGCTTGTTAAAAATTAGTGGCTAAAAATAACCACTGCTTTTAAAAACTATTTTTGTTCTTTTTCTTTTAAATGTCCAAATTAGCATTTCCTTCTTTCGTCAGAATATTGATCTACTAAAACTTTCGATCCCCGGTAACGGCGCCATAAAACTTGTTGACTGGACCATTTGATGTACACAAATTTATGACGTTATCACAAGGACTATTATCTAATCCTAGCAATGAGCGCCCGTAGCTTGTTGGCCAGGATCGGAGTATGTTACAAGTTCATAACACGATTGCAGGACTATTATCTAATCTTTGAAACTGGCCATAAAACTTGACCGCCTTCTAGAATTGATATGGATCAAAACACCTATTCAAATTTATGAGTTATTACCCGAGGATTATTATCTAGTCCTCGATAATAAAACCATTAAAATTAGTATGAAGTTTCTTTAACTATAGTGTTAGGTTAAAAGATATTTAAAGTAAGAGAGTAAACCATTTTCTTTGTGGTTTTGATCAGGTATCTTTTGCAAGTGCCTGGTCGAACAAGTAGTAAATTGGATTTAAGTCCAGATATCGATCCCATAGAGATCTTAAGAATTTTTCAATCAACTACCCCAACTACTTAAGCTCCATACTATTTGGACGATAATATGATATTGGGATTTTGCCTTAAAAGCCTGAAAATAATGAAGTGAAACGAAACATGAATGAATAACAAATAGATTTAATATTGAAATATTAAAATAGAAAATTTAAGGTGTGATTATCTCTAAAGAAAACATTGAATAATCAACTATTGTGAAGAGAATCGATTCCTCGACTGTGCGCTTTGCTTCGAACTGATTTTAAAAGCTAGTCAAGGAATAAGATAGTGTATTTGGATCTCTCAAACCCACCGTTCATCGTCTCACCTTGCATTTCTCTCGAACACGATTAGGTTAGATAACTACTTTTAAATCTGGTAGCCTTGTTATGGGTATTTTTCTTTCTCAATACTTCATACCCCTGACATGGTGCATACACGAGCTCCTTAAATTAATTGCAGAGGTTTGCCTTTGTCTCTTTGGTTCCTCGACCTCAAAATTAGAACAACTTACTCTTTCCTTGATTAGATCCTTGCTAACATGGGGATCGAATTCACTATTCGAATTGGTGAGAGCTCTGTATCTTAGAATTAATAACTCACTCAACTCATTTCGATTTACAAGTGAGAAGAGGATGTATTGATTTAAGTGTCTGAGCACATTAGATCCAGCATATCGGTTCATATACCTTCCCGAAATTGTTCCTTACTCGTAGGAATGCCTTCTCTGTGTCACTCAGAGGGCCCCTGGAAATCAGAGATGGAAAAAATCTCGTTATGGGTATAGGAGACTGACGTTGGGATCAATTCCAGGAAACAAGCAAAACCAACCGTCGATTTCAATATCTGAGTTCGGCCATAATGTATAAAATCTTTGCGGGAAAGATAATTTCGACAATAGCGTCAATTCAATGGGCGGGTTTCTAAATTCTTGATTATACCATACATTGGCTTCTTGATCAAAGAAAACCCTTTGTAAATCGGGCTGGGTGTTGAAATCCCAAAATTTATGCAGAATTCAAACAACCGAACAGTAACTTTAAATATAGATACGTTCGGCTAAATCCTTCTGACTAACGTTTGAATCAAATTAGAATGAAAATACAAACTAATCTAATCTAAAATAAATGGAAAGAAGAAAACGAAAGAAGAAGTAAAAGAAAAGAAAGAAAATAAAAATCTGGGACATGACCACTCGGATCTCTATTTAGTCGCTTTGAAGCTGCGTTTCTTCTTTTGCAGTTGCATATTTATAGGGTTACGAGAAGTTGGGCCCACTGAGCCCCGATGCATTTCTCTTTGGACTTTGGATTAGCGTGCGATGGCCCGTCTTTGTCAGACCGAAGCCAAGGCCCTCAAATCGCGACCTCTGCCTTTGTCGCGGATCCTTGTGCGGGGAGCCTCGTAGTTGCGACATGTCTTAAATGAAGGCGGTGTCGCGGCGAAGCAGTCTTGTCGCGACCTCTTCTCGGCCGACTCATATCGCTGACGACTACGCGGCGTCACGGCGCCGGTCCTTCTGGTACGATCTTCGAGAACTGACCCGGTGTTGTCAGCGACCTATCACAATTGTTGTCGCGACAACCTTATGTTGTCGCGACATCAGGTCTTCTGTGGAATTGTTGTTGCGAAAACTTTCTCCTTACAAGCGATGTCGGCGCCTCACGATGCGATGTTGATGTCGTCTTGCTCGGGCGTCGCGACATTGTAATCTTCTTCTTCTTCAATTCTGGTTGTTTAACTTTGAGTTTCTTTCCTCCGACTCACTTTGTTTTCAATTAAGCTTCATTTGCGATTGGGTTTCAACGATGTAACTGAATCATTTTAATTCTTGTCAAAGCACGCGACATGGTCCTTTCATCTTTATGCTTCGTTCTTGCCACACCTTCATCCCATTATCGGTTACGCTCGTACGATGCTCCCTTTGCGCAATTTACGCTTTCTTTTGAATTCCTGCTTTGCCTGAAATTTGGGTGAAGTTTGACTTCGATTCTGCATATAAATCATTCTTTTTATATAAAAATTAATCGGAAAATGTTTAATAGATGACTTTAAGCTCATCAGCACCCCATTGAAATCGCTATAAAGATTTGAGAACGAAAAAGCTTATATTAATGAAATGTATTTGATAAATGGCCAGTGACATCCTCGGGTTTTGATTCGGATCATGACAGGGTCGGCGGGCTCGAATCCACACTACCTCCTTGTTCCTCGAGCTAATCTTTGTCTCGACCGTTAAACTGAATTCACCTCGATTCAGCCTTCAAGTATTCTTGCTCTAAAGGGTGTACTTGCTACTACTGTGTATGGACCACGCCATCTTGACTTCAACTTTCTTGGAAATAACTTTAGCCTGGAGTTGTATAAGAGAACTTGTTCTCCTACCTTGAATTCTCTTCTTAAGATCTTTTGGTCATGCCACCTCTTGGTCTTTACTTTGTAGGTTCTAGCATTGTCATAAGCTTCATTTCTCAGTTCTTCCAGTTCGTTCATTAATGTCTTTTCCTTTGCAGAAAGTCACAATTCAGTTCTTAATAGCCCATGGCTTTTGTCCCAGTTCTTAGGGGAGATGACAAGGTTTTCCATACAATTTTTTGTAATGGGGACATTCGATAGAAAGTTTGCAAGAAATTCTATGGCCTCAATGCATCATCAGTCTTATAGACGGTCTTCTGCATTAACTATTTTCTCCAGAATTTTCTTAATCTCCTTATTGGAAATTTTAGCTTATCCATCTCATTGAGGATGATAAGCTAATCCCATTAGATGTTTGATTTCATCACTCATTGGTTGCAAATGACCCTCATCGCATTGATTGTGCAGGTGCTCCAAATGCTGCTCAAAATGTTTCTTCTTTCTCCTTGATGCTTGATGGCATTATTTCTGGGACAAGAGAAGCTGTTGCTTCCTCCATCTGGATACATAATCCATTCAGAGGATGTACATATTGCGATGATGATGAGAAAGGTCCATGAAGTCTATTCCCATACATCAAATATCTACACCAAGAATTCATTCATAGAGCATTTCCATTTCTTCTACTATGTTACCCATTCACAGGCATCACAATGTTTACCTATTAAAACCAATCCTTGAATAGAAGTAAGCAAATAAAACCTGATTGGAGAATTTGCAGTTTATCTGCTCTCTGAGTGTCCTCCCGTATAGTGATGCATGACATTTCTCCATAATACCACCTTGTTCTGTTTCTAGGACACGTCTCCTTATGATCATACCTGCTCCTCTTCTATACAGTAGTGGGTCATCCCATATATACAATCTGTAATCAATTCTCAATCCTCCTATGCTGGTAGTTGAATTCAAATGGCATGACTCCACAAGCTAAGTAATTGACAATATTTGCATACTAGGGTGTTTGTACTGATAACATAAATAGTTGCTCATCAGAAAAAATTTATGCTATCTCTGTTCCAGCAATTCTCTCCAATCTAGACAAGTAATATGCTATCACATTGTCACTACCCTTTTTATCCTTGATCTCAAGACTGTACTCAAATAGTAAAGACCCATCCTAATTATTCGCCCCTGGGCTTCGCATATATTTCTTGTCATTAGATATTTAATCATAGAAGATGATCACAGGTATTACAAATACGGGACCCTAATATATAAGGCCTAAATTTTTCTACAAGCAAATACCATTGCCGCATCTCCTTCTCTGTGGTAGAAAGTAGTTCCTCTCAGCTCATTGGACGTTTTAGCCGGCATAGTATACGGCCTTTAATATCTTTCATTATCCGTCCTAATACAACTCCCATCAGATAATCACCTAAGATCACACATAATTTCAAACTCATTGTTCCAGTCTGTGTCAACATAATGGGAGCCGATACTAATCCGATTTGATTTTTAAATGCAAGATCCGCATGATCCATCAAAATCAAATTCTCAGATCTTTTCCAATGTACTACACAATGGTCTGGAGATTTTTGAAAAATCCTTTATGAACCTTCTATAAAATATAGCATGTCCAAGGAAGCTTCTTATTCCCTTCACTATTGTAGGTGACATGAGAGTTTTTATAACATCAATCTTGGCTTGGTCTACTTCCAATCCATCCGCAGAAATCTTATGCCCCAAAACAATACCTTCAGTTACCATGAAATTATATTTTTCCCAATTCAAAGCTAGATTTTTGTCTTAGCACCTATGAAGTACTTTTTCAAAGTTTTTCAAACAATCTTCAAAACTGATCCATGTGTGTAACCTATAGTCATCCATGAATATTTCCATAACTCCTTCCACCAAATCGAAAAATATGCATCATACATCTTTGAAAGGTGGTAGGAGCATTACATAATCCAAATGGCATCCTTCTAAAGGCAAAGGTGCCATAAGGACATGTAAATGTTGATTTCTCCCGATCCTCTAGGGCTATTGTAATCTGGCTATAACCAGAATATCCATCAAGAAAACAGTAATGGGAGTGTCTTGCTAACATGTCTAACATCTGGTCAATGAAAGGTAGAAGATAATGGTCCTTTCTGGTAGCAGTGTTAAGTTTCCTATAGTCTATACACACTCTCCATCTTGTCACAGTTCATGTAGGAATCAATTCATTCTTCTCATTTTTTATCACAGTGAATCCTCCCTTCCTTGGAACCACATGTACTGGCTCACCCAAGGACTGTCTCGAGATTACATATATAAAGCCCGTGATTTAGCCATTTCAAAGACTTCTTTTCCGACTACTTTTCATTACAGATTCAACCTCCTCCGATGTTCCCATGTGTTCTAGCATTCTCCTCCAATGTGATTCAGGCATACAAATCGGTGGACTGATCTTTCAAATCTTCTATGTACTGCTATTGCTTTATATTTTCTCTCAGAGTCTCCAAGTAGCTTTACTCTTCCAAATTTAGTTAATCCAACTGAAATGATAATCGGGCTTTTTCTCAAGTTGCAAAGCCATTTGCTACCCAATTCTGGTATAAACTCAAAGTCTCTGCCCTTCTCAATTTTTCTTATAATCTTAACACAAAAAGTTCATCTTCCAATACCATCAATCTTTTAATTTAAAATTGGAGTTAAGAACTCAACTTCAAGATGCCTGAGATATTGAAATTCATCTCATTTCATTCATTGAATTCTGAAAATTACAAGCAATGGCCAGCCTGCACTGGATGTGAATTTTGTTTTGCTAATTTAGTCAAGACTATCGTAGTTCGGGGTGTTTCCAAACAAAGGATTATGATTGAAGTGACTCGCTTCATCTCCAACCCCGAGAGCCGGGCCCCTTTTTCACCAATCGCGCCGCCTCATAAGTAAGAATGGTCTTCCTAATAAAGAAGGGACTGCTTTGTCTTCCTCAATATTAATGACCACAAAGTCCACTAGAAAGACAAATATCCCCACTTTGATAAGCACATCTTCAAGGATGCCCTCAGGATGAGCCAATGTTCTGTCTGCCATCTGCAGGTAATGGCCGGAGCGAGCCCTCAAACTTAATCTGAAAGCAATGCAGCGCAGGCATCAAGTCGATGCAGTAGCCCGTAATCACACACGCTTTTCCCATATCGCATCCCCAATTTTGCAAGGTATGCAAAGCCGCCCGGATCCCGCTTTTCCGTAAGGTCTTATGAATCACTAATCGTAGGCTGTCGTTAGGGCTCACTATCCCTTCCTGCACCTCTGCTCAATATATCTTTCTATGAATTTTTCATACCGAGGCATCCGAAGCACGCCCCAAAGAAAGGAATGTTGATCTTTATCTTCTTAAACATGTTTAAGAATCTAGAGAACTGCTCCTCTAGGTTTGCTTTCTGTAATCTTTGAGGGAATGGAACTGGGGGATTGTAAGCTTTAACTTCTTCCTTCTTTCCCTGCTTATTGGGCTTCATTTCTGTTGTTTTCTTTTTCTCATTAGTGCTGCTCAAGTTCCTCTCCTATTTCTATTTATTTATCTTCTCAGTGTCTCCCTTTCACCTCTCCTTTCATCTAGTTCTCTGCCACTTCTTAGCATTAATGCCACATAGTCCCTTGGATTCTTCCTGGTGTCACTGGAATGAACTTTAGGCTCTTCGCACACCTAGCTGGGCCTATCCTGTATCTCCGCATTCTTCAAAAGGCATTTGTGTTCGCTTTTGAAACACAACTATATTTGTTCGAAGTTTTCGTGTCAGAAACTTTCTTTCATGTATATTCAAACTTTATTTCGATTAAATGAAGCATCCGATCTTCAAAGGATTGAGTCCTTTTCCTCGAATTCCGATACTTCCTCTATCGCCCTTTCTACTGCTGTTTCGAACTCAATGAAGGTTTCTGCTTGCCGGTAATTCTATCCGTGTCTAGGGCCCCACTGTGTCTCTCCACCATATGAAAATTTTCATCGTTCCTCGGCCAGAGAAAAGTTATAAGTCAGTTAGCTTGAAGTGATAACTGCTCATTCATATACTTGGTCTCCTCAACATGATAGGGCTCTTCATCAACTAGCCCTTCAGCACTTCTTCTGATTCTTTCTTCCATTGCTCCCACTTCATGTGCAGTGTGCATTCTTCTTTCATTGTCCCCTAGTTTGCTCATCACTGCATCCATCTTTTCGTCTATGGTTGTCATTCTATCGTCTCCAATAAGACATTTCCTTTCAACTCCTCGCCGGCCTCCGAAGCTTCAGATGGAGCCTTGTAGTTGCATTTGTCAAGGTTTTCTATTAGTTGTCATGCCTCCTCTGCATTTCTTCTTTTGAAAGCTCCACAGCAAGATGCATCAATTATACCCTTGGAGACATAATTTATAGCATGATAGAAATATCCATCTGAGTGGTCAGATCTATTCCATGCATAGGACACCTTTTCAATAATCTTTTGAATCTCTCCTATGTAGTGTAGAGGCTCTCATATTCCCCTTGATTGAAGACAATTATTTCTCCTCTTCTCTCAATAGTGAGAGCTGGAGGAAAAAATATGCTCATATAAGCTTCCACCAATTCTTCCTAAGTGTTCACTGATCCCACTGGCAATGAATCAAACCATGTTGTTGTCACATCTCTCAATGAAAATGGGAAGAGTTGCAACTTGATTACTTCTGGTCTCACCCCATTCAGCTTGACTGTGTTGGCCATCCTCATGAATCTTCCCATATGCTCATTGGGATCTTCATAGGGATGACCTGTGAACTAGTGTTGCTACACCATAGTAATCAATGCTGGTTTCAGCTCAAAAATTGTTTACTTCAATTGCAGGTTGTCTTACTGCAGAGTATTTCTCTTTGATAATAGGCCTCCAAAATTCCTCCATGGTGTTAAAGCCAGGTCTCTACTTCTTCTTTCTCCTCGGAATAGCCCGCAACCTTCCGATTTTGCCATAATTCCGGATTCTCGTGACCGGTGACTCTTCCTCGTATCTCTACAAGGTTCCCACCCCCAATGTCTGTGAGGCAAACAGATCCGCTCTCGTCTTCTATGCATTTGAATTCTTCCCGGTAGTTAAGAAACACACCGAGATCAAATGGAGTCACGATATATCAAAATTATATATCTATTTAGGGCTCCAAAATAAGAGTTTGTCTCTACCACATCGTTAAAACTGCTTATTTTCTAAAATTGTTGTAAACAAGAAAATGTCCAAATTCAAGATTTCTCTTTTATCGAATATTGATTTTTAAATCTCTTCGATCCTGGAAATCAGATGCCAAAACTTATTGAATTTAAAAAGTGCTTATAGATCAAATTTCGCTACTTACCAAATGATCATTACCTAATCCTCAAGTAAAGACATCAAAACTTGTTGACCAAAAAATGCACTCAGGTGCTCATAAAAAATGGCTTTGTAAATACCTTATTAAAAATTTGTGGGATCGGGTCAAAACATCGTGCAATAAAAATCGATAAGTAATAAAAGTTGACCTATAAGTTCGGATATCGTTCCCATAGAGATCTAAGAGAATTTAAAGTTCAACTATCCCAAATACTTACACTATTTGAACTTCCATTTCATAAAATTTTCAGTAACCTAACTAACAATTCCACTAACTAAGTTCTATATCTATAATACAAGAAAAATTTAAAATCCTAATGCTAAACTGGACTGAACTAGATTGTTGCTGAAAGTAGACACTGGGATTTCACTGTTGTGAAATTATCAATTCCTGTAGCATAATCTAAATTCTATTCTATCATGAATTGGAATCGAATCGCTGAGGCAAGTAGTATAGTTCGATTTCTCCCTTAACCATACATTTCACTGATTAGAGAGTCATGTTCATTTCTGAAGCATGTGTCTAACCAATTACTTGTAATCAGATTTTCTCTATAAGATATGGGTATTTTTCTTTTCCAATACTTCATACCCATTTCTTATGATTGTAGATTTCTTGCTTCCCAAGACAGGGCCATTGCTAGATTTCTACAAGATGAATGATGTCTCATCCTTTAGATCTTAAAGAGTTCTCTCTTTCCTTAATCAGATCTAAGCTAACATAGGATCAAGATCATTCCTCAAGACCAAGGAAAAATCTCTAATTGATTAAATGGATAGATCCCTCAACTAATTTCAAACCATGAGTAAATTGATGATTTATCTTAAGTAATCTTGTGAGCCTATTAGTTCTTCAATATTAATGAAATACCCCTAAGTAATGCATCCATGCTCTAGAATCTCCAACTCAGGAGCCACCGTAGGGCCTTAGGAAATTGTTTTACAACAAATTCCCACTGGGTATAAGTTTCTAATGTTAGGAACAATTCACTTCATGAACAACACCATTCAAATAAATTCAAAATTCTCAATCCAAGAAATCTCTCTCTAATTGTGCAGGAAAGACCATAACTAACATCAAATCTTTCCCAACGGAAGTTGTATTTCTCGAAAACTGAATCACAATGAACACTGAAATACTAATAAGAAAATTTCCAATGCAACTTCAATCAACTGAAAGAAATGAATCCAACTTTTATCTAGATTTCATTAGATTCAAAGAGTAATCGGAATTGATCTTCAATAATTTAGGTCAACTTTGAAACTTCTAAACAATTCACTGTTTCAAGTCCAGCAAACAAATTGAAATCCTACGCTAAATCTAATCTATGAAGAAAAAATTAAAGAAAAAAAAATATAATACAAAAAGAGTCTTCAGTTCCCAGATGCTATGGTTTTTCTACCGACTTCTGCCTCGCTTTCCTTAAAAGTTTCTATTTATAGAGCCCCAGAAGTTTGGGCCCTAAATTCGAGGTTACATTATGAATCCCCAAAATTCTGGCCCATATCAGATTCTTATCGCAACTGAAAGTGTTTGCTTAAGTGATAGAGTTAAATTCTTTTTTGCAGTTCTGTAGCAACATGCGTAGTCCTGTCGCACAAAGATTTGCTCTTTCAAAGATATTTATCTCTTCCGCGACAAAGTTTCAGCCTCAGCAGATCTTTCTTTGGCTCTTTAACACTTTGTCCCGAAAGGTCTGTCGTTCTATCCATTCTATGTCGCAACAATCTCATGTATGTTTACAGCTTCAGTTATGTTGCGACATTGTTTATGTGCAGCTTCTTCAAATTTGTGTCGCGACGCATTTCGTTTGGTTCTCAAGTGCAACAATGCTCTCAGACACAAGATTCCTATCGCGACCAGAAAGTCCGCTGCACAGAGTCTCTTGGTTTCCACTTTAACTTGATTTCTCATTGCGCCTTCGCTTTTATGTTGCGATGTTAGTCTATTGGTGTTGTAGATGTTTTCACATGATCTTTAAGATCTCCTGGGCCATTTACATGCCTTTTTTCGCTTCTTCAAATTTCATCTTTATGTCGCGACTTTCGCTTTTTGTTATCACGACAAGACTTCTCTTCCCTTCGTGGCTTGAATCTTTGTCACGACATGGAAAAAGTCCTGTTGCGACCTTGTTTATCCTGCGGTTAAGGCATATTTGTGTCGCGACCTTAAGATCTCTACGCGGACATCGAAACCCCTTTAGCTCAAGTATGTCGCAACATCGAACCCTTTGTCAAGAACCAGTCGGGCTCACTAAGTCAAAGATCACTGCTCAAGACTTTGTTTCTTCATAGACCAAAACCTTGTCTTTCAAAGGTTGCGACATTCATTACCTTGGCTTACTGCACTTCTTCATACAATGTCTCAACAAAGCCGTTGTATTAACTTCGTTGTCGCAATAGTTTGCGACATAGATTCTTCCTTATATTTTTCATTAGGTCGCAACATAAACTGATCTGTCACAATATTCTTCCTTTGTTGCTCTTTAATATCTTATCGTGACATAAGATACCTTGCCGCGATGTAGCTTCGTCTCTCGCTATGTCACAACACACTGGTCTGCGGTCACGACATAGCCCTCTTTATATTCGGGGCCTCTGTGTCAGGACACTAGAATCATGTCACAACAAAAATGGGCCGTGAATTGCTCTTTTTCTCTTCTTTCTTGATGGAATTTTCTCATTTTTGAATTAAAACTTGCAAAACGCAAAGTTGGTGAATAATCCATAATTTGGCATTAAAACAGGTCCAAATATACTAAAAATAATCCAGAAAAATGGATTAAAAATATATGAGTTTAAGACTCGTCAATGATTTTTTAGATTAGCTTAATATGGTGGAGCATGTCTTTCGGTCTTGAGCATAAAAAGGTGAAGTTGGTAGCTATGAAGATGTGTAAGAATGCTTCTATTTGGTGGGAAAACTTGAAGAGGCAACATGAAAGAGATGGTAAAAAGAAGATCCAAACTTAGGAAAATATGAAGAAAGAACTAAAAAGGAAGTACCTTATCTTTAATTATCGCCAAGACATCTATTTCAAAATTCAGAATTTAAAGCAACAAGATTTGAGTGTGGAGGAGTATTCTGCTAAGTTTGTAAACTTTTTTTTTAAAGGAGACTTGCAAGAGGTAGAGGAAATATGCATAGCCCACTACATTGCTGGTTTGAGATATGATATTACTAGACTTGCAAGATGTGATTAAACTTGCTTTGAAAGTTGGGGCTAAAAAAAAAAATGGAAATTCTACTATAGCTACGAATGTGGCTAATAAAGGGTTTGTTGAGGGTTCTACTTCATGGAATCCTAGTGGTACTAAAACTACCCCCACTAAAGTAAAGAGTGAATGATTCGTGCCACAGTAGGTGTACTGGAATCAACAATATTTATAACCTAAAACTCCTACTGCCATAGCAAAGCTAACGCAGTATGTTGCTCTAGTGGTCGAACATTGTGAGATGGGTTTCTTCAGACAAATGACTTAAGGCAGCTTAAATCGTGAATTCAATTTGATTTAAGGTTTGCAAAAACAGGGAGTTGGATGGTTGGAAACTGAAAAATAAATTGAAGAAAATAAGAAAAATAATAAAAGAGATCTCCTTGAAGTATCAGGATGCTGGGCTTAGGATCCTAGGGCACCGAGGGCTCTGTGGTCATTTCAAGGCTGGGGAGGATGACCTATAGTCATATCCAACCGATCATCATTTAGCCATAAAACCTAACCCAAAATAATTATCCTTTGAAAATGGTGTTCACCGAGTCAAGCAGCTGGTCACCGATGGAAAATAAGTCTCCTCGACTCACCTTCCAATGGGTCAGAGGGTAACTAATGAATCTCGTGATCTAGTACATAATCATCAACCCTAAAAGCTTACCAAATAATAGTCATTCAAGGAGATTCAAAGGGATAAAACCTACAGTTAGAAAGGAACACAAAATCGCAAAGGGAGTACCAAGCAGAAGAACATGGAACCCTCCACTTTAAGATCCTCAGACCCAACAAATTCCTTCCACTTCAAGGAGGAAAGGGTTTTAGCCACCATCCTCCGAAGTCGCCTTCCTCGGAGGGTGTTTAAGCCGCCCAGAAAATGAGAGAAATGGGAGAAAGTGAGAGCAGTTGTTATTTTAAAGCTGAAAGCTTCCCGCTAATTTTATTACTGAGCAAAAAGTTAATCTCTAGTACAGTGATTATCTGGGGGCTTTTATAGCCAAACACCCTTTACAAATTACAAAAATAACATAGCAAACACTATTACAATTGGGGCAAAAAAGAAAGAGAACCAAAAGAGACAAAAAGCAAAACGGGCAAATAAGAAGGAAATAAAGTACGAAATGTGAATAAGTAAGGTGCAGGATGAACAAAGGTAACTCAGCAAATCAAGCAGAATCCTACCAAATTTCCCGCAACTTCACTTTCGTATGTTTTGGCTTTTCTTTCCTTCTAGTCTCTAATATGCAATGTTGAGTTTGACTCGAATTCTTCATGCTTGGATCAACTCAACAATTTTGGCATAAATAGCTTGTAAAATATCCGCAAAATTTGCCTACAAATGCGATCGCATACCCGACCTTAGTGTGCCAATTTGGTTAATTTTGCTGATTAGTACACAAAAAGTACTCAAAACCTGCAATAAACAGGGTTCAAAATAGCACTTTTTGAGCACTAATCAGTGAAGTGAAACAAGAATCGACTTCTAAGTCAAAGATGTGTTTTAAGTGCCAAGGATTGGGACATATTGATTCTGAGTGTCCTAACAAAAAAGTGATTGCCCTAATTGAGGAAGATGAAGCCAAGGAAGAAGATGTTGAACAAGTAATTGAATCTAACCATGTCCAAGAAGACAAGGAGAAGAATTAATGCAAAGTCAAGACATGACTTCTAAGGTTGTAGTTAAAGTTCCAAAAAAGCAGGTTTAGAGAGTAGGCGAAATCATGATGCACCACATGAGGATTCAAGTTCTAAAAGAATAAAGACATATTTTGAATGTTTTCTAGATCAGATTATATGGCTTACATGCCAAGTTGTTCACATGAAAAATACGTTTAGATTCTTCTAGAACTTGAATTAGCATATTGAGTGCATCCTTGATCTTCTTTCCTTCTACTCCCAAAACCTACCTTTTTGGAACTTTAATTGCAGCTTTAGAAGTTGATGCAGGAGCTTCTATAACATACATTGGGAATTCAATCTTAATTTTGGAAAATTCAGATTTGGGAGGCTGTGAAACCTTGGAGACACCAAATATGTTTCTAAATCCAAGTATTTGAGTCTTGTTACTATTTTGATTTGGAGTTGTTTTATTTTAGAAAGATTTGTTTATCAAGTCAAAGTAGTAGTTGCTTTATTTAATTTAGAAATTTTGTTTTCCTAGTAGGAGTTGCTATTTATTTTTGGGAGTTGCTTTATTTAAATGAGAAAGTCTTTGTTTTCCAAGTCAAAGTTAAGTTTCTTTTATCGATTTAGAAAGACAGGCCATATATACCCCTATCAGAAGGTCTTTTTGACAATCACCAAGTTTAATATTTTCAAATTTCTTTTAAGAGTTCTCTTGTTCTTTATCTCAAGGTGGATTCCCTTGAGTGGTGAGTTCATTGCTTCTTATATCTAGGTGGATTCCTTGGGTGGTGAAGTATATACCTTATTCTCTAATCTCTTGGGTGGATTCCCTTGAGTGGAGTGTTTGTGTGATGAGAATCAAAGCACAAAGGATCCGTGATGTAGGAGTATCTACAACAGTCATTAGGATTCCAATCCTAATTATGGAAAATTCAGATTTTGGAGGCTCTAAAACCTTAGAGACACCTAATATATTCCTATTTCCCAGTGTTTTGAGTTTTATTACTATTTTTATTTGGAGTTGTTTTATTTTATAAAGATTTGTTCTCCAAGTCAAAGTAGAAGTTGCTTTATTTAATTTAGAAAGTTTGTTTTGCTAGTCAAATAGGAGTTGCCATTTCTTTTTAGAAAAGATTTGCTTTAGATTTTGTGTTGATTTGTTCCTGATTTGCTACTGATTTGCTTCTATTTTGGAGCCACTGCCTCGACTTCACTCTGATTCATTGCTATTTTGGAGCTAATTTTGTGCTGATTGCTCCTCGAGATTATGTAATTTGATTTTCAATAAGTCTTATCCTAGAATTATCTAGTTTCCTTTTTTTCCCTTCTCCTCATGGACATTTTTAGTGTGTTACTTAGGAAATAGTATGTTAGTCTCCTTTCTTGTTTTTGCCAAATATTACTTCTTGTACGAATATTTTAGTTTATATTCTTCTATATTTTTGGCCTATTTATAGCTATATCCTACATTCTTAAGTTTTGATGCATTATTAAAATTGAGAGTTTCAATTCTCTTTGGTTCTTTAAAGAACTCCTTGAACTTACTGGTTATTTCCCGTGGCACTAACAAGACTTATCAACTTGATTCCATCACCGAACAAGGGCATCCTCACATATACCAAGTTCTTGTTTCCATAAGCAACGAGTCAAGGTCATCCATGCCAACACTAGAGCCGGCTTCCTAGCTAATTCCCGATCTCTGGCCCCCGCTGCTGACGATGCTCAGACATCGCGTGGCTTCTATCTCGTGGTATCCTTGAGTTGTGAAGTAAGCACCTATCCTTCTATACATCTGCTTATCTCATCATCTTCTCTTTTAACTTTCCATATCCAATTCTCCAACCACAACCTTAAACTTTCCAAATCTTGCTCTCGTACTTCACACTCTTCCATACTTGCGGTCATCCTAGGAGGTTATTCCGTTAATTTGATCACGAGTCTCCCCTCACAAGTCGACTGGTTCAGATCATTTGGCATCGTAGCAAAGATGTTCTATTTTTCCGTTCATCTTATCTTACTTTTTCTTTCTTCTTTGTTCAACTCCAACTTAGTCACCACTTCATCCCAGCCCTTCTAAATTTCCGCTCAACCCCCACTTTAGTCACAACCTATTATCTACTCCATCCTAAGTTCAATGTTCTTTATTCTTTATCTAGATATAACTTTGTTTGTTTCTTTGAATGTACCATTCCAAAGTTACAAAAAAAAGGCAATCTACCCCCATCATAAAATGCACAGACAGAAATTTTTGTGTCCTTTTTTGTTGATTTAAGTAAGGCTTGAATATTGGTTAACGCCACCGACTTGTCCTTTGATAGGTTTTTGATTGAATTTTGCGGAAAAAAAAATGATTTGTTTGATTAGTTCCAAAAAAATTGAAAGAGAAATTCTGGAAGGAAAAAGGCAAGGTGGTAAGAATATTAGAGTGAGAAAAGCCAAATATATTGTGTGAAAACACGAGTGAACCTAGTGAATCATTTTCTGAGTGAAAACAAGCGAGAGAGTGATTTGTGAGGTCCTATTTTTTTTTCTCTCTAATCTTGTTTTTGCAGCACAATGTCAAACAACGACGCATCTGAAGGTGTGGCGGGAGGAATTGACATGAAGTTCCTTATGCAAGCCTTAACTAGTGAAGTACAGAGAATGTTTAGGGTTGAATTGGAACAATTCCATGAGAGGGTGGAGCAAAGCTTCGAGCACCCATGAAACCCTCCCACAGGGTGTATAGAAGGGAGAGGCTGCAAAGAAGAGGGGTATAGGTAGAAGAAGAAGAAGAGTATGACAGAGGAGTTTTTGAGGAAGAGAATGATCATGATTCACACAAGGACAGGAGGTAAGAGTACATAGAAAAGCAAGGAATTGGGAAGATAATAATTTGGGAAACATTAAGATGAAGATTCCATCTTTCCAAGGAAAGAATGACCCCAAGGCATATCTTGAGTGGGATAGGAAGGTCGAGTTGGTTTTTTATTGTTACAATTTTTCAGAAAATAAGAAGGTGAAACTTGCTGTCATAGAGTTCTCGGATTATGCAATAGTGTGGTGGGACCAATTAGTTTTGAATAAGAGACGGAATAGGGAGCTAGCAGTGGAAACATGGGAAGAGATGAAGAGGGTGATGTAAAAGAGATTTGTCCTGACTTACTACTACTGGGAGTTGTACAACAAGTCAGTAAAAACCTGAGGCAAGGCAACCGTAGTGTGGAGGAGTATTATAAGGAGATGGAGGTTGCAATGGCTAGAGCAAATATTGAAGAAGATCGAGAGGCTACAATGGCGAGGTTTCTGGCGAGTTTAAACCGGGAAATTCAGAATGTGGTGGAATTGCAACATTATGATACGAACCCCATCAACTTGTGAGGAGACCCATGATCGGATTAGCTCGGAAGAACCGCTATAGTATTTGGCTTGAATGGAAGACCTCGACCCATTGCTTATAGAGAAGCAAGAACCTTGGTATGTGAGGATGCCACAATCGGTGATGGAGATCCGATTGATAAGTCTTGATGAATGCCATGAAATAACCGATAAGTTCAAAGAGTTCTTTTAGAGCAAGAAATTTAAACTCGATTTTATTATGCTTCTGACTTGAAGAATGTAGGGATAACAAACGCTTTAAATAGGCAAGAAGAATAAATAAATATTCAACACAAGGAAAGTAAATATTGTATAGAAAAACTGGAAATAATTTTAGAGACGAACTTAGCGAAAAATCATTTAGTAAATCGGGAACAAATAAGCTACAAAATAGCAGCAAATAGGGAACAAATCAACACCAAATCAGGAATAAATCAGCTCTAAAATAGCAGCAAATCAAGAATAAATCATCACCAAATCAGCAGCAAATCAACACCAAATCTAAAGCAAATCTTTTTTTTCTAAAAAGAAATAACAACTCCTATTTAACTAGCAAAACAAGATTTCTAAATTAAATAAAGCAACTTCTACTTTGACTTGGAGAAATAAATCTTTCTAAAATAAAACAACTCCAAATCAAAATAGTAATAAAACTCAAAACACTTGGAAATAGAAATATATTAGGTGTCTCTAAGGTTTCACAACTTCTCGAATCAAGATTTTCCATAATTAAGATTGGATTCCAATTGAATGTTCTAGAAGCTCCTGCATCACGGATACTTTGTGCTTTGATTCTCATCATTCCCCCCTTCCTCGAAAAGATTCGTCCTCGAATGTTAACCATAATGTTGTAGATGACATGAAAATAAATACAAATCCTTCGCGGTCCACCCTTTTGGGACTAAAATCACTGGAACGGCGCATGTACTCAAGCTCTCCCTCACATATCCCTCTTCCATCAATTCACTAAATTGCTTTTGGAGTTCCTTTGTCTCCTCGGGATTATTCCTATAAGCGGATCGATTCGGAATGGTAGCACCAGGCACAAAATCAATTTGATGTTCGATCCCTCGGATAAGAGGCAACCCTTTCAGAATTTCCTCAGTAAAGACATCTTCAAACACCGCGAAGAGACGATAGAGGCAGGCAGAAGTGTCAAGTTAGTTGAAGTATTAAAAGTGTCTTTGTACAAAAGTACAATCATGGAAGCTTTTAGAACAATGCTCTCATGACCTCACTTGCCCTTGCATAGAAATTAGTTTTCTCTCATTTTCTCTTAAATTTTCAGTCCTTGCTTTCCTCTCTTTCTTTGCTTACTCTTCTTTTCGCACTTTTTTCTTTTTGTTCGCTCTTTTTCCTCTTTCTTTTGTTCACTCTCTTTTTCACTCTTTTTCTTTTGTTCACTCTCTTTTTCACTCTTTTTTTCACTCTTTTTTCTTTTGTTCACTCTCTTTTTGCAACCTCACTTGATCTTCATAAACTTGACTCGGTGTCGAAGGAAACAGAGTGACGGTTCGTTGGTTGTGCCTGAGCAGTGATGTTATTAGTGAGGCCGTCATGCTTAGCTACCACCATCAAACTGCATGGTCTTCCTAATAACAAGTGACCAGCTTGCATCGGAACTACATCACCCAAAACTTCATCTTCGTATTTCCCAATGCTAAAAGAGACTAACACTTGTTTATTCACCCTTACCTCCCCACTATCATTCAACCATTGCAATATATAAAGTCGAGGATGCTTACTTGTTTGCATTCCTAGTTTCTCCACCATGGTTGTGCTAGAGACATTAGTGAAACTATCCCCATCAATGATCATACTACATACCTTGTTTTGGACGTGGCACCTAGTGTGAAAAATGTTATCTCGTTGCATCTCGTCATCTTCCTTAGCTTGCACACTTAAGGCCCTCCTGGCCACCATTAGTTCTCCTTGGACAACGTACTCCTCATCATCGACATCCTCTAAGGATGGCATAGAATCACAATCCGACTCATTATCTGTTTCAATCTCACCATTGTCACACATCACCATGACTCTTTTGTTCAGACATTGGCTTGCTATATGACCCACAACCCAGCATTTAAAACACATAATATCACGATTAAGTAGTGAAAAATCAGGTTTACACATGATTTCCTTGGTTGTTCCCCTCTTGTTTTAGTTACATTTATGCTTGGTGTTGGGAGGCTTCTCTTCCTTCCTCCATTGATTCGATTTCCAAGTAGATGAACTTGGACCAGGTGTAGAACGTGTGTTGCTACTGCCCCTCCTCTTGACTTGATTCTCATTCTTGATGGCCATATGCACCATTTCCTCCAACTCCACATAATGTTGCAATTCCACCACATTTTGAATCTCCCAGTTTAAACCCGCTAGAAACCTCTCCATGGTAGCCTCTCGATCTTCTTCAACATTCTCTCTAGCCATTGCAACCTCCATCTCCTTATAATACTCCTCCATACTTCGGTTACCTTGCCTCAGGTTTTGCAACTTCTTGTATAATTCTCGGTAGTAGTAAATTAGGACAAATCGCTTTCGCATTACCCTCTTCATCTCTTCCCATGTTTCCATCGATGGCTCCCTATTTCGTCTCTTATCCAACACTAGTTGGTCCCACCACACTATGGCATAATATGAGAACTCTATGACAGCAAGCTTCACCTTCTTATTTTCAGAATAATTGTGACAATCAAAAACCAACTCTACCTTCCTCTCCCACTCAAGATATGCCTCGAGGTCATTCTTTCCTTGGAAAAATGGAATCTTCTTCATAATGTTTCCCAAATTATTATCTTCCGATTCCTATCTTCTTTGTCTCCCCCCATACCTCCTGTTACTAACAATCGAATCATAACCATTCTCATCCTCAAAATCTCCTCCATCATACTCTTCTTCTTCTACCCACGCCCCTCTTCTTGGCAACCTCTCCCTTCTAGCCACAGTGGGTTCGTGGAGTGCTCGAAGCTTTGCTCCACCCTCTTATGGAATTGTTCCATTTCCGCCCTAAACATTCTTTGTACTTCGCTAGTTAAGGCCTGCATAATGAAGTTCATGTCAACTCCTCATGAGCCGGATGCGTTGTTTGACATAGTCTTTCAAAAACAGGTTAGAGAAAAAGAGGACCTCACAAAATCCCACTCGCTCACGGGTTTTCACTCGAGAAGAATGATTCACTTAGTTCACTCGTGTTTCACATAATATGTTGGCTTTTCTCCCACTCTAATAGCATCCCGACCAATCTTGCCTTTTTCCACTCAGAATTTCTCTTCTAGTTCTTTTGGAACTAATTAAACAAATCATATTTTTCCGCAAAATTCAATCAAAAACCTATCAAAGGACAGGTTGGTGGCGTTAACCAATATTCAAGCTTTACTTAAAGCAACAAAAAAAACAAGGACACCAACAACTAGAATGATGATAATCTTATAGAGTTTTTTATTTTTTATTTTTTTTTATTTTTTATTTTTTTATTATAACACAGAAAGGATTGTTCAAAAAAAGGAAAAACAAACAAAAGTTATATTTGATCAAGAATGAAGAAAATCGGACATGGGATGGAGTAGATATTAGGTTGTGATAAAGTGGGATGCATTAGAGACAGTGAATTGATAAATAAATTAATGTGGATATTAGTAGAATGAACGTAGATGGGTCAGAAACCGACATATTACTAATACTAAATAACCAGAACCGTAATTGTGAGGATTGTGATCAGTCAAGCTCAGAATATACTGAGTGTGGTAGAGCCTCAACCGTTGTATAGACAAAACACAAGTGTATCAGTATCTGTCGATTAGATAGATGATGTCTGTTGACCTCCTCAGATATAATATCATTAAAGTTCTTCGAGAACCAAAGAAATTTAACTCTATTTTATTAATGCTTAAAACTTGAAGAATGTAGGGATAACAAGCCTTTAAATGGCCCAAAAATATAAAGAATAGAAACTAAATATTCGGCCACAAGGAAAGTAAATATTTGGCCAAAAACAAGAAAGGAAACTAAATAATTTTTAGGACAAGACTTGGTAATAAAAATCAGCCGTAAATCAGGAACAAATAAGCTCTAAAATAGCAGCAAATCAGGAACAAATCAACACCAAATCAGAAACAAATCAGCTCTAAAATAGCAGCAAATCAAGAACAAATCATCACCAAATCAGCAGCAAATCAACACCAAATTTGAAGCAAATCTTTTTTTTCTAAAAAGAAATAACAACTCCTATTTGACTAGCAAAACAATCTTTCTAAATTAAATAAAGCAACTTCTACTTTGACTTGGAGAAATAAATATTTCTAAAATAAAAAAAAACTCCAAATCAAAATAGTAATAAAACTCAAAACACTTAGAAATAGAAATATATTAGGTGTCTCCAAGGTTTCACAGCCTCCAGAATCTGAATTTTCCATAATTAAGATTGGATTCCTAATGAATGTTCTAGAAGCTCCTGCATCATGGATCCTTTGTGCTTTGTTTCTCATCACATTATGTGGACTTGGAGGATATGGTGCATATTTCCATCAAGATTGAGAATCAAGTCAAGAGGAGGGGCACTAGCAACACATGTTCTGCACCTGGTCCAAGTTCATCTACTTGGGAATCGAATCAATGGAGGAAGGAAGAGAAGCCACCCAATGCCAAGCCTATAACAGGACTAAAACAAGAAGGGACTAGCCAAGGAAATCAAGGTAAATCCGATACTTTCACTACTCAGAATCGTGATATTTTTTTTTTTTTGAAATGCCAAGGCAAGGGTCATATAGCAAGCCAACGTCCGAACAAAAGAGTCATGGTGATGCAGGACAATGGTGAGATTGAAAGAGACAATGAGTCGGATTGTGATTCTATGCCATCCTTAGAAGATGCCAATGATGAGGAGTACATTGTCAAGGGAATGAGTGGCAGGGCCTTAAGTGTGCAAAGTAGGAAAATGACTAGATCTGACAGGGATAACATTTTCACACTAGGTGCCACGTCCAAAACAAGGTATGTAGTGTGATCTGTGATGGTAGGAGTTACTAATGTCTCTAGCACAACCATGGTGGAGAAACTAGGGATGCTAACAAGTAAGCATCCTCGCCCTTATATATTGCGATGTTGAATGATAGTGGAGAGGTAAGGGTGAATAAACAAGTGTTAATCTCTTTTCGCATTGGAAAATATGAAGATGAAGTTTTGTGTGATGTAGTTCCGATGCAAGTTGGACACTTGTTATTAGGAAGACCATGGCAATTTGATAGAAAAATTAAGCATGGCAGCTTCACCAATAAATACTCGTTCATGCACAACTAACGGACCATCACTCTTGTTCCTTTGACACCATGTCAAGTTTATGAAGATCAAGTGAGGTTGCAACAAGAGAGTGAACAAAAGAAAAAGAGTGAAAAAGAGTGTGAACAAAAGAAAAAGAGTGAAAAAGAGAGTGAACAAAAGAAAAAAAGTGAAAAAGAGATTGAGAAAAGAAAAGGAAAGAGAGTGAAAGAAAAAAATATCTTAAAGTGAACAACGAAAAAGGATCCGTGATGCAGGAGCTTCTACAACATTCATTAAGAATCCAATCCTAATTATGGAAAATTCAAATTTGGGAGGCTGTGAAACCTTGGAGACACTTAATATATTCCTATTTCCTAGTGTTTTGAGTTTTATTACTATTTTGATTTGGATTTGTTTTATTTTACAAAGATTTGTTCTCCAAGTCAAAGTAGAAATTGCTTTATTTAATTTAGAAAGTTTGTTTTGCTAGTCAAATAGGAGTTGCTTTTTCTTTTACAAATATTTACTTTCCTTGTGGTCAAATTGGCTTGTTCCCTACATTCTTAAGTTTTAAGGCATTAATAAAATTGAGAGTTTCAATTTCTCTTTAGTTCTTTAAAGAACTCATTGAACTTATCGGTTATTCCATGGTTCATCAAGACTTATCAATCGGATATCCATCACCAGGTTGTGGTGTCCTCATATACCAAAGTTCTTGCTTCCATATAAACGGTCAAGGAGTCATCAATCAGTGACCTTATAGAGCGGTTCTTCCGAGCTAATTCGATCACGGGTCTCCTCACAGGTTTACGAGGTTCGTATCATCGTGGCTTCTTATCTCTTGGTGGTTTCCTTGAGTTGTGAAGTAAGCACTGATGAGTGCAAAACTCATCTATGTTTTGAGTTCATTTCACATGCTATTTTGTGTATTTTATATCCATATTCATGTAAAACTCATAAAATTTCCTCTAAACTTGGTTTTTTAGGATTATTGATGAAAAGCAAGTGATTTGGCAAGAAATGAGCAATTTATTTCCAAAGAAGAGTCGACGAGAGAGTCTCATAGCGCACCACTGGAAGATGAATTTTGTATGTACCATTTGGAACATCAAATGGTTCCAATTCCCCCTCATGTCTGCATTCTACATTCAAGAGCTTTCCACTTAGTACTCACACGCCCAAAATCAGAGTTAAAACGAGAAGTTATGGCCTCGACAAGTTGGAGAAGAAGCCCAGTGCTGTCAGATCTCAGTCTGTTAGGAACTTGTGTGACAGCTATGTCGTGACTAGAAACATGTCGCGACAGGAAGCCAATGTCGCGACCGACTTCTTTGTACCAAAAATGCTGCAGAAACCTAAAAAAGGCCAAAAAGTGATATTTTGACCTAATTTCAAGCCCATTTCACCCTAGGACCATATATATATTCGTTTTTTAGGTAAAGAGGCAAGAGGGAAGATTGGAGAGCCTTTCTCATGGGGTTTCTCTCTCTAGACTGCCCATTTTTCCAGTTTTTCTGTAGATTTTGATTTGTTTTAGATTTTAGAGTAGTTTTAGAGAAGATTTTTATTTCTATTGAAGAGATTTGGTCTTTGTATAACGAGATTCAGATTTCACTAAGGTTTAGACAAAGATTGAAGCTAAGAATATGTATTTTCTCTCTCATAGGTTTCTCTCTCTAAGCGCCCATTTTCTTAGTTTTCAGCTGTGATTTTTATTTTTAATAGATCTTAGAGGCGATTTTATTTCTATTGAAGAGATTTCGGTGTTGTACTCGGATTTTCAATTTATTCTTGTTAGGCAGAAGATTTAGCTGAATACGGGTTTCTCTTTTCTCTTGATTTCTTTCTTCATTTTTACTTTTTGTTTGATTGGTGATGATTGGAATCCGGTAATGAAACATTAAACACCCTCTGAGGTGAGGATTAATTGTTGAACATTGATTTCTGATTTTTGATTGTGGGTTTGAAAGCTTGAATTTATATAGTGATGCTGTTCATATAATGGCTTGTTTGGAATAGTAGCTTATACCCAAAAAGAAGTTTGTATCTTTGCTCACGATTTCCGAGAGCCATCAGTGACCTGAAGATGGGATTCACGAGTAAGAGCGGCAACAGGGGTATGTTAGACTAATATCTTGGAACTAATGAACTTTGAAAAATTACTTTGATAGATCACTAATTTACTCATGGTGTGAGGATAAATTGAATGATATTATCAATTTAGTTAATCGAGAGGTTTCTCCTTAATCGATAAAAGGATCTTGATCCGTGTTAGCAAAGATCTAATCAAGGAGATAGAAATTTTTATTAGATTTGAGACGAGATACCAATTACATTGGAGAAGGCGTTGCATTTCACGTCATGGGGAAAGCGAGAATTCTTCGGTCTAAAAAATGGTTGTGAAGTATTGAAATAGAAAAACAATCAAATCTTAAGAGTGCGAGAGTACACAAGTAGCTATTTAGACCCATTTGTCTGAAAAGAATATGGTGTGTTAGATAGTGAAATGTATGGTGTATGGAGAAATCATTTATACCATTGCTGGACAAATCCAGCATTCAACTCACAAATGTTGCACTTTCAAAGGGAAATTTTATTGTTTGTAAAATATTATCCCCATCCACCCCAGTGACTCTCTTCATACCTTTTAGAATTAAGTAGTTGTTTATTTGGTAGAGTTTTAGGATTAGTTTCAATCGGTTTTGTTTCAATTAAATTGATTTATTCCACATCTATTTGATCGCCTAAATAGTGAAAACCCTTGTAATCGGGGTGATCAAATTCCAATTAGAGAGAGACACTCCAATCCTGTGAGTACGATGTCAGGACTCTAAGTCCACTTTATTACTTATGACGTGCACTTGAAAGGTTGAGTGTTATTACTTTTCATTTAGGTTTAGTACTTTGTTTCAAATTAGTTTTTGAGTATTTACAAATTCACTCCCTTGGCCATATTTTCACATATATATCATTTGGTCTCTTTACAAGCACCTATCCTTCTATACATCTACTTATCTCATCATCTTCTCTTTTAACTTTCCTTATCCAATTGTCCAACCACAACCCTAAACTTTCCAAATCTTGTTTCGTACTTCTACACCCTTTCCATATACTTTGTGTCATCCTAGAAACCATAAATACCATCATCCCTAACTTTTGAGAAGCCCCAAATTCATACATGGCTCTAGCTTACTGATGGAGGCATGGCTAAGGAATGGAGTGCAGACTCGCTTGAAATCCCACTTGGCCCAATGAGACGTGCTAGAGCCAAGAGATTCAAAGAAGTCCTTAATGTTTTAATTCAAGATGCCCAAGTGGAAAAATGTCACATGTTCAACTCCAAAAAGGAAACAAAGATAGTCTACGTCATCAAAGTAAATCTGGATTTAGACCAAGAGCCAAGGCATTTTTTAATTGATTATTTACTGCTATTTTCGAGCTGAATTGGTGCTGATTTGTTTCTGATGTGCTACTAAATTGTTCCTGATTTGTTGCTAATTTGCGGCTAATTTGTTTAGCAAGTCTTGTCCTAAATTATCAAGTTTCCTTTCTTTGTGGACGTTTTTAGTGTGTGTAGTTTAGGAAAAATATGATAGTTTCCATTCTAGTTTTGGCCGAATATTTACTTTCCTTTTAGCCAAATATTTAGTTTTATTCTTCATATTATTTAGTCTAATTATAGGTGTGTTATTCCTACTTTCTTCAGT
Organism: Tetrastigma voinierianum; assembly: GCA_016808115.1. Lineage (NCBI taxonomy): Eukaryota > Viridiplantae > Streptophyta > Magnoliopsida > Vitales > Vitaceae > Tetrastigma > Tetrastigma voinierianum. The sequence goes on along the minus strand of JAEQBH010001894.1, from coordinate 258,681 downwards.
TTATGACATTAACAAAATTGAGAGTTTAAATTTCTCTTTGGTTCTTGAAAGAACTCTTTTGAACATCCCAGGTTATTACGTAGCGTTAATGAGACTTATCAATAAGATATCATCACCTATTGTGGCATCCTCTATGCAAGGTTCTTGCTTCCCCTATAAGCAACGGGTTGAGTCATCCATCAGCGAGATTAAGCGATTCTTCAAGTTACTTTCCAGATCCGCGAGTCTCTTCACAAGTTGACGGGAGTTTGTATGATGCGAGGAACTACAACATACATTAGAATTAGTCTGAGTATGGAAAATTCATATTCGGGAGTGATGAGAATCAAAGCACAAAGGATCTGTGATGCGGGAGCTTCTACAACATTCATTAGGAATCTAATCCTAATCATGGAAAATCCAGATTAGGGAGGCTATGAAACCTTGGAGACACCTAATATATTCCTATTTCCAAGTGTTTTAAGTTTTATTACTATTTTGATTTGGAGTTGTTTTATTTTAGAAAGATTTGTTCTTCAAGTCAAAGTAGAAGTTACTTTATTTAATTTAGAAAAGATTTGCCTCAGATTTGGTGTTGATTTGCTACTATTTTGGAGCTGATTTGGTGATTATTTGTTCATGATTTGCATCTTATTTGATTGCAGGCCTTATCCGAGGTGGTGAAAATATTTGGAGTAAGCGAGACCCCGACTTGGATTCGCCAGCGGTCAAGTCGAGGATTGAATTAGCGACACTTTTGGCTTAAAATTTAATAACACGGAAAATAAAAAGAAATAAAACCGAGCGTCCCCGTGGTTTCGGTTCGGACTCGCCAATTGGGTTGGGCCGGGCTCGGTGGTCGCCACACCATGCGCGCACGACAGGCCATGCGAGCGCGATAGGCCATGCGGCGCACAGCGGGCGTCGTGCGACCGCAAGGCATCTTGTGCGGCAGGCCTTTGGGATCACAAAACGGCGCGCGTGATAGAGGTCTATCAGCGGCCGGTGAATCCTCTGTCACGACAAACTTGGACAGTGACGGAAAAGAAATAAAAAAAAAAGGTAAATGGTATTTAATACCTAGGACTTGGGGCGTAATGGTATTTCTTTGTTGAGACCCCTAGAAATTGGGGCGTCACAACTTGGTATCAGAGCCTAGATTTATAAATACCTAGAACTGGATATTTGATACTAGCACTATAGCTAAGTGTCAAAAGTAGGTACTCGATTACCTAGGGCTTGATGGGCATGAGTTTATAACATGCATTCATTATGCATTCTGATGAATTATTGGGTGCTATTGTCGCATAATATTGTGTTATATATTGTTTGAATTATATACTTGGTAAATGGTATATAGGAAATTTTGAATACTAAGGTTAGGAAACATAACCTTAGGGCTTCGAAAAGTAAATGAATAGGTAAATTCAGGATTTAAGAATTTTTAGCGGTTAGCATATGCATTGCTAGTTATTTCAATTTTTTTCTATTTGACAATGTAGATGGCAAGTCGGGGAAGAGAATACAGGGGTCGCTCGCGAGGCACACCACCAGTGTTTGATCAGCAGGCCTTCGTAGAGGCTATAGGTGCTGTAGCTGCTACCATTGCACAAGTTAGCACGGTTGAGGTCGAAAGGGCCAGACCAACTATCAAGGTTTATGGCATATCATCCTCTGACATTCGGGGGGAGGGTCCAATAATTGGCTGACGATGGTTCGGCAAGTGGAAAGGTTTTGTAGGCTATGGGATCACCTCGATACCACGAGGATCATTTGCTTAACATTTATTCAGAGGGTGAATCCTAGGTTTGGTGGGATTAGGTCAAAGTCTCAAGGGATGTGGAGACAATGACATGGGGAGAGTTCCAAGAGCTCTTCATGAATGATTTTTTCCCGGCATCGGCTAGGTATTGAAAAGTGCGGGAGTTCTTAGAGTTGAAACAGGGAAATACAGGCTAAGTTCACAGAGTTAGCATGTTCCAGGGATGATTATGTGGCCACATACATGGCCAAGGTGAGAAAATTTGAGGATGGTTTGAAGTTATCCATCCGAGGAAAGATTGTGGGATTCCTCCTACAAGACATGGACTATGGTTGGAACCGACGCTATGGTCGTAGAAAGAGATGACGATGCACGGAGCATCGAATCACAGTCTGGGGACGGGAGGAAGGGTCGAGCCTTCTTGGTTCGGAAAAGAAGCGAGAGGCTTCTATTCCGAGAATTTCAAGGACGGTGTGTCGCGGCTATCGGGGCCAAGTAGAGTTGAGGCTTCTAGCAGCGGGCGAATGACATCTTTACCATTGCCATCGTCTTGGAGCGCGTGAGATGGGATTGTCCGCAGAGCGGGGATCCCGAGAATATGGGACACCTTAGTACCAATGATCAGTGGGACGTGCATAGACGCAGTATGTTCATTCTTACCCCAGTATAGGCCAGGGGAACATGTATCAGTTTCAAAGATGCAGCCGCGGCACCTCTGGGTACGCGAGCCGGGGTCGAGGAGAGTTGGAGTTATGGGTCGAGTTGAGGACATGGCTCACGGCCGGGACCCGGGGACCCGGGGGCATGTCACGTGGATTACACTCTGAGAAGCAGAGATATGAATCGGTCGGTTATATAGGGTATGTTTCTAATCTCGCGCCTATGGGAAAGAGCATTGTTTGATTCTGGTGCTTCTCATTTATTTATTGTTGCATCTTGTGTGAATGTTTTGGGTCTAAAGGTTGAATCCTTGAAAAAACTGTTACATGTGAGTTCTCCCCTAAGGACTAGAGTGAGGATTGATCAGATATGTCGAGATTGTGAGTTAGAGATCTCAGGGATTCTATTCACGGTGGACCTTCGGTGATGGACATATCGTCCTTTGATGTCATTCTTGGCATGGATTGGTTGACGGCACACCGAGTAATCATTGATTATGATTGTAGAAGGATTACTACCTACACATAGGATGACATTTGTGTTATATTTCAAGGGGATAAGCATGACATTTTACCCCAGGTCGTGTACGACTCTAGGTGGCATGGACATGATAAGTTTGGTAACAACCTTGCAGTAGAGGATGAGTGAGACGGGTGGAGTGCCTCGGTTATTTTGCGAGTCTGGGGATGTTTCGGGATGAGATCACCGGGATTTCCTCGTAGAGGGATGTAGACTTCACGATCGAGTTACACCCTGGTACGTCGCCCATTTCTATGACTCCGCATAGGATGGTGTCGGTTGAGTTGCAGGAACTCAAGGTCCAGATACAGGAGCTATTGGAAAAAGGTTTTAGTAGACTGAGCACTTCACTATGGGCGCTCTGGTTCTGTTTGCAAAGAAGAAGGATAAGACCCTTCGACTGTGTATTGGCTACCAACAGTTGAACAGGGTTACGATCAAGAATCGGAATTCTTTACCGAGGATTGATGATTTGTTTGATCAGTTAAGAGGGGCGCAAGTATACTCTAAGATAAACCTTTGTATCGATTATTATCAGTTGAGGGTTAGGGTTAGGGAGGCAGACATCCCTAAGACAGCGTTTAGGATGTGGTATGGGCATTTTGAGTTCACAGTATTGTCTTTCAGATTGACGAATGCTCCAACGGCATTCATAAATCTCATGCATAGGGTATTCCAACACTATTTGGATCAATTTGTTGTGGTCTTTGTTGAAAACATCTTGATCTACTCCCAGTCAAAGGAAGAGAATAAGGATCATTTGAGGATTGTTCTCTAGGACCTCAGAGACCATCAGTTGTATGCCAAGTTCAGCAAATGTGAATTTTGGCTTGTTGAGGTGAAATTCTTGGGACACGTCTTATCGGCTTCAAGTGTGTCAGTAGACCCTGAGAAGGTTGAGGCGGTTATGAATTGGGAGAGGCCGAAGTCAGTCTTCGAGATATGTAGTTTCTTAGAACTGGCAGGGTATTACAGGAGATTTATTGAGGATTTCTCCTGGTTAGCAGCACCTTTGATGAGATTGACCCGGAAGGAGGTTAAATTTGAGTGGAATGACCTATGTGAGAAGGCATTCCAGGAATTGAAAAGAAGGCTTACTACATCTCCTATTATGATAGTCCCGGAACGGGGATAGAGGTACACATTGTATTGTGATGCCTCTAAGGATGGACTGGGATGTGTCTTGATATAGTCCAGGAGGGGTTGTGGCTTATGGTTCTTGATAGCTAAATAATCATGAGCATAATTACCCTACACATGATATGGAGTTGGTATCCATTGTCTTTGCCTTAAATATTTGGCGCGATTATTTGTATGGTGAGCAGTTTGAAGTGTTTTCAGATCACAAGAGTCTGAAGTATACTTCACACAGTGAGACCTCAACATGAGGCAACACAAATGGATGTAGTATCTGGAGGATTATGACTTCACTTTGCATTACCATCACATTGAGAAAAATGTACAGTGGTGATCTTTTTCAGTTGAAAGTCACCAGGGAGTGCGGCTAGTGTAGCTTCCCAAAGGCCGCGGAAATCGCGGGAATTGTGGGCGGTTGGACTACCGGTACAATGATCGAACTGGGGTATTTTGAGGGTTTAGTGGCTACGCCTTCCCCTCACGGCGAGTGATTAGTCCCAATGGGATCGAGATGAAGTGGCCATCGGGATCGAGTGCGGGCGGGTTACGGTGATGAAGGTTGGGCCATTCATGCGGATGGTAGTCATCAGTATAGGGGACGGGTTGTGGTTCCCCAGTCAACAAGTATGAGATAGGAGATCCTCAGGGAATTCCATTGCTCTCAATTTGTAGTGCATCCGGGTGGCACGAAGATGTATCGAGATCTTCGTCGCCAATATTACTAGAGTGGGATGAAAAAGCACATTGGGGACTTTGTTCGATGATGCCCCACATGTCGGCCAGTGGGGCGAGCATCGAGCGGCCCGGGGCTACTCCGTGGGGTGGAGGTAAGGCGGAGTGGAAGTGAGAGCACGTCACGATAGACTTTTTAACCCACTTGCCATCGGACATCGCGGAGGCATGGTGCGGTGTGGGTGATAGTGGATCGGTTCACTAAGTTGGCGCATTTTCTAGCAGTGTGGATGACCTTCACACTGGAGGAATTTTACAGGTTATACATATGAGAGATAGTTCGGATACATGGAGTGCTAGTCTCTATTGTATTGGATAGAGATCCCAGGTTTACGGCTCACTTTTAGAAGAGCTTCCAAAGTGCCATGGGTACACAGTTGATGATGAGTACTACGTTTCATCAACAGACATATGGTCAATCAAAGAGGACCATACAGGTTTTAGAGGGCATGCTGCGAGCATGTGTCCTGGATCTTAAGGGTAGCTAGGAGAAGCACTTACCCTTAGTGGAATTCACCTACAGCAACAGTTATCAAGAAAGTATACAGATGGCACCCTATGAGGCTTTTATTGGAATCCAGCGAAAAGAAAATGCAACGGAAATAAAAAAATTTAATGCTGAACTGCATCAGGATCTAAGTGGTTTGATGAAACTAAACAATGAATCAAGGAAATTCAGATCTTCTCTTTGTGAGCCGAATCCTTTTCGAGCTAGTCTGAGATTTGCTTGATCACACACACGCTGAAACACAAACAGAACTCATGAAACAATCCAGTGACAATGAGCCAAGGCAGTCGGTGTGCAAAAGCCCTCTAGGTATTATCCACGAGCAATTTAAAAATGAGATGGATGTGCTGGCACCTTATGATAGGTCTTTGTCCCACCAAAAACCAAGACACCTTAGTGTCTTCAAAACTAAAGAATTCTCTCTCAAAAAGCGCCCACTTCGAAAGAGACCACCTACATTTAGATGATAAACCCCATATTTATATCAAGCCTCTAAACCCTTTATTAAAGCGAATTTAAACCAAATTCCATTACCTATTAATGGGCTTAGGCTTGAGCAGGCTTAGACTTGGGCTTGGGCTTAATCATGGGCTAAGAGAATAACAACATCCATTATAGCTCATTCTTATGTGTGACCTATAAGTTCACTACGATGTTGGCGACGAACGCAAATCATATTCTAAGCCCACAAGTTATGTAATTGGTCTCCTAGCCAGACATTATAACTACCGAATCAAGTGTGAATTCGATGACTACGAAAAAACCTTACCATAGTATGATATTAGTCCTTTGTCACCACGATGTCTCGATTAAGCACAAAGCTTGGATGAAGTCATCTTCATACAACTAATCGTTTCTCTTGATTCTCAAGTAGACTAACTAAACAAATGATATTGATAACTCCTCCAATCTCATTCGAAACTATGACTCATCATTTCTCGAGTCTCACTTATCAAAGAGGCGATAGACATCTCACTCAATTAAAATGGTACAAATTCCTTCACTATCACTCACATTCCTCCACATGATTTCTTGTATGACCATAGCCTATATTGCCATCTGTTAAAGGCGTCGATGAACTCACGTCCGAACCACGAAGTTCCTCATGTGGGAATCCGTGGTGGTCGGTCGAAGGACTTAAATACCTCTTGCCAATAGGGTATTGATGAAATAATCCATGTAGTATTTCTCATAAGCGAATTGATCCAATATCATGAACTTAACATGTATTTATGTTACGATGACATCTTATGTTCATGACCTGACCGCGTGGTCTTTTCTCGAAAACATAATAGTCTTACTTCATTATTATTCCCATAATATTGATGGAGCTATGGACTATTTACAATAGTGTTCTTATGCCTTAAGGTTTTACTATAAGTAACATACTTATTGACATAAAGCAAAGCCCGACTATTCGAGGATCGATTTATCAAGTTAAACCACAATTTAAATAACAGAATACAAACCACCAAATACCGTGTATATAAACATATAAATGACTGATGTATGCTGTAGGCTAAGAGCATATCACTAACGACTTTTTATATGGGAGGCCATGTCGATCCCGATTTGTTAGACAAGGTGTGAGTTCCATCAGCGGTCGGTGATTAAAGACACCTGAAGAAGGGGTGGAGCGATACGAAAGTGTCTGCTCACAGCTCAATGCCAGCAAAAGAGTTATGCTGATAGATGGCGATGACCTCTAGAGTTTGAGGCAGGTGATCATGTCTTCTTGAAGGTGATGCTTAAGAGGGGAGTGGCCAGGTTCGGCAAACAGGGAAAGCTATCGTCGAGGTTGATTGGGCCCTTCGAGGTACTTTCGAGAAGGTGGGTGCGGTTGCGTATCGGTTAGCATTGTCGTCGAGTTTATTAAGTGTCCATGAGGTATTCTATGTCTCCATGCTCGGAAGTACACTCCAAATCCGACTCATGTAGTGGATTGGAGTGCGCTGTGTCACGTCGGATGGGACCTCAGAAGGGAGGGACATGTGTGCATATTTTAGGCAATGAAACGGGGTTTGCGTGCAGGCGGAGTGAAGGCTGTCAAAGGTGTTGTGGTAGCACCGAGAAGTGGAGAAGGAAACATGGGAACATGAGGACACGATGCGTACCAGATAAACCTTCCTATTTGGGGACGAAGGTACATGATCTAGTCATTGAATGTTAAATGACTATTACATATGCATGTGATTGTATGTTTATGTGTGTGTGTGAATTTCGGGAAGAAATTCTTTTAAGTGGGGAAGAATGTGAAAACGGTGGCGAAGCGATGGCTAGTTCTGATGGGGTTCAAACCGGGAAATTTCTCTTGATCTTGGATGACTACACGGGCCACATCGTTGAGTTCGTCTCACGAAATCTAGGTACACATTCAAATTTCTTTGAATTCCAAAACAATCGGAATTTCATGTATTTCGAAGAAAAATGAGCAAACAACATGGTGACACGTGGCATGAAGGTACATGTCGTGTGGCGAAAATACATAGAGACACTTGGCACATGAAGGCCAAGTGTCAAGGGGTAATCACTCATGAGATGATAGTGGTGGACAAGTTGGCTTGGGTGACACATGGTATGGAAAATGCTAGGTGTCAAGTGGATTGCATGAGGTGTTATACACCTAGACCAAATCAGTTCGGTGGGGATAGAAGAAAAAAGGGAGAGAAGATAGAAAAAGAGAAAAAGAAAGAAAAGAAGAAAAGAAGAAAAGAAAAGGGAGGAGAAACGGGTACCAGTGCGCTTTTGGTTGCCGAACGGGAAAATTCTTCGAACAAGGAGTGTTGTTTGCCTACGCTTCAAGAGGTAGGGGTTCTCTCCTACTTTGGTTATTGTTTGTCTAAGGGTAATTCAATGGCCATGAGGTATAGCCCTAACGGTGGGGCTTGTTCAGCCGGTTTGATCGAACATTGATGATTTGGGGCCAGGTTTACGGGTCTTTTATGTTCCAATGCGATTTTTGGAAACGAGCTATGGTTGCTAGATAATATGGGAATTCAGTGTGCTATGAACTTGATCGGAGGGTTGTCCAGTGTATTTTGATATCGGAGGTCGTCCAATGTATTTTGTCATCGGAGGGTTATCCAATGTTTTTTGATATCGAGGGTTGTCCAATGAACTTGATCGGAGGGTTGTCCAAAGTTTGTCCAATGAACTTGCTCGGAGGGTTGTCCAAAGTTTGTCTAGTGAACTTATTGGAGGGTTGTCCAATGGAATGAATTTATAAAACAAAAATCTTTTGTTTCGACAAACAGTTTTCATACATGGCATTGCATGTGCACTTAGGTGGGGAGTAGCCCTTGTAGGAGATTTTCTCAACTGGGCATTGCTCACCCTATCGTGGGAAAATATTTTTAGGTACTAGAGGTACACCGGAGATGAAACACATCCAAGATCTTAGTTGTGAAAATGGCCAGATTATGGCTTTACTGCGTTTTTATAAAATTTTAGGTAGCAAACCTAGTTTCTGGTAATGTAAGAGAAAAAAAATGTAATTAAACACAATTTGTATGTTTAATACAGTTAGGCAAGGTTTTCCCATGTGTCATGTTGCCTTTGTAATAAAAAGGTTATTGTATATCAAATTTAGTGTCTTAGAAAAAAAAAAGGGGTTGGAGATGCAGGAAAGGCCTAAAAAGAGGCTACTGCATGTTTGGGTCATGACAGGGGATTCCTGGTCGCGTTAGGGTGTAGGAAATGCCAAGACAGGCTTCTGCTGGTTTTAGGTCGCCACAGGGGATTCCTAGTCGCGACTGAGTTTTTTCTGGGTCTGTGTCATGACAAGAATTTATGTGTCGTGACATGGTTCTTTGATTTGAAGCAATAGGAGCTATGTCATGACATGAAAAGCTTTGTTGCGACAAGGGTTAGTTCTCCCATCATGGCGATGTCGTGAGAGATTTCTTGTCGCAACCTGGGCGAGGCTGAGCAAGAGGTTGGGCCGTCGCGGCGGAGTTATGGGTAAGAATTTCATGTCTCGATAAAGTGAGTATCTCTGCCAGCGTCGTTTGGCGAAGCAACGAGGGTTTCCGCGTCGCGACAAAGTATTTTGTTTCGCGATAAGGTGTTGCCAAGACCAAAGGGGCCTTGTGTTGCGACAAATCAAATTGTGTCATGACAAAATTTAGCCTGGCTAAGAGTTCTCTTGTCACGATAGAATGTTTTTATGTCACGACAGATTTGGCAATGAGGAGGCTTTATATGCAGAACTTTTATCGACGAGTGTGGCGAATGGAGAGATTTTGTGTTGCGATCAGGAAATATCTGTGTTTGCGACCTGGTTGAGGGCTGGAAGGTTTCGATCGCAATGGAGTATTTTTATGTCGTAACAGAGTTTGCCAAGGCAAGGAGAAATTATGTCGCGACAGAGAAATTTTATGTCGCTACATAGTTAGTCAGGGTAGAGAGAATTTATGTTGCAATAAAGGACTTCATTGTCGCGACAACCACTACAGAAAGCTCTGCTGCACATGACAGAGTTGGGCACGCAAAGGTTGGCACGCACGACAGTGTGGTGCCGTGTTGCCTCGCGACTAAGAAGGTCATACATGAATAACAAGCCTTTGTTGAGCACGATAGAGGCGCGTACGACAGAGGAATTTTATCGGGACAAACCTGGATAGTGATGGAAAAAAAAAAGACCCCCGGAAATTGGGGTGTCACAACATACCTTGTTTTTGACGTGGCACCTAGTTTGAAAAATGTTCTCCCATTGCAACTCATCCTCTTCCTTGGCTTGCACACTTAAAGCCCTCTTTGAAAGCAACAATTCTTCTTGGGCAGCGTATTCCTCATCATCGACATCCTCCAAGGATAGCCTAGAATCACAATCCAATTCCTGGTATGTTTCAATCTCACCATTGTCTCGCATCACCATAACTCCTTTGTTCGGAAATTGGCTTGCTACATGACCCATGCCTTGGCATTTAAAATAATTAATATCACGCTACTAATTAGTGAAAGAATCGAATTTACCATGATTTCCTTGGCTGGTCACCTCTTGTTTTTGTTCTATTTTGGGCTTGGCGTTGGGTGGCTTATCTTCCTTCTTCCATTGATACGACTTCCAAGTGGATGAACTTGGACTAGGTTCATAACGTGTGTTGCTACTGTCCCTCCTCTTGACTTGATTCTCAATTTTGATAGCCATATGCACCATATCCTCCAACCCTACGTAATGTTGCAATTCCACCACGTTTTGAATCTGTCGGTTTAAACCTGCCAGAAACCTTGCCATTGTAGCCTCTCAATCTTCTTCAACATTTGCTCTAGCCATTGCAACCTTCATCTCATATAACCTCCTCCTCTGCGGTTCCCACTTGCCTCAGGTTTTGCAACTTGTTGTACAACTCCTGGTAGTACTAAGTTGAAACAAATCTCTTTCGCATCACCCTCTTCATCTCTTCCCATGTTTCCACCGTTGGTTCCATATTCCGTCTCATATTCAAAACTAATTGATCCCACCACATTGTTGCATAGTCCGAGAACCCTATGAAAGCAAGTTTCACCTTCTTATTGTTGGAATAATTGTGATGATCAAAAACCAACTCCACTTTCCTCTCCCACTCAAGATATGCCTTGGGGTCATTCTTTCCTTGGAAAGATGGAATCTTCATCTTAATGTTTCCCAAATTATTATCTTCCCGATTCATAACTTCTCTATGTCTCCCCATACCTCCTGTCACTAACAATTGAATCATGATCATTCTCTTTCTCAAAAACTCCTCCGTCATACTCTTCTTATTTTACCCACACCCCTCTTCCTGGCAGCCTCTTCCTTCTACGCCTTGTAGAAGGGTTTCGAGGATGCTCAAAGCTTTTCTCCACCCTCTCATGGAATTGTTCCAATTCAGCCCTAAACATTGCGCTGTTCACTAATTGAGCACATAATGAACTTCATGTCCTACTCACTCCGCCACCTTGGTGCATCGTTGTTTGACATGGTCTTTGCAAAGCAAGATTGAGGGCTTAAGGACCTCGAAATCACTTCCCTCACGTGTTTCCTCGAATGATTCACTCGGTTCACTCATGTTTTCACACAATATATTTGGATTTTTCTCACTCTAATATTCTTACCACTTTTGCTTTTTCCACTAAGAATTTCTCTTTCAATTCTTTTTGAACTAATCAAACGAATCAGATTTTTTTTCTGCAAAATTGAATCAAAAACCTATCAAATGGCAGGATGGTGGCATTAACCAATATTCAAGCCTTACTTAAAGCAAAAAAAAAAAAAAAAAGGACACCAAAAATTTCTTAGTTTCTTATCGATTTTATTTGTTTATTTATTTTTATACTATGATGGGCACTAGATTTCCAACAACTAGAATGATGATAAACTTATAAGATTTTTTTTTTTTTTATGACTTTCTTCCATTATTTGTTCAAAAAGAAACAAAACAAAGTTATGTCGATCCAAGAATGAAGAAAGTCAGACAAGATGGGTAGATAATAGGTTGAAGGACTAAGAGTGGGGGTTGGATAAATTTCGAGATGAGCGGGTGGAAGTGGTGACAAAGTGGAGTTCAGTTTCTTGAAGAAATGAAAAAACGTAAAAGATAGTGAACCGAGGAAAATAGAACCTGTTGCTACGATGCAAATGATCTGAACCAGTCGGCTTGTGAGGGCGAGTGATCGAATGGCTCGGAAGAAGTGCTCTAGTGTCAGCTTTGATGGATGACCTTGACCCGTTGCTAATATGGAAGCAAGAACAGCAGTGTGTGAGGACACAATCGGTGATGGAGATATGATTGATAAGTCTTGATGAGAGGCAGCCGCAGGAATAGCAGATGGAGTTCAAGGAGTTCTTTAAAGAACCAAGAGAAATTAAAACTCTCCAATTTTATTAATGCATCCAAAACCAGAATGTGTGGGGATAACAAGAAGAACGATAAATAGGCCCAATATGAAGAACAGCAAATTTTTAGCCACAAGGAAAGTAAATGTTGGCCAAAAACAAGAAAGGAAACTAACATACTTTTTCCTAAAGTAACACACTAAAAATGTCCATAAGGAGAAGCAAAAAAAGGAAACTAGATAATTCTAGGATAACGTTTGGTAATCAAATAAGCCGCAAATCAGGAACAAATCGACACCAAATCAACTCCAAAATAGCAGCAAATCAGGAAAAAATCATCATCAAATCAGCAGCAAATCAACACCAAATCTGAAGCAAATCTTTTCTAAAAAGAAATAGCAACTCCTATTTGACTAGCAAAACAAACTTTCTAAATTAAATAAAGCAACTTCAACTTTGATTTGGAGAACAAATCTTTCTAAAATAAAATAACTCCAAATCAAAATAATAATAAAACTCATAACACATGGAAATAGGAATATATTAGGTGTCTCCAAGGTTTCACAACCTCCCGAATCTAAATTTTCCACAATTAGGATTGGATTTCTAATGAATCTTGTAGAAGCTCCGGCATCACGGATCCTTTGTGCTTTGATTCTCATCAGGGAGGCTGTGAAACCTTGGAGATACCAAAAATATGTTTCTAAATCCAAGTGTTTTGAGTCTTGTTACTATTTTGATTTGGAGTTGTTTTTGACACAGAAAGACATTCTCAGCGTCAAAAATAGTAATTGCTTTATTTAATTAGAAAGACTAGTCGAGAAATGGAAGTTTCTATTTCTTTTAGGAAGTTTCTTTATTTAAATTAGAAAGTCTTTGTTTTCCAAGTCAAAGTAGGAGTTTCTTTATTGGATTTAGAAAGTATAGGGCTATATATACCCCCCTTATTATAGTATTTTGACAATTCAGTTCAAGTTTAATAATATTTTTAGATTTCTTTTTTTAATAGTTCTATCTTACTCTCTTATCTGTTGGGTGGATTCCCTTGAGTGGCAAGTTCATTGCTTCTTATCCTTAGGTGGATTCCTTAGGTGGTGAAGTATATCACTTGTTCTTTAATCTCTTGAGCGGATTCCCTTGAGTGCGAGTTTAGGACTTCTTATCTCTTGGTGAATTCCTTGAGTTGTGAAGTAAGTACCTATCCTTCTATACATCTACTCATTTCGTCATCTTCTCTTTCACCTTTCCATAACCAAAATTTCAAGATCAACCCAAAACTTTCTAAATCTTGCTCCATAGTTAAAAATATTTTCATATACTTTTTTCCACCCTAGAAATCATAAAAACCATCATCTCTAAACTCGTATAAACCCCAAAATCATGCATAGCCCTAGCCTACCTTAGAAAAACTCGAAAACTGCAAACTTGCTCAAGACAAGGCTGCTTTGCATCAAATCAAACCCGAACCTTTCTAAACCTAAAATCCTTCATTCTAAACCTTAATTCCATCATATATAAACCCTAAACTAGCTGTGAAAACCCGAGTAAAGTGAAACGATAGACTACCGTTATAATACAAGTTGCAAGCTTGGAAATTTCTCTAGATCTTGGATGACGACTGGACCACCTTGGTAGGAGTTCATCTCATAAATCTAAGCATTACTGTGAGATTGTGTTGAATTCCAAAAAGCAGGTCAAATTTATCTGTTAAAGGAAAAATAGGCAAGCGGCAGGCACATGATGAAGGTACATTCCTTATGGTGAAAATACATAGAGACATGGCACATGAAGGCCAAGTGTCGAGGGGTAATTATGCATGAGAGGATAGTGGTGGACAAGTTGGCATAGGTGACACATGGTATGGAAAATGCTAGGTGTCTAGTGGATTGCATGAAGTGTTATACACCCTAGACAGGGAAATCGATTCGATTGGGATAGAGAAGAGAAAGGGAGATAGAGAGGAAAACAAGAAAGAGAAAGAAGAAAGAAAAGAAGAAAAGAAAATGGAGGAGACGTTACGGAGTGGCTTCTAGTTGCAAGCAGGGAAAATTCTTGAATAAGGGTGAGGTTGCCTACACTCCAGAGGTATGGTTCTCTCTACTGCGGATTTACATTGTTTGTCTAAGGGCCATTCAATGGCTATGAGGTATAGCCCTAATGGTGGGGCTGGTTCAAAAACTGTTTTGATCAAACTGTTGATGATTTAAGGACCAGTTTCTAAGTCCTTTATGCTCCCAAAACTACAATTCTAGAATAGGTTATGGTTGCTGGAAAACATGGGAATTCAGTGTGATGATTTTGTTGTGTGAGTCATTGCTAAATTTCGGACTATTATTGGACCGTGTGTGCTGTTTTTTTGTGTTATTATTGAAAAAAATGAATAACATGCTGGTTGAGTGAAAAAGCTCATGTTAATATATGCTTGTATGATGTATTGACGTGAGGCACTTGATGAATGTGAATTATATGTAGAAAATATAATTATCCATGATTTATTAATGTTACATGTAGTACTCATCATGTATGTAACATGAATTGGCATGAAATGGCATGTTGCATTTCATATGCATGGGGACATCACGTGAAACGGGTGTGAGTGCATGACATGGGTTTTGAATGAATTTGATATCGGAGGGTTGTCTAATAAATGAATTTGATATCGGAGGGTCGTCCAGTGTATTTTGATATCGGAGCGTTGTCTAGTGTGCTATGATATCGGAGGGTCATCTAGTGTATTTTGACATCGGAGGGTTGTCCAGTGTGTTTTAATATCGGAGGGTTGTCAAATGTGTTTTGATATCAGAGGTTGTCCCGATGAGTTTCAAAGCAAAAATCTTTTGTTTTCAAAACGAGTTTTCATACATGGAAAATGCATGTGTGAGGGAGTCAGGGAGGACTCGAGACATGGGGCATGACATGTAGACATTGAAATGTGCATATTTTTACATGAATGGGTGTTCATGTGTGAATCATGACATTGCATGTGCACTTAGGTAGGGAGTAACCCTTGTAGAAGATTTTCTCTACTAGGCATTGCTTACCCTGTCATGGAAAAATATTTTTAAGTGCTGGAGGTACACCAGGAAATGGAACTCAGCTGAGATCTTAGTGGTGAAGAAGGCCAGATTTGGCTTTGTTGTGTATTTTGTAAATTTCTAGGCAGAAAACTTAGTTTTTGTCTATGTAGGAGAAAAGAGTTGTAATCAAACTCATTTTGTATGATTAATATTGTTTAGCAAGGTTTTCCTAGGTTTCATGTTGCCTTTGTAATAAAAAGGTTATTGTATATTGAATTTGGTGTGTTTGCAGAAGAGAGAGAGAGAAAGAGAAAAAAAAAAAAAAAAAAAAAAAAAAAAAAAAGAGAGAAGAGAGGGAAGGGGGGGAGGGTTAAAGATGTAGGAAGAGCTTAGAATAGGCTACTACATGTTTGGAGTCACGATAGATTCTGGTCGCGGCGAGTTCTTTCACAGTTACGACCGTGCGAGAGTACCATGTCGCGACATGGTTCTCAGATTTTAAGCAATAGAAACTATAGCAACATGGCTTTCTTTGTTGGTTCTAGCTCTTTGTCGTGACAAAGTCACGACAAAGGTTTCCTTGTTGCGAACGAGACGGTCACAACGAGAGGTCAGGGTCGCGACACGAGCTTGGTTAAGGCCAAGAGATTTTAGGCCGTGACTGAAAATTGTGGTGTCACAATAGGATTTCATGGAGTGGTGTCACGATAGGGTATTTTATGTGTGACGGTGTGAGCTGGACGAAAAGTTTATGTTGCGACGGGCTTTTGGCATGTTGCGACGAGTTTGGTGGTCGGAGAAGAAACTATGTATCGTGATAGAGCATTTTTGTATGTCATGACCGAGGGTAGGAAACATTGGATGAGAAGATTCCATCTTTCCAAGGAAAGAAGGAAGAATGACCCCAAGGCATATCTTGAGTGGGAGAGGAAAGGTGGGTTAGGTTTTTAATAAGTCCTGATTATTAGAAAATAAGAAGGTGGCTTTTGCTTTCATAGGGTTCTCGGACTATGCATTAATGTGGTGGGATCGGTGGTTTTGAATATGAGGCAGTAAATAGGGGAACCAATGGTGGGAAACATGGGAAGAGATGAAGGGTGATGTGAGAAGGGTTGTTTCAACTTACTACTTACGGGAGTTGTACAGTGTTGAACTAAATTGTATATGCAAATTTATGACAACATCTGGAAGGAATATTATCTAATCCCCAGCAACGGCGCCAAAAACTTGATTGGACCAAATGATATATATGAGTTTACGACACTACTACCAAAGAACTATTTCCTAATCCCCGATAATGGCGCCAAAAACTTATTGTGACCAAGAATAACTTGTTTACTCATAAGAAGAATTGTTTTGTCATTGAACTCATTTAAAGATTTAGTTTTGTCTTAAAAGCGCAGGGTGCATGGAGTCGATCTGAATAATAAAGTGGACTATAGAATCCCGAGGAATATCGTTCACGAGAGATTGAAAAGAATTTAAACTTCAACTACCCTAACTACTCAAGTTCTATACTATTTGAACTTCCATTTCAGATAAAATTTAGTAGCCTAATAAGAATCTTAATAATTGGAATCCTACATTTAAGATAAAGGGAAAATTTAAATCTACAAAAAAATAAAATGGATAAACCAGTTATTCTTTGGGAAGTAGACAGAGATTTCCTCTTGTGGGAAATTATCAATTCTACATCATAATCTCGTTCTATTTTCCCTAAGTTAGAATGCAGATTTGTCGAAACCGAGTAGTATAGTTTGGATTCTCACTCTAGCCATACTTTTCTGAAGCGAGAAGGTTCAAGTTCATTTTAAGTCATGATTCTAATCGATTAATTGTAATTAAATTTCTCACATAAGATCAGGGTATTTTTCTTTTCAATACTTCATACCCATTTGCCATATTTATGATTTCTTGCTTCCCAGACGAGGCGGTTGCTAAATTTCTACAAAATAATGATGTCTCATCCTTAAGATCTGAAAGTTTTCCCTTTCCTTGATTAGATCTCATGTTTCTGGGATCGAATCATTCTTCCATACCAGGGAGAGATCTCGATTGATTAAGTGTGTATCACTCAACTCATTCTCAAACCATGAGCAAATTGAGGATTTAACTAAGTAACCTTTCAGAGCTCATTAGTTCTTCAATATTAGTCTAGCATACCCCCAAGTAACTGGTCTATGCTCTCAAGAATCTTCATCTTTGTGTCACTCGAGGGCCTCTTAATCAGACGGAACTGATAGTCTTTCATGGGTATAAGCTACTAAAATTGGGAACAATTAATTTTAAGAACAACACCATTCAAATAAATTCAACATTCAACTCAGGAAATTTTCTTCTCATTGTGCAGAAAAGACCATAACTAACATCATATCTTTCCCAGTGATTCGTGCCATAGTAGGGTGATCCGAAATCAACAATATTTGTATCCTAAATTCCTCCTCTGTCGTAGCAAAGCTACTGCAGTATAGTGGTCTAGGGTCGAACTCAATGATTTCTTCTTACAAATGACTCCTGATTGATTACAGCGGTGAATTTGATTTGGATTTGGGATGTTGTTAAACGATTGGGAGTTAGTGGTTTAAAGCGAAAATAAAAACAAGTTAAAAATTTGTAAAATAGAATTCCTTGTAGTGTTAGGTCATTGGAAATTTTGGGGTCTGGGGTAGTGAGGGTTCTCGGGGTCTTTTCCTGGTGGGGAGGATGACATATAGTTATCTCCCACAGCCTTAGGTTCTTCGACTAGCGTAACAAATGACCTAAATAACTATCTTTGAAAAATTAGTATTGCCTTCCATTGATGGTCTCGGATGATAAATAACATCGCGCCTTCGCTTCCGGCGGTAATAAATGATAACTAATGAATCTCATTTGTATCTAACAGTAAGTATACAATGAACCTAAAACGCAAGTATTGGCCGTTCTGATGTCCAGGGATCGAACCACAAAATTTGGAGAAAATAAAAATATCCTTGAATGCCTTTCAATAACCCGTAGATGGTAACTAGCAGTTGTCGATGGATCTAGCGATAAGCATCGAACCCAAAGCTTATCAAATATTGATGCAATTCCTTATGAAGGGATTAAAGCTTTATGTTAAGTGAAACCATAAATAGTGAAAATACCTCCTTCCCAAAACATGGAAAAACCCTCGATTGCCTTGATCCGCGATAGCCTTCACTCGAGAAAAAATGGCTTTGTAGCTCATCTCAGTTGTCATCTCGAAGGATGTTTGTGACGAAAGTGAGAAAATGGAAGAAATGGGAGAAAATGAAAGCGGAAAGCCCGGAAAGCGAGGTGAAAGCATGTACTAAATTTTATTGGTTAAATGTTTTGGGAGCATGGCGAGAAACTTATGTACTCAGAGCCAAAGCGAATTACAAAACAAACCCAAAACAAAAGCTATTACAAGGGTTAAAATAGGAAGAAACAAAAATTGTAACAAAAGGCAAAAAAACGTGAAATGCGAGGAGAAGCAATTTCTTGGAGGAGCAGTGGTAGGATGCACAGTCTCGAGAACCAAAATTAGAAATGCTCCATTTTCTTGCATTTTACGCTCTTCTTTCATACGGTCTACGTCTGCCAATCTTTGAAGAAAGCATTTCGAATTCTTCGTGCTTGGATCGACTCAACAATTTTGGCACTATTAGCTTGCAAAAACTGCAAAATTTGCCACAAAATGCGATCAGTAGGATAATAGGGACCTTAATGTGTAAATTGGGTTAATTACAATGATTGGTATACAAAAAGCACTCAAACCTATAATAAATAGGGTTCAAAATAGCACTTTGGGCACTAATCACAATGGAAGTTATGTTCTCGGATTACGGTGTACCTTCCGAAATCTTGATCGGGAAAATTCCCACTTTGTCCTTTATGATCAGGCGAAGAAATGATTTCAGCTTTTGTCTGGAGTTCATTTAATTCAAGCGGTAATAAATAAATGAATTTCAACATTTAATTTCAACTTCAAAACTTTTAACGATTTTGCCTATTTTAGATCGATGCGAATCAAAATCACATTGCGTCTAATCTCGAAGAAAGAAAAAGAAAAAGAAAAAGAAAGAAAAATATAATACAAAGAGTCCGCAGCTCCCAGTACTGCAGTTGTCCGTCTTGTTGTTGCCTAAGCTTTCGTAGTCGTTTCTATTAATGAATGCTAAAGGTTTGAATTTTAATATTGAGGCTATGTGAATCCACTAAAACTTAAGCCCGATTTTCCTTCTCTGTTGCTACCTAGAACTTGTGTCGTGACAGAGTTTTGAGTCTTTGTTGCAGGTATGCAGTCGTCTGTCACGACTTGAAGATCTTGTGCTCATTTTTGCTTCAATTGCGACAACGTATTTTTGTTACGACAGTCTTCTTTCTTTTAGTATGATAAATCTGTCAGCGTGAGTTTTCGCTTTAATGAGTGACAATATTACGTGCATTCATCAAATAGTTATGTCGCCAACATTGACCAATCATGTCGCAACCACGGTTTCAATGCGACTACGCAAGTTGGTGCCATGACCTAAGTTTTATGTCGACGACATCTCTGTTTAGGTTATGTTGCTGACAGTCTTGTATTATGCATTGCACCATGACCGAAAGTTTGTCATTAATGAGCTTGTTGCCACTGAGCTTGTCTTCTTGTTGCAGCTTTGTTCTGATGTTGCGACATGACTTCTTGATGTTGTCAATATTTGTTGTCGCAACCTAGTTTTCATGTCGTGACAAGATTACTCTATGTTCAACTTACTCATTCTGTCGCGACCTAGTTTGTTATGTCGCGACAGGACTTCTTTGCATTGTGTTGAATCCTCTGTCGTGACCTAGAAGTTGTTGTAACCTCGTTTCTCTCTATTCAGCTTATTTCTGCGTTGCGACATTAAGATCCATGTCGCGACATAGACTTATGTCCTCAGCTTGAAGTATGTTGCAACGTTGGGTTCCTTTATTGCAACCAAGACAATTCAATAAGTAAGCCTCATTTTGTGCGACGTAAATTTTCTTAATGCGTAGTGACTTCTTTTTCGGTGCTCTTTTCTATCTCAACCAGCTCCTCCATGTTGCAAGAGTTAGTGTTGCGACAAAGTAATCTTTGTCGCGACATGATTCTTCCTTCTGGTCTTTCATTATGGCGCAACATAACTGATCTTTGTCTCAGCTGGCTTCTTCTCATTTTCTATCGCGACACGTTGTCTTTTGTCGCGACATAGCTCATCTGCCAATTTGTAGATCTTGTGTTGTGACACATAAAATATTGTTGCGACACAGTTCTCTAGTCATTTGCTTAGACATTTGTCACGATAAAGACTGCTGCAATTGCTATTTTTTCTCTTCTTTCTTGTTGGAAATCACTCCTTTTTTAATTAACTCCTGCAAAACACAAAGTTTGTAAATATTCCATAATTTGGCATTAAACGACTCTGAAAATACTAAAAAACAAGCCAAAAATGGATTAAAAATAGATGAGTTTAGATTTCATCAAATTCCCCTAAACTTAAAGTTTTGTTTGTCTGACAAAGAAAAGAAGATTTTGTTTGTCCTCCAAACAATTTAGCTTTATTTTCAGGACATTTCTGTTTCTTTGAAAATGCGCAACTTAATTGAAACTAGTCGATTCTTGACTTAATTTCAAATTTAGTTTTAGTTTCAAACTTAAGAAAATTTTTAGTGTGTCACAAACAAACTAATGAATGCTGAAATGTAAACAATTCAGTCATTTAATCTTGATCTCTGTGTGTGTGATGGTTTTCTTTCCCTTCCTCCTTGGCAGGATTACCTAATCTTCTGGGAATCTACATAGTGACTGCAATTTCTTTTAGCTCTTCAAAGTCCCATATGCTTGTTTTTCATATTAGTCTCCACTAATGTAGGCAAGTACCACCTTCAAGATCAATTAGGTCTTTTAGGCTTGTAGAGTTTGGCTTGGGTAATTGGGTAGATAAGTGGAGAATTTAAATTTAAGAATTTGCAAATTCACTCTTCAAGTGTGTATCTTTGCCTCTATCCTTCATCCTTTTCTTTTCTACTAATGTTTGAAAAATATATTCCCCCAAACTTGTCCTTGATGTATCATACTGCATATTCTCAGCTTGACATATTTTAAAGAGAAGTTCCCTTTTTTCTTTTCTTTTACTTGTCAAAAATTTTTAGGATTAGTGCAATGTCTTGTCTTCTTAGGCTTTCTACCACTCTTAGAGAACTTTGGGTTATGCTCCATAACGATTGGCATTGGGGTACGGTGTTGAAACACCCTAAAAACTTAATTGTTCAAGAGGAAGGCCCGCAGACAAACTTAATCCCATTTAGACCTGGTGACTATTCTGCATTCTTTTTCCATTTTCTTCGTTTTGTTCTTTTCTTTTTCCATCCTTCATTCTTGTTTCTGCACAAATCAACACTAATTCCCCCAAACTTGTCATTTTCTGTATTTTGAAGTTCTTGTCCTAAAACCTAGGCAAATAAGGGTTCTTTACTGTAGGATTAGAATAAAGGAAGGGTTTGAGGCTTCTAATTGTTGTTTAAATGAAGAAACTGGTCAAGTTATTAAACACAGACAAGTATATTCTTATGCATATTATTATGAGGTAGCTTGAAAGGCTCAAACTTCCAAAGATTGCCTATATCACTTCTTGTTAGTGGTATTGCCTAGGATTTCGCCTTGACTAATAATCTAACAAGTTCTAAGACCTTGGACTGTTTGACTGTGACTGAACCGAGAAGATGTCCCTAATCCTTCACAATTTGTTAAGGAACAATTTGACCATGTGCATTGTTTTTCAGGACTTTCACTGACCTTATTGTTTATACAACAATTTCAAAAGTCTTATTTGTGCTGTTTATTTAATACATTTTCCTAAATCTGAACCTTAAACTTCATTCTAGTTTACTAAAGCAACTTCCTTTTCCAATTCATTAAGGCCTACCACAATTTCAATTGCAAAGGTTTGTTTGGTTCGAAGGTTTGTTGTTGTGTTGTTCTAATCAAGTAAAAGAGTTCATTTGATCATGCATTCAGCTCAAAACCCTACAACACATCAACAATTGTAATCAAGTCAATTCACCCCCAACATGTTGTAGTAAATAAACTATTTGAACCAGGTAGTTGATTTCTTCTTTATTCAACCAAGCAGATAACAAACATGAGGCAAAAGAAACTAATCAAAAACACACCAATCAAACAAAAACACAATTGAACACAAAACTTTTGCTAAAAATTTATTTATTCAGAGGAATTGCATTGAGTACAAAGGGGATGAGGAGTTGGAGGAGGTAGTGCATTGTTCATTTTTTATTCCTTGCACCCTCTCCTTGGCTGCTTCCATCCTTAGATATTCTTCTACCTCCTCTACTGGGGTAAGTTCTTTTTTACCTGATGTACTGGTTGGTTTATCTTTTTCTGTTTCTTTATAGGGTGCACAAGGGGGCACTCCAATTAAATCTGGGTTAGTATAGGGTATAGATGGTTCTGTCACACCCTGAGGGAGTACAGTGTAGGGTCTACAGTATGAGATTCGTATTTGTGGCAGGGGTATCTTCTTCTTGTTGGAAACTGCCTTCATAGCCCAATCTAGGATCTTGGCATTGCTCTACGTAAGTTCCTCATTTGCCTCGTAGCTAAATTCGAAATGTCTGTTATTTTTAACATCATAGCTCATAAATGCAACCGTTTGCGGTGTTCTAATTTGTTCATGCAGGTTATTTATCTCTTGAATCCATGCTTGCCTTGAGCATTGTCTTTATCTCTCAAGACTGTTCTCCACTCTGCGTCCCTTTTCTCTATTTCTGCTCTCCACTCTTCATCCATTTTCTTCAGTGCATCTTCTAAATTCTGGTCCCTTCTTTTGAGCTCTGCATCAAAATACTCTTCCCTGAGCTGGAGTTGTGTCTTTAACTGGTCATCTCTCTCCCTTATCTCTTGCCACATAGACATTAGAAATTCTATCAATTCTGTATGATTGTAGTTCTGTCCTGAACTTTCAACTTGTTCATGTTGGGTTTGTCTTAGCTATGGGGGTGCACTCCAGAATTTGCTCTGACTCCTCTGAGCCGATTAACGTGGACATTGGTTTTCAACATTACAGGTCGGTCTGACCTTCCTTCCTTTTCCTTCTTCTTGTTTCTTATTCCTTACTACCCTACATTTTTTGGTCATTTGTTATACTGTTAAAGTAAGAGGGGCTACAGAAATAAGTTTCCTCAATCCCCAATTCTACCTTAACTCCCCCTTGGATGCAGAGGCTAGTTATTGTTGTTGGGTGTGGAATCATCCCCCTGCATTTGCTTTCAAAGTAGCCCAAGATAGAATTTTCAATCATTTTTCCCACATTGATCTTGTAACCCTTTAGCAATGCGTAGAGGAGGATTGCCTCCTCTCTTCCAACTGTACTTAGATGCTTAGATGGCCTTAGGATAGAGCGATAAGAGTATAACCATGCGTAGCTGTAATTAGGTCTCACTCCTATGATGGATCTAAGGTTGCATAGAATTCTTTTACGAGACCTTGCAAACTAGATTCCTTGTGTTCAGCCATTCTTGCCATTCTCTCACTGTTTTGACAAAAAGGAGAGATAATGTTTTAAACCCTCTTCGGCAATGAAACCTCTGTTCTTCAAACTTCCCTTCCATCAAAGCTACGACGCTTTAAAGTCATTTCCTTTCTGGCTTCATCGCTCCCTTTTCTTTTTCTTTGTTCATCCAGCCGATGATTCTCTTCGTTGTCATCATCCCTTTCCTCAACTTGCCTGGTTGTTGCTTGAAAGCGTGCTCATTTGATTCTCGACTTAGCATACTCTTCCATGACCGTGGAGGTTTACGGAACGGTGTGGGATCAAACATGGTAATGTTAGGGTTTCTGAACTCTAGGGTTTTAGGGAGTGAGATGATAGAGACTTGAGTAAAGAAGCTGAGAAGGGTGAGAGTTTATGAGAAAGGTGGCTATTCAGTTTCCAAAAATTTCTATTTATAAGTCAACTAATTCATTGTGTGCTACATTAAATGTGTGACAATTCTTGCCCTCGAATTGCATGCGTCTTTAATTCTTTATCGCGTGACTTAGAAGGTGCATCGCGACCAGTTTCAACATTATTTGTAGACAGAGTATGCCAAATGTCGCGACACAACAGAGTATGTTGCAACATTTCTTTCAGGGTAATTTGAATTTATGTCGCGATAGATTAGATTTATGTTGCGACATAATTTCCTTTTTTAATTTTCTTCCTAATTCAACTATGTCGTGACACAAAAAAAGCATGTTGCGACACTTCTTGAAGTTTTCAAAAGCCATCTTTCTCATGTTTCTCTCATAATACATTAAAACCTTTATATCCTCATACTCAATTCTTGAAATTCAATGCGCCATGCCCGGATATTAAGAATATGTTTTATTCAAGCAACATAGCATTCCCCGAAAACATTCGGATATGCATTATTCTTAAGACGGGTTTAAGAGGTGGAATTACTCCCCCTTTTAGTCATTTACGCATAATTTCTTTGAAACAATTGCTTCTTAAAAATGGTTTTCTTTGAATTTTGCTTCATTTTCCTGAAAAGCAACAACACTGACATAAAACTACTAGCAGATTAACTAAAACATCAAATACTCAAAATTCTACTGAATCAATCAGACTAAACAAAAACAAAACAAAACAAAAATGAAAATTCTTGCTTGGGTTGCTTACCAAGAAAATTGCTTCCGATTTAGTGTCCCTAAACGGAACATTCTTTGTAATTTGTCTTCTTGACATCCTTTTGCTTGCTCCTCTAGTCTAAGCTTTTCTTTCTTGGTTCAGTCTTCATGCATGCTTTGTCCTACATTTTCTTGCTTCCTTGCAATTCATCACTGCCTCTCATTACAGTTGGTGTGAGATCTTTAAGATTGATCTCAATACTACTGGGAAATGTATTTCTGGATTGGCTTTGTAAGGATAGGGCCAATTGCCCTACTTGAGTTTCCAAGTTTCTCAATGTAGCATTGATATTTGTTTGAAACACAGTTGTGTTAGCTTGGAAATTCTCAAGTTCAACAAATTTTTCATGCATTCGGGATCTTTTTTACGTGTAGTGCATTTGTCTTCAAGGTTTAAAGCTCTATTCTTCCCTTGATATTGTCCTCTCTGTTGTCCTATTTTCTTTATTCTTTCTTTGTTGGAACCAGTGATATAAACCTTATGAGTAGTTCTATCGATGTCTAAGTACATTGTGCTCCCCACCATACAGCGTTCATGGTTCCTGTCTTTGGAGTGTAGTGTGTTGGCTTGTTGGAATTAGGCTTGAAGTGGCGCTTCTACGCTCATTCATATACTTTGTTTCCTCAACTTGGTCGGGCTCTTCTTCCTCATTACCCTCAGCACTATTTCTCCTTCCTTCTCTCATTGCTCCAACTTCATGTGCGGTGTGCATCCTTTTCTCATTGCTACTCAGCTTGTTCATTGCGAAATCAGTTTGGCTTATGGCTATAGTTACATCCAATCCAGTCGAACATTTTCCCTCATCCTGCCTCTTGCTCCCCACGAAGGTCGGATGAGTCTTGTAGTTGCATTTATGAGTCTTCTATAACTTGCCTTGTCTCCTCTGCACTTCTTTTAAAACCTCCACAGCAGGATGCATCAATTATACCCTTGGAGGTATAATTCATGGCATGGTAGAAAATGTCCATCTGAGTTGTTAGATCTATCCCATGCATAGGGCACCTATTCAACAATCTCTTGAACCTCTCCCATGCGCGGTCTTAGGACTCTGCATCCTCCCTTGATTGAACATTGATTTCTCTTCTTCTCAGCGGTGAGTTGGGGAAAAATACGCTATGAATGCCTCCACCGAGTTCTTCCTAAGTATTCAGTCCAGCTGGCGATGGAGTCAAACCATCGTATTTATACGTCTCTCAATGAAATGGGAAAAGTTGAAGCTTGATTACATCTGGTCTAACTCCGTCAGTTTCGGTGTTTTCCATCCTCATGAAATCTCCCGGATGCTCATTTGGATCTTTTAAAGGGTGGTCGGTGAGCGAGGTGTTGCTGGTCGGTTGTAATCAAAGTGACCGGCCTCAAGTGTTTGCTTCAATAGGGGGTTGTCTCACAATAGAGTATTCTTCTTGGATGATGGGCCTCCAAAATTTCTTCATTGTGTTAGGCCTCTGTGGTCTCTCGCTATTCTTCTTACGGAATGATGCCACCAATCTTTCTATTTGATTAGCCATACTTATCTCTGAATGCGTAGCTTTCCTCGGTTACCGGGGTTCTTTCGAATTTATGTATCTAGAGGCGCGATTATGCCGATTTTATTGCATTAAATACCTTCTTGAAATAACCTGTGAAATCAGAAATGAGTCAGTGGTAACAAAATCTATATATTCATTAGGCTCCTAAAAAGATTAGTAGCCTATTCAGCCACTACTGTTGAAACTGTTTTTATTGATTTTCTAAAATTTTTGTAAAACAAAGAAAAATGTCCAAATTAGCATTTCTCTTTTTTGTCAAAATATTGATTTTTAAATTCTTTCAATTCCCCAGTGACGGCACCAAAAACTTGTTAAGACCAAATTGTATATGCAAAATTTATGACATTGTCACCAGAGGAATATTATCTAATCCCGACATTAGTGCCAAAAACTTGATTAAACCAAATGATATATACAAGTTTACGACACTACTACCAAAGGACTATTTCCTAATCCCCGGTAATAGCGCCAAAAACTTGTTGTGACCAAGAATAACTTGTTTACTCATAAGAAGAATTGTTATGTCATTGAACTCATTTAAAGATTTAGTTTGGTCTTCATACCAAGTACATAGATGTCTAGTAATAAAGTCAGACTATAAGTCAGATATCTCGTTCATGAGGTGAAAAAAATTTAAACTTCAACTACCCTAACTACTCAAGTTCTATACTATTTGAACTTCCATTTCAGATAAAATTTAGTAGCCTAATAAGAATCTTAATAATTGGAATCCTATAAATTTAAGACAGGAAAAATTTAAATCCCCAAATATAGCGAATTGAACCAGATTATTCTTTGATAGACACGAGGATTCTTTGTAAATTATCAATTCCTGCATCATAATCTCATTCTATTTTCCCCTACCTAAGTTAGAATCTAAATTTGTCAAGAGACAAGGTAGTATAGTTTGGATTCCTCCTCTAACCATACTTTTCACTGAGCATAAGTTCATGTTCATTTCTGAATCATGATTCTAATCAATTACTTGTAATTAGAATTTCTCTGTAAGATCTGGGTATTTTTCTTTTCCAATACTTCATACTCATTTCTTATGACTGCAGATTTCTTGCTTCCTAAGACAGGGCAGTTGCTAGATTTCTACAAAATGAATGATGTCTCATCCTTAAGATCTGAAAGAGTTTTCCTTTCCTTGATTAGATCTCATGCTAACACGAGATCAAGATCATTCTTCCAGACCAAGGAGAGATGTCTGATTGATTAAATTGATATATCACTCAGCCCATTCTCAAACAAATGAGCAAGTGAGAAGTTTATCTAAGTAACCTTTCAAAGCTCATTAGTTCTTCAATATTAGTCTAGCATACCCCCAAGTAAACGGTCTATGCTCTCAGGAATCTCCATCTCTGTGTCACTCAAAGGGCCTCCTAGAAATCAGAGCCAGACAATAGTCCTTTCATGGGTATAAGCTATTAAAATTGGGAACAATTAATTTCAAGAACAACACCATTCAAATAAATTCAACATTCAACTCAGAAAATTTTATTCTCATTATGCAGAAAAGACCATAACTAACATAAGATCTTTCCCAGCGGAAGTTATGTTCTCAAAAACTGGATTACAGTGTACACTGAAATACTAATCAGGAAAATTCCACTGTAACTGCAATCAACTGAAGAAATGATTTCCAGCTTTTGTCTGGAGTTCATTGAATTCAAACAGTAATCGTAAATGAATTTCAGCATTTAATTTCAACTTCAAAACTTTTGAACAATTTACTATTTCAGATCCAGTAAACGAATAAAAAATCCCAAGCTAAATCTAATCTACGAAGAAAAAGAAAAAAAAAAAGAAAAGAAAATATAATACAAAAGAGTCCTCAGCTCCCCAAGTACTCTGGTTCGTTCGATGCTGACTGACTGCCTCGCTTTCCGCAGTCGTTTCTATTTATAGTTAAAAGTTTGGGCCCTAATAATGAGGCTATGTGTGAATCCCTAAAACTTCTGGCCCAGATTTTCCTTCTTTGTTGCTACATAAAACTTGTGTCGCGACAGAGTTTTGTGTCTTTGTTGCAGGTCTTTGTTGCAAGTATGCAGTCATATGTTGCGACTTGAAGATCTTGTGCTCCTTTTTGCTTCAATTGCAACAGTGTATTTTTGTTGCGACGGTCTTCTTTCTTTTAGTATGATAACTCTGTCGCAGTAGAGTTTCCTTTGTCACGATAATATTATGTGCATTCCTCAAACAGTTATGTCGCAACATTGATAATCATGTCGCAACACAGTTTCAGTGCAACTTCTGCAAGTTGGTGTCGCGACCCAAGTTTTCATGTCACGACAGCATCTCTGTTCAGGTTATGTTGCAACACTGTCTTGTATTATCTGTATTTTTGTCGCGACCCAGAAAGTCTGTCACGACAGAGGCTTGTTGCCACTGAGCTTGACTTCTTATTGCAGCTTTGTTCTAATGTTGCGACATGACTTCTTGGTGTTGTCAATATTTGCTGTCGCGACCCAGTTTTCATGTCGCGATAAGATTACTCTATGTTTAGTTTACTCATTCTATCGCGACCCAATTTGTTATGTCGCGACAAGACTTCTTTGCATTGTGTTGAATCCTCTATCGCGGCCTAGAAGTTGTGTCACAACCTCGTTTCTCTTTGTTCAGCTTATTTCTGTGTTGCAACATTAAGATCCATGTCGCGACATAGACTTATGTCCTCAGCTTGAAGTATGTTGCAACGTTGGGTTCCTTTGTTGCGACCAGGCCAATTCAATAAGTAAACCTCATTTATCGCGACATAAATTTTCTTGTCGCGACTGAGCTTCTTCTTTCAGTGCTCTTTTCTGTCTCAACCAGCTCCTCCATGTTGCAAGAGTTCATGTCGCGACAGAGTAATCTCTATCACGACATGATTCTGCCTTCTGGTTTTTCATTATGTCGCAACATAATTAATCTTTGTCTCTGTTGCCTTCTTCCCATTTTCTGTGGCGACACGTTGTCTTTTGTTGCGACATAGCCTATCTCGCTAATTTGTAGATCTCTGTGGTTGCGCACGTAAAATATTGTTGCGAATAATGCTCTTCAGCTTACTTGCTTAGACGTTTGTCGCAACCCAGAAAGTCTGTCGCGACAGAGACTACTGCAATTGCTGTTTTTTCTCTTTTTTTTCTTGCTGGAAATCACTCCTTTTTGAATTAACTCATGCAAAACACAAAGTTTGTAAATATTCCATAATTTGGCATTAAAACAGCTCTGAAAATACTAAAAGCAAGCCATAAAAATGTATTAAAAATAGATTAATTTAAGACTCATCAACAACAAGTTGCAAAACCTAAGGCAAGGCAACCGTAGAGTGGAGGAGTATTATAAGGAGATGAAGGTTGTAGTGGCTAGAGCAAATATTGAAGAAGATTGAGAGGCTACAATGGCAAGGTTTTTGGCAGGTTTAAACCGACAGATTCAAAACATGGTGGAATTGCAACATTACGTAGGGTTGGCGGATATGGTCCATATGGCTATCAAAATTGAGAATCAAGTCAAGAGAAGGGACAGTAGTAACACACGTTCTGAACCTAGTCCAATTTTATCCACGTTTTTCACTTAGTCTCATTCTTATTTATACCCCCACTAGTCATTTATTAGGGTCCCTAAACAATCGGTGTACGAATACGGGACTTAAAATTGCATAGCATGCAAAACAGTGGTCATAGAAGCGTGTGGTACCGGGTAAATTAATTGATCGGTACCGGCATTCGCCCCACACCGCCAATGGGCATGTGTACTCACTTTGAGTGGTACCGTACCACTTTGGCCTTTACTACATCACTTCTGCACCGATACCTCACTTTTTGGTACCTAAGACCACTACGCGATTTTTGCCCATAAAATGTCAGATTTTGGCATTTTCAGCCATTTTCTTCCACAAACCTCCTCTAATTCATCCCATATCAAAACTCGCCATGGAATCCACCCAAACAACTCCAATGGGGGGCAGCTTAGGAATCACAAAACCCTTTACCCAAGTTAGGCTTTTTCCCCCAAATCAAATGTCATAAAAGTGATGAGGTTAGGTTTGATTTTCTTAATTTTAGCTCTTCCAAATCATTCTAGGTTGCTTGATCTCTTAGAAGCAAAAAGTGGGAAAGAATCACACCAAAGCTTGATCTTCTTCCAAGCCCTAGCTCTCTCCCCCTTTTCTCCTTCCTTTCTCTCCCAAAAATGTGATGTGCTCTAATGAGCATCCAAAGACCACTTTTGGTCTTTTAAACTCATTTAAGTGTAAGGCCTTGTTTGGCCTTCACACTTATTATCATTTCATTTTTTTTCCCTTTTCGGTCTTAAGTCACTTATTCTATATAAGGCCTTGTTTTTGGCCACAAAATGGCCCCAGTTAAGTTTCTTTAATTGCTATATAGCCCATAAATCTCTCAAATTGCACTTCAATTTTCAATATTTACACTTAGACATATAAACTTATTTACAATTGACCCTTAGGTCCTTATTTTACAAATTTCAAATTTGCCCTTTACACTTGAGTAAATTTTCGGGTCCAATCAATTCTCATTAGTATATAATATTTGCATTTGGCTCTTGGCCATATAATCATTTATTCAATATTCATTTAACAATTCCCGGAAAATACCCAAGTTGGCTCAATTTATACTCGGATTATATAATAATTTTTATTATAAAAATTCTAGGGTATATTTGGGGCGTTACAGCCAAGCCCAAAATAGAATAAAAACAAGAGGTGACCAGCCAAGGAAATCAAGGTAAATCCTATTCTTTCACTAATCAGTAGCGTGATATTAATTATTTAAATGACAAGGCATGGGTCATATAGCAAGCCAATGTCCGAACAAAGGAGTTATGGTGATGCGAGACAATGATGATGTTCATACCGTGAATTGGGATTAGATCGGTCATCCTCGAGACGCCGATAATGAGGAATACGCCGCCCGCCAGCTGAATCATTGTCGTGCAAGGAGGGCTGCAAGGTGCGCAAGCCAAGGAAGAGTACGAGGTGCAATGGAAGAACATTTTCACACCAGCCACGCCAAACAAGGCATAGTCAAAGACGCCTACCAGGGTCACTTTTTTTTTTTTTTTCTTTTTTCTGGCCACTATCCAAGTTTGTCATACGCACTCCTTCATAGCGCGCTTGTCGTGGCGCTCTTTTACCGGCGCTTGTCAGGTATGCATGGCCCCTTGGTCAGGATAATAAACACAAAGACCACACCATCGTGCACGCCAACCTTGCATGCCCAAACCGCCGCAGCGGAAGAGATTTCTAGTGGCCAGCCGGTCATGACAATGAAGTCCCCATCGAACAAAATTCTTCTACCCCGCCAACTCGTCGCGACATAAAAATTGCCCGCTTCGTGACATAATTTCTCCTTCCCTTAGAAAACTCTGTCGCGACATAAAAATACTCCATCGCGACAGAAAACTTTCCTAGCCTGGCCAACTAGGTCTCAACATGATATTTCCTATCGCAACACAAAATCACTCCATTTGGCCACATTCTTTCACGACATAAAGCCTCTCCCCATTGCCAACTCTATCGCAACATAAAAACATTCTATCACGACAAGAGAACTATTGGCCTGGCCAAACTCTGTCACGACACAATTTGATTTGTCGCAACACAAGGCCCCCTTGGTCTTGGCCACACCCTGTCGCGAAACAAAATACTTTGTCGTGACATGAAACCCTATAGTCCTGGCTAAACTATGTCGTGACATAATTACTCTGTCGCGATATGAAATACCTAACCCAAGGCCAACCTCTACCGCGACGTCTAACCTCTTGCCTTTGTCGTCTAGGTCGCGACAAGAAAATCTCTATCGCGACATCGTCGCAATAGAGAACTAGAACCCCTATCGCAACAAAGAAAGTCGTGTTATACTTCTATTGCTTCAAACTGGTGAACCATGTCGCGACATTACAAATTCTGTTAGCCAACACAAACCAAAAACTCTCACACGACTCAGAACCCCCGGTGGCGACCCAAAACCAACAAAGAGCCCCCGGGTCCTATCATTTCCGCACTCGTCGCGACCAGAATCGGGCCGAACATACACCCCCTTTTAGGCCTTTCCTACATCTCCAACCCCTTTTTTTTTCTAACAAACGAAATTTGATATACAATAACCTTTTTATTACAAAGGCAACATGACACCTGGGAAAACCTTGCCAAACTGTATTAAACATACAAAATGTGTTTAATTACAATTTTTTTTCTCTTACATTACCATAAACTAGGTTTGCTGCCTAGAATTTTACAAAACGTTAGCAGTTTGCTAATCCAAATTTCTTTCACAACTAAGATCTGATGTTTGACTCCCTGGCAGCTCCAAGCATCATAAATATTTTCCCACGACGAGGGCAAAGAACGCCCCAAAGTATAAAAATCTCTCTTACAAGGGCTACTCCCCACCTAAGTGCATATGCAATGCCATGTATGAAAATTGTTTGTCAAAACAAAAGATTTTTGTTTTATAAATCCATTCCATTGGACAACCCTCTGATAAGTTCACTAGACAAACTTTAGACAACCCTCCGAGCAAGTTCATTGGACAAACTTTGGACAACCCTCTGATCAAGTTCATTGGACAACCCTCCGATATCAAAAAACATTGGACAACCCTCCGATGAAAAATACACGATGATTGACCCCTCCACATCAAAATATCCGACACCCCATCAACAGAACGCACCAACTCCCATGATCAGCAACCATGTTTGTTCAAAATGCATTTTGTAACTATAAACATCTGGGAACTGTCTTAAACTGTCAATGTCTGATTCAAAACTGATTTTTCAACGAATCCCGTCGTTAGGTTATACCTCATGGCCATTGAATGGCCCTTAGACAAACAATAACCAGTAAGAGAACCCCTACCTTCTCGGGGCCGGCAACCACCGTTCAAAGAATTCCCGTCTCAAGAACCATAAGCTCACTGGTACCATTTCCTCCTCCCTTTTCTTTTCTTCTTTTCTTTCTTTTTCTCTTTTCCTCTCTTCTCTCCCTTTTTTCTTCTATCCCCACCGAACTGATTTGGTCTAGGTGTATAACACCTCATGCAATCCACTTGACACCTAGCATTTTCCATACCATGTGTCACCCAAGCCAACTTGTCCACCACTATCCTCTCATGCGTTATTACCCCTTGACACTTGGCCTTCATGTGCTAAGTGTCTCTATGTATTTTTTCCACACGACGTGTACCTTCATGCCATGTGTCGCCATGTCGTTTGCTCATTTTTCCTCGAAATACGTGAAATTTCGACTGTTTTGGAATTCAACACAATTCGACTGTGTACCTAGATTTCGTGAGATGAACTCAACAATGTGGTCCAGTCGTCATCCAAGATCTAGAGAAATTTCCAAGCTTGCAACCTGTATTGTAACAGTAGTCTATCATTTTAGTTTACCCGAGTTTTCACATTCTTCCCCCCTTAAAAGAATTTCTTCCCGAAATTCACACACACACATAGACATACAATCACATGCATATGTAACAGTCATTTAACATTCAATGACTAGATCATGTACCTTCGTCCCCAAATAGGAAGGGATATCCGGTTCACATCGTGTCCTCATGTTCCCATGTTGCCTCCTCCACTCCTCGGTGCTACCACAACACCTTTACTAGCCTCACTACCAGATCTCAAAACATGATCTCTAATGTTTGAAAATACGCACAGTCCTCCCTCGAAGGGGTCCCCATCTCCGCATCGACAACAAGCACGCTCAATCCATCACATGAGCTGATCCGAGTGTACTTCCCAGAGCATGGAGACATGGAATTTCATGACACTTTGATAAACCTTGGTGGTTATAAGTAACTATTACGCAATCGCACCCACCTTCTCGAGTGACTCCCGGCGCCCAATAAACCTCGCGATAATCTTCCTCAAGCCACGAACCTCGACCTCTCCCTTTAGGCATCAAATCTTCACATGATCACCCGCCTAAACTCAGAGGTCATCGCCGCTCTGGTCGGCCAGAATTCTTCGCCGCATGAGCCGTGAGAAGATGCTTCCGCACGCTCCACCTTCCTCCGAGGTGTCTTTGATGCAGTTAAGGGCAAAGAAGGGTGCTGACCATTGAAGTCCCAATCGGGCCCTATGACACGAGCCAAGCAAGCAGAGATTCAAAGAAGCCCTTCATGTTTTAACTGAGATGCCCACGTGAAGAAGCTCCGCATGTTCAACTCCAAAAGGAAACAAAGACTACTCCACGCTATCAAATTAAACTTAATTTTTTGTAATTCAAGAGCCAAGGTGTTTTTGACTTGTTGATTTGCTGCTATTTTGGGACTGATTTGCTATAGATTTGGTGTTGATTTACTGCTGATTTGCTACTATTTTGGAGCTGATTTGGTTCTGATTTGTTCCTGATGCGGCTATTTTGGAGCTTATTTGGTGCTGATTTGCTGCTGATTTTATTCCCAAGCCTTATCCTAGAATTATCTAGTTTCTTTTTCTTTTAGTGTGTTACTTTAGGAAAAAGTATGTTAGTTTCCTTTCTTATTTTTGGCCAAATATTTACTTTCCTTGTGGCCGAATATTTAGTTTCTATTCTTCATATTTTTGGGCCTATTTAAAGGCTTGTTATCCCTACATTCTGCAAGTTTTAAGCATTAATAAAATTGAGAGTTTAAATTTCTCTTTGGTTCTTAAACGAACTCTTTGGACTTATCAGTTATTTTGTGGTGTTCATCAAGACTTATCAATCTGATCTCCATCACCGATTGTGGCATCCTCACATACCAAGGTTCTTGCTTCTCTATAAGCAACAGGTCGAGGTCTTCCATCCAAGCCAAAGACTAGAGCGGTTCTTCTGAGCTAATCCATCACAGGTCTGCTCACAAGTTGACGAGGTTCGTATCATTTGGTATAAGAGCAACAGGGTCTATTTTTTTGGTTTACCTATCTTTTATGTTTGTTTTTTCTTCTTCTTTGTCCGAACCAAATTTAGTCACCACTTACTATCTACCTTATCCAAGTCCGACTCTTTCTTCATTTTCTTCCTTTGGTCGGATATAATTTTGAGCGTTTGTTTTTTTGAACAAACATTCCCAAAGTTAAACAAAAAAAAAAGCAAAGTAAAGGAAAAGGATCCGGTAAAAAAAAAAATCCTATAAGTTTATCATCATTCTAGTAACAGGAGGTATGGGGGGAGACACAGAGAAGATACGAATCAAGAAGATAATAATTTGGGAAACATTAAGATGAAGATTCCATCTTTCCAACCTAAAGAAATTGATCTCAGAGGCATATCTCGAAAGTGGGAGAGGGAGGGTGGAGTTGGTTTTTTATTGTCACCATTATTCCGAAAATAAGAAGGTGAAGCTTGTTGTCATAGAGTTCTCAGATTATGCCATAGTGTGGTAGGACCAACTAGTGTTGAATTAGAGATGAAATAAGGAGCCATCGGTGGAAACATGGGAAGAGATGAAGAGGGTGATGCGGAAGAGATTTGTCCTGACTTACTACTACCGAGAATTGTACAACAAGTTGCAAAACCTGAGGCAAGGTAACCGAAGTGTGGAGGAGTATTATAAGGAGATGGAGGTTGCAATGGCTAGAGCAAATATTGAAGATCGAGAGGCTAATTTCGCTTGCTAAGTTTCTAGTGGGTTTAAACCGAGAGATTCAAAATGTTGTGGAATTACAACATTATGTGGAGTTAGAGGATATGGTGCATATGGCCATCAAGATTGAGAATCATGTCAAGAGGAAGGGCAGTAGCAACACACGGTCTACACCTGGTCCAAGTTCATCTACGTGGAAATCGAATCAATGGAGAAAGGAAGAAAAGCCACCTAACGCCAAGCATAAAACAGAACTAAAACAAGAGGGGAACAACCAAGGAAATCAAGGTAAACCCGATTCTTTCACTACTCGAAATCTAGGTATTATGTGTTTTAAATGCCAAGGTAGGGGTCATGTTGCAAGCCAATGTCCGAATAAAAGAGTCATGGTGATCCGAGACAATGGTGAGATTGAAACAGACAATGAGTTGGATTGTGATTCTATGCCATCCTTAGAGGATGCCGATGATGAGTATGCTGTCCAAGAATAACTAATTGTGGCCAGGGGGGCCTTAAGTGTGCAAGCTAAAGAAGATGACGAGATGCAACGGGATAACATTTTTCACACTAGGTGCCACGTCCAAAACAAGGTATGTAGTGCATCATTGACGGGGAAGTTGCACTAATGTCGCTTAGCACAACCATGGTGGAGAAACTAGAATGCTAAAAGTAAGCATCCTCGACCTTATAAATTGCAATGGCTGGAATGATAGTGGGAGGGTAAGGGTGAATAAACAAGTGTTAGCCCTTTTAGCATTGGGAAATACGAAGATGAAGTTTTGTGTGATGTAGTTCCAATGCAAGCTAGGCACTTGTTATTAGGAAGACCATGGCAATTTGATAGGAAAGTTCAACATGACGGCTTCACCAATAAGTACTCGCTCGTGCATAACCAACGGACCGTCACTCTTGTTCCTTTGACACCAAGTCAAGTTTATGAAGATCAAGTAAGGTTGTAAAAATAGAGTGAAAAAAAGAAAAAGAGTGAAAAAGAGAGTGAACAAAAGAAAGAAAAATAGTGAAAAAGAGAGTGGGCAAAAGAAAAATAGTGAAAAAGAGAGTGAACAAAAGAAAGAGAGTGACAAAAAGCAAGTGACTGAAAATTTAAGAGAATATGAGAGAAAAACCAATTTCTATGCAAGGGCCAGTGAGGTTAAGAGAGCATTATTCTTAAACAAGACTATGATTGTACTTTTGTACAAAGAGGCACTTTTTAATACTAACAAACTTGACACTTCTTTGCCTAGTGAAGAGACCCGTGATCGAATTAGCTCAGAAGAACCGCTCTAGTGTCGGCTTTGATGGATGACCTTGACTCACTTATATGGAAGCAAGAACCTTGGTATATGTGAGGACGCCACAATCGATGATGGAGATCCGATTGATAAGTTTTGATGAATGCCACGGAATAACCGATAAGTTCAAGGAGTTCTTTAAAGAACCGAAGAGAAATTGAAACTCTCAATTTTATTAATGCATCAAAACTTAAGAATGTAAGGAAAACAAGCCTATAAAAAGGCCCAAAAATATGAAGAATAGAAACTAAATATTCAGTCCCAAGGAAAGTAAATATTTGGCTAAAAACAAGAAAGGAAACTAACATACTTTTTCCTAAAGTAACACACTAAAAATATCCATAAGGAGAAGCAAAAAAAGGAAACTAGATAATTATAGGATAAGGTTTGGTAATCAAATAAGCCGCATGAACAAATCATCACCAAATCATCTCCAAAATAGCAGCAAATCAACACCAAATCTGAAGCAAATATTTTCTAAATTAAATAAAGCAACTTCTACTTTGACTTGAAGAACAAATCTTTCTAAAATAAAACAACTCCAAATCAAAATAGTAATAAAACTCAAAACACTTGGAAATAGGAATATATTAGGTGTCTCCAAGGTTTCACAACCTCCCTAATCTGAATTTTCCATAATTAGGATAGGAATAAAACTCAACACCTAATTAAGGAAAATTCAGATTGGATTCCTAATGATTGTTGTAGAAGCTCCAGCATCACGGATCCTTTGTGCTTTGATTCTCATCACTCCCGAATATGAATTTTCCATAATTAAGATCGAATTCCTAATGTATGTTGTAGAAGCTCCTGCATCATACAAACCCCGCCAACTTGTGAAGAGACTCGTGATCGAAGTATCTCAGAAGAACTGCTATAGTCTCGGCTTGGATGGATGACCTCAACCCGTTGCTTATAGGGAATCAAGAACCTTGGTATAGGAGGATGCCACAATAGGTGATGGATATCTTATTGATAAGTCTTGATGAACGCCATGGAATAACTGATATGTTCAAAGAGTTCTTCCAAGAACCAAAGAGGAATTTAAACTCTCAATTTTGTTCATGTCATAAATTAAAGAAAGTAGGAATAACACACCTATAATTAGACCAAAAAATATGAAGAATAAAACTAAATATTTGGCCAAAAGGAAAGTAAATATTTGGCCAAAACTAGAATGGAAACTATCATATTTTTCCTAAACTACACACACTAAAAATGTCCACAAGGAAAGGAAAGTTGATAATTTAGGACAAGACTTGGTAATCAAATCAGCTGCAAATTAGCAACAAATCAAGAACAATTTAGTAGCACATCAGAAACAAATCAGCACTAAATCAGCTCCAAAATAGCAATAAATCATCAAGTCAAAAATGCCTTGGCTCTTGGTCCAAATCCGGATTTACTTTGATGACGTGGACTATCTTTGTTTCCTCTTTGGAGTTGAACATGTGACCTTTTTCCACTTGGCATATTGAATTAAAACATTAAGGACTTCTTTGAATCTCTTGTCTCTAGCCCGTCTCATCAGGCCAAGTGGGATTTCAAGCGAGTCCACACTCCATTCCTTAGCCATGCCTCCATCAGTAGGCTAGAGCCATGTACGAATTTGGGGCTTCTCAAAGGTTAGGGATGATGGTATTTATGGTTTCTAGGATGACACAAAGTATATGGAAAGGGTGTAGAAGTACGAAACAAGATTTGGAAAGTTTAGGGTTGTGGTTGGACAATTGGATATGGAAAGTTAAAAGAGAAGATGATGAGATAAGCGGATGTATAGAAGGATAGGTGCTTACTTCACAACATAAGGAAACCACTAAGAGATAAGAAGCCACGATGATACGAACCCCGTCAACTTGTGAGACCCGTGATTGAATTAGCTCGGAAGAATCACTCTAGTGTCGGCTTGATTTGATGATTCGACTCGCTGTTTATATGGGAAAGAAGAACCTCGTATACATGATGCCACACCGGTGATGGAGATCCGATTGATAAGTCTTGATGAACGCCATGGAATAACCGATAAGTTCAATGAGTTCTTTAAAGAAATGAAGAGAAATTGAAACTCTCAATTTTATTAATGCCTCAAAACTTAAGAATGTAGGGATAACAAGCCTATTTGACCACAAGGAAAGTAAATATTTGTAAAAGAAAAAGTAACTCCTATTTGACTAGCAAAACAAACTTTCTAAATTACAAAGTAACTTCTTACTGACTATGGTTAAATCTTGTAAATAAAACAAATCCAAATCAAAATTCTAATAAAACTCAAAACACTGGGAAATAGGAATATATTAGGTGTCTCCAAGGTTTCACAACCTCCCGAATCTAAATTTTCCATAATTAGGATTGGATTCCTAATGAATGTTGTAGAAGCTTCTGCATCATGGATCCTTTTTCGTTGTTCACTTTAAGATCTTTTTTTCTTTCACTCTCTTTTCTTTTCTCAATCTCTTTTTCACTTTTTTTTCTTTTATTCACTCTCTTTTTCACTCTTTTTCTTTTGTTCACACTCTTTTTCACTCTTTTTCTTTTGTTCACTCTCTTTTTGCAACCTCACTTGATCTTCATAAACTTGACTCGGTGTCGAAGGAAACAGAGTGACGGTCCGTTGGTTGTGCACAAACGAGTATTTATTGGTGAAGCCGTCATGCTTAATTTTCCTATCAAATTGCCATGGTCTTCCTAATAACAAGTGTCCAACTTGCATCGGTACTACATCACACAAAACTTCATCTTCATTTTCCATGCAAGTACAAGAGATTAACACTTGTTTATTCACCCTTACCTCTCCACTATCATTCAACATAGCAATATATAAGGGCGAGGATGCTTACTTGTTAGCATCCCTAGTTTCTCCACCATGGTTGTGCTAGAGACATTAGTGCAACTCCTACCATCAATGATCACACTACATACCTTGTTTTGGACGTGGCACCCAGTGTGAGAAATGTTATCCCGTTGCATCTAGACATCTTCCTTAGCTTGCACACTTAAGGCCCTCCTGGCTACCATTAGTTCCCCTTGGACAATGTACTCCTCATCATAGGCATCTTCTAAGGATGGCATATAATCACAATCCGACTCGTTGTCTGTTTCAATCTCACCATTGTCTCGCATCACCATGACTCTTTTGTTCGGACATTGGCTTTCTATATGACCCTTGCCTTGGCATTTAAAACACATAATATCACGATTCCGAGTAGTGAAAGAATTGGATTTACCTTGATTTCCTTAGCTGGTCCCCTCTTGTTTTAGTTCTATTTTAGGCTTAGCATTAGGTGGCTTCTCTTCCTTCCTCCATTAATTCGATTTCCAAGTAGATGAACTTGGTCCAGGTGTAGAACATGTTTTGCTACTGCCCCTCCTCTTGACTTGATTCTCAATCTTGATGGCCATATGCACCATATCCTCCAACTCCACATAATGTGATGAGAAACAAAGCACAAAGGATCCGTGATGCAGAGCTTCAGAATTATCTGTCAGAATCCAATCTAATTATGGAAAATTCAAATTGAGAGGTTGCAAACCTGTGAGACACCTAATATATTTCTATTTCCAAGTGTTTTGAGTTTTATTACTATTTTGATTTGGAGTTGTTTTATTTTAGAAAGATTTATTTCTCCAGGTCAAAGTAGAAGTTTCTTTATTTAATTTAGAAAGCTTGTTTTGCTAGTCAAATAGGAGTTGTTATTTCTTTTGATTTGGTGATGATTTGTTCCTGATTTGCTACTATTTTGGAGCTAATTTGTTCTTGATTTGGTGCTAATTTGCTGCTATTTTAGAGCTGATTTGTTCCTGATTTGGTTCTTATTTGTTCCTGATTTGCTGCTATTTTAGAGCTTATTTGTTCCTGATTTGTGGCTGATTTTTATTACCAAGTCTTGTACTAAAAATTATCTAGTTTCCTTTCTTGTTTTTGGCCAAATATTTACTTCTCTCAAGGGCCGAATATTTAGTTTCTATTCTTATATTTTGGGCCTATTTAAAGGCTTGTTATCCCTACATTCTTCAAGTTTTAAGCATTAATAAATTGTGAGTTTAAATTTCTTGTCTTTAAAAGAACTCTTTGAACTTATCAGTTATTCTGTGGCGTTCATCAAGACTTATCAATCGGATCTCCATCACCGATTGAGGCGTCCTCACATACCAAGGTTCATACTTCTCTATAAGCAACGGGTCGAGGTCTTCCATCCAAGCCAAATACTAATGCGGTTCTTCCGAGCTAATCCGATCACGCTCTCACAAGTTGACTTGTCTGACGGCTTGGGTGATCGAACAATAGGTTCTATTTTTCTGGTTTGCATATCTTTTACATTTTTTCTTTTCTTCTTTATCCGAACCCAATTTATTCACCACTTTCATCCGTTCCTTCTAAATTTCATTCAATTTCCAATTTTAGTCACAATCTAATATCTACTCCATCCCAAGTCCGATTTTCTTCATTCTTGATCGAATATAACTTTTGTATGTTTTTCCTTGTTTTGAACAATCCATTCCGATTTAGAATAAAAAATAATAAATAAATATATAATAAAACGGTGTTGATTATCATTCCTTAGTTGTTGGTGTGCTTGTTTTTTTTTTTTTGTTGCTTTAAGTAAAACTTTGAATATTGGTTAAAGCTTTACCAACCTGTCTCTTTGATAGGTTTTGAATTACAAAAAATATGATTTGTTTGATTAGTTCCAAAAGAACTAGAAGAGAAATTCTGAGTGGAAAAAGGCAAGAGTGGTCAGATTATTAGAGTGGGAAAAAACCAAATATATTATGTGAAAACACAAGTGAATTGAGTGAATCATTCTTCGAGTGAAAACGCGTGAGCAAGTGATTTGTGAGATCCTACTTTTTTTTTCTCTAATCTTGTTTTTATAGCACTATGTCAAACAACAACGCATCTGAAGGTTTGGTGGGCGGAGTTGACATGAAATTCATTATGCAGGCCTTAACTAGTGAAGTACAGAGAATGTTTAGGGTTGAATTGGAACAATTCCATGAGAGGGTGGAGCACAGCTTCTAGCACCCACGAAACCCTCCCACAAGGCGTAGAAGGGAGAGGATACCAAGAAGAGGGGCGCGGGTAGAAGAAGAAGAGTATGACGAAAAATATTTTGAGGATGAGAATGGTTATGATTCGTTTGTTAGTAACAGGAGGTATGGGGGAGACATAGAGAAGATAGGAATCAAGAAGATAATAATTTGGGAAACATTAAAATGAAGATTCCATCTTTCCAAGGAAAGAATGACCCTAAGGCATATCTTGAGTGGGAGAGGAAGGTAGAGTTGGTTTTTTATTGTCACAATTATTCCGAAAATAAGAAGGTGAACCTTGCTATCATAGAGTTCTCAGATTATGTCATAGTATGGTGGGACCAACTAGCGTTAAATAAGAGACGAAATAGGGAGCCATCGATGGAAACATGGGAAAAGATGAAGAGGGTGATGCGGAAAAGATTTGTCCCGACTTACTACTACCAAGAATTATATAAGAAGTTGGAAAACCTGAGGCAAGGTAACTGAAGTGTGGAGGAGTATTATAAGGAGATGGAGGTTGCAATGGCTAGAGCGAATATTGAAGAAGATCGAGAGGCTACCATGGCAAGGTTTCTAGCGGGTTTAAAACGGGAGATTCAAAATGTGGTGGAATTGCAACATTATGTGGAGTTGGAGGATATGGTGCATATGGCCATCAAGATTGAGAATCATGTCAAGAGGAAGGGCAGTAGCAACACACGTTCTACACCTGGTCCAAGTTCATCTACTTGGCAATCGAATCAATGGAGGAAGGAAGAGAAGCCATCCAACACCAAGCATAAAACAGAACTAAAACAAGAGGGGAACAACCAAGGAAATCAAGGTAAACTCGATTCTTTCACTTCTACCTAACCTGATATTATTGTTGAACCCATATGCAGGGGTCATATTACAAAGCCATGTCCAACATGAAATGCAGATGCGAGATAATGGTGAGATTGGAAACAGATAATGAATGATTGTGATTCTCATGTCATCCTCGCAGGATCAATATTATAGAGTACAATCATTCAAGGAGAACCAATGGTGGCAAGGAGTCTTAAGTGTGCTTAAGTGAAGATGATGATGGAACTAGATAAACATTTTTCACACTAGGTGCCATGTCCAAACAAGGTATGTAGTGTGATCATTGATGGGAAGTTGCACTAATGTCAAGAAAACAACCATGGTGGAGTAGAAACTAGGAATGCCAACAAGTAAGCATTCTAATCTTATAAATTGCAATGGTTGAATGATAGCGGGAGGTAAGGGCAGAATAAACAAGTGTTAGTCTCTTGCGATGTAGTTCCTCGATGCAAGTCAGCACTTGTTATTAGGTATCATGAAACAGATAGGAAAGTTAAGCATGACGGTTTAATTATTAAGTACT
This sequence comes from Tetrastigma voinierianum, assembly GCA_016808115.1. Classification (NCBI taxonomy): domain Eukaryota; kingdom Viridiplantae; phylum Streptophyta; class Magnoliopsida; order Vitales; family Vitaceae; genus Tetrastigma; species Tetrastigma voinierianum. The sequence goes on along the minus strand of JAEQBH010001894.1, from coordinate 215,104 downwards.
GGCCTGTGCACAAACTAACGGATCATCACTCTTGTTCCTTTAACACCAAGTCAAGTTTATAAAGATCAAGTGAGGTTACAAAAAGAGAGTGAACAAAAGAAAAAGAGTGAAAAAGAGAGTGAACAAAAGAAAAAGTGTGAAAAGAAGATTGAGCGAAAGAAAGAGAGTGACAAAAAGCAAGTGACTGAAAATTTAAGAGAAAATGAGAGAAAACCGAATTTCTATGCAAGGGCAAGTGAGGTCAAGAGAGCATTGTTCTTAAAAAAGCCTAAGATTGTACTTTAGAGAGACTTTTTAATACTAACCAACTTGACACTTCTTTTGCCTAGTTCTCTATTGTCTCTTGCATAAGCTTGAAGATGTCCCTTTCTTGAGGAAATTCCTCAGTGGTTACCTCCCTATCCGAGGACGAACATCAAATTGATTTTCAGGCCTGGTGCTACCATTCGAATCAACCCGCTTATAGCAATCCCTCGGTGAGCACAAAGGGAACTCCAAAAGCAAGTTAGTGAATTGATGGAAAAGGGATATGTGAGGGAGAGCTTGAGTCCATGGGCCGTTCCAGTTATTTTAGTTCCCGAAAAGGGTGGACCACGGAAGATTTGTATTTATTTTCATGCCATCCACAACATTATGGTTAACATTCGAGGACAAATCTTTTCGAGGAATGGGGGAATGATGAGAATCAAAGCACAAAGGATCTGTGATGCAGGAGCTTCTAGAACATTCATTAGGAATCCAATCTTAATTATGGAAAATCTCGCATTTAGAGTTTAAACTGGAGACACCTAATATATTTCTATTTCCAAGCGTTGAGTTTTACATTATTTTGATTTGGATTTTTTTATTTTAGAAAGATTTATTTCTCCAAGTCAAAGTAGAAGTTGCTTTATTTAATTTAGAAAGCTTGTTTTGCTAGTCAAATAGGAGTTACATTTCTTTTTTAGAAAAAGATTTGCTTTTCGATTTGGTGTTGATTTGCTATTGATTCGTGATGATTTGTTCCCGATTTGTCATATTTCGAGTTGATTTGTTCCCCGATTCGTGTTGATTTGCTGCTATTTTAGAGCTGATTTGTTTCTGATTTGGTGCTGATTTGTTCCTGATTTGCTACTATTTTAGAGCTTATTTGTTCCTGATTCACGTGCGGTAGGGTTATTCGGAATCAACAAAATTTATACCTTATTTCTCCTACCGGTCAGAGATTAAGTATTGCGGGCATAAAGGCTCTAGGTCGAACACATGGATGGGTTTTCTTCGCACAAATGACTTACAGTGAGGTTCAAAATGGTGAATTTGTTTTGGATTTTGGGGTTTTGATAAAAATAGGGGGTGTAATGTTTGGAAACTGAAAATAAAATAAGTTAAAATGTAAAATATAACTCCTTGAAGTCTTAGGTCACTGGGCTTAAGTTCCTAGGGCAACTGAGGTTTTCTTAGGGTCATTTCCTCGCGTTAGGGAGGATGACCTATAATCATCTCCCGAACCGGATCTTCATTTAGCTATAAAAACTACCCCTCATTAAATATCATTAAAAAATGGCATCCACTGGCCATTTGTTCTCTCAGTCATTAAAACACAAGTCACCTTGACTCACCTTCCAATGGCTCATAAATGATAACTGTCACATCCCACTTTTATAGGCTGTGACTGGCGCTAAGGAATGGGTAGGCTTAAGGCCACCAAAAACCGTAGCAAGCCTAAGTCCCATAATTTCTACCGAAAATTCGGCAAGACCTATTCGTTTCTATAACCAATGACAAACTCAAGTATTCGCAATATCAATCTAAAATCTACTAATAATTAACTCAAAATCTATATCATGATATTATCTCAAATAACATAACAAATAGACTCTCCGTGGTCATCCACTAACAAAACGACCTCAACGGTCTCATCAAAAATATCAATAAGGTTTCATCAAAGCAAAATTTATCCAACTCAACTATTCAAAATTTATCGATTTAACTAAATAATTAACCCAATAACTGCTAATTCACCATGGAGCCTTCTCGGAAACTTGACTCTCATTCACCAAATAAACAAAATAATAATCCATTACATGTTTCAAATAGAACTAAGTGGTCAAGAAATGGGTCTGGATTCTCCTTTCTCCGTCTACCCCGAAAAGGAGGAAATCAACTGGGGTGAGATAAACTCGTGAGTAAAAATATATCACCATACTGTGAGGCTAGGTACCTGCGCCGCCTCACAAGGATGGTTATGCTCAATCAATCAATCAACAGACATAGGCTTTTGCAAACAAATAGCGGCAATATGAACAACAATATAACGAACGGGAGTGAGCTAAAAGCCCACAAGAAATACCAATACGCTTCATGGATCAAAAAGTTTTCAATCATATAACAATGAGATGATTTTCATCAAAACTTTTGATTCAAAAATAAGTTGGAACATTAACAAAATATACTTCAAAACATTCTCACATCCATTTCAAATCGGTTTCATATCAAATGTGATCTAAACAATTTCATATCAAATTTCGATTCAAACACTTTCATATCAAATCCAAAATAAAATACATTTCAAATATATTTTTCTCTGGTCATCAAATATCAAATGAGATTTAGAGGTTTGAAACACAGAAATATAGTTTACCATTCAGGAATCCATACATTCCTTTACCTTTTATAATCGAACTGCATATCTCCAAACCAAAGATCCGTAGAACTGGCCGAGTTCACGCCTAGAGTTTTACCACCTCTCTAGGAAGGCACCGTTTGCCTGACTCGGGAGGGTACCATGTGCACATAGCCCGATGACTCCCCACGCTTAGGCTTTCGTGGATTCATACCATCAATGATGATAATGACATAAGTTATAGCCGATCAGATCAAGATGCAACAAGAGATAACACCAAATACAATAAGAAGGGCCGACCGTGCTCGCATGAATATTCATCAGACACGTGATCAGGTATATGACAAATTCAATTCACTGAATGCTCAAGAATAAGGGTCTTAATCATATCAATTACTACGATCAAGTCAAACAATGAAAACACCGCTTATACATTTCAAGGTGCAAGTACGATGATATAAATTTACTCACCTCCCTATTAGTCCAGGCTCAGCTAGGCTATTCACCCTGAACGTGTGAGCCTTCCCCAACTTCGTTTGCTCAAAGGAGTACTCTAAAGCTTTGAAGGAGCAAATCCGAAGAATTTCACCTCAATGAAATATTTCTCCTAGAGAAATTTGTTCTTCCAACCCTAGATCCAAAAGCCGTACGTCCTCTGAAATTCTATCAGCCAGAGAGAAATTCGAAGATGGATAGAAAGGATTTCCTTCTCTTATTCCAATTTATACTAGGGTATCTATTAGGAAAATTACCTTTTTACCCCTCTTTCATTAAATTAATTAATTAATTACTAATTGAATTACCATTATTTTCATAACGTCCTTTCATTAAAGTACTACCACTATTACCATTATTATTATTTTCATAACGCCTTTTCATTAAAGTAATTACTAATTACTAATTGAATTACCATTATTATTTTCATAACGCCTAATTGAATTATCATTATTTCCATAACGCCTAATTCAATTATCATTATTATTTTCTCATAACGTACGCTCATAAAAATTCCTGTCATTATTATTTTCCGTAACTTATACCTATACAAATTCCTGTTATTATTATTTTCCCTATCTTATACCTATACAAATTCTTGGGTGTTACAATAACTAATGAACATCAATGGATCTAACATTAAGCATCCAATGAGCCCAAAAGCTTACCAAGTAATAACCATTCAAGGTGACTCGAAGGAATCAAAACCTAAAGTTAAAAAGGGAGAATAAGAACGGCAAGTGATACCGAAGAAAACCCGAACCTCAACCGCCCTCAAGATCCTTACCCAAGAACCTTCTTCGGCTGGCAAGGTTTCTAGCCACTCATCCTCCGAGTTGTCATCCTCGAAGGGTGTTTGGCTAGTGAGAAAGTGAGAGAAAAGAAGAGAAAATGAGAAAAAGCGGGAAGAGTTGAAAGCTTCCCTCCAAAAATCTGCAATAAAAAATGAAATGTCTCGTACAATGTCTTGTTTAGGGGGTTTTATAGGCAAACCCCATTACAAATTACCAAAACAAACAAAGCAAATAGATCAACATTGGGGACAAATTGGAAAAATCCAAAAGTGACAAAAATCATAAATGTCAAAAGTTGTAGGAGGCAACAAGTGTTGCAAAAATACAAATACGCAATTTCTGAGAGCCAGAGGGGCTATGAAAATTCGTTGTTCTCAGTACCACAACCCTTGCGAAATTACGAGGGTGCAATGCATTCTCTTACTGTTGTTGTTCTTCTTACTGTTTTTGATTTGCAGCTATGAGTTGAACTTAGATTCTCCATGGTTGAGCTAAATCCCTATCTATAGTATAAATAGCATGCAAAAATAACAAAACTTGCCAAAAAATTTGATTAGTAGCCTTACTAGGTCCTTAACATGCCAATTGGGCTAATTAGGGTGATTACTACACAAAAAGTGCTCAAAACTTGTTTTAATAAGGGTGTAAAATAGCACTTTTTGGGCAGTAATCATTTCCCGATTTGCGACTGATTTTTATTACCAAGTCTTGTCCTAAAAATTACCTAGTTTCCTTTCTTGTTTTTGGCCAAATATATACGTTTCTTGTGGCAGAATATTTAGTTTCTATTCTTCATATTTTTAGGCCTATTTAAAGGCTTGTTATCCCTACATTCTTCAAGTTTTAAGCATTAATAAAATCGAGAGTTTAAATTTCTTGGTTCTTAAAAGAACTCTTGAACTTACCTATGAATTCCATGGCGTTTCATCAAGACTTATCAATAGGATCTCCATCACTCGATCAGGGCGTCCTCACATACCACGTTCTTGCTTTCTATAAGCAACGGGGTCAAGGACTTCCATCCAAGCCAAACATTAGGAGCGGGCTTCGAGCTATTAATCCGATCACGGCCCTCACAGTTGATGGGGTTCGTATCATAATGTTGCAATTCCACCACATTCTGAATTTCCAGGTTTAAACCCGCCAGAAACCTCGCCATTGTAGCCTCTCAATCTTCTTCAATATTTTCTCTAGCCATTGCAACCTCCATCTCCTTATAATACTCCTCCACGCTACGGTTGCCTTGCCTCAAGTTTTGTAACCCACAGCAACTCCCAAGAGTAAGTAGTCTAGACAAATCTCTTCGCATCACCCTTCATCTCTTCCCAAGTTTCACCAATAGCTCCCTATTCCGTCTCTGTCCAAACTAATTGGTCCCACCACACTATTGCATAGTCCGAGAACTCTATGACAGCAAGTTTCACCTTCTTATTTTCTGAAAAATTGTGACAATCAAAAACCAAACTCGACCTTCCTATCCCACTCAAGATATGCCTCAAGGTCATTCTTTCCTTGGAAAGATGGAATCTTCATCTTAATGTTTCCCAAATTATTATCTTCCCAATTCCTTGCTTTTCTATGTCTCCCCCAATACCTCCTGTCACTAACAACCAAATCATGGTCATTCTCTTCCTCAAAAACTCCTCTGTCATACTCTTCTTCTTCTACCCGTGCCCCTCTTCGTGTACTTCCTTCTGGTTCTATGGAGGGTTTCATGGGTGTCAAGCTTTGCTCCACCCTCTCATGGAATTCTGCCCTATCCAACTCGAACATTCTCTATACTTCTAGCTAAGGCCCCGCATATGAACTTCATGTCAATTCCTCCCGCCACACCTTCGATGCAAGGTTTGACATTGTGCCGCAAAACAAGGTTAGAGAAAAAAAAATAGAACTGTGCCAAATCACTCCCTCTCATGTTTTCACTCGTAAAATGATTCACTGCTTCACTCAGAAGCTACACAATATATTTGGCTTTTCTCACTTTAACATTTACCACTCTGCCTTTTCCTAGCCGTATCTCTTTTCGCCTTGAAAATTAATCAAACAAATCATTTTTTTTTTCCGCAAAATTCAATCAAAAACCTATCAAAGGACAAGTCGGTGGCATTAACCAATATTCAAGCCTTACTTAAATCAAAAAAAAAAGGACACCAAAAATTTCACAATCTGTTACCATTTTTTTTTATTCTATGATGGGGACTAGATTGCCTTTTCTTTTTCTTTTTTTTTTTTTTTTGTAACCCGGAATGGACTGTTCAAAAAAGGAAACAAACAAAAGTTATATCTAATAAAGAACGAAGAACATCGAACTTGGGATGGAGTAGATAATAGGTTGTGGCTAAAATTAGGGGTTGAACGAAATTTAGAAGGACCGGATGGAAGTGGTGACTAAGTTGGGTTCGGACAAAGAAGAAAAGAAAAAACGTAAAGATAGACAAACCAAAAAATAGAACATGTTGCTCTGATACCAAATGATACGAACCCCGTCAACTTGTGAGGAGACTGTTGATCGAATTAGCATGGAAGAACCGCTCTAGGATGACACAAAGTATATGGAGGCGTGAAGATTTAAACAAGATTTGGAAAGAGGTTATGGTTTGGAGAATTGATATGGAAAGTTAAAAGAGAAGATGATGAGATGTTTTGATGTATAGAAGATAAAGCACACAACCTGGGTTGAAACCACCAAGAGATAAGAAGCCACGATGATACGAACCCCGTCAACTTGTGAGGAGACCCGAGATCGAATTATCTCGGAAGAACCGCTCTAGTGTCGGCTTGGATGGATGACCTTGACTCGTTGCTTATATGGAAACAAGAACCTTGGTATATGTGAGGATGCCACAATTGGTGATGGAGATCTGATTGATAAGTCTTTATGAACGCCACGAAATAACCAATAAGTTCAAGGAGTTCTTTAAAGAACCAAAGAGAAATTGAAACTCTCAATTTTAATAATGCATCAAAAATTAAGAATGTAGGGATAACAAGCCTATAAATAGGCCCAAAAATACGAAGAATATAAACTAAAATATTAGGCCACAAGGAAAGTAAATATTTAGCCAAAAACAAGAAAGGAGACTAACATACTATTTCCTAAAGTAACACACTAAAAATGTCCATGAGGAGAAGGAAAAAAAAGGAAACTAGATAATTCTATGATAAGGCTTGGTAATCAAATCAGCCGCAAATCAGGAACAAATCAGCACAAAATCAGCTCCAAAATAACAGCAAATCAGGAACAAGTCAAAACCAAATCAGCTCCAAAATAGCAACAAATCAGGAAAAAATCAACACCAAATCAGTAACAAATCAACGCCAAATCTGAAGCAAATCTTTTCTAAAAAGAAATAGCAACTCCTATTTGACTAGAAAAACAAACTTTCTAAATTAAATAAAGCAACTTCTACTTTGACTTAGAGAACAAATATTTATAAAAGAAAACAACTCCAAATCAAAATAGTAATAAAACTCAAAACACTGGGAAATAGGAATATATTAGGTGTCTCCAAGGTTTTAGAGCCTATCGAATCTGAATTTTCCATAATTAGGATTGGAATCCTAATGAATGTTGTAGAAGCTCCTACATCACGGATCCTTTGTGCTTTGATTCTCATCACACGAACACGCCACTTAAGGGAATCCACCTAAGAGAGTAGAGAATAAGGTATATACTTCACCACCCAAGGAATCCACCTAGGTATAAGAAGCAACGAACTCGCCACTCAAGGGAATCCACCCAAGAGATAAGAAAACAAGAGAGAACTCTTAAAAAGAGAAATCTGAAAATACTATTAAACTTGAACTGATTGTCAAAAGACTACATTAAGGGGGGTATATATAGCCCCATACTTTCTAAATCCAATAAAGAAACTTCTACTTTGACTTGGAAAACAAAGACTTTCTAATTTAAATAAAGCAACTCCCAAAAATAAATAGCAACTCCTACTAGGAAAACAAATTTTCTAAATTAAATAAAGCAACTACTACTTTGACTTGGAGAACAAATCTTTCTAAAATAAAACAACTCCAAATCAAAATAGTAACAAGACTCAAATACTTGGATTTAGAAACATATTTGGTATCTCCAAGGTTTCACAACCTCCTAAATCTGAATTTTCCAAAATTAAGATTGAATTCCCAATGTATGTTGTAGCTCGCATCAACTTCTAAAGTCGTACTGTGTTCTGTGTTTTAGAGCTAGAAAGAAGATCAAGGATGTCTCAATATGCTAATTCAAGTTCTAGAAGAATCTAAATGTATTTTTCATGTAAACAACTTGGCATGCAAGCCATATAATCTGATCTAGAAAACATTCAAAATACGTCTATATTCTTCTAGAACTTGAATTACCATATTGAGTTGCATCCTTGATTTTATTTCCTTCTACTCTCTAAACCTGCTTTTTTGGAACTTTAACTACAACCTTAGAAGTCATGTCTTGACTTTGCATTAATTCTTCTCCTTGTCTTCTTGGACATGGTTAGATTCGATTACTTGTTCAAAATCTTCTTCCTTGGCTTCATCTTCCTCAATTAGGGCAATCACTTTTTTGTTAGGACATTCAGAATCAATATGCCCCAATCCTTGGCACTTAAAACACATCTTTGACTTGGAAGTCAATTCTCATTGCACTTCACTCTTTACTTTAGTGGGGGTAGTTTTAGTACCATTAGGATTCCAAAAAGTCGAACCCTCAACAAACCCTTCATTAGCCACATTCTTAGCTATAGTAGAATTTCCATTTTTTTTAACCCCAACTTTCAAAGTGAGTTTAATCACATCTTGAAGACTATTATATGGTTTCAAAAAAATAACTCTAGCAATATCATATCTCAAACTAGCAATGTAGTGGGTTATGCATATTTCCTCTAACTCTTTCAAGTCTCCTTTAAAAATAAAGTTTACAAACTTAGCCGAATACTCCTCCACACTCAAATCTTGTTGCTTTAAATTCTAAATTTTGAAATAGATGTCTTGGCGATAGTTAAAGGAAAGGTACTTCCTTTTTAGTTCTTTCTTCATCTTTTCCTAAGTTTGGATCTTCTTTTTACCATCTCTTTCACGTTGCCTCTTCAAGTTTTCCCACCAACAGCTTACTCTACACACTTCATAGCTACCAATCCCACCTTTCTTTGTCTAAGACTCCAAAGATATAACAAATCATATTAAGCTAACCAAAAAATCATTAATGAGTCTTAAACTCATCTATTTTTTAATCCATTTTTCTCGCTTATTTTAGTATATCTCGACCTATTTAATGCCAAATTAGCGGATTATTCACCAACTTTTGTGTTTTTGGTGCAGTGTTTTGAATCAAAAGAAGAAAATTTAGCAAGAAAGAAAAGAAAATAGCACTGCACAATTTCTACAGGACATAATTTATGTCATGGTAATAATAAAGGTTGACTTAATATAGAAGAGATTATGTCGCACAAGACAGGTTACACACTAAAAACAGAAGAGTATAAGTTCTATCGCGACAAGGTATCTTATGTCGCGACAAGATATTAAAGGCCAACACAGGAAGAATACTTCGACATATCAGTTTATGTTGTGACATAATCAAAAATATAAGGAAGAATCTATGTCGCGACAGAATCTTCTTCTACCGCGACACTGATTATTGCAACTTGGAAAAGCCTATTGAGACACTGTATGAAGAAGTTCTGTCGCGACAAGGTAATGAATGTCGCGACACTGAAAGACAAGGTTTTTGGTCCTGACAGAGAAATAAAGTCACGACAAGTGATGCTGACTTAGTGAACTGACCTGGTAGCAACAAAAGAGTTCAATGTTGCAACATACTTCAAGGCTGAAGAGAGGTTTCGATGTCGCAACAGGGATCTTAAGGTCGTGACACATAAATAAGATTAACACAAATAAACAAGGTCACGACAGACTTTTCCATGTCGCGACAAAGATTCCAACACAAGGAAGAGAAGTCTTGTCACGACGTAACAGAACCGGGTCGCGACATAAAGATGAGCTGAAGGCAAAAAGGCTTGTCGTGACAGGGATCTTAAGGTCACGACAAAAAACATCTACAACACCAATAGACTATGTCGCAACATCAAATATGAAGCTACAACAGAAACTGCTATGGAGACAAGACTCGTCAGAATGCATTCTCCCCGGGTCGCATCAGAATGTCGACAATACAAGAAACATTATTGCAACAAGAACCAACGTAACACTACGCGATATAGAAATCGGGTCGCGACACAATTTCCAGCTAAGCCGCACATAAACAATGTCACAACACAATTGTTAATGTCGCAACATAAATGTTCCTGTAAACACACATAAGATTATCGCAACATAGAATAGATAGAATGACAGACCTTTCAGGACAAAGTGTTAAAGAGCCAAAGAAAGATCTGTTGTGACAGAATAAATATGCTGAAGAAACAAATACCATCGCGACAGACTACGGCATGCTGTAATAGAAACCTGCAACAAAGAATTTAAACTCTGTCGCAACAACACTTTCAGGTCACGACCGAGAATGAAGTCTAGCCCAGAATTTTGAGGATTCACAATGTAACCTCGAATTTAGGGCCTAAACTCGGGGGCTCAAGGAATAGAAACACGGAGTAGCAGCCAGCAGAGTCCTCGAAAACCAGAGCATCCGGGAGCCGGAGACTTTTATTTTTTTCTTTTTTCTTTTATTTTCTTTCTAGATTACTAGCGTAAGATTTCACTTATACTGACTTGAAAAGTAAATTGTTCAAGTTTCAAGTTTGAAGCAATTAAGAAGATCAATTCGATTGCTATTTGAATCTAATGAAGTCTAGATAAAAGCTAGATTCATTTCTTTTTCGCTGATTGCGCTTGCATTGGAAATTTCCTAACGCATTTCTGTTGCTCCATTGTGATTCCGCTGGTAGAAATAACTTTACTGGAAAGATCTGATTAGTTATGGTCTTTCCTGCACAATTAGAAAGAGATTTCTTGGATTGAGAATTTTGAATTTATTTGAATGGTGTTGTTCATGAAGTGAATTGTTCCCAACATTAGTAACGTATACCCAATTAAGGACTATTGTTTGGCTCTAATTTCCAGGAGGCCCTCTGAGTGACACAAAGTTGGAGATTCCTGAGAGCATGGATGCATTACTTAGGGGTATGCTAGACTAATATTGAAGAACTAGTGAGCTCTAAAAGATTACTTAGATAAATCATCAATTTACTCATGGTTTGAGAATTGCCGAGGGATCTATCAATTTAATCAATTAGAGATTTCTCTTGGTCTTTATGTGAATGATTCGATCTTGTGTTAGCTTAGATCTGATCAAGGAAAGAGAGAACTCTTTAAGATCTAAAGGATGAGACATCATTCATCTTGTAGAAATCTAGCAATGGCCCCGTCTCAAAGCAAGAAACTGAGCAAATATAAGAAATGGCATGAAGTATTGAAAGAAAAATACTCAAATCTTTTATAGAGAAAATCTGATTATAGGTACTGTTAGACACATGCTTTAAATGAACATGACTCTCTAATCAAGAAATGTATGGTTAAGGGAAAACCCAAACTATACTACCTTTTACCTCTTAACAAATTCAAATTCAATTCACAGAATAGAATTTAGATTATGTCGCATGAATTGATAATTTCATAGCAAGGATATCCAAAGTCTACTTCCAAAGAACAATCGTTCAATCCAGCTTAGATTTAGATTTTAAATTTTCTTTATTATAGATAGAACTTAGTTAGTGGAATTGTTAAGCTAGGTTACTAAAATTTTAAATGGAAGTTCAAATAGTGTGGTGAACTTGAGCAGGTTAATAGTTGAACTTTAAATCTTCTTAGATCTCTCGTTGAACGACATTCCACTTATAGGTCCACTTTTATTACTTGTACGACCTGTGCACTTGCAGTATTTTGACCAATCTAAATTTTTAATAAAATCAGTAATAGTCCTTTGGTAAAAGTAGCAGAAATTTGATCTATAAACACTTTTAGGTTAACAATCATCAACATCCATTCAACAACAAAACTCGTCACATCTTAAACATCTTTGATTTCCATAATCAAAATTTGACAGTAGTGAACATTTCTCTTCACCTTCTTGGACATGGTTAGATTTGACTACTTCTTCAACATCCAACCTAAATTTTGACAGCAATGAATTCTTCTCCTCGTCTTCTTGGACATGGTTAGATTCGATTACATGTTCAACATCTTCTTCCTTGGCTTCATCTTCCTCAATTTTGGTGATCCCTTTTTTGTTAGGACAATAAGAATCAATATGCCATAATCCTTGGCAGTTAAAACACATCTTTGACTTATAAGTCAATTCTCGTTGTTCTTCACTCTTTACTTGAGTGGGGGTAGTTTTAGTACCACTAGGATTCTAAGAATTAGTGATTCGCCGCCAATTTGTGAGGAGACCCGATCGAATTTAATCTCGGAAGAACCGCTCTAGTGTTCGGCTTAGATGGAAGACCTCGACTCGTTGCTTATAGGGAAGCAAGAACCTTGATATAAGAGGACGCCAAAATCGGGATGGAGTTACAATTGATAAGTCTCTATGAACGCCACGGAATAACCGATATGTTCAAAGAGTTCTTTCAAAAATCAAAGAGAAATTTAAACTCTCAATTTTATTAATTTCGTAAACCAGAGGAAGTAGGGATAACAATCCTATAAATAGGCCAAAAAATATGAAGAATAAAAAAAACTAAATTCAGCCACAAAGGAAATTAGGATATTCGTGATACGAACGCTGTTAACTTGTGAGGAGACCCGTGATCAGATTAGCTCAGAAGAACCACTCTAGTATTTGGCTTGGATGGAAGACCTCGACCCGTTGCTTATAGAGAAGCAAGAACCTTGGTATATGTGAGGACACCACAATCAGTGATAGAGATCCAATTGATAAGTCTTGATGAACGCCACGGAATAACCGATAAGTTCAAAAAGTTCTTTTAAGAACCAAAGAGAAATTTAAACTCTCAATTTTATTAATTTGTCAAAACTGAAGAAAGTATGGATAACAAGCCTATAAATAGGACAAAAAAATACAAAGGACCAATGTTTTTAATGGCGAAAGCATAAGGCGAAACGTTTTCATGCTTTTGAAGCAAGGCATAAGCCCCGAGATATTGAGGCGTAAGCCCCAAGATATTGAGGCATAAGCCTTTCATGATTTAAAAAATATAAAAATAAAATAAAGGAAAATTTTTAAATGATTACTATATTTACAAAAAAATATTATGATTTTTGGAATATGTTAATATCCAATTTACCAAAATAATTTACTATTATATTTTATCAAAATAATAATACGATATAATTGAATAGAAATTTTATTTTAAAATTTGTGATTTAAAATAAATAAATTAAAAGTAAATTTTTGAATGATTATCAGGTTAAGGATTAGTCTCCTAATCCATTTATGATTCTTTTCCTTCTCTCTTTAGTCTCCTAGTTAAACTCTAACTTTGTTTTCTTTTTGCCCAAACACAAATATAAATGTCGCGCCGATTCCTGCCCGCCAAAGTGACGAAGGGTGTGAGACTCAGATGGGACTCTTACACTTTTTCGTACATCAGGCCCAGTCTTATAACTTAATCAAAATATCATAAAAAAGATACAAAATAAAACTACCACCATAGTGGTGTTTACAGTGTCATATACATATAGTCCTGAGTCCCATTTACATATACAAAAACTGTACAATTACATTTACAAATCAAAGTGCGAAACCTACAGTGATGAACCCCTACTAGTGTGCTGGCCCGAAGAGTGCGTAACAATCATGACATCCTCTTCGTACCTACACTCCGATTAAAAACCCGTGCTGCTTTTACGCTTGTGGGAAACATATGACTTATACATATATACATGCATTAATATTCTAGCGTAGTTATGTCGCTAATTGCGTGTACATTAATAGATATAGAATTCTATCATGAATCCGATAATAAACTTGTTTATATGATTGTATTTATAATGAATTTTATACTTATTCAGTTCCTATAGGACATATACTGCGTTTATAGCAAAATTATGCTTGTTCGCATCTCCCGTAGGAGTTACTGCAGAGTTTTATAATTTCTATACTATACTTTTAATGCACTAATACTTTGTACAAGTACTGTAGGGAGTTACCCAACTTATACTTATACGGAAGTACCTGTAGGTACTACAGAACTTATACTTATACATAGGTACCCGTAGGTACAATCAAAGCAGAACGATGTACATTACTTTCTTTTATTCGTTATTCAGATCCTTATCATATAATTGTTGGATTACCTAGACCAAGACAAGAAATGACCAGCACACAAAGACAATAGTGCCCCGAAGGTACTCAGACAAAGACTTCATGTGTCGTAGCACAAAGCAGAGTGCCGCTAATCGATCGAACGCGCATGCCCACATAAATGTATGTCAGAGCACTAAAGTAGGAGTGTCGAAGCGACCACCGACGTGCCTACCCACGTATCGTGCCTCAGAGCACCAGTGTGATGTCGGCACTAATCGAACGTGTCCGCCCAATGCAATGTATGTCGTGGTCATTCAATATCTGGTCTTAGGTATTCCTACAATTATATATGTTCAGGAACTTACTATCTTATCATAAGAGCATTAAGTTTGCCAACATCAAACTCGCCGAGGCGAAGCAAAGCTTCGCCGAGGCGACAAGGTACGATCTAATTTCTCTGTTTCCTTTACCTTACAAACATGTATGGACCCTTTCATACACTTATAGGGTCCTCATTAGTCCAATAGATGAGTCCTTGGAGCAACGGAATAACGAAACAAAGCCAAAACACATCAATTTTCCATGCTGTGAACAGTGGCTACGCCGTGGCGAAGCTCTTCACTGCGATGTAGCTCCACTACGCCACGACGAACCCGAGGATGGAAAAATCCTCCCATTCGGTCATGTCGCGGCATGGCGTGCCACGCCTTGGCGTGGGCCTTCGCCTCTACGTGGGTCTCTACTCCGCTGCGTAGGACCCCGACAGCTTGCCCAAATTTTTTATCATTTTGTCCATTTTTCTAAAAACCCAACCAATAAGCCTCAAATACTCCAAAAGCATCACCAAAAACAACTCCCAAATGTATTCTAACCCAACCAAACCAAATATAGAGATCAATTAGGGTTTTTCCAAACCCTACTTCAAATACTTGTATGTTAGGTCAACTTCCTAATACCCAAACATGTATCCATACATCTTAAACCAAGAATCCATACCCAAGGGAGGATTCCTACTCATCTTATGAAAACTAGGGTTTTACAAACCCAACTTTCAAGACATCTAGGTTAGATAACTCCATCTGCAAACTCCTAGAAATGGAACCATCACCTCCTTACAAACACTTCCATACAAAATCACAGGTGATCACACAAATTCCATATTAACCATAATAAACATGGGGCTTCTGATACTCAAAGTCATGAACTATTGGGCTAAAAACATGGTTTCCATAATTTTCTTGGCCTCTTCTTCTAATTTTTTTCTTTTCTCTTTCTAACCTCAGATGAGCTCTTGAGACCAAAATGAGATATTTTTGGTCTCATTCACTTTTTATAGTAAATTTTCCTTTTATTTGCCTTTTAGTCCTCCCACCCTTTATTATTTACAAATCAAGTTATGTTATTTCCATTTTAACTCATAGTCTTCTTATCTTATGACTTCTATGTCCCATTTTGACAAATTACAAATTTGTCCTTGTGTCTTGTACAATTTCCAGGTTTCGAAATTTTCTCACTTAGCAAATTAACAATTACGAAAAATTTAAATTATACCTACAAAATACCCTAAACATGCTGAAAACAACTAGGGTATATTTCGGGGTGTTACAATAAATATGTATGTTTCCTCCTTTGTAAATTAATGAGAATACAGTATTCATTTTCATTCAACATGGTATCAGACCCATAAAAGAGTAAGATAATATTAAGGTTAGGGCTTCGTCATGTAGTCAATTCCGACCACCCATCCAACGATCGGTCACACCGATCAAGCATGTTGGCTACGGCTTCGCACACCCGCATCAGCCAAAAACCTCTTACCTCCGATGATTTTTTCTAACGATTTTCTATGCACTTAGCCTCCTGGCCGGGCGAACTCCACCATCAGGATCGTCTCTCACCGATCTACAAGTCGAAAGAACACCGACATCAAACAGTGCTCCATGCATTGGCACGCACGTGAGCTTCCGTCGTGGATCAGCCACCAACTCGGTCGCAAGATGTGGGAACGTGTGGCCAACTTTTCTAGCCACGCCCTCCCACCAGAGCGCCCTCGCCCGACAAGCTTTCAGCCCACTAGTTCCTCTACTCAAGCCTCAAAGGCGTACTTTTTCCTTCGCTTGTGTCCAAAGAATCGTGACTTTTCTGGGTTTCTTGTTTTTTCTGACACCCAACGACATCTACAGGATTTCTGGAGTTGTTTTGCCTCATCTAGCAGTTGTGTTTCATTCTTCATATCTCTAATAGTTGTGATTTCTTACTTTTTGGTTTCTGTAGTTACCTAAGGTTCAATCTTTTCTCCCATTTTGGCTGCATTTGTTGTTATTACATTAGGGAAATTAGTTGCATACCCCTGTTGCACTCAAGCATCCAAATCTGCATCCATTGCGTTTGTTGCCAAAACCGGTAATGTCTCTGTTTGCCTTTCACATTCCTATAGACCCTGGATTCTTGATTCTAGAGCCTCTGATCATCTTTTCTGTAATAAGGATACTTTTTCTTCTCTTACCTTTACTTCTCCTTTACCCATGGTTACTTTAGCTAATGGATCTCAAACCATAGCTAAAGGAATCGGTTCGGCATGCCCTCTTCCTTCCCTACCCCTTAATTATGTCCTTTATGTTCTTGATTCTCCTTCTAATTTGATTTCCATCAATAAGTTATCTTAATTGTTTGATTACCTTTTTCTGATCACTCTGTCACATTGCAGAATCGGAGTACAGGGAAGACGATTGGCATAGAACGTGAATCTCAAGGCCTCTTTCATCTTAGCCCACCTTCATCTTCCACTGCTTACGCTTCCATGGATACTCCTCTTACTCACAATCGTCTTGGTCATCTAAACATTTCAAAGCTTTAGAAAATGGTTCCTCGTTTTTCTAGTTTGTCCTCAATTAAGTGTGAGTCATGTCAGCTTGAGAAACATACTCGTGTCTCATTCCTACGCTGACCTAGATCAAATGCATGTCTCCTTTCTCGAGTCATTCACACGGATATTCTTAGGTTGAGTCACCTTAGGGTTCCAATACTTTTTTACTTTTATGGATGATTATTCTCGATGTACTTGGCTATTTTTAATGAAAACTCATGCTGAGTTCTTCCCTATTTTCTAGAAGTTCCATGCTGAAGTTCAAACTAAATTTAATACTTCCCTTTGTGTCCTACGAAGTGATAATGCCAAGGAATATCTTTTCGTGACGCCTCCTTTACGCCTCACACGATTCTTCACTGGGGCCTCCTTATGCTTACACTCCTCAACAAAATGGAGTGGCTAAGCGCGAGAACCGTCATTTAGTTGAAACTGCTCGCACTCTCTTACTCCATCATAAGGTTCCTCAACGTTTTTTAGGGGATGCTATCTTAGCTGCTTGTTATTTGATTAATCGTATGTCATCCTCCATTTTGCATGATCAAATTCCTCATTCTATCTTTTTTCCTAATCAACCTCTCTTTTGCCTTCTCCTTGTATCTTTGGTTGTGTCTGTTTTGTTCATACCTACTCTCAAGTAAACAAGCTCTCTCAATAAAGCAACTAAGTGTACCTCTCGTTATTCTCGACTCAAGGCGGTTATAAATGTTATTCTATCGACACAAATTGGTACTTCATCTCGCCGATGTCACTTTCGTGATCCCTTCTCCTCTAAAGAGTGTCCTCATGTTTTGGATGTCTAACATGTCCCTCTTGTCTTACCACCTCCAGATTTCCCTTCTCCACCTACGGATGTTGTGACTCAACCACTTCAAGTTTATACTCATCCTCGTCCTCCGACAGGGCCTCTTGTTGATTCATCTTCTATGCCACCGTCATCTCCTGCTTTGATTCCGCAACCACCTGATGATCTACCTTTTTCCATTCGGAAAAGTACTCACTCTACTTGTAACCCACATCTTGTTTATAATTTTCTAAGCTATCATCGTTTATCTTTACCATACTTTGCCTTTGTTTCCACCTTTTCTTCTTTATTTATCCCTACAAGCACTAGTGAGGCTCTCTCTTATCCAGGTTGGAAACAAGCAATGGTTGAGGAAATTGATACTCTTTCCTCCCATGGCACATGGGAGCTTGTCACTCTTCCTCCTGACAAGTCTCCTGTTGGTTGTCGTTGGGTTTATACAATGAAAGTGGAACCTGATGACCAGGTAGATCAACTTAAGGCCCGTTTGGTTGCCAAGGGGTATATTCAGCAATATAGCTTGGACTATTATGATACATTTTCTCCGATGGCCAAGATTGCCTATGTTCACTTGCTCCTCTCTAAAGCTGCTATGTGCTCATGGCCTATTTTTCAGTTAGATATCAAAAATGTTTGCCTTCATGGTAATCTCGCCAAGGAGGTATATATGGATCAACCGGTTGGCTTTGTTGTTCAGGAGGAGTCAGGTTTGGTATGCAAGCTACGTCGTCCCTTATATGGTCTGAAGCAGTCTCCTTGAGCTTGGTTTAGCCGGTTTAGCTCAGTGGTTTAGGAGTTTTGCATGGTTCAAAGCACAATAGATCATTCCGTTTTTTATCACCATACTTCTACTGGCCATTGTATTTACTTGATTGCTTATGTGGATAACATTGTCATTACAGGCAATAACCAAGATGGTATTCAGAAACTCAAACAACACCTCTTCAACCACTTTCATACAAAAGACTTGGGGAAACTCAAGTATTTTCTTGGCATTGAGGTAGCTTAGTCTAATCTGCAGTTTGCTATTTCTGCAGAAGTATACCTTGGGAGATATCAAGCAGACACTATTATGTTCGGACAGGCGAACACCCTACTGGGATCCAAATGCCAAACCGTAACAAGTCATGGTTCTCTTTACGCAGATCCGTGAGATATCGACTTGACTCAGGCGCAAACTAAACCATCTCAAGGTAAATGTTACAAACTTGGGAGGTTACAGACTTATAGTGAGGGGTCAATATATTTATAGACAAATTGGCATCGGCGTAGGGAAGCTCATGCTTCTTGTTACAAGTTACTTATTTAATAGAGTTTTGTACATATTTAGTATTTTTATTAAAATAGTTTGAAAATAAAAATAATATCCTAATTAGTATAGTAAACAGTAATATCTAATTTTTTAATACTACAATTAATGATTATGGTATTATTATTGTTCACGTATTGGTTTAGATATTATTTTATTTTAAACCATTTTAATAAGTTTTTTCTAAAAAACCTAATTACGTCCAAAAATCTATTTTATGTCTATTTCCTATGCATTTGCCACGTGGACAATGGTGATGTTTGACGGTATATCTATATTTATCCCTAATTGGATTACGTATACGTCGGCTTAGCTTGTTTGGACAACGGATTATAAATACTATTTCATATTTGATGTTTTCAAAATTATAATTTTTGGAATACGAAAATTAAAAGATAGAATCCAAAAATAAAAACAACTTGTTTTTATAACAAATTTTAAGAATTATTTTGTTTTTAGAGTGTACTAAATATATTATTTGTCAAATCTAGAAAATCATCCTCATTTTCTTTGTCAGTCTTTTTTCCTTAAATAAAGATGAATGATTTTTTTCTCATTTTTAACCTAAAATACTCATAAACACTATTTAAGTTCAGAATATTCAAGTTTTATATGACCTTTTTATCTACATAAACATTATTTAAGTTCAGAACATTCAAGTTTTATATAACTTTTTTGTCCACGTAAATAACAGTAGAAAAGGGAGAATTTGGGGGTTGGGGGGGGAGCAAATCTTAGAAATGTCCTAAAATAAATGTACGTACAGTAGGAAAGGACTGGCAGGTTTCCGACCTTGGAGAAGCCATTTAAAGTTCCCAACGAGAAAAAATAATATTTTTTTTGGTTGAATCAACATGGTGGAAAATTGATTGTGCCCATAGAAATATTCAATGAGAATTTTCTTTGAAATGAAAATTTTATTTCAATATGCTTTCTTACTTTCTGTGGGTTCAAGGTGGGGACGAAGTGATTAACAAGTACACAAGATATAATATATCCGTTCACAGCAATTTTATAAAAGAAAAGTGGTTTCACCATGAATAATTATATTTTCTTTGTTTTTCTGTCGTATATGGACAATAAAAACAAAATAGTGTGTAAAAGACCCGTTATTGATTAGATGTGCGAGGTGAAAAAGCCTAAATATAAGCCTTTGCTTTGTCCCTTTTCAAACGGGCTCTGTGAAAGCGTTGAAAAGGGGGGTGTAATTTGATTGGGTGTAAACTAAATCACCAAAAATATATGTGTTATATTGATACAAATACAATGAGGACAATGGTTCATAACATGATGCCAATCAAGCAGACGTATACCCTTTAGATAAAATCAAAGATGGGGTCCATGGAGGATACCTATTGACCCAACAATAGAATATAAGAGAGAACTATTGACCCAACAATAGAAAATTTAAAACGCTAAAGGCAGAAGAAAAAGAAAACTAAAGCATTCATAAATTCAAGAATTTGCAATTGGGCAACAAACACTCGTAGACTTGCAGGTATTGGTTTTGCTGCACAAAAGGAAACAATTTTAGAACTCTTACAGATAACATAGAAAAAAAAGTGTTCCAGCAGCTCCTTGTTCTGATTTTAGTACAAGGAGTCATCACAGCACAGATTGACTGCACAAATGCTGTATGAACTTGCTAGTAGCACATATTTTGTTGGAACCTCATATTGATTGTCCTTGACCTTTTCAGTCCCCTTGGATTTAATTTGGTCAGATAATTCATTCTTCTGAATGGTCTGGGAACAATCATTGCGTTCTCTAGTTTGACACACTGCTAAACAAGATTTGGATTTTGGGTACTAATTTCCAACACATTATACAGCCTAGGTAATGTAATAAACCAATTCGATATATTTCTTGCTGGCCTTCCAGCAAAACAGGTTCACATGCATTTCTGTATGCCACTCACAGGTTCACCAAAAGGTAAGTCACCCTATTACACACTTGGTATGGTAGTTGGTGCACATCTTGACTGACCCATGAGGCACAAACAATGCTCTTGAAATTTGCTACCAGCCTTTTTCTGTATATTAAGCACAAACAGGAGAAGCACGAGAATGTTTCAACTCTGAACCCCAAACTTTAGTCTACAACTTTCCAAGAAGAAAATCGTTAAAGGATAAGGAGACCAAAACAAAATACTACCTCTATGATCAAAGCTACAAAATTTACAAAGCCGTAAGACCAGGCTTTGTCTGCATTTACATGGAATCTCTCTTCTCAAGCGCTTAGCCTCTCACATAAATCTTCCTGTTATATTCAAGAATCAAGGGCCTTTTTTCCCAGAATATGTCAAACAGGCAGTTCAAAGCCAACTTGGAATCCTACACCTGCCAAGCAAAATCCATCACGTGGCTCAAACAGTGATACTTGCTGTTCTCTTTTCTAGCAAAGATTCCAGGAAGGCTGAACACAATTTTGTAATGGGAGGAAGATTATGCGATGATCCAGAAAATATGGTCTCCCAGGGCTTTTCAGATGGCAAAAGTGGTGCCAATTCAGTCTGATTTCTCTTCACATCAAACTCTGGTAATTCCCCATAGATTGATGCGTACCCAAATTGTCCTGCCATAAAAAGTAAAGAAAAACAATTATACAGGAAAAATTAGGTAATCCATGAAATGTTGGTTCTACCCCCTTTCATTAGTAAAAGATGCAACTCAATAAACTAGGGGTTCAACTTATACCATTGGCCCAACCCAACCCAACCCAACATTTCAGCAAGTAAGTCATTTTTCTTACCAAGTCCAAACTCAATTTGAATTGGGCATATAGACCAAGATTTGAATAACTTGAACTTTACCCAAGACCAATTTGACATTTATGCACTATTTATAATACATATCATCCTGTGTAAATTTTTGAGAGAGTACCAAACCATTCTTCTAGTTACTATATTCTAAAAAAACATTATGGATGGATTTTAAATCATACAACCCAATCAACCCTCTTTTTTCTGGCTACAACACTAACAAAGTGCATGCCCCCCACATTGATATAATCCAGGGAGATTGACATCTACCTTTTCTTTACTGTTTCAACCTCTAGGATTGCATTGTTTTTTTTTTATAGGTACATTTTTTTCCATTCTTTGTCCCCATTAGGACTCGAACCTAGTCCCCAACCTAAACTTACCCCAACCCTTAACCATTGAGTCATGCCTCAATGGCAAACTCTAGGATTATATTTGTACCTTTACCTTCCATTAGCTATTTCATCCGAGTTTATGGTTTAATCCAATGAGGGCAACGGATCAACAAAATAATGCACTAAAAAGGCCCGAGTTTGAGAATTTACCTGTTTCATCTTCCAATCCAACACGGTTCTCTCGAGCAACCATACTAGGCTCATGGACTTCTAGGTTGTATGGGTTAAAGAGTACATACTCATGGTCACCATTTATATATGCAAGCAGTGCTGGGGGCGATTTTCCATCCAAAACATTTCCTTTAAAGGAAACTGAATTTATATGAACAAAAGCAAGTCCCCCTCCATTGGCCTATTATATCACAAGCATAAACACACCTTAATGTATTGACTATCAATTTATTAAAAATGTTTCCTGTTCAAAATGCAAGGAAGCACATGCAGAAGATTAATGATGCAACTGCTCATATGGTAGATAACCAAGATAATAATTTGTGGGCGCTCACTGAATATGCAATGAAGTCCATAGGACATACAAGAGCACAATTGTAACATCCATTATAGCTTTCAGGAATTGGCAGACACCAAAAACGAGGCTTGGAAGATTTGCTACAGTAAAAAGAATAAGAAAATGTAAGTAAGCAACTAAAAGATAAATTGAACTCTAGTTCACACTCCAAACAGAATGTCTCCCATGAGAATAAGTCAAGACATTCCCAAAGATTGTGTAACAAAGTTAAACCCTCAGAATCGCCTTTTGCTCAAATCTAAGACCACAAATATACATATAGTAAGGCTTTTTATTAAGTTGAGGACCCAAAACAATGTGGTGGTGCATTTGAGGGCAAGAAACAAGGAAATGGCATGCAGAAAACCTATTCTTTGCAGATGAGAAGTGTTGAAGAAGCCAATGCCAACACCCAAAAGTAGCACAGGCTTCATAAAATAAAGACCTCTAAGTTTGGCTTTGACCTACACTGCTAGGCTGACCTCAACTTTGGTGGCCTCAGCCAGACCGGTTTTTTGGGCTCTAGAGGACTCCTGCTTGATGGAGTTCCCCAAGGATAAATTTAACAAACATATTTTCTTCCACTACATCCACAAGCTTTATCAATTACCAAAACCTAGAATCCATATTCTGAATTAGTCCTGTGCCTCTAAGGACCAATGTTTTTAATGGCGAAAGCATAAGGCAAAACGTTTTCATGCTTGTGAAGCAAGGCGTAAGCCCCGAGATATTGAGTCATAAGCCTTTCATGATTTTAAAAAAATAAAAATAAAATAAAGGAAAATTTTTAAATGATTACTATATTTTAAAAAAAATATTATGATTTTTGGAATATGTTAATATCCAATTTACCAAAATAATTTATTATTATATTTTATCAAAATAATAATACGATATAATTGAATAGAAATTTTATTTTAAAATTTTTGATTTAAAATAAATAAAATAAAAGTAAATTTTTGAATGATTATTAGGTTAAGGATTAGTCTCCTAATCCATTTATGATTCTTTTCCTTCTCTCTTTAGTCTCTAGTTAAACTCTAACTTTGTTTTCTTTTTGCCCAAACATGAATATAAATATGTATGTTTCCTCCTTTGTAAATTAATAAGAATACAATATTCATTTTCATTCAACATGGTATCAGAGCCATAAAAGAGTAAGATAATATTAGGGTTAGGGCTTCGTCATGTAGTCAATTCCGACCACCCATCCAACGATTGTAATACACTGGACATCATGCTGGTCACAAAGCCTCGCAAGCCACCGTGACCGCCGAACCTCCTCTCACCGCAGGCCACCAGACGTTTCTTGCGACCATCTTCTGGCCATGACCCACAATCAAGATCGCTCACCGATCCAATGACGCCGAAAGAAACACCACATCGTCAAGGCTACACGCCATGGCACGCGCAAGTGAGCTTCCATCGTGGATCACACCGCGCCGGCGCGTGGGAGCGTCTGGCCAACTTTTCGGCCACACCCTTCTCCCACTAGGAGCGTCCTGCCTCGACAAGCTTCTCTAGCCCATTGGTTCCTCTACTTGAAGCCTGCATATGCACTTTTTCCTCTGCTTTGTGTCCAGCAGCTGCACTTTTCTGGGTTTTCTTGATTTTTCTAACACCCAACGACATCTACAGGATTTCGGGAGTTGTTTTGCCTCATCTAGCAGTTGTGTTTCATTCTTCATTTCTTTAATAGTTGTGATTTCTTACTTTTTGGTTTCTATAGCTACCCAAGGTTCAATCTTTTCTCCCATTTTGGCCGCATTTGCTGTTATTACATCGGGGAAATTAGTTGCATACCCCTGTTGCACTCAAGGATCCAAATTTGCATCCATTGCATTTGTTGCCCAAACCGGTAATGTCTCTGCTTGCCTTTCACATTCCTATGGACCTTGTATTCTTGATTCTAGAGCCTCTGATCATCTTTCCGGTAATAAGGATACTTTTTCTTCTCTTACCTTTACTTCTCCTTTACCCATGGTTACTTTAGCTAATAGATCTCAAACCATAGCTACAGGAATCGATTCGGCATGCCCTCTTCCTTCCCTACCCCTTACTTCTGTCCTTTATGTTCCTGATTCTCCTTTTAATTTGATTTCCATCAATAAGTGATCTTAATTGTTTGATTACCTTTTCTGATCACTCACATTGTAGGACCTGAGTACGGTGCATTTATTGGCATAGAACGTGAATCTCGTGGCCTCTTTCATCTTAGCTCACTCTTACATCTTCCATCGCTTATGCCTCCATGGATAATACTCTCCTTACTCACAATTGTCTTGGGGCCATTCAAACATTTCACAAATTTCAAATGATTCCCTAGTTTTTCTAGTTTGTCCTCAATCGAGTGTGAGTCATATCGCCTTGAAAACATACCTATGTCTCATTCCCATAAAATACAGATCAATGGACAAAGTCTCCTTTCTCGAGCTCATTCCATACGTATATTCTGGGTTGAGTCTACCCAGGTTCATACTTTTTTTACTTTTATAGATGATTATTCCCTTCGATGTATTTCATTATTTAATGAAAACTCATGTCGAAGTTCTTTCCTACGGTGGAAGTTCCATGTCGGGGTTCAAACTAAATTTAATACTACCCTTTGTGTCCTACGAAGTGATAATGCCAAGGAATATCTTTCTGCATCGGTCTCCCTCCTTTATGTCCTCACATGGGATTCTTCATCAGTCCTCTTATGCTTACACTCCTCAACATAATGGAGTGGCTAAGCGCAAGAACCGTCATTTAGTTGAAACTACTTGCACTCTTACTCCATCATAAGATTCCTCAACGTTTTTTGGGGGATGCTATATTAGTTGCTTGTTATTTGATTAATTGTATGCCATCCTCCATTTTGCATGATCAAATTCCTCATTCTATCTTTTTTCCTAATCAACCCCTTCCTCGCCTTCCCCTCCTCGATCTTGGTCATGGTCTGCTTTGTTCATATTCTTACTCCAAGGCAAGACAAGCTCTCTGCCAAAGCAACTAAGTGTGTCTTCTTGGGTTTATTCGACTTCACAGGTTATAAATGTTATCATCGACACAAATCGATACTTCCATCTCCTCACGACAGTCACTCTTCTTTAAATGGCCTTCCTCTTCTCCTCCTCAAGAGCGCCCTCATACTGATGTCTAACATGTCCCTCTTGTCTTACCACCTCCAGATTTCCCTTCAGCTACAGATGTTGTGACTCAACCACTTCAAGTTTATACTCGTCCTCGTCCTCCGACAGGGCCTCTTGTTGATTCATCTTCTATGCCACCGTCATCTCCTGCTTCGATTCCACAACCACCTGATGATCTACCTTTTTCCATTCAGAAAAATACTCACTCTACTTGTAACCCACATCCTGTTTATAATTTTCTAAGCTATCATCGTTTATCTTTACCATACTTCGCTTTTGTTTCCACCTTGTCTTCTATCTCTATCCCTTACAAGTAATTATACTTTCATCCGGGCCGAACGGGCAATGGTTGAGGAAATGGATGCTCTTTCCTCCAATGGCACATGGGAGCTTGTCACTCTCCCTCCTGACAAGTCTCCAATTGGTTGTCATTGGGTTTATACAATGAAAGTGGGACCTGACAACCAGGTAGATCAACTTAAGGCTCATTAGGTTGCCAAGGGGTATACTCAGCAATATGGCTTGGACTATTATGATACACTTTCTCCGATGGCCAAGAGATCACTATGTTCACTTGTTCTCCCTCTAAAGCTCTTATGCGCCACACCCTTATTCATATAGATATCGCAATGCTTGCTCATGATGATCTCACTTAATGAGGGATATATGGGACCAACCGGTCACTTTTGTTGTTCAGGAGCCTGGGTTTGGTATGCAAGCTACATCGTCCCTTATAATCGGGCAAATACACCTGCTTGGTTTAGCCATTAGTTTGGTTCAGAGTTTTGCATGGTTCAAAGCACAGCAAACCATTCTGTTTTTTATCATCATACTTCTACTAGCCATTGTATTTACTTGATTGCTTATGTGGATAACATTGTCATTACAAGCAATGACCAAGATGGTATTCAGAAACTCAAACAACACCTCTTCATCCACCTCTTCGCACAAAAACCTAGGTGGAAACTGCGGTTTTTCTGTGCATTTGGGTAACTCAATAATTTCAGAGTGGTTATTTCTCAAAGAAAGTATACCTTAGATATTGGCAGACACTGGTATGTTAAATTGTAAGCCTGTAAACACTCCTATGGATCCAAATGCCAACTGAATGTTTGGTGGGTTTCATTATAAAGATCCAAGGAGATATCAATGACTTGTGGCAACCCACGATTCTCACTATCCAAGATTAGTAGTCATCGAGATAACTTAATATCCTGGAAGAGTAAGAGAAACAATATGTAGTAACCAAATCTAGTGTTGAAGTCAAGTATCGAGCTATGGCCTTAGCAATATGTGAACTCATATGGTTGAAGCATCACCTCCAAGAGCTAAGATTTGGAAATGATGAACAGATGAAGCTTATATGTGATAATCAAGTCGCCTTGCATATTTCATCTAACCCAGTTTTGCATGAGAGGACCAAGCACATCGTAGTAGATTGTCACTTTATTAGAGAGAAGATTGCATCGGGATACATAACTACTAGTTTTGTCAACTCTAATAAACTAGCAGATATCTTCACTAAGTCTCTTAGTGAGATCTTAGGAAAAAGTATATATGTGACAAGCTGGGTGCTTTTGATCTATATGCTCCAGCTTAAGGGAGAGTGTTAAGGATTAGTCTCCTAATCCATTTAAAATTCTTTTCCTTCTCTCTTTAGTGTCCTAGTTAAACTCTAACTTTGTTTTCCTTTTGCCCTAACACTAAAGTTATGTATGTTTTCTCCTTTGTAAATTAATGAGAATACAGTATTCCTTTTCTCTCAACATATTGTACTTAAAAAATAAATTATAATTTTTGGAATAAGTTAATATCCATTTTTTTCTAACATATAATAAAATAGTTATATTTAAAAAAATATATAATTTATAATTAATTATAAAATTATTGTCCTTATTTCATAAAAATAATTTATTATCATATTTTTAAAAGTGTTTTTAAAAACAAATTACCCAAAAATCTTAATTTTTATAGAATATTAAAAAATATTTTGAATACTAAAAAATCTTAAGTTCGAATTTACAAAGAATATTTTATGATTTTTACCAAAAAAAAAAATCTTAATATTAAAATGAGTAAATTAGGAAACAGAGAGTAGAAAAGGCAGAGCGGAAATAGGATAAAAAAAGTTTATCATCGGGATGGAGTAGCGGGAATAAGGGAAAAAAGGGCACAATGGAAATGCAATTAAAAAAACAAGTCTTTGCCGTCAAGATGGAGAAGAAGAAATAAGGGAGGGAGTAGAGGAAATAAGGGGGAAGCTTTGAGATTTCTCACCAAGATTGAAGATGATACCAATAGAAGAGGTTGTTGACGCATTCGCGAAGCTCTATTGCCGACGCTAGAGACGTGTCGACGGAAAGGTGGGTTTTTTTTTTCTGTTTGTTCCAAATGTGTTAAGGTTTTTAGGGGGATTTGATACTTTTTAAAAAAAAATTAATGCCAGATCAGCCTCGCAAAAGGCATTCGCATCTGCTTGTGATGCGTAAAAGGCATATGCCTATACGCTTCTCTAACGCCTCAAAGAAGAAGGTTTACGCCTTCTATGTATAATATTTTTTTTGGGACGCCTTGGGGCTTTTTAGGGCGCCTCGCCTGGAGGCACGCCTAGAAACACCTTTGAAAACACTACTAAGGACCTAGCAAAAGGATATTTATTTTCCTAACCCAAACCATAAATAGTTCACCAATGCCTAAGAGCAACTCCAACCACAAATCTCCATTTCCAACTCCAAATTGGCATCTTCTCCATATTTGGAGATGATGGAACTCACTTTTTGGAGTTCCAACTCCAACCAACAATCTCCATTTTCAATTCCAAATCACTATTCATTCTTCAAATCTTTATTTTTTCAAATTAGAATATTTTAAGAATATGATATATGAAATACTTTTATTTTTATTTAAATATAAATATACAATTATATTAAATAAATAAAATTCTAATAAATAAAAATATATTAAAAACCTAAAAATGCATTTTAAACTGATAAATATTATATCATAGAGCATCATATTGCATTGGAAAATAAAGCAACATTAATAAAAGCTACATAATAAAATTACATTAACCAAATGATAAAAATATAATATAAAAACTAATACAATGGTAAAAAATGTTAATTATTTAAATTTTAATGTTAATTATTGAATTAGTTAATTAAAATCAATAAGTTTGAGTAATTTACAATATAAATAAAAAATGTATTATATCATTATCAAAAATAATTTTAATAAAAATTTAAGTTTATTTATTTTAAGAAATAATTATAAATTAATAAAAATAAATTAATACTCCAAAATGAATATATTAAAATCATTTTGATATATTGTATATGGAAAATAATTCAAAATTAATAAAATAATAGATAATAAAAATAAATATATCTTAAAAAATAAAAATTTGCAATAAATATATTATTAAAATAATTATTTTATTATTATAAAAATAAAATAATGAGATAATAGTAATATAATATTAAAATAATAAGAGAGCGGTAGTTACTATTCACATCTCCAAATTTGGAGATGGAAATGGAGGATTGTTGAAGTGCATTTTTTGGGCGCAAATCTCCTAGTATGGAGATGAAGCTAAAAAGGGAGAATGGTTGGAGTTACTCCAAGGGCTTGACATTACTTCTGCACAAAAATCCCTAAGAGACATTTCACACATCAGTAGAACTACCATGCACCTGAGTAACATTTTAAAAAATGATGGACACTCAAGTCAAAAGGCTGCAAAATAAAATCTTTCCTTATTGAGGTATGGTAAAAAAACAAATAAATAAGTAGCTCACACGTAAATGACCTATGATTTACCTTCTTTACAGACCAGGTAGCCACAGGAATAGGTTCTCCTGCTTTGAATAATAAAATCACCCCATCTCTTCCATCCCTCTTAGTTTCAGTCAACTCAGTACACTTGGAAGATTGAGGAAGAAGGGCGAGAACAGCAAAATAAGAAACATCCATTGCACAGGCTACAGCTGCCCAAAAAATAGAACAAATGTTTTAGATGCCTGAAAGAAAGTTAAACATTAAGAAAGCTAATGGCTCCAATATTTACACTCATAAGAGGAGACTGCAACTTCATCAGCCAACAACAGTATAGTCTGCTCAACAATTTTAACACATCAACTATGGTAGTATGAGTTCAATAACCAGAACTTGTCAAAATCGCAATCTCTATTTTTTTTGGATGTTAAAAAATACTCATGGGAGACCCTATCCAAACTTCTTGCAAAGAGACATGAGTGTACCTTTTATGGATGCTAAGAGAATCTACAAGATCTAAAACGGATGCTACATTAGCTCCCAAGGCATCAACCAACATTTTATAAGATTAGTATTAGAATTTGCTATTAGTTATTAAATATGGATGTACCTTTTATGGATAAATTTCTATTAGTTAAACCAAGGGTGTCTGTTAAATTATTACCAGCTAATATGCTGGCTGATATGCACATTTAAGAAAAGAGAAAAAAAAAGCTTAATTTTTAGGATCTCATCCACCACAAACTTTCAAATTTCCAAAATGGATAAGGTATGATACAGGGAAGATAATAGGACAATGATAATACAGAGAATTTGCTATTAATTCTTAAATATGGATGTACCTTTGGATAAACTTCTGTTAGTGAAACCAAGGATGTTAGTACCAGTTCATATGCTGAATGCACATTTAAGGGAAAAAAAAAAGAAACAGAATAGCTTAATTTTTAGGATCTCATGCACCATAAACTTTCAAATTTCCAAAATGGCTAAAGTTGATACAGGGAAGATATAATAGGGACAATGATAAATGAACCACAAGATGAGTAACTAATGCAGTCCAGGTTCATGGTAATGGCATTGACATGGTTTCACTGTGATGCCTAATGAAGTTATGTTTTTTTCTTTTTCGTTTTTCCTCTACATTAAATTGCTTCCATTACAAAACAAAAAATAAATAAAACAATTAACTAACAAAAAATGAGAAAGATTTGGCCAACCTTCTGCTTGAAGCTTATACGACCAAGATACAGACAGTTTTGACAAGCTCCAAAGAGACAGTTGAGATTTTAAGCCTCTGGATGCAGACACAAGATACTCTGAATTCCCAATAAATGACAACATTGTGATCGGCTGTAAAAGAGTAATCGAATGAGATAGATCAAGACAAATCTATGAAAAATATAAGTGCATACTCTAGGAAGGCAGTTTTCCAGCATTCTCTCTTTGACTGTTTGAACATGTGTGAAGCGAATGACATATAAAGAGACACATCCATGAATGGATAACAGATACTCTAAGATGGCAGTTTTCCACACAGTAATGGTGTATGAAAAGTGTGCACATGAGGGTGTGTGAAGCCCACAAAGATCTCAACTGTTCCAAAGGTTGTTATTATGTTTTTCAGCAACCATATTTATCAAAAAAATGTTTTTCAGCAACTGTATACTAAAGATATCTAAACAGGGGAAGAACAGATATTTCTAACTTCAGTGAAGTCAACCAAATGAGAAGATGACCAAAACAAAGGAAAGTTAGTGTAATATGTGATCCAAATGACAACTCACCCATATGTTCTTCACAAAAATTTAGGACACAATTGAAATTAAGAGTTATGTGAAAATCCAAAGATGGTACATGATCAGATCATAAGATAAAGGACCCATATATATATAAATATGGTGATACACTTGATCTAGCACCACAATTAGGTTTTTAGGAGGCACAGGGGTAGAAAGCTCCTTTAGTTGGGGAAGAAATAGAGGCTAATACAATGGCATCAGAAGATTTGAAAAAGTGAGCTCTATTGGGAGAAATTTCTTGGAGACAAAAAGTAGAGAGAATTACAGTTGAAAGAGACAATTACAAAATTATTCTATAGAATGTAAATGGTCACCATAGGAGAAACTTGTTGGCCAGAGTATGAGTGGATGGGAGTTGATTGTTTGGTGAGGAAGAGATCAAGAGGGGGCATCGAATGCATATCTGCATCTCTGCAGAAAACAGAAATTGGAGACCTAGTTGTAACAGGTTGTCCTTTGAGTAAGGAGGTTAGTCTTTAGAGATTCCTTTCTCAAAGGAGAAGTCTTTTCTTCTCTTTCAGCTTTGACTAGGGACCAAACAGCAGGTCCTAATAAGTTTACCATGGCTTTTTGGCAATTGTGTTGGGACTTTGACACGAGTGAAGTGATGGATTTCCTTTGGAGAATCCACAAGTGGCTATTTGAAAGAAGTTTGAAAGTAACTCCTTGTCCTAGTCCCAAAAAAGAGTGGCACCAAATTGGAAGGAGTTTAGGCCTATTAGCTTAGTGGAGAGCTTGTACAGGTTATTGGTGGGTTCTAGTAAATAGGCTAAAAGAAGTGGCAGTCAGAGTGGCGTCTACATCTCAAAATGCCTTTATTGAAGCCAAACAAATTCTTGATGTCATTGACCCATGGTTAAAGAGTAGTTTTAATGGTAATTCTACATAATCTCCCGAATAGAGAAGGCCTATGATCCTATAAATTGGAGCCTTCTGTATGCAGTCTTGGAGAAGATGGGTTTTGGCCATAAGTGGACTGGGTGGTGGATAATATGGATGCACTTCAACCCATGGTCTAATTGGTTTTTCCCCTAGTTCTAGAGGGTTGATGCAATGGGACCCTCTTGATCATTATTTAATTGTTTTGAAATGGATGCTCTTAGCTTTCTTCCTAAGAGAGCTAGAAACATGGAATTCGTATCGAGTTCTATTGTGGAAGTTAGAAGTGGCCAAGGATTGGTGATGTATAAACTTATGTTTATGGACAATACATTAATTTTTTGTGACTTGTAAGTACCAGATGATGCATCTTTATTGGATTTTGACGTGGTGTGAAGTGACACTAGGACTAAAGATTAATCAAGAAAAAATAAGATGATCCAAGGGGGATGCATAGTTTTAACATGCATAAGGGACACCTAGGTGCAAAAGTCTTCTATAACTTAGGCACAAGGCACAACACAAGGTGCGGAACTGAATAAAATGAAACATAATTTCGAATGCATATTAATTTTATAAAATATGATTCAAAGTCAAATTATTATTTTTTTCTTTTGATAACTGTGGGTGTCCGAGTCAGCTTGTGGTCACCTTGACTAATCCCACGGAGCCTTTAAGTTAACAATCGTGTAAACCTCTAGTGGCCCCAAGGGAACTCGAACCGGAACATTAAAGAGCAAACAAAGTCTAATTCAAATTAATTAAACCCTTGCACACTGCAACTTCCATCCAGCAACCCCTAAGAAGCCCATACATGCATTGCCCCATTGGTTAATGAATCTCTTGTCCAATAACAAAAGTGCGAGACCCACCATCTCACCCAAGCTTATTTGCATGGACTCTTCAAAAAATCCAGCCCTAGGGCCTGTCCAATATCAACTTCTTCAGCCTGTAAACTCTCAACCCTACAAGTAAAACTACTTCAGCAGAAAGTTCAAACTTAAATAAGATGAAAACCTCCCAATTCCCATCAAGGCTAAGGAGACGTTTCCTTTCAGTTCCCACTGAACTCTAGCAGGAGAAGCCCCCGACCCAACCCCTTCACTGCTGCCTTGCGTAGCTCCTTTTAAGAAAAAACCAGGGAGATCCTTTTTTCTTCCTCAAAATGCAGCAAGCTAAAAGAAATCTTCTAGTCTCATTGTAGCTTCTCCCTTCATCTAGTCCTTCCTCTAAACCTCCAGGTTTTTACTGTGGCAACAAGCCTCCACCTCTTTGAAAAGCATAGAGAGACCCTTTCCTTGAAACCAAATCCACACTATGAAATTGTGACTCCTCTCTATAATCTCACGAGTTACCTTACCTTCAACATGATCAATCTAAATCACAAAGACTTTGATTCTATTGCAAACCAACTTCTATCTCCACACCTTTCAATGAAGCATTCAGTTCAAAGGAACTCCCGACACGTATCTTATAAGAACCTCGTTATTTTGATCTATCAAAACAAATTTTTACTAAATATCATAATACATATGGACACAAAACTAGGAACTTGCGAAAATTAACACCAAAAATATTTCAAATATATTGATTAATATGTGGTCATCATAATTTAAAATCTTGTGCTTTGAGGAAAATACAAAGAGATAAGGTCATGGTCAGGTTATTTTATTGAATCACCTATAGAGACTCCCCTCCAATAACAGCCACAAGAACATTCTTCTCTGGATCCCATATTGTGATAACAGATTCTGCAGCAATGGCCAGAACAGAACCGTCACTAGAAAATGCAGCAGCTGTCATGGGCTTTTTTCTGCAAACAAAAGATTTAGCCAGAATTACCAGGTGCAACATAATGGTTGAGGCCCATACTATAATCAAAGACAGATAAGTAAAAGAGGAATATTCTGAACTGCAGGTCAAACTAAATTTAATGTGGCAACCTCATGCAATTGTTTTGTAAAATTTAAAGGTCAGGAACATAGGCCGCCGGGAGAATAACTGAAGAACAAACCTCACGGTCTAAACCCAGTCAAGGTTACTCCATCCCATCAAAGTCCAAATTGGCACAGAAATTTATGGTATGCAAATACCTAACTGTCAAAGAGCTTTAAATCATGTTTGGCTACACATTAGAGCACTTATGAAGATACTTATGTTGTGTCCTCTAATGGAGCTGATTAAGATATTTTGGTAAGTGCTTGTATGAACAAAGTCTCATGGGGCGCGTAAAAAATTTACATATTAACTAGGAACCTCTTCTCTACCGTGTTCTTCTAATCAAAGCACTCCATCAGAGTTAAAGTTGAGAGAAATGGAAATAAATTTTGGAATCTTCATGCTAGACATCTTGAGTGGAACCAACATGTTCCACTTTACATTGTTTTAAAGACATGTTTTTTGTTCCAAGAAATACATTATTTTCATATTCCAACACTATGCAAAAAAAAAAAACAGTGAAAGCCACTAAAGCAGATGACTCAAACAGCTAAAGCCATACTTTCTTATATGAACCAACAGCATGACATGTCCAAATAGGATTTTTCAAGCATCTGTTCTCTTTGTTGAAACTCATGACTTCGAGCCCAAATCTGAGGAAACAGAACAAAAGGTAAAATTAAAAAGCAGAAGGCACCAAAAATTTAAAAACATTCTATACAAGATTGAAGTCCTTTCAAGCACTTATGGAAAGTGATGGATACAACTTTCGGGTGAAGCAGGCACGAAAAACAGTACCACCATCAAAAGTAGCCCTTTCACATGAATGGCCATAAAGGATAAAGATTCTAACCATTTGACCAATTGATCTGTTGGAGAAAGGTAATTATTAATAGATATTGTAGGTTCAATAGCTATGAAGAAAATGTCAACCATTCGCTTTCAAGGAACGCCAACCATCTTTCTGTTTGTTGTTCGCCAGTGAGTAAACTTTGAAGTCATGGGTCCATCTTCTGAATCAAATGGGTTGTCCTCAAATCAGGAGCTTTCCTAAGAGGGTGAAATTTTCTACTTTATTTTTATTTTTGCTAATTTTCAAAAAAAGGTATCATTCTAAAAAGCATAAATATGCAAATTCTTGGTCCCTTGCTCCTTCTTGCAAATTGGTTCCTATGGAAGGAGACAGATTCTTTCTTTGTCCCTTATTTTCCTGGTTCATTGCATCCCCTTACTTCACAAGCAACCAATCTATAAAGTCAATTTTAGACAAAGTATGTTCTACTGTATACACCCTAGTCCAATTTACAATAGTGTACTGAAAAGAAATGTTTGATCACTTATCAGACTGCTCAATATCATTCAATCCCAAGAAAACTCATGACTCTTTAGGAGACTGCTATACTTCTTGGTTCAAAGTCTTGCCAGAAAAGTTGAATAAATTTGGTGTTTGATAGTCTCACATTTGGAGTTCTTGGATGTGTTCAATAGTTGAATTCATCACAATTCTTTTGTTTCCTTGAATACTCTGTGAGACTATAGACCTTATTTTCTCTCTTAATAGAGTAAATTTCCTAACAAAGAGAATCCAGTTGATCTCCAATTACCTTGAAGTCACCACCATATGAGGAGCTGACAGCCATATGACGGGGTAGGATGAGTGCGAGAGGCAGAGAAATACCAGCATCCCCAAAATAATATTGAGTTGGTAGCTTAATGTTGATAATCAGTTTAGCAAAAGTAATTATTTTCATCTTCAGAGATGTGTAGTGACAGGCAAGAAACAGAAATTCTCACCTCAGGCTCAGTAATCCTATGCTTTTTTGGGACTTTGTCAAAAAATTAACAAAAACTATAAGGACATTTAATGTTTTCTCTATTCATTTTTTCAAGTTGCACTAGGCAGGGGTAAACCTGTGAGGTTCATAAATGATGGTGGATAAGCTGAACCCTTTACTTTGAGGACCAGATGTCCAAAATTTAAGACAAACAAGGCCTCCTAATCCTTCTTCAGGAAGCTTGGTTTCAGCTGTACTCATCATAGAGCCATCTGGGGAGAGGGCCATCAAAGTTACTAGCACCTGTTACAACAAATTATTAGCTTATAAATTACACATGAAAATGCATCAACAAAAAAAATGCATATTACATCACCAAATTGAAATGGCGCAAATGAGCATAGGTTAAAAAATATTCTCCATAAATAAATTACCATAAAAATTTTGGAAAAAATTCTTATAAATTATTTGCAAAGAGAAAAGAAGTAAACAAGATTGAGATGAACTGAAGATCAATAGCATCAACTGATGTAAGTACATGCTGATTAATTACTGATCATATGGATGTGTTGTACTACACTGTTCAATATATGGTAGAGGTTGAATACAATACAAGAAGCTATAATCAAATACAGGTAGTTACCCAATCAACAAAACATGACACATCCAAAACTATTACTGCATGAAACAACAACTGAGTATAAAGTAGCATAATAATGGGTGGATTTTCAAACAAGCAAAAAAAATACTAGGTAATTAACATATAACCGTGACATCATCACTTGGTTGATGGTTTCTCTCGCAGATTTGGACCTGCAGAAGGTCAAAATTAGAGTATTTTCAGTACCAAATACGAATAGCTTGTAAGAAACCCAATGCATACTTTTTTTTGATAAGTAGAAACCCAATGCATACTTGATAATGTGAAAATTCCATTTTCCAAATAGATATACTGATATGCATTTGATACCCTTCCTAGCACACATTTATTCGTGCAGAAAACAGGGATTGAAGCCACCATCTAACTCTTCTTCAGGGAAGGAGAAGTATTGAAAACAGAAAGTGCTTCAGTATAGAAAAAGTACATTGACAAAGTGATAATGCTTCATTCTTTTCCCAGGGCTATTTCCCACAAGAGTCTACAAAGAACTATAGATCTTTGAAGATAATAACTAATACATTATGTTTAAAACACAATGGATATTTGTTAAACGACCAACTCTCCTAGTGCCAATGTTTGTAGGATTTGGATTTAAAATGAATATCAAGGTTTTAACACCTCACACACGGAGCCCCATACCCCCACGTGGGAGAGTAAAAACAAACCAACAGAGTCCCCATGGACTTTCCACTAACAAACGGGAATAAATTATAAAAGAGGTAGCTCGAACCCATGACCTCTTACCAAACCAGGCTCTGATACCATGTTAAACGACCAACTCTCCTAAGATTTGGGTTTGATATGAATATCAAGCCTTAACAATACATTCATAATGATGTCTAATTAATGCTTAATGAACATGAATGTAAAACCTTACTTGAAAGAATGAAAACGGGTCCAAATAAATATTTCAAAAATGCCCATATTAAGCATTTTTATTATCGGATATATAATCAATATGTCAATGAAATTCTTAATGAATAAAAAAATTATTTAGAGGCGCCTAAAAATAAGGGGAACATTCATTCGCACCAGAAAAATACACAGGGTGCCCAAAGGAGACCAAGTTACAAACACCAAAGCTTAGTGGACTTAAATAATCAATGGCATCTGATAGAGGCATAGGATCCACATCCAACGACCTCGTAGACCACAATAAAAGAACAAAGAGGAGACTCTTCAAGAGTTTCAGACAATGCACTGCCCACACACACCCACCCACCCACCCACCCACACATATTAATAGAAATATTGAATCAGGAGAAAAGTAAAGACAAAAAACAGTACAGGAGGACAAATAGCAACAGTCACAGTTTCAAATTACATGCTCACCTCAAAATTTTCACGATCATCAAATAAGCTGTAAAATTGGATGCAATAGTTCTCTGTACGAAAGGCAACCAAGCCAGCAGTTTGATCAAAGATAAACCGGCTACATAAACCTTCATATATCTCTGGAAATGAACAAGGCAACTGAAAAATAGAGCAACAGTTTTTCGAGCATAACTATTTTATTTTGCAAATGAAGTAACAAATTACAAAGAAATATATGGACTTCAAAGCAAGGAAAACCCTGACTGCCATTAAGTACAAAACCATTTTATCAAAGCCAACATGTCCGGTACATGTGTTATATACATGTGTGTGTGTGCGTGCGTATGTGTGTATGTATGTTTGTGTGTGTGTGTGTGTGTGTGTGTGTTGTGTGTGTACGTGCGTGTGTATGAGTTGTGTGTGTATGTGTGTACACGAACCACCCACTAGTAGCCTAACATCTTTCCCACTTATTGATATGGAAGGCTAAATCGTGAGTGAGGGGTCAACAAGTCTATCCATACAAGAGAGACAAGGTGGGGGCAAGGTTAACGACAGCTTTAGTTGATTAATTCATACTGATGAAATCTAGAGGATATCAAGCAAAAAGCATAGCATCCTAAATACACATTTCTTCTATGGTTTCGTTTACAAAACAAAAACATTCCATCCAATCAACCAAATAAGTAACAAATTCACTCATTTTTGTTGATAGATGATTAGACGAGCACACCAAATAAAAAAGAATGCAAAGAAGTGAAAACCCTAGTGAGAACAAACCTTGATCCCAGATATAGACTTAAAGATTTCCATTGAAGGCATTTTCAGCAGGTGAATCAGATTATCCGCACAAGATACCTGAAGACAACTGCTTCAGTAAACTGGCAACAGCAACTGGCTCCATTTCAGAAGTAAATAATACATAATCATGATATCAATAACATTTTTGTTTCTTTAACGGAAAAAAAAATAAGAGAAAAAGATATAATCTTGAAAATGGTCTTACAGAGGAAAGTGAAGGATCTAGTGAAGTTGTAAAATATAAAAGTGGAGATCCAATTCGGGGTAGAAATTTCTTTTTTCCTGTGTCCAGTTGCCAAACCACAAGAACCCCTTCCTTTCCGCCTAAGTGCCGGAACAACAAAATTACTATGAGCATGAAAACGATGAATCGAAAGAGAAAAGTAGATAAGACTATATGATATTGTCAGTATGCATCAGATACCACCAAGGAACACCAAGTATGTGAAAGAAACACAGCATAATAACACTGTACCTCCAAGGAAGTAGTTGTTGAATGGAATTCTGCAAATGTATTCAATAGTGATAGTTGTATTATGGAAATCGAGTAGCCCTATTATAATTAACAAAGCATTTGACTATAGAAGTCCATAAATAATGGAGATGATGAAGAGAAAGAAGGAGCCATCAACACAACTGATGGTAGAGGACAGTCTTGGGTTTCAACTGTCTTTTTCTGTAATGATCATATTCATGACAATGAATGTGTATATAAATTACACAGATATAGGACAAAGGAGCAATTCAATTCCACAGGAGCAGACACTCAAAGCATAGATGAGATATAGATTGTGCAAGTCACTGAAAATTCAGTAACGTTGGACATCCCACTCAGAAGCTTCAATCTAACGGTTCATTTCACTATCAATAGATTATGACATCTTCAATACAACACTAGATATTGATGAAAAAAGTTAACTTTTGTCTACCTGAATACAAATACGCCCCATCAGAGGAGAAAGACAAGACTTTCACTTCAGCAGAGTGCCAATGCCAAGTGGCACAAGAATCAGCATCATCATCACCCCTAACCCCAGGCCTTTCATCTTCATTGTTCATTGCGCTTCCATTTGTTAGTCCACCTAAAGAGAATGTTCTACTACCAAAACTTCTCCAAATCAAAATCCTCCCCGTTACATCACCTGCAGCTACAATTCTCTCAGTTGGATGGAAAGCAAAAACAGTCAAGTTCTTTGTGTGATGCAATGTTATCCTCTTAATTGGAGCCGCCTCGTGATCATTAGCAATAACCTCCCACACATGCAGCTTGCGCTTGTTTGGGATTCCAAAGAATTTTCCTGAGGAACTAATGGTTATTGACTCTGGTAGTTGAGTCTGCAAGAAGGTAATGACATGTTTGACATAAGTATAAAACTATGACAAAATAAGAGTAAAACGACCTCTTTCAAAATTAAATGGGTACACAAGTAAATGAATTAAACTGTAAAAGAGAGGGAGAGAGAGAGAGAGAGAGAGAAACATGTGTTTCCACATGAGAACTGAATATCTATTTGTCTTCATAAGTATATGCATTTTTGTCTCTTGAACACACACCAACTCTGCATTTTGAGAATTCAAAAAGGCCTTTATAACCTTCCTTTTATCCTTATCATTCGCTCCTCTAACATTCCATGACAGGATTTTCAACTTCATTTGAGTTTCAGAAGTAAGCTCCCCCTATCTCCACCTGTTACTTTCCCACCTCCCTGACTATTATAATTAATGGTACATTCCAGTTTTTTCAATTCACGAACTGACTTCGAAGGACCTCGATGCTCTTTACTTCCACTAGGGTCTTTATTATTATTCATATTTCTCAGCATATTAATTAGTTCATCTTCATTTCCAATAGTCGTGAAGCCTAAAAATTCACTAAATTTGTTTCTCTTATTAGATGCAACCTCATAGTGTTGGCATTTTCTCTCTTTTATCTTTGGTTATAAAAATGGTATGTGATGATGAATGATTATAGTCTCTGTATGAACATATAACATGTGCAAGAGGGAAGGAGAGTTTTACAGAGGAAACTGTACAGGGGGCTGGAAATTTCAAAAAATGTCGAAATGCCATTGAAGGAGAGTTGAAGGAGAGAGACACCACCCATCTAGAGAGAGAGTGGGGTGACACCAACCACCCAGGAAGGATTGCCGACCTCCGACGAGCCGGGTCACCAAGTCTAGTGGCCGGAGAGTGAGCGAGTGACGCTCACGCGCAGATCACAAAATTTAGGCCCGAACCCAGCTCTCCTATTTCCTACCAACACTAATTTATGATGCACTCCATTATGAAAGGTGTCTTTTTAAACTAGTATAGATCTATCATCGGGAAGAAGAGAAACAAAGCTTAAAAAACTACTCCTTTATGCCTATTTTGGACAATTTGGAATGAAAGAAATAGGAGAGCTTTTATAAGAACTAAAAATTTAAACAAGCAATTAATAATCCTTTATACATGATTTTTTGGGTGTAGATACCTAATTGCTCCTTAGCCATAACCAACTTTATTGATTGACCGAGCTCTTAAATAAGGTTAGGATGTTGTTTTTTATGTATCCCTATGCTTTGGTTGGCCTTTTATCGCTTTTGTATATGTTATGTTCTTTGCAAGATGTGGTTGTTCACTCTATTTCTCAATGTTGATCAATGCATCAATGTTTGTCCTTTCCTTAGAGGACAAGAGAATGTCCCATCACCTAGCAAGTTTTGTTGGGGAGACTCTTAGAAGATTAATTAGTAGAGCAAAAGAGAGAAGTATGGTGAAGGGCTCTTAGTCAAGGAAACAAGACCAATTAATACTTCTCTCAAGTTCATGGATTATGATATTTTGAGAAAGTTCTGATTCTTAGTTGAGATAACCTGCCTTCATACTTCCAATTTGTTAACAATGTTAAAATTATAGGTTAACCATTTGAGCAGTGAGTCTCACTCATGAAGCAAGAGCTATTTGTTCACAAGCATGCTACTGATTTGGCGTGCCTGGGGTCCACACACAAATCTTTCAAGGGAACTGCTTCTATAGCACAAGAGAGAGAGAGAGAGAGAGAGAGAGAGAGAGAGAGAGAGAGAGGCCAAGACCAGAAAAAATTAAAAAAAAAGAAAAAGAAAAAGAAAAAAGAACAAGAAGGAAAACAGCATTCTAGAGCTGGCAGCCTTACTTTTGTCAGGAATTTGTATTTGAACCTGGCCAACAGTTTGATACATTTAATAAAATTCCCCAGGCAGCAAAATGATAAATATGCCAAGACCAACTAAATTTCCTAATCTTATATTGTTCGGCAACAAGATCTTAGGTTTTGGTTTAATTTTATTATTCAAAACTTATAACTACTACTTTTCTAATGTCTGCTTCTCAAGAATCTTACATTATTTTGGGTTTATGTCAAACAGCATATATTACTGAATAGTACAAATATGGAAATTTAATTTGCAAATATGTCAAAAGATCTATCTTATTCACCTCTGCCAATACCACTCCAGCAGCTATACGAGATTTTGTCAAGTTACACTTTAAGATTCGGCCAAGGCACCTTCATTGGTCATGTCAGACTTTTGCATTTTCAATGCATAAATAAGTTAAAGAGTAGGAGGTTTCCCATCTATCTCAGTTCTTTGGGTTAATAGACGAGGAATTACCTGAAAAACATTAATTAAGAAAAAAAAAGATTTTTCAGATTGAAAAATGAGTAAAATTAGTGTCACAAATAAAGAAAAAGAGAAAAAAAAAGATCTCTTTAGTGAGATGAAAAAACACACATAGGGATATAAGAGATAAATCCATTCAATATTCTTAGCAAAAGCTGGCATCTTTTGTTTGCATTAAGATACGGACAAGTGGTTTACTGTGGTAATTGTGGCAGATATCACGCACAATGCAGGGTCATGTAAGGCATTACTTCGTTTGCATCCCTGTCTATAGGCTTCCATTTTTCATTCACACAACGAAGTACCATCTGTTTGAAACTCCTAATTTGCCCCCAATCAGTGGTTGGAGATGGAACAGAATGAAACAAGCATTTACTTTGGTTCCACATCGTGATCCATATGTAAATTTTTAAAAGCATGGTAGAGCTTCCAATTGAGAGTTTGAAATTCTGCATGCTGCAAAAAAGCTCTACTTTTTGACACAAGCATCTAGAGTCAAATTTTTATCTGTATTTATTCTTTTCACATTGGTCTACCATCCAAAAAAAAAATATTAGTCTACCATCATAAACATGCTCTTGTAATATTTTTTTGATAGGTATATTGGCAAAAATATTAAAGAGTAGTAGCAAAAGGCACAGCCAAGTACACATGCAGTAACATGCTTTTGTAATAAGTATACATTCAAAAGCAAACTGAAATTCCTAATAAAAAGCAAACACCCACAGACCTTTTTTTTTTTTTTGGTGGGGGGGAGTTAGTGGAGGAAGATGCAAACAGAGCAAGTCTATTACCACAGCACTACAAATAAACCCTAGCACAAGCAAGAACTAAACAAAATACCAAACACATAGAAAAACTCAAACAGTAACAACCAAGAATAAACACAAATAAATAAACAACAGCTACATATAGCTAAGACTACATAAAAAGTCAAGAATCAGCAAAATTCCCACATCTAGTGAATTGTTTGTCCACTCCAAGAGGGCTCTAAGGAGGTTCTTTCCTAACCTCTAATCTAGGAGCTAGCTTTCACAATTAAAGATTAGATTATTGCTTTTTTTTAATAAGTAAAAGCAACGCTAAAGTAGCAACTTGGAAAATACAAAACAAGAGAGAAACAAGTCTCACAAAAAGCTGCACAAAACAGGTAGGATATACAAAAAGAATCCCCAACCTCACTTACAACCCACCCAATCAAAAAATCCAACTAAGGTCGAAGCTCCCCCTACTATAGACAACTTGGTCTCCAACCAAAGAAGATTAGATTATTACAATATCTTCAAATGCACCAAAACAAACATAGGGGAGCCATCCGCCAAACATGCTAGCATCTCTTTTCATCCAATCACTTAAACTTTCACTCCCGAAGCAAATTTCTCATAGTT
This sequence comes from Tetrastigma voinierianum, assembly GCA_016808115.1. NCBI lineage: Eukaryota > Viridiplantae > Streptophyta > Magnoliopsida > Vitales > Vitaceae > Tetrastigma > Tetrastigma voinierianum. The sequence goes on along the minus strand of JAEQBH010001894.1, from coordinate 171,255 downwards.
GCTGGAAATACTCATTTCAGACCAAAGATTGCTAGAAGAAACATCCACAAACTTTTGTTCTATCACTGTGAATCAAGATATGGGCAGTAGAATCATCTTCTCCTTTTTTTATAACTTACATATATTAACCTTTTATTTTTATAGCCAAAAGAAAAGATGTATATTCTGTTAAGAGCCACCAAATGGTGGACTCAAGAGAGTACAAAATAACAACCTGACCCCACTGCACAACAAAAAACCGAACAGACCCAAAAAAAGAAATTATGCGAAAAAGACAGCTCAGAAAACCAGGCAGCCCCCAACATGGCTATATCAGGCACAAGCAAATCCAGATTCAATAAAGTAAAACATTATGATATTCCATTATTTTCTTCAAGGGAACACAGAATGAAAATCATATATAACTAAAAATCATAGAGTTCAATATCTCCAAGCCTTGGGGTTCCTTTTACTCAGAAAACAAAGCAAAACTTCTAAAATTGCACAAATGTATAATAAATCCATCTTACCATGGAGAATATGGGCATCCTAATATCAACTGTCTCTACCACCAGGCAGTGAAAAATCCCAATAGCGAACGGTTCCATCCAAAGAAGAAGTCCAGCAGTAGCACAGAATTTGGCTGGAAGGAGTAAAAGTTGGAACCACTATAACCGATGTTACAGGTGCCGTGTGCCCCTCCAACTCTGTAATCTGCAATTCATAACAAAATCAGTTGCAAGGATAAGGACTCGACTTGAATCATTAAACAAAGACTAAAAACGGCGTTCAGACAACAAAAACAAAACCTGTAAGCCAGTTGAAGTGCTGAAGATAGAGACGCTGTTGCCGGTGCAAACAAGCAACTTCTTAGCATCGTTTGAGAACACCGGAGCCGAAGAAATCAAACTCCTTCCTCCTTTGATCATTTTTGCAGAATATGCCTATCAGACAGAAACAATCCAATCAGGAACATGTCACCAAGAAAAAATTACAAATAAAACACTATAATTTAAAGAATAATATTCTCAAAAATAGATTCAGTTATTCCAAACCTAAAAATTATGGAATAAAAAGTATAGAATAAGAGTTACGAGTAAGACCCAGTTCAGTTTGGAATTGAGGGACAGGATGTAGTGGTCGCCTATGGGGAAAAAATAAGTCACTGAAGAGAATGAAGAAAAACCCTAATGATCCAAAAAGCTAAACAGAAGCTAAACACAAGGAAGACCCCGTTTCTGCCCACTGAACCTACTTGACATCTTCTAGGGTTTCAAAGTTTCAAGAGAATAACGAATGAAAATTTTATCAAGAGGAAAAGAAAGGACCGAAAGGCGCCTAAGGCTGAAAAAAATTCCTTATTTATATTTTTGGGCATTTAAAAAAAAGCGCCAACTGGGCCGGCCCAACTCGGACACAATGGGCAGCAGGCCTGTTCGGGCAAGCCATTAGGCCCAAGTTATATTCGGATCGTCAATTTCAAACCTTCACATTATAAAAGAAAATATTTAGTTAAAAATTTTCAACTGATTCAAAATGTGTAAATCTAGCTCTATTCATGTTTTTCCTTACAGAATAACTCATTTTAGACATATATAAATATTTTTTTTTTGTTTTATTGTATTTACATGTGTTTTATAAAGAAATTGTTATTTTACTAAAAATAATATGGGTAATTGTATACCCTAAATTTGGGCTCAAATTCTTTTTTTTATTTATTTTATTTTACTTGATTTTTATTTTATCAGATTTTGATTTTATATGATTGGATTTTCCTTTTTTATTTTATTTTCTTATTTATCTTATGGGAAGGTGTTGAATCATTACTCTCTAGGATCCTTTCATTAAAGTTATTTTATGGCACTCAATATATGTTCCTGTCAAGTATTGGGTTGCTTGTAAATTTATTTGCCTCTTATATCATGTTGTAGACTCATTCAAGAGTCATCTTGATGATACTATGATGCAGGCTGATTGTAGGACTGAGATAATGACGTCTTAGTGTAGAATTCATAGATTAGATTAGGGGTGGCAATTCGTGTTAATGGGTTGTATTCGTGTCGTATCAATATACGGATCGTGTCAACATTCGCTAACCCAAACCCAACCTATTTATTATTAGTGTCAGGCAGATCAACAAGAATATAACCCATTTAATTTGATTATTTAAAATAATAAGAATTATAATTCATCATCTATGCATATTTAACACAAATAACCTATTAAATTTAACATGTTTATTAATTTTATTATTTAAATTCATAGGAATTATGATTAATAATCCATATTTAACACATATAACTTATTAAATAGGTTAATTAATTAATATAATAATTAAACTAAGTCAATTCAATAAATTGTTAGACAAGAACACCTAATACGACACATTTATTGTAACTGTAGTTGTTAGGCGGGTCATCACGAATATGACCCAAACACGATTATACTCAACCCAAACCCGTAAAAACCGTGTTGAGTTCGTGTCGTGTTCACGTATCGTGTCAAATTTTGCCAACCCTAGATTAGATGCCGTGTGGAGTTCAAATTCTATTTATTAATTCTTATATATAGATGTCGTGTGAGATTTAATTCATGGGGTAGATTTCAAGAATCCGGACTATATAGCTGGATGTTCAAGATGGGAGGCCATGTAATGTTTGTATTTTTTTATTCATTTTTATTTATTTTTTCTTTGGTTCATACTTATCTTTTGGGTCTCATAGATACTTATTCCCATATGCATTTAATGTTCTTCGAATTTTAAGATTTTTTTTATCCAATGATTTATTTTTATTTTTTTGATGAATAAACAGCAAAATATATTAAAAAGTTGATGAATATCTTCGAATTTGTTGATTTCTCTTCACATCAAACTCTGGTAATTCCCCATAGGTTGATGCGTACCCAAATCGTCCTGCTATAAAAAGTAAAGAAAAACAATTATATATGAAAATTTAGGTAATCCATGAAATGTTGGTTCTACCCCTTTCATTAGTAAAAGATGCAACTCAATAAACTAGGGGTTCAACTTATACCATTGGCTTAACACAACCCAACCCAACGTTTCAGCAAGTCAGTCATTTTTCTTACCAATTCCAAACTCAATTTGAATTGGGCATATAGACCAAGATTTGAATAACTTGAGCTTTACCCAAGACCAATTTGACATTTTTGCACTATTTATAATACATACATCCTGTGTAAATTTTTGAGAGAGTACCAAACCTCTATGATTATTGAATCAACATTTTTTAATCTTCTTTCAACAATATTTGAACCTCCCCAACAACAATATCATCATCAATTTAATGATTATTCAAAACCAAGAAATGTAACACCATCTGGAACCAATCCTTCACTTTCCATTTCCGAAAGAATTTCTAGAGCCTCTTTTCCCTTACCATACCGGCCATAACTCATAATCATCGTTGTAAAAGAAACAACATCATGTTTTTCCATTTTCATAAAGACCAGGTGTGCATCTTCCAAGCTGCCACACTTTGAATACATGTCTATCAGAGCATTGTTCACTGATAGATCCAATCCAAACCAAGACTTTATAACCCTGGCATGAATTTGCTTCCCTTGGTCAAGGTTTGCTAAATTACCATACACAGGTAGAATACTGGAAAGACTGAAATCATTTTCTCTAACACCTGATCTAAGCATCTCCTTATAAAAACCATGTGCTTCCTCACTTTGCTCATTTTGCACGAACCCATAAATCATTGCAGTCCAGGAGATTATGTTGGGTTCTGAAATGCTTCCAAAAATTTTAATAGGAGATTCCATTCCTTTTTCACACTTTGAATACATTGTTATAAGGGAATTGTGAATTGGTGTTTCATGAGCCAAACCTAATTTTATTGTGCAACCATGGAGCTGCATCCCATGCTTCAAATCTCCAGGTTCAAAGCATGTCTTTATAATGCTTGTCAAAGTGAAGCCATCAAACCTCACATTTCCTTTAAGCATCTGCAAGAACATTCTCACAGCATGTTCTTTACTGTTGCTACGTACACATCCATCAATCATAATATTCCATGAGACTAAATCCAATTCTATTATCTAATCAAAAGCTCTAATGGCATCTTCTAACCTCATTTGCCTTGCATAGCCATCAACCAATAAACTCCCTACAGATGCATTAGAACTTAATCCACAATGAACAGTCTGAGCATGAAATACCTCTCTCAATCTCAATGCAATCATGCCATTACAAGCACCAATTAACCCAGAAAACGTAATATGGTTGGGCTTGACATCTTCCTTTTTCATCTTGGAAAATAGGTGTAGCAATTCAAAAGCATCATAATCATCACGGACAGAAGCAGAAATCATTGTGTTAAAAGTAAAAACATCTCTCTAAGGCATGGTATCAAACAGTTGATGAGCATAATGAATAAGACCAAATTTAAGGTACAAACTTAGTAACTTGTTCCATATCATAATAAACCCATTAATATTCAATTTTACAAGATGAGTGTGGACTGACATGCCACTTAGGAGATCACCAGCACTAGTGCATTCCTGTAAGATTTGTCTAAATTGGTTTAAAAACTGGTTTTTATTCTGAAAAACTGGTTTTTATTCTGAAAAAACTGGTTTATTTTATTTTCATCATTTCTTCTAAAACTGAAAATATGTGATCTCTGGAACTTCAATACATAAACCTACCAAAAACCAACAGGCAACACGGCAACACTTAAAAAAGACACCATATCAATTTTACTGCAGAAATCTTAAACCAAACATAACCTCTGTTCTAGGGTTGTCCAATCGTCCTTGAAGTTGAAGATGAAGCCGATACGAGCTTTGTGAATTGTGAGCTACCCATTTCCAACATCAGAAAAATAAATAAAAGCATTATAAGATTAAGATTTATGTTTCACAAAAAAAAAGATATCAAACGAGAAAAAAAATTTTGAAGCAAAAGTGATGATTTTTTTACCTAGAAAACGATTATGAGGAAAACAAATATAGAGGAAGAGGATCACTGGATCAGATGAAGGAGAAGACAGGAAAATGCTTGGAGGATCGTCGTCGTCGGTGGTCCGTGGAGGCCTACGGCGGAGAAGGAGAAGAGCTCGGCTGCTCGGGGTTATGCAAAAAGCCAAACCTAAAAAGGGGAGGGCTTAAACCCTAAAAAGAGTACGTATAATATAGACTGTCTTTGGATCTCTATTAATCCATAGGTCAGTTTCTGGAACATTAGTGCCGGTACTCAACACTCATTATCGGTACTTAACTCTTACTGTGGCTTTTATAGCCTTTAGTACCGGTACTCGACGTTTCATTATCGGTACTCACTACCATTGGACAAATTTCACTTTTGAGTGTCGATACTCAACATTCAGTACCGTTACTCAATCTTTTTTGGACCATTTTTAGTTTTGAGTATCGATACTCAATGTTTCAAGCAAAGCGCCAAACGCTGGCCGGCCATTAAATCCATGTAAGCAACGGCTGACGCTGAAACACGTAAACCCGAACACGACCGCGACAAACGCTAAGTAAACGAAGTAACTCGCTTATCAATTCGAACCCGCTTGCGCTCTCACCCAAACTCGCTTTAATCACGGCTAATCGCACAAGGCAATTTTTACCGCGCCTACCGCGACTATCGTAAACGGCACAGTGAACAAAGGTTAAACGTTAGCACGCCTCACCCGAACACGAACGCTGAGCGAACGCGGTTAAACGGCCAATCTGCTTATCACCCGAACCCGCTTAGCCTCACTCCAAAAACCCGATTAATCGGGTTAATCGTGGTCGATTGAATTTCGACCACCTAGTTTCCCCGCAGATCGATATCGATATTTAACTTTTCAAGATCGATACCAACCTTCTCTCTGATATTGGCCTCGGTTTGATACCGGTACTCAATCTTGAGTACCGATACTCACCCTCAAACCACTTGAGTATCGGTACTCAATTTTTCCATACCGGTACTCGATATTCAATACTGGTACTTAATATTTTTTGGACCATTTTTAGTTTTGAGTATCGATACTCAACTTTTCAATACCGATATTTAATTTTTCAGTACTGATACTCAACCTTCTCTGGACAGAAATTGGTTTTGAGTACTGGTACTCAATCTTGAGTACCGATACTCACCCTCAAACCACTTGAGTATCGGTACTCAATTTTTCGATACCAGTACCCACCTTCGATTTCATCTAAATTTCACCATTCTTCATTGAAATTTCTCCAACCAAACCACCTAAAACTCAATACAACCCTCAAACACAGCTTACAACCAACCAAAAACACATATATAAAAGTATTAGAGTTCTTCTCAACCCAAACCTAACAAAAAATAAGTTTGGGAGTTTCCAAACCCCACCTAAAACTCGGCGAGAACGCCAACTGCCGATTCGCGACACCCGAACTCCGCTGTGCCTCAAGCACTCCAAACCTGCTTAATCACGTTAATCGTGGCTCGCTAATCGTGTCGCGGCTGAATTTGATGTGCCTAGTTTCAAAGATCGCATATTCCATATTTAACTTTTCAATACTGATACTCAACCTTCTCTGGACATAAATTGGTTTTGAGTACTGGTACTCAATCTTGAGTACCGATACTCACCAAACCATCACGGTGCATCGCGATCGGTCTTTCTATACCAAAATTTATACTCAATAATGTACGGTACAAACAGCCTTTAAATGGAGTATCGATACTCAACTTTTCAATACCAATATTTAATTTTTTCAAGATCAATACTCAAACCTTCTCTCGACATAATTGTTTTGAGCATCAGAGCCATCTTGAGTACCGATAATACTCACCTCAAACCACTTGAGACGTGGTACTCAATTTTTCGATACCGCACTCCACCTTCGGCTCTCATCCAAATTTCACCATTCTTCATTGAAATTTCTCCAACCAAACCACCTAAAACTCAATACAACCCTCAAACACAGCTTACAACCAACCAAAAACACATATATAAAAGTATTAGAGTTCTTCTCAACCCAAACCTAACAAAAAATAAGTTTGGGAGTTTCCAAACCCAACCCATAGACAAAATAGAATGTTCCAAACCATATATCTATACTTTCCATGCAAAACCTAGACAAGTTACATACCTTTTTCTTTCTTCTTCTTTTCTTCTCTTTTCTCCTCTCTTCCTCTTCTCTCTACATACCCCAAGTCTAATTTGGGGAAAATGCCCATAAATCCAAGACCAAATTGGTCTTAAACCCTTTTTCATGTTAAGGCCATGTTTGTCGTTAACCTTTTTGGTTATTTTCTCTTTTTTTTTGCTAATTAGTCCTTTATCTCTTTCTATTTGTACCACAACTTCTTTTATATTATATTTTGACATATCATCTTATAAGCTTATGACTCATAGGTCCTGAATAGGTAAATTACTAATTTACCCTTAACCTCTTATATTAATTTCATATTTTAAATTATTTTATTTATAGCGTGAATATTTCTTAAAGATTATAATTTAACTTATATTACACCCTAAATATATTATAAAACTGTTATGACATAATTTGGGATATTATATGTCATGTTTTGTGGCAAAAAATATCACAAAACATGATATAAACATGGCACAAAACATTATCTTGATATCCCAGTTAATTGATGACAGTTAAAATTCCTTAATATTTAATCACTATTGTTTTAGTGTTAATGTTATATTTGATTGCTCGACCCATTTAATAATGTTTGAGGGTGATTGCTAGACTATTGACTTGAAACTCTAAATTAGAACACATGCGTCATCTACATATCTACACAGGGTTTTCATTTATGTTTTTTTACTTACTGCCAATTTAATTTAATTTAATTTTTGTTTTTTCCACTTACTGCCATTTCAAAGTTTTCTTATTCTTTTTTTAATGTCAAAATAAGTTTTCAAAAATAAAGTACAAACCCGAAAAAGGGAGAGTGCTTAAAGAAAATTCTATTTACACTCCAAAGATTTCTTTATACACCCCCATGTCACTCACACCTTATTTTTACAAATTATCTCTCTAATGAGATGTACAAAGAAATTATTGGGGTGTAAATAGAATTTCTCGGGCTTAAACCCTAGGCCCTGTGCTCACAATGAAGGAAATCAAACATTGGGATGAAAGTTCTTTTGTGTTAGCATCGTCTGCCAGGCCGCCTCAGACGAGGGCTTCCAAGACTAGCATTCCTGTAAGGCTAAAATGGCGCTTTTGGGCATTGCTTCTAAATTATTAAGGGTAGCTGTCTTGATCGGCCTATTTTTAAGAGAAATGGGGGTCTTCGGAGGCACCGCCTCTTTCGCCACGCCCGCCTCGCCCCATTAAAGATAATATCTGAGTTTAATTTCTTTGCTTTTAAAGTTGACCTCTCTCATTCCGGGTTTCAATATATTTCACTTCTATTATTATTATTATTTTTTCTCATCTTCAAATATTTTCCTTTTTTCAAGCTTTCTTTGTTTAGTTTTCAAAAACGTTCCTTTTATTGTATTTTATTAAAAAAAATTGACTTTCTTGTTTTTAAAATAATATGATTAATTCCATGGTTCCAAATAAAATATAATTTATAAATAAATAAATGGGTTTTGATATGGGGCTCGATCCTCAGATATATATATATATATATATATATATATATATATATATATATATCAGTTATTTGTTTCATGAGATCACTTCCACTCAAGGATGAAAATATTCCAAGCCGACTCAGATATATCTGCATTTTTGATTTTACTTGATATATCTATATATCGAGATATATCGGTGGATATTTTTACATGAATATTGATATATCAGAAATTAAACTGTTGTGATGAATCCATAACCGTTAGATCAAGTCAGGATTTCAAATCTGGCCATTTAAATATATCTCTGATATATCCCGATATATCTGATATATCTCGGATATTTTACCGAAAAATTAAACTAACGCGCAGCTACGTACGACATTTTCTAATGATATATTATCTAAAAACTATATATCTGATATATCGGTCATCGCCGATATCGTGGCTTCAATGATCACTGATATCGGATATATTCTGGCATATATCGATCGAATATATTTGGAGCATTTTCATCCCTGCTTCCACTTATGAGCCCAGGTAAGCCCCTTTTCATTATTTTTTTCAACCTCCCTTTTATTTTATTATTTACTTTACTTGGTACTTATAGATTAATCATTCAATCGCCATATTTACCCAACTTGCTTAGAAGAGGTTTGATCTTTAGGGGGTCAAAAGGATGTTATGTTTTTTATCTACTTTTCCGATAAATAACCTGACATTTTGATCTAAACTCGATTTTTCTCAAACCTATTTTTTTATATCATAAGTCATATTTAAGGGTTTTCTTTCATATTTTGTTTTATCTTTCAAAATAAAATAAAAATAAATAGTAACTTTAAACCGTTTTCAAAATGATTTTTAAAAGTACAAAAACGTGGGGTCTACACCAACTCTCTTTTATTTTGATGCTATTTAAATTTAAATATAATGTATTTTTATTAAAAATTAAAATATCAATATATATTATATTTATATTTCAATCTTAATAATATAAAAATACACATATTAATAATATATATATATATATATATATATATATATAATTTTAATAATATGCATTATATAATTATCTATAATTTTAATAATATGCATTATATAATTATGATATCCGATTCGACCGTGGTTTAACCATCCTGCTCGACTGGTTTAACCGCTTGCTCAATTCCGATAACTTTTCGCCACCATAGTCTGGGCTTTTAAAACATTAGTTTTGACTTCATTTGCAATTATATACATTCATTATCAATTACATCAAATGTTTAAAAAATCGGACCGATTATTGAACAAAAAAAGTTACTGGTTCACTGATATAATCGGTGGTTGTACTTTGGTTGAACAGATAACATCATAAATATATAATTGTTTTTAGATTATAACATTTTAAAAATATATAAATAAATTAAAAATTGATATTATTTATTTTTACTTTTGATATTATCATAAATTGATATTTTAAAGTCTATGAAATGAAAAATAAAAAATTAATATTATTTATTTCTACTTTTGATATTATCATAAATTGATAATTTAAAGTCTATGAAATGAAAAATAAAAAATTAATATTTTTTTTATTTCTACTTTTGATATTATCATAAATTGATATTTTAAATTTTGTTAAATAAAAATGCATAGGATATTTAGACATGAGTATACCTAAAATGAAAGAAAATTAACATATTAAATTTTGACTTATTTTGTAATTATAAAAATTTATATTAATTTTATTTAATATTTTAAATATCCTTTTCAAAAATATTTGTTTATTTGGTTTTATTGAGTTATGCAACAACACACCCAGGTGAGTGTGCCATGCCCATTAGTAGGAGATAAGTCCTTAGGTTGTTCCATTGATTCCTCATTTGAAACATTTATCATGTTAGATGATTCTATTAGATATTAACTAATTTTTCTTTATTTTTTAAAAAATGAGTGTTATCTAATAATGTCTTTTAATTGTTTTATTATTTATTTTATTTATTTTTCAAATCTGTAAAAATATTTTATTTTTTTGTACAATTTTTTATTCAAGAAAACAATAAAATGGATTTTTTTAGGGACTGGTTTTGAAAAAGGGACACCCAAATTATTTTTTTTTATTTTTAATTTTAAAGATTGACATATTTTAAGTATTTGGAGGTAGGTTTAAAAAGTTTTGTTTTTATGAGAAGCAAATAAAAAATGGAAAGGATAAATTTCCACATTTACAATTTTAATTAGCTTTTTCAATTTTGTGTCGTTTTATTATAATGTTTTGTTTTTTATTATTTTATTATGATATTTTATTTATGTGTAGATGATTCATATAATAAAACATATCCGATGAAATAATTCTAGAAGAAATAAAAGGTTGAAAGATAGGGAAAGGTAAAAGAGACTTGCCAAAAGTTTGGAAAAGGATTAGAGAGGTTCTATATACACCCCTTAAATATCTCTTCACATCCAATTTATTAAGGAAACCCCAAAATATACTCTTTGCTAATGGGATGTATAAAGAAATAAATAGGGTGTAAATAGAATTTCTCAAAGGATTAGGCATGATCATCACTCTCTAGAATCATTTTATTAAAGTTATTTTCTGGCACTCAATACGTTCCAGTCAAGTATTGGGTTGCTTGTGAATTTATTATCCTCTCATATCATGTTGGTGACTCATTCAAGATTCATCTTGATGATGCTATGATTAGGGGTGTCAAACGTGTTGGATTGGGTTAAATGATTACGGGTTAAACGGGTGACGGGTGAAAAACATGTAAACCCAACACCTACCCGCTTATTAAACGCGGTTAAACTAGTTGACCTGGCGACACCCGAACCCGTTTAGGTCTTACTCAAACCCGCTTAACACAGCTAATCGTGTCGTTGAATTTTGACAGTCTAGTCACCATTGGTAAAACTAAGAGGGAAACAAAGAGCAAATCCAACGGAAGAGAAACTGCCAAGACGTTCAACTAACACGCACTGCTTATTAAACGTGGCAACGTTGACCTGCTTATCACCCAAACCCGTTTAGGTCTCACCCAAACCTGCGAATCACGATTAATCGTGTCGATTAATCAGGACAAGGTCACTTTAATTGCGCCTAGCTATGATGCAGGTTGATTGTAGGACGGAATTCATAGATTAGATGTCGTGTGGAGTCATGTAATGTTTGTACTTTTTTATTCATTTTTATTTATTTTTTCTTTGGTTCATTCGGCTTCTTCAGGGTCTCATAGGCACTTATTCCCATATGCATTTAATGTTCTTCGAATTTTAAGATTTTTATTTATCCAATGATTTATTATTTCAATAATTGATGTCTCAGTTGTTTTATTTTATATTGAGTTTCAATCCTCTAGGCAACGAATGCTCTTTGACATTTATTTCTATGCAATAAATGATATATGAACATTTGATGAGGTAATGATTGAGATGAATGTTTATTGATAATTTGGAGTTTTTTACGAATATAAGCTATTTAAAAAAAATAATAATAAAATTACTGTAGCGTCCAAAATAATTCCTAAAATAGAGCTTAATGTCGACAATGAAAACGTCAGCATTTGAATCATGCAGAAGCCGACAACCAAAACAACAACATTTGGATTTCAGTTAATTGCCGTCATTGTGAACGACGACATTTGAATTACTTAATTGTCGTCGTCCACAACGACGGCATTTGAATTAATTTAAATGTCGTCGTTCACAACGACGGCAATTTAACTAATTCAAATGTCGTCATTCCGAACAGTGACAATTTGATTGATTTAAGTGCTCAGCTAGGGCTTTTTCCTTCTCCCCCTTCTACTTTCTTCTCCCACTCCTTTGTCGTTGCTCCGTCCGCTCCGGTTGCGCCGTCCTGCTTAGCTGCTCCTGCTCCGGTGGTTGCCTGCTCCTCCTTCTCGTCCCTCGATTCAGGTAACACTTTTCACCTGCTCCTCTCTTCATTTTAATGGGTGCCCCTTTCTTACCGTACTTGTTGGCTAACCGAAGATTATTATAAATACTTTATTATGTTATAGTGAAAGTATGAGCTAAATTTTTTTTTTGTCATATTCAAGATTATTATAAATACCTTATTATGTAAGCTATTTGATTATAATGAAAGTTTGAACCGTTATTTATGTGGATGTAGTAGGCATACTATCAAACCACGTAAATCTGTATGTGTTATTTACGTATTTCTCATCTTATTTAACACCATTTTAATCACAATATAGTAGTAAAATATGACAATATAGGGTAAATTGAGGGAGATTACTCGACTCGGGTCCTACAATAAAGATCGAAATGAACACTAATTTCTTCTCATCTTCCATCATTTTCTCATCAACCAAAAGCAAGGTAATACATACTGCTTTTTTCTTTTTTTGATATCAAGGTAAATACCATGTTTGGTTGTGAGTAAAGAAAAAAAATGAAAATAATGAAAAATCTAAAAAAAGATCAAATATAAATAAAATTAGTTAAAATTTTCTATATTTTTAAATTATTTAATTTTTACATTTTAAAATTAATAAACTAGTTTTAAAATAACAAATAAAAATAACATATGAAATTTAATAATATAGACAAGAAATGGAAATTTTACCTTACCTAATAGTTTTATTAGACAAATTCCAACGGAGGTTTGTTTCTAGTTTAAAAAATGAGGACATTTTGTTTGTTTTATTTATGATAAAGTTGATGTTATATATGATAATTACTCATAATATTTCATTAATTTGAGACAATTTTGCATGTGCCAATTATGTCCTGTCTAACACCTCCCGTGACATGTTACTATAATGGACAAATATCGAGGAGTCAAACAGATGTCGAATATGAGGAGCGAAATCGCATCAGCCTTTGAAGTACTCTGTTGAATGTGATCGTTTAACAATTGATTGATATTATATACTTAAAGACAAATAATTGACAAACTAAGGTTCAAATTAGTACCATTCTAGCATCCCTTAGGAGTGGTAAAGTTCCAACCTATCCAAGACTTCCGATGACAATAAGTAGCGCAAAATGTTGAATCCGTTAATATAACAATCATCGGCGTAAATCAACTCAAATTAAAGTTGTTCGAAGCCAAGGCACACCGAACTAACTGCGGTGGCCATGCGTATATATTTGTTCGCCACAATTACAATGTTGTACGCTTTGACTACTTGGCCAGGTTTAGTGGTCCAAGCACTGTGACACTCGACCAAATGGAGATGATGAAGACAAAGGCGTATGAAGAACGAATGATGAATATGGTGAAGATGTTGATGATGAATGCGATGGAGATGACGGGATGTTTCGCTTGATCGACATGCACTGATCCTTTCAGCCAACCAAGTTTTGGAGAATGAACAAGGGATATATGTCTCTGCACAAGCACCATCTTGTGATGTATCAAATCACCCAAATGATGAGACAGTGGATGAGCCATCCCCTGTTACCTATCAATTACCACCAACACCTCAATTTCAACATGTTGAAAACCTGGATAATGTTGTTGCAAGTTGTTGGACTCCATGGGTGCAAAATTTTTACTACCGGTGAATTCGAGTGGATAATTCGCATCATAAGTTTTTAATTCAAATCGGGATTTGCAAGAGGTTGCAAAGATTTACTCTATTAAAGCACACCAAGAGTATGTCGTTGTTGCATCCTCAAAAAATCGCCGTTTTAAGATAAGAAGGTCAAGAATGTCACCGTCCATGGAAGTCAAGATGGTTGCTAAAGATACTTTATTTGTTATCAACAAATATACCGGGCCGCATACTTCAGGTCAACTCGTCAACCGACCATCATCAACTAGACTCGCAATTGGTTTATACTCATATAAAGGCATTAATTCAGTAATAATTCACATCGACTACGACCATGCCCAGCGAAAGTGTGTGATGGAAAAAATGGGGATATCAAATATCATACAAAAGGCATGGAAAGCATAAGAGCAATTAGACAGCTTATTTGGTGACTTCTCTCGCCATATACGAAGTTGCTAATGCTTGTTCTCGCATGTGAGCGTTAAATCCTGGATGTGTCGTTGTTTGGAAAACATGTGAAACTAATATGCCAAACACCGAGATATTCCAACGGTGTCTCGCCGTCTGCCATCCATTGAAGGGTTCCAACATTGTCGTCCTGCTATGAGTATAGATGATACATTTATATGGGAAGTATAAAGGCAAGTTATTGATTGCTATGGGTGACGGAAATAATCACCGTTTCCATTGCATTTGCTATTACAGATATGAATACCGATAATGGGACGGTTCTCGCATGTATAAGAAATCGAGTTATTCGAAAGGACGAATTTGGCGCTATATCGATGTGACATCCAGAATCATGGCAAAGAATCTGGCCGATCCTCATCTTGGTTGGGCTACACCATTTGCATATCACAGGATTTGCATGCGCCAGCCTCGCTAGCAATTTTATGACCTTGCCTAAAGATAAAATTTGAAGAATTTGGTTTGCCAAGCAAATTTTAATAGCACAGAACTGAAATTCAAAAGCATATGAATACAATTGGGAGAATTAATTTAAGCATTACAATGGTTATACCTTCAGCTTATGGGCTCTTCACACGACCCGAGGTCGAAGATATGGTTTAATGACAACAAAACATTCTTGCAGGTATTTAATTAAGGTCCTTAAAGGAGCTCAAGCTCTCCCAAGAATCGCATTAGCACAGCTTGACCTTTCCGTCTCACAGCTTAATACTTTTGTTGCAAAAGAGAAGTAGTGCTTAATAGACGCATCCACCGAGCAATTCACTCGCACGTTGATGCTGTGACCAGTAATGCGGTTGTTATACCGGTTCGATGGAAATTGTCCTTTACGATCAATACGCAGCGGCCTATTCCATGTAGTTAAGGAGTGGCCAACTCATCGCACAACTTACTACTTTAGAAAAACTTGCACATGTGTAAAGACATTGATATATGGCTTTCCATGTAGCCATATCATATTAGCATGTCAGCATCGCTGTGTTGATTTCCGTTTGTTTGTAGAAGGCTACCACACTACTAAGTCGTACTATGACACATAAGCACCCCTTTTCCATCCAATACTCAATGAAGATGAGTGACCTTTAATGATGGCACCGTGATTTGTACTCACCTCGAAAGTCAATGCGACGCTTTGGAAGTGGACGTCCTAAATCAACCCGGTTGCATAATGAAATGGATGTTGTGAGGAAAACCCTGATCACATGCGGGTCAGGCAAAACAACTCGGGTCACAATCTACGTCACAACGTTTCAGAAGAATATAAATCAAGTTCAAGAATGAATGTGTACGAATATATGAATGGGGCCGTCCCATTATTTATCATTCGTCCTCTGGCCGCTGCTTCACCACCCGTATCTCGCCTATAAGATGAAGGAGAGGTATGTTTTTCCCAGAAGTCCTTATGGGACCTGGCTCCCATTATTTACTCCAGATATTGTTAGTTATTGTTTGAAGACATGGTTCTATCTACGTTGCCTTTTTCTATAAGACCTTTCTTGTTATAAATCTATGTTGACTGCTTGAGCTAAAGGGGTGTGGCTTTTCATTTCATCTTATAGCCATCTTATACACTGCTTGAAAATACCAGAACTATCTGTGTGTGTTAAAAAACATCTTGGTCAACTCATCCTTAGTCGCTTTAGCATTTATGAAGATAGCAACATCCTGTAGCGTGATCGTCATCTCTCCGACTGGGACATGGAATGTGTGGGTCTTGGGCTGCCATCTCTCGACGAGACAAGTGATAAGCGGCCAATCTATGATGATGTGGTGATTAGTGCCCAAAAAGTGCTATTTTGAACCCTATTTATTATAGGTTTTGAGTGCTTTTTGTATACAAATCATTCTAATTAACCCGATTTTCACATTAAGGTCCCTACTATTTTATTGATCGCATTTTGTGGCAAATTTTGCAGTTTTTGTGAGCTAATTATGCCGAAATTGTTGAGTCGATCCAAGCACGAAGAATTCTAGTCAAACTCAACATTTCAAATCAAAGATCGAAGGAAAGAAGCGGCAAATGTGAAGAAAAACACCACTCCGCAGAAAGCTTCTCATGCGAAAGCACCGTACACAACTCCAAAGATCGTGCATCCCGCACCCTCGTTCTCCCGCATTAACGCACTTTTGTTTTTTTTTGCTACACTTTTGGTTTTTCTCATTTCTACCCCTTGCTTTTATTCACTTATGTTTGGATTGATGGTACCATCAGTTTGTAAGGCTACATAAGCCATTTGTATATTGCACTGGTGAGGGGGATGGATTTTTGGCCTTAACAAAGTTAGGGTTCCATTTCTCCCGTTTTTCCTTCTTTTCATTCTCTACAATAAATAATTCCTCCAGGATGACAACTCTGCAGGATGGTTGGCTAGCCTCTTCCTCCTTGGAAAGAGGGACTCCGCCACGGGGCAATCCGCTTGGAGGCAACGCACCTGGCCCTCCGCTTTTAACACACGTATTGTTATTTATGTTCCTATTTCTCACTTAGGTTAGAACTCATTTGATATGCCTTCATTGATCGTAAGATTTAGCGTCTTTTTAGGTTCAAGTGGATGCCATTGCTAGATCCACCGAGATTCATTGTTGCTTTCTATTTGTCATCACTAGGTAGATCGAGGAGGCACGTTTTCATTTTTTGGGAACATTAATGCTCAATAAATGTTGTTTTTCAAAAGGAAAATCATAGGGTTTAGTTTTTAAAGCTAAAGGAAGATCCGGTTCGGGAAATGACTATATGTCATGCTCCCCAACGCAGAAAAAGACCCGGTGACATGTCAAGTTGCCCTATAAACCCTAACCCAGTGGCCTGAGACTTCAAGGAGTAATTTTCTTATTTTTCTTCATTTTATTTTCAGTTTTAAACCCCAAAACCTCCCTGTTTTTACCAAGCCTTAAAATCCAAACCAAATTCACCATTTTTGATTTCACTTAAATCATTTGTACGAAGAAACGATCCTCAGAAATCGACCCTAGACCACTATACTGCAAGAGTCGACTCACGACAAGTAGAGGAATATATAGATATAAATTTTGTTGATTCCGGATCACCCTACCGTGGCACGAATCATGTGGCCTAAGCGGTATATACCGTAGAATCGCACGCGATCACGTACGGGATCGGTCACGTGACCATCCTCCACAGCCGTGAAGGCTCATCCGGCCGACGGTGGCCCGAGAACGTCCTGTAACTATAATTAACGAAATAACCATGTTTATAATTGAATAGATATATAGATTAGAGAGTAAAACTGGAATGTGAATTCATGAATAATAAAATACAAACCTGCTCAGTGTCAATAAAGTGGGACCTGTGTCTGTCTTGCAATAGCAAGACAGATGGATCCAATGGATCAGCGTCATGTAGCCCTCTGAACGCCATATATATATCCTGGATTTATGAAATACAGTATACATATTAGTAAAACACATTGTGGAAAGAGTATTACAATAATTAAAGGAACTAAGGTTATAAACTTTTATTTTAGAAATTGTTATTTTTTTTGATATAATGTCACTCATCTTGGAAACTATAGGATTTACAACATACACACATATATAATATGCAGAGCATAATAGAACCAAAATATATAAATTCCCTTTTACATGCAACATGTATTAACAACCTTTTTCAATCAATAAAAGCACTTAATTATTTTCTTCCAGTGCCTATTAATAATTTTGAAGTATAACAATTCTTTTAAAAGAAATGTGAATTGAACAATAATTTTAAGTAAGATAATAAAAAGGGAAATTCTTATGTTGGGATTAATTTCGCACACACCTGCATAATACATTTTTGTATCAAATATTTCATACACAAAGTATCGGCAGGTGAAAATACTTAGTGTACCGATCCCACCACTACAACATAGCTCAAGTACCAACTACCCTCCAACCCCATGCATGAATCATGATGGCAAATTAGTCTCGCATCAGACAATTTGCAATGTGAAAATCGAGTATCAAGGCCGCCCACCAGAGCCAAACACCACCCATATTCTCACCCACATCGACTTAGTAAGTCGATGATTCGATTAATTAAGCGGGCCGATATTGAAACACCGCACCATCAAGGTGACTGGGTAATTAAGGTGGGTAATTGAATAGATTCCGCTTGACTAAAAGCGTAACTTCTACTGTCATGGAGATGGCTTGATGAACTTGTCATGCTTATCAACAAACATCCGGCCTCCCAAATATAACCACCTAATGAGCTATCCCGACTCTAACTTAGCTTCTCGTAAGTACTAAGGATGTCACCAAATCATTGGAATGTTAGTCGAAGTTTATTTCGAAGTTCTAAGATTTGCCTGCTGAATGATACCTGTGTCTAATCCTTAAGAATAATAAAAATAATAATTTATGTATGACTTTATTGTAATTTAATAGTAACCGTTGGATTTGATTTTGATTCAAACATGATCATTGGATCATCGTACATCAATTGGAAATCTATCTAAACTAATAAATTATGCTTCAAATTTAAAAATCGTTATATATCGTTATATATATCTATTTGAAATAAATCTAAACCGTTATATTACTTCAAATTTAAAGTCAATACACCAATCCAAAATATAACTTTTAGATGCTTTTAAAAACAAGAACAAATTTAGGCCGGCCGAATTGTTGGTTAAGATACACTCGATATTTTGAAAATATCAATAGAAATTCCAACCCACACACTACACTTTCAATTTTTTTGACAAAATATCAACAATTTCATCGATAATTTTTCTGATTTTTAGAATATTGTATTAATTCCAACTATCATTTTAGAATATTGTATTATTACTGACCGATATCCAATATATCAATCGATATTAACGATTTTTTTGGTTGTACTATCCACTAAACCGTAACCTCGATAAATCTAAGTGGTGGAATCGGCTTCAGTTATGGATGAAAAAAGGCCCATACAACATTTTTAATGGTCGGAGGATGATTTGGCCGTTCAAAATGATTTAGACATTTAGAAAGGGAGTACTCCACCCCTACCTCCATTTTGTGAATGTTTCTCACTTTTAAGCTTGAACGCTTATGGATTAAGTTAGAAATCTTGAGTTAGGCATATTAACATAAAACATTATTTTATATTTCACGAAACTTGAAGACAATAAAGTAATATCGAATCAATTGAATCATAGTTGACAAGGATGGTATAGAGCCCATTGAAGAGTTTTCATTGACATGGGCTGGAATTAGGTGGGATAGGCCGAATAATAAACAACAATCCAACTCTTCAAAGGCACACTGTTTGGTTGCCAAGAAACAATGGGAAAATGAAATGGATTAATGAAATTTCTTAGGCTAGGAATGGGATTGAGGTGGAAAGTGGATTATTAAGTCAAAAATGGCAATTCAATTATGTGAATTGATAGGGTTTGAAAAATAGGCTCGCAGGCCCACCAACCAAGCCCAAAGAAGTGATGCACTAACGCACACCTGTGCTCCTGTGACGCTCAAAACGAAGGCCCGAGGGCCAGTCCAAAGGACGATCCCAATAAATAAGAAGGTCCATATCCACAAATCGTCAGATATCGCCCATACAAAAAATAATAACCCCTAACAATATATATTATCCCACAACCCAAACAAATCCTATTAATAAGGAAGGGAAAATAATAATGTATCATCGCTGGGCCATTTCCAATAAGGAAGGAAGATTATCTCAAGCAACAACTTCCTTCTATATCCCCCCAGACCGAATCCAATACGACTAAAATAAGAAATATCCCATCCAATGGAAGGACTCCATCATCATTCAACCTGGCCGAACATCTACTATAAATATAAGACCACCCATCCGTGAAAGGTCACGCCACCCTAACGCACATTAAGACGCCAAAGATTCATACGCCAACATTCCCGCACTCAATGCTCCTTAGACGCATTCATATGCAACACACTGGCCCTCTGGGCAGCTTCTATTTTCTCTCAGTTAAACCGACTTAGCACTGGAGCGCTATAGCGGGCCTCGCCTACCCCCTTCTTCCTTGAGGCCAGAGGAGTGTTAATGGGGTCCGGAGTCTCAGATCAACAACAGCGTATCCTACCTCACCACACACCTGGGACGGGCCATCCCAAATTTCAAACGATCCGGCCCAGCTAAATGACCCCACACGCTCCAAATTCCCCGCCCGGCTGGCATCACCGCTGGCTCGCCCGGTGGGGAACAACAGCCTTTATAAATATATAACCGATTTCTCGCCATCGATGGTATCAACAAGGAACATAAGCAGGAGTAACGCCAATCCGCCGAGGATGCAGATCCACCAGCACGATATGTACCTCCCGGGACGTTGGAAGCAATGCAAAACTGGTCAAGAAATGAAGTGGAGGCACTTCGTCTCGTCAATCAACGCCTGATAGAAGAATTGGAGCAACTTACCAGACAGTTACAACATCCACGGGAGATACGACAGACCCGGGAAGGCCATGACCTTCCTCCCCGCGAGGAGCAACTCGGTCGCGACATTCCCCGAGGCGTCGAAACGTAAGCGCAGTCCGCCATCCAGGGGCACGGTTCCCACCGTTCCCTCATGGAGGAGGAAACGAAGCAATACTTGGGGCGTGTCGCGAACGAACACTACATCACCTCACCAGAGCAAGAGAGCAAATTACGTGGAGCAGAGGTTCAGGAGTCTTCAATAGAGCTCTACGTGTGAAAGAGGTGAGCAGGGACGCACCGGAATTAGTATGGATACCTGGGTACAACAAACGAATCAATCTCAATCAGCCGAGGTGTTACGTTATCCGCCTCCCAAAGAAAATCTCGAATGCCACAAGTGGAAACTGGATGAGCCAAAGATCCCGTCGACCATCTCTAATACTTACAAGAATCAAATGGAGTCAGACACAAGACTTCGTACGGTGTCAAGCCGCTAATTACACTAAAAGGCCTAGGCTTAGCCCGGTTTAATGTAATCCCTTCATCTATCTCTTCATTCGTAGAACTATCTATTGCACTGCCCCACTTCATCTGAGCCAAAGACGTACAGAAGCCGAGTTACCATCTCACTGACGGCCGCTGTGGCCTCGCAGGAAAGCTTAAAGTCATACGTGCAAAGATTCAATGCCGAGTCCTTGAAGATAGACGTACTCGATGAAAAATTCGCCATCACAAAGATTTATTGGGTGTGGTTAGGAGACAAATGTCAAAAGATCCGATGTTTTCCATCTCGAAGAACCCCAGCAAGCATGGCCGAGGTGCTCGCTGGGTGCGAGAAATATATAAACGGCGAGAAGCCCTCATATGCAAGAAGGAGAGCTCTTCCACCCGTAAAGATAGAAGTACGACAGATAAACGGCGAGGACGAAGCCCTAAAAGACAAGACGACCAGGACAAATCCCCACGAAGATCGAGAATGATCCCCCCAAAGGAGGGAATCTCTAGGACCGGCCCGGGGCTCCACTACAACCCAAAGATCCACGACGCACTCGCTCAACGCTTCACTCCCTAACCGCCTGTCGCAGTCCCGTGATGAAGTACGAACGAGCGCTTCCCGATGGCCAACTCGTATGAAATCGCACTTCACCACAAGGGACAATACCAAATATCATGA
Organism: Tetrastigma voinierianum; assembly: GCA_016808115.1. NCBI lineage: Eukaryota > Viridiplantae > Streptophyta > Magnoliopsida > Vitales > Vitaceae > Tetrastigma > Tetrastigma voinierianum. Next base: position 149,193 of record JAEQBH010001894.1, on the reverse strand, counting down.
GTTCCATAGTGATTGGCGGGCATCGCACGGACAATTGTATACAATTGAAGAGAGAAATATAATACTTAATATAACGCGGATCCTACGCTTTCATATCTCTAGGGAATCAAGCCTGTAATCAAGCCTCGTAATCAGCCCAAAGTCGCCCGAATCAAAACCAGTTCCATTCAACACCGTTTCTACAGCTTGGCGACTCACACCAAGAACCTCGAGAAATCCACGTGATCTAGTGGGAGGATTCGCGTGGAGGAGGAGACCTAGTTCGGCTCTAAGGCCCACTGCTGTAGCATCAGACGCAGAACGAAATATTAAAAGAAGCACTGAACAATTACGATCGACACTACCATCACATTCTCTCGACTGCACTGGAGGATGCCAAGATTCTCATGACGACCCTGCCGGTAGCGCTGGACAAGGCCAACACAATCTGCTCATCTGGGTTTTAATTGATAATGGGAGTTCAAATTGACATCATCTTCACAAGCAAATTTTCGACAAAATGGCATTGGGAGAGAAAGCTTAGAACTCAACACGCATCCGCGGGGTTTTCTGAGAAAAGATATTACCGCTTGGCTCGATTCAACCTGGTGCTCACCCCGGGCGAGCCCCCTGGGCCGACGGCATCACAAAGAAGGTGTTCCTTATCGTAGATCACTCACGCCTTATAACATGTCAAGCAGGGCGCATCTCTCTCAATATAATACAAGCCATCCCCAAGATATCACATGATAATCAAATCTAACCCATGGAAGGGATGGTCCGAGGAGATCAATGGTGGTCAGGAATGCTACACGCCTCCACGAAACAAAGAGCAACATTTGACAACGTGAATGTGACGAGCTTCACATGCGCCGACTCCAGGTGCTCTCACCCGACTCTCGAGCCCTGAGGAACTAGAACCCAAGGTCACCGGTGACGACCGAACATCTCGCCTACACGGCCTCCAAACCGGCGAAGACCTCAAAAGTCTCCTCACTCGCTTTAAGACGTAATAGAGAAGTTTTTGCATGGAAGCGTGCGGACATGGGAGGAATCGACCCTACGCAATCAACACCATAGATCGAACACCAACCCATCCTTGCCAAAGCTGCCAGAGCTTTCGCACCGTAAAGGCAAAAGCCATCGAGAAATCTAAGAAGCTTCTCCGCTGTGACATCGTAGAGGCAGAATATCCCGAGTGGTCGCTAATGTTGTACTCGTGCTAAATGGCAAGTGGCGACTCGCATTGACTTCATCGACATAAACAAAGCTGCGTCCGGCGACGCCTTCCCACCGCCATGATCGACCTCATCGCGGACGCCACCGTTGTGCCACGAACTTCTCGCTTTTACGGATGCATTTTCCGGCCACAATCGACGAAGACACCCGCATCGACCAAGAAAAGACCTCTTCGTCACAAATGTGTGGAACTTATCGTTATCGTGGTGATGCCATTCGACCAAGAACCAGGAGCGACCTACCGAGGTTAGTGAACCGGTCGTCTCCGTATGCATAGCGCAACTATGGAGGTAAGATAATGACGACATGCCGTAAAATCCACCACAACCAATCTCCACATCGCCATCTCTCGGGAGGCGTTCCGCATCCTAAGGAATTACAACATGAAGTCAACCCACTCAAATGTGCCTTCTCTACGTGTCACCGAAATTTCTCGGGCTTCATAGTCAAATCACGTGGGAACTGGAGAGGCAAATCCGCACAAAATAAAGGTCACGGCCGATGCCGCCGCCATCGTGAACAAGGAAGTCCAAATGACCGACAGAGCTGATCATGCCTGCCGATATGTATCCGTGGCGAGATTGCGTACCAGCCCTTCTTCAAAGTCTTGAAGAAGGCCTTCCAATGGGACGAGAAATGTGAAGAAGCATTTACAACATTAAAAACATACCTGAGTTCTCCACCCATTCTAGTAAGTCCTGGCCGGCGGGGAACTCACTCTATACTTAGCCGTATCGACTTCTCAACCGCGCACTGGCCGGGGAGACAAGGAACGAAAGTACAAAGACCCCGTTTACTATTGCAGCAGAGCTCTGAGATGAGCGGAGGAGAGGTACCCGAGGATGGAGAAATTAATACCGCACCTGTGACCACAAATCCAAACTCCGGTCCCTATTTCTAGGCTCATACCATAGAAGTCCCTATTGCACATCCGATGAAACAGTATCGCACAAACTGCATACTCCTAAGGCCGATGAAGTGGGCCATAGAAAGCTGCGAAGTTCGACACAGTGCTGCTCGAACCGCCATAAAGGACAGTCCTAGCCGACTGGCCATGGAATTCAACGAATAACTTCGCTTCGCACCACCTCACGGTGCGACGACCCCTCAATTTGGAAACTCTCTCATGGAGCCTCAAATGCGCAAGGAAGCGAGCGTGCTCCACTTAACCTCAACGGTGGATAGACATTGAATACGCACTGCATTCGTTCCATGTTTCAAATAACGGCGCAGTATGAGGCCGTAATAGCAGCCCTCAACCCCCATTCATCAAGTCAATCTCAACCAGAGGTATACGCTGACTCCTGTACTGTGGTCGACAAATAGAAGATACCTACGAGGCCAAAAGTGAAACGATGATTCTATACCTCCAAAAGGTCCGTGATCTGTTAAAGAAATTTGTGTTGGTTCAGGTCAAACATGTAACACCCCGAAATATACCCTAGTCGTTTTCGACATTTTTAGGGTATTTTGTAAGCATAATTTGACTGTTTCGTGAGTTAAATGCGAAACACGGGAATGAGAGACCCGGAAAGTTACAAAACTTAAGGACAATTTTGTAATTGGTCCAAAAAGGGGCTTAAAAGTCCTAATGTGAAAATATTTGAGGCCAAAATGAAATAAAGGAAAGTGTATTCATAAATAGAAGGAGTTATGGGGCTTAAAAACAAACAAAGCAACTTAACCCAAAAATGGGTTTTGGAGGGCCAAACAAGGCCTTAACAAAATCTGGATTTTTTTAAAGACCAAATTGGTCTCATTTGTGGGAGGAAAAATCGTGAAGAGAGAAGAAGAGAGGAGGAAGAGGAAGAAGAAGAGAAGGCAAGATCAAGCAAAGCCAAGGTATGGAACTTGGATTTTTGTATGGAACTAACCTTGATTATGCATTCTATGAGATTTGGTATGGAATTCTATGAAAGATTATGAGTTCCAAACCTAGGGTTTGTTAGGATAGCATCCTAACCAAAGGTATATTGAAATGGGTTGGTAAAACCCCATATGGTACAAGATAATCATGTAATCCTCCTTTAGGATGGATTCATGGTTAATCGGAGCCTCTTTTGAGTTAGGTTTAGAATAACCCTAACTAATCATCATATCATTTATGTATGGGTCTTAACCCATATTAGAATTGTTTTGGAAGGAATCTTGATATGTTTTTGGAAGAAAGATATGTAATTGAGAGATGAATTAACAGAGTGCAAGAGATTCCAAAGTGAATGTGAATGTTTTGATGTGGTGTTTGAAGGCAGTTGATTGGATATCAAAACATGGGAAAATGTAACAAAAACACACATTCTCCGGGCATTTTCGGTGAATTGTACTGGAGGCCACCCTGAGCTTGTACCGGTACAATTTCGGTCTCCTGTCAGCTTGTCAATTTGTACCCAGACAAGTTAGACTTTGTACTGGTACAACCTATTTCGCTTTCCTGCTGACCCCGCTGTATTTTGGCCATAACTTCCTCATTTCTTATCCGATTTGAGTGATTCAAGTGGCTACGTAAAATAGACTTCAAGGAGAACCAAACTTAAAGAGAAGGTATCGCCAAATTCTGATCCTAAGTGCCCCAAAAATTCACTCAAAGTGGGGCCATGTGCAAGAAAAATTCTGATTCCAGCTTTGAACATGGAATAGTCCGGGTTGTTTCGGACGTAACTTGAGTTCTGGTGCTCCGAATTGGGTGATTCCAGTTGGAATAGAACCCTTAGCACCTTAGATTTAAAGGAATACAAAGATACAGTGCCAAATATCAAGACAAGGCACTGGAAAATAAATATTTTAAATTGTCCCTCGGTAAAATCTGTAAACCTACTAGTTGGCATGAAAATGCCATAACTTGAGTTTGGATGATCCGATTTGAATGATTCCAATTTCTGAGTAAAGATGATTCATAGAGGAACAAGAATATATGAAAGATATGATCATATGACTACCTAGGACCAAAGAATGAATGAGTGGGCGTCCCGATTAGTGTCTCAAGACTCCCGATTAGTTCCTCTGACTTCCCGATACAGGCTACTAAGACTGCCCCGATTAGTGCTACTCAAGACTCCTGCCGCGACATCGGGCATCCTCGCTGGTGCTATGGCACCCCAAGCATCAGACGCACTCGAGTATACTTATCAGATCGCGCCCTACCATTTCTTATAATTGGTCTAGATAGTCAGACAGACATATGATAAGACACTGAATAAAGAATAAGAGTAAAGATCTGAACGTATCTGATCTGTTCTGTAGTACCTACGGGTACTCCCGTCTCTGATTAAGCTCTGTAGTACCTACGGGTACTCCCAGACCGGACAAGTCCCGTAGTACCTACGTACTCCCCGACTGATAAGTTCCGTAGTACCTACTGCACTCGTGATATGAGTAAGTCTCCGTCTCAGATCCGGTCAGTCTCAGCACCTGGGTACTCTTGTGACCGATGATCCGATAAGCTCGTGAGTACCTATGTACCCCCGTATTTAATTAAGCTCGCAGCACTCCTGGGCAATCTCAGATTTAATTGCTCGTAGCACCTACCGCACCCAGATCCGATAAGTCCTCGTATCCGATAAGTCCCCAGATCCGATAAGTTCCCGTCTCAGATAAGTTCCGTGAGTACCTACGGTACCTCAGATCCGATAAGTTCCGTCTCAGATAGTCTCGCGCAGGCCTCACTTCCGTACTCGTATATGATGTCCTGCTTTCGAATAAGTTCGTAGTACCTACGTGTTTCTCTCGTCACGCCCCAACCTGGTCCGAATCTCTGACAAGTAGAATCGTAACCGGCCGGTGCGAAACCATATACTGGGACTCTTTATTTATTTATTTATTTATTTTTTTTGTAATAACCAAAAGTCATTCACATATACAAAGGAGTTACCACTGGAGTGGTATCCATTAAAATCTCTACACATATGCTAAGTCCCAATTACTTATACAATTACTTATACATGTACATATCTAATACAAACATCAGAGATTGCGAAAAGTGCTGGTGAGCACCTATCTCTCGACGGGACCAGATCACCGGTGTGGAATGTCCCTGGCCCTCTTTATCTCCCTTCTTCAGTACCTACACGGATTGAACACCCGTGCTAAGCTTTACGCTTAGTGGGAACATATAGACAGTAACGATCAATAACAATAATCGCCGTCACTATCTTTTTACATTTACTTATGCATATAACGAAGCCTATTCTTGTATGATTTCTAACTCATCTCATATCATACATGTAGATTTTATTCTTTTCAGATTCCTTATCATTATCTTGTTCATATTACTTTCTTGTGTCATGTATTTTTGCTGTGTTGTAACTCATATCTACTACATAAGGATAGATCAAATCATATTCAAAGTAAACTTATACGTATACAATAGCAATTCAGAACAAATCAAATCATATCAATTTCATACAAGTTCAAATCAGACTAATACCAATACATATTAGACTCTTTATCACTATCACGACCAAAGCCATTAATCAACTCCCTTTAGAAATTACATTTCGTATCCGATGCCCGCAAATCCTTTTAGTTTTCGCTTATTAATTTTCATTTTCAAAAGTGTCGCGACCGAATCTCTACTAACTGGACATGATCCAAGCCGGAGCCCTAAGCATTCCGACGCTTCAATCAAAACATTTATTTCGCTCTTATTAAATTTTTTCTTTTTCAAAGTGTCGCTGACTAATCCCTCGATTTCACCGGCCATGGATTCAAGTTAGAGCCCGCTTATCCGACGCTAATTATCTAAACATTTGTTTATGTTATTCCATTTTGGGACTTTTAATTACGCTAAAGCACTTCTTTCTAAGTAATCCCATAAACACTTATAATTTCAAAAGACCCTTAACATTTACATTCAACAAAATGCATTTACAAATGATGCCTTTTACTATGTCCTGTAATGTAAAAGTGATACTTAAACAATACAATTTTAATGTCATTTTTCGCTTATCGCCAGGATTTCACATATAGTTAGAGGAAGCCGACATTCACGACGATTCACTGGGGGAATCCTCGCCCTCGCTTCGTCATTCGCAGGAAGGTGATTTCACACCGACATTACCGGCCTCACATATGGCTATAGAAATCTATTATCACGCATGCATTCACTGGGAATCCTCACTCGTTTGTCATTCGCAGCAATGTGATTAAGATTCAATTATTACCGCCTCACATATGGCTATAGAAGTCGACATTCACGACGCATTCACTTCGGGGGAACTTCGCCCGTTTGTCATTCAAGAGCAATGCGGATTTCAGATTTAACAATATGATCCACTTTAACTATAGAATTGACATTCGCGCATCGCATTCGCGTCGACCTCGTCTCGGCTTGTCATTCAAGAGCAATGTGTGATTTCAGAGATTTAACAATATGATTCACTTTAACTATAGAATTGACATTCATGACAGTATTTAGTTGCCGAACTCGGCCCGCTTGTCATCTCGCAAAGTACGTGATTTCGCATTTAACAATATGATTCACTTTAACTATAATTGACATTCGCGACGTATTCAAGCTGAATCCTCGGCTCGCTTGTCATTTAGCAGCAATGTGATTTCGCTTTAACAATTACTTAAGTTATTCTCATGATTTAATTCAACAGGAATCCCACATGTTGGTAATTCAATATCACATTTCAAATCGGGCTTTGATTTATGCGCACTTAATTTAGTAAATATTACATACATGAGTATGTATGACAAACAATTCAATAACAATAATTCAAATCAATATATATATTATATATATTTCACAATTAGCATTCATAACCGATCATAATCACATTTCAATTCAAATATCATCAGATATCTTTCAAAGATATACTCACCCATGTACACACATTTCATATACTATTTACTTATACCGCTTATACTCATCACGATACCATTTGGCGTATACTCATTCATATTCACTCACGTACTTCATTCCTACACTCATTCACATATTCATTCATGTATACTCCTATCATTTGTTATCATTTTCTGGTTATATGTGATAATAATAATATATCACTTAACCACATTATGTGTTCATGACATATTGCCTCGCATGTTCACAATCATGTTTCAATTCATTTTCATTTTCATTTTCCATAATCATTTTCATGTTTCATGAACACATCTTTACATTTTTCATTTTCTACATTTTCTGTGTTTCATGCCTATTACATATGGCACTTCATATTCTTGTGAAGTATGATGTATGTGGCATCACACCTCATTCATATATTCTTATTCCTCTATGTATCTACTTTACTTAGGAAGTGGAATCAATCCAATCGGATCATCCAAACTAAAGTTATGGCATTTTCATGCCAACTACAGTCAGGTTTACCGACAATTCTCAGGATCTGCTGGTATTACTCATTTTTCCGGGGTCTTAACTTCATATTTTGACACTAAGTCCTTGTAATCATTTAAATATAAGGTGCTAAGGGTTCTATTCCAACTGGAATCACCCAAATTGAGCACTGAATCTGCCACATCCTAAACAACCCGACTTTCTATGTTCAAAGCTGAACCAGAATTTGGCTTATACACGGCCCCACTTGGAGTGAATTTTTAGGCCACTTAGATCAGAATTCTGGAGATGCTTACTTTAAGTTTTGTCTTCCTGAAGTCTATTTTACTTAGCCACTTGAAACACTCAAATCGATAAGAAATGAGTGTTATGGCCAAAATAATGTAAAACTAGTCAGAACAGGAAAAATTATCAAGCTGTACCGCACAAGCCTCAAGTCAGACCGTACAAGCCTGCTGTAATGCGAATAACTTGGCCAAAATGACCAGTAACCGAATTGTACCGGCACAAGCCTGCTGTACCGTACTAATCCCCGAAATGCCCGTAATGGGCATTTTCTCCCATTTTCCATACTTTTGAACCCCAATCAACTCTATACCTAATAAACACTTCAAGATCACTTCAAATTCATATCTTACGATCTCTTTTCTACTCAATTTATCATTCAATTTCATGTCTTCAAAACTCTTTCATGAATTCCTTCAAATCATTCTAATATGGGTCACAACCTATACAAATCAAACAGAGTGATTATCAGGGCTTCATTCTAAACCCTAGCTCAATTACTGTTATTATTTAACATGTATCAACTACTATAAGGATTTTTTATACTTATCTGAGCTACTTAGAGTTTTTCCAACCCTACCTTCAATAAATCTTTGGTTATGAAGAAATCCTAACAAACCCTAGATTTGGAACTCATAAACTTTTCTAGAATCCCATACAAAATCCATGTGATCCATACAAAATCCAAGTTCCATACTCAAAGTTAGTAGTTCCATACCTTGTTGGCTTGATCTTGGCTCCTCCATCTTCTTCCTCTTCCTCTTCTCTTCTCCTCCTCCTTCACGTTTTTTTCTCCTCCCCTAAATGAGACTAACTTTGGTCTTTTAAAACCTATGTTTGCAAGGCCTTGTTTGGCTCCTCCCAAAAACCCATTTTGGTTAAGTTTCATTAATTGCTTTTAAGCCTTCCAACTCTTGCTATTTTAGATTCTAAGTTTTTATTTCATTTTGGCCTCAAACTCATCAATTCATGTCTTTAGGCCCATTTTGGACAAATTACAATTTTGTCCTAAGTTTTGTAACTTTTCTGGTCTCTCGTTTCTATATTTCGTGATTAACTCACAAAACAATTAAATTATGCTAAGGTAAAATATCTAAACATTTAAAACGACTAGGTATATTGTGGTGTTACAACTCCCGCCTCCGATTGCTCGTAGTACCTACGTACCCTCAGATCCGGAAAATGTTCCGTAGTACCTACTGCACTTCGTATTTAATTAAGTTCGTCTGCTCTCGATTTAGTTCTCAGAAAACCTATGGGTACCGCTCGATTAACTCCCCGTCGAATAAGTCCTCGACCGATAAGTTCCGTAGTACCTAAGGGCAATTCTCTCTGTATTTGAATAAGTCCTCAGAAAATCTACGTACCTATGTATCCGACAAGTCCGTCTCGACAGTCTTGTAGCATCTTCCGTACTCCCATATCTCAACAAGTTCGCAGTACCTACGTACCCCGTATCCTCACAAGTCCCAGATTCAATGTTCCACTTGGTTAAGTCCTCGTCTCGCTTAAGTTCTCGTAGTACCTACGAAAGTACTCGTATTCGACAAGTTCCTGTGAGTACCTATGGGTACTCTCAGATTTCATCAAGTTCAGAGTACCCGGGCGGGTACTCTTGTCTCGCAGAATACAAGTAAGTTCAGACACCCACCCGTACTCTCGTATCGTAAAGCAAGTGCAAGTTCAAATTGCGATAAGTCCGTGAGTACCTAACAGTACTTCCGTGATCGATAAAACGAGTATAAGTCCAATAGTACCAAGGGTACTCGTGATCCGTAAAGATAAGTATATGTCTGCAAGACGCATAAGTTCAGAAGACCAAGATAAGTTCCGTAAGACCGCGATAAGTTCCGCAAGACAAGTATGTGTCTGGAATACAAGATAATGCCTGCATTCGTGGTACCTACGGTACCCTCCGGTGCTAACCCGTAGCATAAGCATGCCTGTGTAATCCTACGGAGTCCCGAACGCATGTACGCCCTGCAGGTAAAGAATAAGTTCAGAATTCCTACTTCTGAGTCCCGTGATAACATAAGCCCGTGATAAGCATAAGTACTTATATATCCATGTTACGAATGCATGAAATTTCTGGAGCATTCGTTATGGTTATACACTTATGATAATTGTGTATATGCATGTGTTTACATTATGAGGAAATGTTTCCTATAAGCGTAAAGCTTAGCACGGGTTTAATCAGTGTAGGTACGAGAGAGACATCGTGAGCAATCGACATCTGCTGGGCCAACACACTTGTAAGGGTTCACTACATGTAGGTTCCGTGCTCTGATTTGTAAATGTAAAGGTTCAGTTTTGTATAAGTAAATGGGACTCAGTTATATGTGTATAGATTTTGATGGACACCACTCCGGTGGTAGTTCTTTTGATTCTGTTATAAGATGTGGGCCATACCCACAGGTGCCAGTTGGCTTTTAAAAAAAAAAAATCAGGTGAGTCCCGGTCTGAGTCGCACCCGAACTTCGGTGGATGCTTGTCGAGTCGGATGGGAATCGGGGGGCATGACAAGACATGTCCAGGAGCGGGCCTTGCGCGAGATAGCCAGCCCTCACTGGGGAGACCTCGGCGGTCGGCTTCAGTGAATACTTGGCTGAACCCTCTATCGATCCTTATAGCATGACGGTCGCCGGTAGAGTCAGATGCCATTGGATGGACCCAGATTGGAATTATATAATAGACGGAAGCTGAGACGACCAGAAAGAAGCGACGAAAATAAGGCGAGGTCGACCGGGTTCACTAATCATGGAAGCCTCTACAAGCGAGGATTTTCACACCCTTCCTTAAATGCATGTGGAGAGGACACAGTCGTCTTGGAGAGGTGCTGCAGGGTATATACGGGAATCATATCAGACTCGGGCATTAGCGGGGAAAAGTCTTAGAGCGGGGATCTTCTTGTGACCATGCTCGAGGATCGCAGCCAGGCCTGGTCGAAATCTGCGAGGATACGCGGGCGCGCGAGATCTCGCGCCTCGATCGGAACGCTAACATCGATCCGCGAGTCACGGCCTTTCCAGCAATGGGGTTTGGATATATTGGGACCCACGCCCATTGGTAAAGGGACGGTGCAAATTCATGTCGTCGCGGTGGATTAAGCCGCTGAAGTGGGCGATAGGAGCCTTCCAGCCCACGATTGGGCAAAGATCACAGCGATTTCGTGTGGCGATCCATCATATGCAGGTTTGGCATCCCCAGAGCCCTGGTATCAGACAATGGGAAACAATTCGACAATGCTAAATTCATAGATTTTTGTCAGAGGCTCGGAATTAAAGTGTTACTCGTCCCGGCACATCCGTGATCAAATGGCCACCTTGGGGAGTCCACGATCGGAACGCTAAAGTGGCGAGATAAGTTAAGAAGACGCAGAAGCTGGGTGGGAATACCTCCACACGAGGTGTATGGAGCTCTGAGACTGACATAGAGTCGGCAAGCTGAGGGAAGCCACATTCGCCACCCCAGCCTTTGGCGAGGCGATGGCCCAGAGTGGAGTCGGAATCAAGTCTCCCGGGATCGAGTTAGCATCGGGGAGGAGCATAATGTGTGAGGCACTACGTGTGAAACTTAGAACTCTTAGGCAGCTAGCGATTCAAAGCGTATGGAGGGAATATCAAGGAAAACAGCGGTACTATAATAAAAGAAGTCAGCGGGAGCTACATGCCGAGGCGAGCTTAGTCTTAAAAGCTCACGCCGGCGAGGAAAGAATCTAGCGCGCATGGAAAACTAGGCCCATTTAGGAAAGGTCCTTGCCCTTATCCCAGGAGTCGTCAGAACAGGCAATTATGAACTCAAAACAGAAGAGGGAAAAATCTTGCGGCATACATGGAATGCGGAACACCTTAAACGTTTTTACCAGTAAGCATCAATCTGTAATGTTAAATAATGCCTTATCGGATCTTATGTGACAAATGGAACGTTCATTGATCAACAACATTAAATTTAGAAGAGCAAAAGGCACAGTAGGAAGATTCAAAGACATAAAAGGAAAAGTTATTCTTTATTTCAATAGGACTACATTCGGTTACAATCAGTTATGTTCGGTGGTATCCTCGGTTACATCGAAAGCACTCGGTCTGACGGAGTTCCCTCGAAACCCCAAAAAAAAAAAAAAGCAGAGGGAGAAAAAGTGCAAGAGTTCGAACGGAAGGAAGAAGAGAGAGAGGAGAATGAGGAGAAGAACCAGGAATGAAATTTGGAGAAGAAGAAAGGGATGGAAGGAGTTTATGCGAAACAAAAGGGAGAATGAGATGTGGAAAAAAAAGAAATGAAAAGAAGAAGAAGAAGAGGAGAAAGAGAAGAGGAGAGGGAGAAAGAAGAGGAGAGGGAGAAAGAGAGGGAGTAGAGGGAAAGAGGAGGAAGGAAAATTAAAACGAGGAGAGAGGGCGGTCACGAGATGCAGCCATCTCGAGCATTCCTAACCTTGAAGCTAGGGAATAACATAACTCCCATAAAGGGAAACTAGGGAAAAACACAACTCACACATGTAGAAACTGATGCGGCCGACCCCCGAATCTTGAGGAAGGATCTCGGCGAAGAGATCAAACTAGGCTCTTCATCTCATTGTGAGATGGCGATTACGCATCAGAGAAAGCATAGAATAAGCCTCACCACAATGAAACCACTATTTATAAGAAGATCAAAGCGCTCGAAAATTCGTGCAATCGTTCCAAATTCTCCATAAATCCGCATTAAAGACGCTCGCCTCTTTCCAAGAATTGAAAATTAACTAGCAACACGAAGCGTTTCAGCATATCAAACTCTTCAACTAACCAAGGCCACAGCGCCCGGAGCCAAGCAGCTCACTTTGACAAGCTCTCCCCATCAATCCGTATCGACGAGCTCTTCCCAGCAGTTCACATAGTCGAGCTCCGTTTAATAGTTCGCGGTGACGAGTTCAACAATTCAGCACAGGCCAAAAATAGGTGAATGACCTAAGGAATCATTTCTCGCACATCTGGTCGGCTTGATGGAGGACAGTCGCTAGAGTTGACGAGTTTCTCTGAAAATAAGTCATACAGTTAAGGAATCAGCACAACTCATGCGAGTCAGCCAAAGGAGACCAGCAGCTCGCATTGACGAACTCACATCGTAGCGGGGTCATGCGAATAAGGAATCGATTCGACTCAGTAAGTCGGGCAGCGAACCCATATTTGCTGATTTAGAAGCGAGCGTCTACTGCGCGCAGTCACGCTACGAGGGAGTCGGTCATTTCGGGCTACATTGCCGCGAGGCCATAGCGCGGTCTGGCGCTGATTTGTGACGGCATCCCCACTCTGCCGCAGGTCCGCTATTTACACGAGGTCGGATCACTTCGGGCTACATTTTCGCAGGCCACGGCGCCGAGCCCGCGGCTGCTCGATTAGCCGAGCCGTCACTGCACGAGTCCGCATTGCTGAGGTCGGTCAGCTCGAGGCTACATTGCCGCCCCCGAGGCCACGGTAGCGGGAGACCCGCGGCCTTTCGATTTGGCCAGGCAGATCTACTGCGCGCAGTCACGCTACGGGGAGTCGGATCGCTCGGAGGCTACATTGCCACGAGGCACGGCGCCGAGCCCGCCGGTGCTGGGTTGGCCCAGGCCGGGTCTACTCTGCCGCAGGTCATGCTGCACGAGGAGTCGGATCGCTGTTTCTTTGTTGCCACGAGCCAACGGCCTTGAACCCTTATTTGCTTTCAGTTGGCCGAGCGGAGTCTGCTGCGCACGCGAGTCACGTTGCACGAGGGGTCGGATCGGCTCGGGCTACATTGCCGCAAGGCCACGGCGCCGAGCCACGTTTGCTCGATTTGGCAGAGCCCACCTACTGCATGCGGGGCCCACTGTTTTGCCTCGAGAGTCGGACATTTCGGTACGTCGCCACTCGGTACGGGACGCCACCATTGTTAGCTCACCTACTCCCGCCTGAGGCACCAGCGCCTCGGGGTGACCGGCTCGGGCTACATTGCCACTCGGCTACATCGCCACTCGGCTACATCGCCACTTGACTACATCGCCACTTTGATTTGGGCATCCTGCATTGCGAGCTCTTCCCATAAGTTTACATGGGCCAGGCTCTGCACCAGTATTCACCTGACAGGCTCTTCCTCTGCGTGGATCTTTCGGACGAGGCTCTACTCTCATCGATTCACTCGGATGAGCTCACGCGGCAATTCGATGACCCAGCTCTTCCTATCGGCGAGATCACTTTCGGATGACTCTACTTAGCGATTCCCATTGAGCTCTTCCCATCAGTTCATGGGCGAACTCTACTCGTAATTCACTTTTGTGAGCTCTTCCCAGTCAGTTTACATGGACGACTCTACTCGACTAATTCCGTGAAGCCACTTCCTGCCGAATCCGCTCTGGACGAGCTACCTCGGCCAATTCACATTGGCGAGCTCTTCCCATGTCAGTCCATGGGCGAGCTACACTCGTGGTCGCTTTGGCGAAACAACTTATCAGTTTATGGAGCGAGCTCTACTCAGCAATTCACATTGACGAGCCCTTCCTCTCAGATCTTTCCGGACGAGCGCTCTGCTGGCAATTCACATTGTGAGCTCTTCCCGTGATTCACATGGGCGAGAGCTCTCTTGGGAGCTATTCACTTTGGCGAGCTGTTCCCCATGGATTACTTGGGCGAAATACTCGGCCAATTCGTTCATGGCCCTTCCTCTCGAGATCCTTTCGGACGAGCTGCACTCCAGCGATTCACCTGGCCAGGCTCCCTTCGGATCACATGGGCCGAGCTGCCCTTTCGGCCTATTCACTTTGGCGAGCTCTTCCCGACGGATCACTTTCGGGCCCGAATACCTACGGCCAATTCACATTGTGAGCTCTTCCTGCGAGATCCTTTCGGGCCAGGCTCTGCTCGGCGAATTCACGATCGGCGAGCTCTTCTCGCGGATCTTCGGACGAGGCTCTGCACCGACTATTCACTGCGGCGAGCTCTTCCCATCAGTTCGCTCGAGACAGGCTGCTGACTATTCACTCGAGACCAGGCTCTACTCGAAATTCACTTTGATGAGCTCTTCCCGTGATTTAAGCAGATGAGCTACACTCGACAATTCACCTGCCCGAGCTCTTCCCGCCGGATCACTGGACGGTTCTACTCATTATTCACTTTCTGGCGAGCTCTTCCGTCGAGTTCGTCGGACAGGCTCTACTCAACTATTCAACTAGGCAGGCTCTTCCTCTCGGAGTTCACGGTAGAGACTCCTGCCCGGCCATTCACATTGAGCGAGCTCTGCCCACTATTCGCGTGGCGACCTGCGCGAGCAGGACGTACAACTGGGAGCCCCGGCTCACCCCCCGGGGCGGAATCGGCCCAATGGGGTGGTAGTTAGAGATTGGCGAGTTCCATAAAAAAGCAGAGCCATGTAGACCAAAGGAATTAATTACGACCCGATGGAGTTATACGGAGTCGAGGAACCTAGGCTGACTGTAGTCGACTAATGGGAGGTTGGTAAAGGCTCAGTGGCGTTTCACTGGAGCGGACACTTATGACCTAAGGAATCAAGTCAACTCGTTAATAAATTGACCCATGAAGGTCAGCGACTCCGAATGGAAATGACTGCAGCGAGTCACGCGGCCCAGGAATCATCGCCGCTCAGTGATCGGCGGGCGGTTTACTCATTTTGACGACCTCACCATTCTACACACGCCACGCGACATAAGGGCTCGTCTCGGCTCGACAGAATAGCCGCGGCCCGATTTAGCGAGCTTGTTGCTCGACCAAACTCAATTCGAGATAGTTCGAGGAAAGCGCCGAAATCTGCCGTGAGAAAGCAAAAACAACATAAAAAAAAATGAATATTTATTGAAGTAGAGGCCATATATGTCTCGAGGCTCGGGGCCCAAACAAAGAGACAAAAACAAGTATACATGAGAAAGAAAGTATGGAAGTCGAAATCAAATTTAAAAGCCAGTCTGAGGATTTAGGCGTCGGCGGGAGGAGACAGAGACGGAGAAGAGAGGGGAAGAGCAACTAGCAGGTACCAGGATCTTGAGAATAATTTGCGAGAAAAAAGATTCCTGCATCTCATTGTCAAGCTGGGAAGATCGAGTTGGAAGTCTAAATTACGCAAGCATTAATTGCCTTATGTTGGCGAGCCGCGGAGCGCCCAGCGGCGACGGCGGTCTCTGACCTTAGATAACCGTCCTCTGAGCAACCCAGAAAGGGATTCTTTGATGTTTCCCATACGTCAAGTGACACTCCTCCTTGGTAGCTCTAGTCCGTGATATTTGTGTGGCCAGAGAATCACCACCCGATCCTTAAAGAAGAAGCGACCAGAACCGTAGGGAGGCAAGCGACCAAAAATAAAAATGTCCGGTTGAACCTGACGTTCCATCGTACCAATTGAAAGAAATAAGTGATATGGACATAACGGATGAGGGGATGCAAGCGGAAAGGCTGCCTTGAGGCGAGACGGAGAGCTAAGAAAGGGGTCCGGGGAGCGGAAGCGAGCAGGCAGAAAGATATCCACAAAAGAAACATAAAGGAGCGGAAGGAATGGGAGAAATGGCGAAAACTAGAGTCATCATTATCCTGAGACATGTAGCGGCGAGGCCTTAACTAACCCGCCGGACGGACATTGAAGCGCAGCGATCTGAGGAAGAATTACAGCCCTTGCCGCATGCATGCACAGAATTTGGGGCTGACTTGATAGGGTTTGAAAAATAAACCATGAGGCCCTGACCCGAAACTGAGTGATGCAGACCTTGATACCCAGGCTCCTCGGTACCAGCCCAAAACGAAGGCCCGAGGGGCCAGGTCCAAAGGACGATCCTGAATAAATAAGAAGGTCCATATCCTACAAATCAGGTTGTATATCACCCATATAGAAAATAGAATAACCCCTAACAATATATTATCACCTTGACCAGCCGAATCTTGTGTAAGGAAGGGAAAATATGTAGTCTTGCGATTGGATCTCCCCCCCGATAGGAAGGAGGATTGTCTCAAGCCAGGCAACCCCTTCTATATCATGCGAGATCAATACGGACTAAAATAAGAAATATCCCATCAATGGGAAGAACTCCTAATATGCGAGTCAAGCTGATTTGAACTACATCTCACCCATAAATGCCAGACCACCCATCGGTGAAAGGTACGCCAATTCTAACACACATTAGTACGCCAGCATTCATACGCCAACATTCTTGCACTCACGTTCTTAGACGCATACTCATATGCAACACATTCGCCCTCCAGCGAGTCTCTTTTCTCTCGAGAAAGAGCCGCTTAGGCATCGGAGGAAGGCCACGGCGAAGCCCTCGCCAAACGCTGCTTCCTTGTTTTGCGAGAGGAGTGCTACGTCCAGCCCGCGAGATCAACGGCGTGCGGCGATCCTACCTCAGCCCACACAGTCAGGACTTTGCATCCAGCCCTCAAGTCAGGGTCCGGCCCGACCCCCACACGCTCAGGAGCAGTTTAGTTTGAAAAAGCATAATCATGAATCATTAATAATAAGTGATCATATTTTATTTATTCAAATATATTTTATTTCAATCACCACTCACCAAATTTATGACAAATGATCCCTTCTAGTTCATAATTCCATATTGACATATTCTTGACAAAATATAAATAAATAATAATGTTTCAAATTTCTAAAAATTCTTCTAATTTAGATTTACCAATTTATCACAAACCTAGCAGAGGAATGAAGAGTGAGAGGTTGGAGTCTCAATAGAAAAAATTTATTTTTTTCCATGTTTTCAAAAAACGGAGTTGTGGCTTGACTATGGCAGACTAAAGCCCCGAATTCTTGATATCCGCGATTGATTTTCTTTGTGTATTGACGATCACCCGACCTATCAAATCAAGAATGGATTCTTAGAGCAGCAAATATAAACCAAAGCTTTTGCATAAGGGCATTTTCATACACAATCAACCGTCCAATATTTTCCAAAGCAGCAAAAAGAAAATTGACGCGACCAAACATTCCAAACATCAACAACAACTGGCAAAAAAACCAATAGCGAATAATAGTAAAGCAATGATAAATAACAAATCAAACATATAACCGGTTAGCCAACCAGCAAGACGGGCGCGTTACGAGTCGAGAGGGGCGAGAAGGATAAGAGGATCGGAAGATGACTCGGAGGCGGCGGCTGGAAGGCGAAAGTCAGGCGAGAGGGGAGAAAGAAGAAGTGAGGGGGAGAAGGAAAAAAGCCTATTTAATCAAGCCCAATTGCGTAGTTGAACAGCGACTTGCAGTGGATTAAAGTAAAGATTTGTGAGCGGCGTTGTTTGGAATTATTCAAATCGCGAAATGTTGGTAACAATAATCAAGTCATTCAAATGCCGTCGTTTACAACGACGGCAATTGAGCTAAATTCAAATGCCGCCGTCTCGATTGCCGGCTTCTGCATGATTCAAATGTCGGCGTTCCATTGCCGTCATTAAGCTCT
The DNA here is from genome assembly GCA_016808115.1 of Tetrastigma voinierianum. Classification (NCBI taxonomy): domain Eukaryota; kingdom Viridiplantae; phylum Streptophyta; class Magnoliopsida; order Vitales; family Vitaceae; genus Tetrastigma; species Tetrastigma voinierianum. The sequence goes on along the minus strand of JAEQBH010001894.1, from coordinate 130,996 downwards.
ACTTTGGGAAATTTTTTGGAAACGCCGTGTTTTATTTTATTTTAAATGGTGTATTTAATGGAAAACTGCAATCACTGTGTCAGTAGTTTCAACGTGTTCTTTAATTAATGTCTATCGAGGTGGCAGGTGGCCCGATTAGGTGAACTATTTCGATTCATGAATTAGAGCAGTTGGGTCCTTAAATTATTAGCTCGGCATCGGTTCAAGTTGCGAGCCCAATATATTCAGTCCGGTATGGCCCTAACCGGCCCGACTTGTCAATTTTTGCCTTGAAAATTTGTTATTTCGTAGCTTGATTGCAGTAGAATTGCGATTGCTAAATTTTGGCTTGAAAAATCCATGTCAATTTTAACAATGGTTTAGCGCATTGCTGTTGGCGGCACGGCCACGCCACGGCCGCTTGGGTCGACTCTATGTCCTATCATTGGTGTGGTGGATTAACAAATCACCCGAATACGGCGTGGTTTAATTATCGTGTATATTTATATTCAACTTTATGTCTTAATTTGGTTTACAACATCTAATTTGGTTACCCATTACATTTTTTTGACCAAGCGGCCGCTTACCTTAAATGGCTCCTTTACCTTATAAACCCTTGATCCTTTTGACTAACTCCTTTGATATGGCATATTAGGTCATTTGATTAACCTTTTAAGTTCATTAGTTACTCGGTCCATTTACATTAGGTCTAGATCATTAGGTTCAACTCATCTACCTTAGGTCCAGTCCATTAGGTCTAGATCATTAGGTTCAACTCATCTTACAGCAGATCCCAGTCCAGTGAGTCATACCCCATCTACCTTAGGTTCAGTATCAACTACCTTAATCCATCTACGCCAGATTTTAATTCCTTATACCTTAGGTATAGTTCAACCCATTAAGCCTAATCTATCCTTATGACTCATTGTCATGTCACCGTCACATCATTTAGGGCCTACGCCCACATCGCTTATGGTACACACCTTCAAAAATGAAATCTCAAATAAAATAAGAGAGATTAAACTCACATCATTTGTGTTGTAAATCACTAGTCTACATCTCTTTTTGTTTTAAAATTTTACAAAATTTAAATAATATTTATAACATCCTCCATTTTCATCCATTTTAACTTTCCTTAATACTAACTTTCAAACAAATATTTTTATTATTTTAACTTTCACTTTATTACCTTTGTTATCTAAGTAAAAAAAAAATATTTTCTTTAACTTCAAAATAAATAAAAAATTATTTTCCTTAATTGCTTGATTAAAAAAAATCACTTTTTAATTTAAAAAAAATCAAAAAAATATTTTCAAAATTTCAAAAATCACTTTATTTAATATAAAATAAAATAAAATTGATGATCTTTATGTTTTAAAAAAATTATTTAAAATTCAAAATCCACTTTCTTTAAATTTTACAAATAAAATATTATTTTCTAAATATCCAAACTTTAAACCTCTTCTTTTCCAAAGTGACATTTTTATCTTTTATTTTTTTTGAATTCCTTAATTGAATTTTCATTTTCAAAATTTTTTTTTTTAACATAATTTGCAAAACTGCAAATGCACAATCAATTCTACAATTCTAATAAAATGGAACTTTGTGGAGTTGACTCACATGCGAAATAAATGGCCTTTGGTGGTGGCCCAACATCTTAGGTATCCCTTCATTAAATAATTTGGTGCTCATTTTCTAATTTAACCATAAATGTTTCTATATATCTCATTGGGCTAACCCTGTTTTCTATTGATAACGTTCGCAATTCCCGCCAAGGTACACATTTCTCCTCTTTGACTTTGTTATTTATTTATTATATGCTTGTTGTATCTTCGTGTTATCATTGTTGTTTATTTTTTGTATTAATTGTATGATTAGTCAATTGTCATATTAGCATTTCCAGCGCTCTATTTTCTATGTTATTGGGCTTGAGGATGCCGGGCCTCCGATATCACAGTTGCTCTCCACCTGTCGGTGGTCCTCGCCAACGTAGCAGGCTATAGACAGTGGCCTTATCCCTCGACCAGGGAGATGGTCCGTCTCCTCTCCTGGGACACTACCACCGGGACTATATTATTGAGGAGGCACCTCCCGCAGCGCATGCTATTGATATACCATATATTGCGGTCTAATCTATTCTAGCTCTAACACATCATCCAGAGGAGAGGAGCCATTTTGGAGGCTTTGTGCCATTATTTGAGGGCTTCTAATTTGCCAGTGTTTGATCATAGCGTCCTTGTTACCATGAGGAGCCGAGAAGTCCACCCATTCAGATGCACTTGGTGAGTCCATGCCCTCTCATTTCTCACGATCTGTGCAGTCTTTGGAACGTGGCTTCCGTGAGCCAGGTGGAGCATTATGCGTAAGTATGAGGCCACCCTTCTTGTTGATCGGTGACGGACCATGCGCGCCTTTCATTTCAGCCTCGGGGACCCGTAGAGGACGGTAGTGTTTGATGTTCCACTAGCGGACTGCCCGTGGCAGGCCCCTTTGAGGAGCCTCAGGCTCAACTTCCTTAGCTCAGGCAGTGATTTCCTCCCAGCTTCACCTACCATAGCTCCGGTACCTGCGGCTCGGTGCCCTCACATCCCTTTGAGGCCTTGGCTATGCCGCACAACCATTCCGGATATCATTGGGTTTGAGGCACTCCATACCTTCGGCATTACATTACCATCTCTCATTCAGGGACTTCTTGACGTAGGCGGATTCACGGTTAAGCTCGTTCTCCACCACTTGGCATCATTCGTATTTGCCCATGCGGCTCTCGTAGATGGGATGACGGCGCGAGGGGCAGCTGAAACCGAGCCGGCATCATATTAGCCGCAGAATCAGGCCATCCTCATGCAGATACAGAGCCACCTCGGCCTCCTGCGACCTAGGTAGGCGACCCTCCTCCGCTGACCTCTACGGTTTGGATGTGTTGGCGAATTGCAGCGGTTAAGCCACTCAAGTGGCACCTCGGCTGTCGATCACGAGGGCGATTATTCATCGACCACAAGGCGGGGTGCCGCCTCATCTTTCCAGTCCACCCCCGAATTTACGGACAATGGCATACTAGGTGGGGGATAGTTAGCATTAAGTGATGTTCATCTCTTCTTGGAGTTGGTTCTTTTTGTACTACACCTTTAGCCAAAGCCCATTTTGTATGTTTAGTGGCTTCTTGTTTACTCACATTTGAAAAAGCATAAAATTTAGTAGAAATACAACATTATATATTTCATATAGCTCCATTTTCTACTCTTTTGCAACCAATTTTTGCCCAGGTTTTTTTATTATTGGTTTGCCTCTCTCTGCCAGGTTGAAAAATCTTGCATCATATCAATGTGGTGTTCATTATGATTGAGTTGTTGGTCGGGTTAAGAAGACCACAGTATTATTTTCAGATCCACGTTAGCTAACCGCACCACAGTGCACATCGGTTTTCTTCAATAGGTTGGCGCAGCACCACTTTGCAAAACCGGCCTTAGCCGTTGACACCACAATGGTTGGGTTCACATGAAAGAAGGCTGATGAGTGCTGTGAAAAAAAGAAAAAAAAAAGAAAAGAAAATGAAGCGACTGCGGCTTGGGCATGTTGAGAATTCTCAGTGGCTTTCAAACTGGTGCCTAACGACTGGTTGGAGCAGCCAGTGCTCATTGCATGGGTGAGTTTGAGTTGTAGGTGTTAGATTTGAAATCGTTAGTCAGGAATTGAAACGCAGTAGAGTTAGTGGTCGAAAGATCCCGCTGACTAGATGCCCTAAACCTTAGTTGGTTGGGGTCATCGATTTGGATCCCGGATTACATGGACTTTGCTGAGAGTTCTCGTGTTGCATCCTCTGATACGAGAAAGGTGTGAAATAGTGCGGCAAGGTCATTTAGGGTGGTCGATAGTCTAAGGCCCTGGTATGGAACCGGTGCTTGACTGGTGCTTGCCTAGGCAGGGTGCTCGGCTGGTCTTATGCACATCAAGGTGCCTCAGCCTAGTGCCGCTGACATGCTGGAAACGAGGTGCCTTGGCAGTGCATGCGGAGCACATCGTGTCTGGGCATGCCTTAATTGGAAGTCATTGTCTCTAGGTGTGCATGGGCTGGGCACCTTATCCCCCAGGCATGTCATGGCCTTGGGTGGGGCGCCATTCAGGCATGGTGCTAGGCGGGGGCAACCGTGTCTAAGCGAAAACAAACAGGAAATGTACTGAGCACCTGTAGGCCAGGAGTCTTGGTGTGACATCGTAGCTCAGTGCAGGTGTGTCTAGGAAAGCATAATTTGAAGCAGGTGACTAGGCGCGTTCATTAGTGAGCCTTGCCAGATCACCTATTTTCTTGGTGGGGCGGGTGGCGCAGGTGTCTAGGCATGCCTTGGGTGGGGCATCTTACCTATGCTTGTCATGGCGCCGGTGGCCATTTGTGTGGTGTGCTCGTGTGCTGCACGATGCCTCGGCCTAGTCTTATGACAACCTAAATAACGCCGACTGGGGCATGCCTGAACTGGTTCGACAGTTCGAACATGATGACGGATTCGACCTTGATGCAACTATCTTTAGACGCGATTCAACTGACCCCAATGTTTGCATAGACCGCGGTGCCATTCCAGTGCGTGCTGCGAAGTGTGGCGCTTATGCCATGACATGCCTGACGGTGCCCAGCTGTGGCGTACTGAAAGCGCCAGTGACTGGTGCATGCTGAACTGGCGGTTCACCGAACTGGTGCCGACATGCTGGCGAAGGTTCCTGGGCTAGTGCATGCTGAAGCGATGACCTGGCCTAGTGCATGCCGGGAGGATGCCTCGGGCCTGGTGCCTTGACATGCTGGTGAGTGCGCCGACCCAGTGCCGAGGTGGTGGCGACGTGCTTGTCTGAACCGCGTTCGCGCCATTTAGTCTGGTGCCTAGAAGGGTGCCTCGGCCTAGTGCCATGACATACTGGACGAAGGTTCCTTGGCTGGTAGATTGGCTTCAGACTTCGCGATGCTTGGCTCAGTGCATGCGACATGGTGCCTCGGCCTGAGTCTTGCAACATGCGTAGGAAAGGTGCCTCGGCCTAGTGCATGCTTAGACATGGTGCGTCGGCCTAGTGCCATGACATGCTGAGCCTGGCGCCTCGGCCTAGTCGTGCCCGGGCCACGGTGTATGTCGGCTGAGTGCTTGCTAAACACGGTGCCCCGGAGCCTAGTGCCATGACATGCTAGACAGGTGCAGCGGCTAGGCGTGGCGGGGAAATGTGGCTCGGCCTGGTGCATCACCTGGAGCCGAGGTGCCTCGGCTAGTGCCATGACATGCTGGGACGAATTGCCTCGGCTCGGTGCATCTTGTGAAAGCATTGACTCGGCCTAGTGCATGCCTAAACATGATGCCTCGGCCAAGTGCCATGACAGGCCTAGGAAAGGTGCCTCGGCCTAGTGCATGCCTAGACACGGTTCCTCAGCTTAGTGCCATGACATGCCTAGGCACGGAGCCTCGACCTACTGCATGCCCAGGCAAGGTGCTTCGGCATAGTCCTTGCCTAGACACGGTGCCTCGGCCTAGTGCCATGCCTAGAAAGGGTGCCTCGGCCTAGTGCCATGCCTGGAAAAGGTGCCTTGGCCTAGTGCATGCCTAGATACGGTGACTCGGCCCTAGTGCATGCCTAGACATGGTGCCTCGGCCTAGTGCCATGACATGCCTAGAGAAGGTGCCTTTTCCTAGCGCATGCCTAGACACGGTAACTCAGCCTAGTGCATGCCTAGACACGGTGCCTCGGCCTAGTGAATGCCTAGACACGGTGCCTTAGTCTAGTGCCATGACATGCCTAGGCAAGGTGCTTCGGCCTAGTGCATGCTTAGAAACGGTGACTCGCTTAGTGCATGCCTAAACACGATGCCTTGGCCTAGTGCCATGACATGCCTAAGCAAGGTGCCTCTGCTAAGTGCATTCATAGACACGGTGCCTCGGCTTAGTTCCATGACATGCTTAGGCACAAAGCCTCAGCCAATTACATGCCCAGGCTTGATGCTTCGGCCTAGTGCTTTCCAAGACACGGTGCCTCGGGCTAGTGCCATGCCTAGCAAGGGTGCCTTAGCCTTGTGCCATGACATGCCTAGACAAGGTGCCTTGGCCTAGAGCATGCCTAGAAACGATAACTCGGCCTAGTGCCATTATATGCCTAGGCATGGTGCCTCGGCCTAGTGCATGCCTAGAAACGGTGACTCGGCCTAGTGCATGCCTAAACATGATGCCTCGGCCTAGTGCCATGACATGCCTAGGTAAGGTGCCTCAGCCTATTGCATGCCTAGACACGATTCCTCGACATAGTGCCATGACATGCCTAGGCATGGAGCCTCTGCCTAGTGCATGCCTTGGCACGGTGCTTCGGCCTTGTGCTTGCCTAGACACGATGCCTCGACCTAGTGCCATGCCTAGACAGGATGCCTCGGTCTAGTTTCATGAAATGCCTGGACAAGGTGCCTTGGCCTAGTGCATGCATAGACATGGTGACTTGGCCTACTGCATGCCTAGACATGGTGCCTCCGCTAAGTGCCATGACATACCTAGGTAAGGTGCCTCGGCCTAGTGCCTCGGCCTAATGAATGCCTAGACACGGTGCCTCGGCTTAGTGCATGCCTAGACACGTTGCCTCGGCCTAGTGCCATGACATTCCTAGGCATGACGCCTCGGCCTAGTGCATGCCTAAGCATGGTTCTTCGGCCTAGTACATGCCTGGACACGGTGTCTCGGCCTAATGCCATGACATGCCTAGGTAAGTTGCCTCGGCCTAGTGCATTCAAAGAAATGGTGCGTCGTCCTAGTGCCATGACATGCCTAGACACGGCGCATCGGCCTAGTGCATGCCCAAGCATGGTGCTTCGGCCTAGTGCTTTCCTAGACACGGTAACTCGGCCAAGTGCCATGCCTTCCAAGGGTGCCTCGGCCTAGTGCCATGACATGCCTTGACAAGGTGCCTTTTCCTTGCGCATGCCTAGACATGGTGACTTAGCCTAGTGCATGCCTAGACACGATGCCTCCACTTAGTGCCATGACATGCCTTGGCGAAGTGCGCCGGCCTGAGTGCGTCTTAGAGACACGGTGCCTCGGCTGAATCTTAATGACATGCACGACAATGTGCTTCGGTCTAGTGCATGCCATGAAACGGTGACTCGGCTTAGTGCATGCCTAAACACGATGCCTCGGCTTAGTGCCATGACATGCCTAGGCAGATCCCTTGGTAAGTCTGGCTAGACGGTGCCTCGAGCTTAGTACCATGACGTAGTAGGCACGGGCCTCATTTAGTGCATGCCTAGGCACAGTGCTTCGGCCTAGTGCTTGCCTAGACACGGTGCCTCGACCTAGTGCCATGCCTAGCAAAGGTGCCTCGTCCTAGTGCCATGACATGCTTAGATAAGGTGCCAATGCCTCGTGCTTGCCTAGACACGGTGACTCGGCCTAGTGCATGCCTAGACACGATGCCTCGGCCTAGTGCCATGACATGCCTAGGAAAAGTGCCTCGGCCTAGTGCATGCCTAGACATGGTGCGTCGGCCTAGTGCCATGACATGCCTAGGCATGACGCCTCGGCCTAGTGCATGCTTAGGCACGATGCTTCGACCTAGTGCATGCCTAGACACGGTGCCTCGGCTTAGTGCCAAGACATGCCTAGGCACGACGGCTTGGCCTTGTGTGTGCCAAGGCATGGTGCATCGGCTTAGTATGGTGCCTCAGCCAAGTGCCATGCCTAGCCACGGTTCTTCGGCCTAGTGCATGCCTAGATACGATGCCTCGGCCTAGTGCCATGACATGCCTTGACAAGGTGCCTCTACCTAGTGCATGCTTAGACATAGTGACTCGGCGTAGTGCATACCTAGACACGGTGCCTCGGCTTGGTGCCATTAAATTCCTAGGCAAGGTGCCTCGGCCTAGTGCATGTCTAGACACGGTGCCTCGGCCTAGTGCCATGACATGCCTGGACAAGGTGCCTTGGCCTAGTGCATGCCTAGACACGGTGACTCGGCCTAGTGCATGCCTAGACATGGTGCCTTGGCCTAGTGCCATGACATGCCTAGGCAAGGTGCCTCGGCCTAGTGCATGCCTAGACACGATTCCTCGGCCTAGTACCATGACATGCGTAGGCGCGACGCCTCAGCCTAGTGCATGCCTAGGCATGGTGCTTCGGCCTAGTGCATGCCTAGGCATGGTGCTTCGGCCTAGTGCATGCCTAGGCATGGTGCTTCAGCTTAGTGCATGCCTAGACATGGTGCCTCGACCTAGTTCCATGACATGCCTAGGCAAGGTGCCTCGGCCTAATGCATGCCTACACACGGTGCCTCGGCCTAGTACCATGACATTCTTAGGCACAGTGCCTCGGCCTAGTGCATGCCCAAGCACGGTGCTTCGGCCTAGTGCTTGCCTAGGCATGGTGCGTCGGCCTAGTTCCATGCCTAGTAAGGGTGCCTCGGCCTAGTGCCATGACATGCCTAGACAAGGTGCCTTTTCCTAGCACATGCCTAGACAAGGTGACTCAGCCTAGTGCATGCATAGACACGATGCCTCATCCTAGTGCCATGACATTCTTAGGCAAGGTGCTTTGGCCTAGTGCATGCCTAGAAACGGCGACTCGGCCTAGTGCATGTCTAAACACGATGCTTCGGCCTAGGGCCATGACATGCCTAGGTAAGATACCTCGGCCAAGTGCATGCCTAGACACTGTGCTTCAGCTTAGTTTCATGACATGCATTGGCACGGAGCCTCGGCTAAGTGCATGCCCAAGCACGGTGCTTCTGCCTAGTGCTTGCCGAGACACGGTGCCTCTCGGCCTAGTGCCATGCCTAACAAAGGTGCATCATGTCACAAACTCACTCTTTAAACCCCAACATCCTATGGGAAGGATCCCTCAATGGGCACAAGAGAGCCCCTCATGCTCATATATAAAGAGAGGGAATGTTCTAGAGCCTTGTGGAGACTTCTTTGACCAGAGCTATGTGGAATGTTCTAGCGAGACCTGCACAGAAGTCTACACAATTGTAGAAGATGTTGAAGTGTCGCATGAGTAGAAGAGTGTGGAAAAGTGTGGAAGCTATGGAAGACCATGGAATATGGGAGAGTAGTCTAGGAAATCTTCCATGGTGGTCTTGTAAATATGCTGTAAGTAGAACACTCTAAATTCTCTAGGTTAGTAGAGAACCTTCATAGGTTCTACACACTTCCATTCATTTGTATATAAGGAGGCGGTGGTCTCATTTTCAAACCACCAACTTGAGAACCAAGTTGAGAGCTTCTCTTAGCATTGTAAAGTGTTCTTTCCTCAATAGAGAGTTTCTTCCTTCCAAGTGTTCTCTTGAGTTCTATTTTCTTCCAAGGCGTAGGGGTAGAAGCCGAGCATAGCAAGCAAGGCGAGTGGGAGGCTGACTTAGCAACATTTAAGGGGCGAGTTATCTAAGTGCCGCACGGGAGCTTAGCAGGAAGACTAAGTCCGTGATAGTTGGTATCAAAGCCTAGTTGCGACGTGTGGGAGTAACTTGGAGGATACGATGGCGGGCTCTCATGTGGAGGAAGGTGGCGAGCAAGTTCGAGGTAAGGACTCTAGTCCTTCTACACGAGGTAGGATGGACAAGTCTCGTGATGCCATTTCTAGCCTTGAGGGAAGATTTGTTAGGCTAGAGTTGGGTGTGGCAGACACCAAGGAGGGGATGGACCTTTTGGAGCAAAGCATAAAGAAGGCAGTGGAGGATCTCAAGGTACAGATCCAAGACCTTCATAAGGGGATGCAAAGCTCGTCGGTTCATGAGGTGTCACACGAGGAGTTCATGACTTTTCAAGACAAGGTCTTGAGTATGCTCGCTAGCTTGGAGTTAAGGGTGGAGGTCCTGACCAAGCATGAAGAGGAGCTGAGGCAAGAGATGGCCATTTATAATTCGGAATTGTTGGCTCGGGTTATGGCCACTCATGAAGCACCAAGGGTGGAGGTGCCAAAGCCACACACGTTCAGTGGGCAACGGGATGCCAAGGAGTTAGACAACTTCTTGTGGCACATGGAGAGGTACTTTGATGCGATAACACTAACCGACGAGGCAACAAAGGTACGCATTGCTACACTCTACCTCACTGATAATGCAACTCTATGGTGGCGTAGAAGGTTCCTAGAGATAGAGAAAGGGACGTGCACCATAGACACATGGGCAAATTTCAAGAGAGAAATCAAGAAGCAATTCTACCCGGAGGATGTAGGATACATAGCCCGTAAGAAGATGAGACATCTAAAGCACACGGGGTCGATCCGGGACTATGTCAAGGAGTTCTCTTCCTTAATGCTTGAGGCTCCTGATATGAATGAGAAGGAACTTCTCTTCAACTCTATGGACAACCTACAAGGATGGGTCGAGCAGGAACTAAGGAGAAGAGGAGTACGAGACCTAACAACTGCAATGGCGGTTGTCGAATCCTTAATGGATTACAAGGAAAGCAAGTCTTACGTGTGAGGAGAAACCAAGGGGTAGCCACGGATCGGGTGGGGGGAACGGAGTGACGAGGGGTTCGAAGATAGGCTGCTGACACGGATGGGGAGAAGAGGTGCCCGCGATCTTGCCGGGTATGGTAAGACGAGTCTTCTGTTAGGGAGGAAAGATAAAGCGATATGGCCGGCGAAGTCTGCATGAGCTGAAATGATTCCTATGTGATTGTCAGCATTTGACAAGGGAATGTCCTAAGAGGAAAGCTCTCATTGCCCTTATCGAGAAAAGTGAGAAGACGATGGAGGATGCACGCCTAGGTTCGATATAGATGTTAGGCACCTCGAGTCATGCCCAGAGAGCTAGTCCTCTCAGGGAGGCGGGTAGGAGAAGCGGCGGGTAGCCGGCCACGCGGGGATAAAATCCTTAAGGGTAAGGAGAAGTCAGTGGGCAAGAAGGCACGACACTCCAGGCCTCGACCAAATGGGTACCAGTAGAAGGCCGGAAGCTCACTGGAGAAGGAGGTGGAGACTATCCTAGCTGAATGGGTCACTAGGAAACATGGAGTCCCTCCAGTGCGAGAGTACTTGGTTCGGTGGAAGAGTCTACCAAAGCGGAAGCCTAGTTGGGAGCTCGAGAATGCGTGGCCAGAGTTCGCGGTGGGACAGCCAGGTTCAAGGTATGAGTATCGGCTGGGGGTCATCGATATGGCATGGGTGGGGGAGAGTGTCCTGAGCTCACTCTTTGGGCCCCGACATCACATGGAAGGATCCCTCGATGGGCCTGAGAGCCTCGAGCCCGTATATAAGAGAATGTTCTAGAGCCTTGTGGAGACTTCTTTGACCAGAGATATGTGGAATGTTCTAGAAGACCCTAGAGAAGTCCATACAATTATAGAAGATGTTGGAAGTGTCCACACATGAGTAGAAGAGTGTGGAAGAATGTGGAAGCATATGGAAGACCATGGAATGTGGGAGAGTAGTCTAAAATCTTCCATGGTGGTCTTGTAAATACATGTACATGGTAGAACACTTTAGAATTCTCTAGGTTAGTAGAGAACCTTCATAGGTTCTACACACTTCCATTCATTTGTATATAAGGAGGTGGTGGTCTCATTTTCAAACCACCAACTTGAGAACCAAGTTGAGAGCTTCTCTTAGCATTGTAAAGTGTTCTTTCCTCAATAGAGAGTTTCTTCCTTCCAAGTGTTATCTTGAGTTCTATTTTCTTCCAAGGCGTAGGTGTAGAAGCCTAGCATAGCAAGCAAGGTGAGTGGGAGGCTGACTTAGCAACATTCAAGGGGCGAGTTATCTAAGTGCCGCACGGGAGCTTAGCAGGAAGACTAAGTTCGTGACAATTGGCCTAGTGCCATGACATGCCTAGACAAGGTGCCATGGCCTAGTGCATGCCTAGACACGGTGACTCGGTGTAGTGCATGCCTAGACACGATGCCTCGGCCTAGTGCCATGACATGCCTAGGAAAGGTGCCTCGGTCTAGTGCATGCCTAGACACGGTGCCTCGGCCTAATGTTATGACATGCCTAGGCACGGTGCCTCGGCCTTATGTATGCCTAGTGTCACACGTCCCCTTTTTGGCTCGTGTGCGGCGCCTAGGAACCAGCTAGGTCAGCCTTCTCAATGCCTCACAATTCTCTCGAACACAAGGCGTACGGGGCACTCTCCCCAACTTGTATTTTATTAGCTTCTAAAACACAAGACAATCTTGCAAAGGCTCCCACATCTCGGGGCTCTATGCTTTTCTGTGGATCCAACTCTAATACATGAATTAACCAAGTGGGCACGCAGACCCTTTATATAGGATGCTCAAGGGCAATCCTAGTACAATAATGACTAAGAGTCCTACTCTAACTCTAGTCTTCAATCCAGTAGACGGTCTGATCTTCAGCTCACAGGAGTCTGGCCCGAATGAAACTCTATGCACGACCCACTTGTGATTCCCACCTCGAGTAGGAGTCCTCCTCGCCTAGGAGTCTTTCCCGCCTAAGAGACCTTCTCGCCTGGGAGTCTTTCTCGCCTAGGAGTCCAGCCCGCTTGGGAGTCTTTCCCGCCTAGGAGTAGGAGTCCTTCCCGCCTGGGAGTCCTTCTTGCTTAGGACTCCTTAGGCTGTAGGAAACCTTGTTGCACCCGGATTAGGAAGCTTGCTTCCTAAGGCTCTTTTCCTATATATTCAGTGACATTCCCCATGGCAGTTCCGTTTGCCTCAGGTGCCACGCCACTGGGCTCCTGCAAGGCGTGAGTGCCATGGCCAACGTAGGCGTCTAGTGGGATTACTTGCTTGCCTTCCCTCAGGTGAGTGCTTGGCTCACGCTTTGTGCCTCTGGACACTTGTTTCCCATCTTTGCCTTGCTCGTTTTCCCTTAGGCGGGTCATGGGGCCAAGGCAGCACCCTCATGCCGCACGGGACTCGTGTTATCTAGTCGAGGGGCTAACAAACCCTCCCCCACTAGAGGTATTCAACGTCCTCGTTGACTTGACCATACTCGAGATCGATCTTGGCGCCGCCAATGTAGCACCCTTTTCCCGACACCTCGGCGACGGGCGTCCTTCAATGGTGAAGTATTAGGTCCACTTGTTCTTCAGGTTTATCTTCCTATCCTGCAGGATGCTTGCAATCTCTTTGCTAAACTCGACTCTAACCATAGGCGGGTTCCGCTTTGCTTGCACTTTATCTGGACTAGGATCACTGTGATAAGGCTTCAAGAAGCTTACATGGAATGTCGGGTGAAGCTTCAACCTCCCTGGTAGCTTCAGTTTGTAGGCCACGTTCCTAATACTTTTCACAACTTCAAAGGGTCCATCATATTTCAAAATCAAACCTCTCTGAAACTGCTTATATATGATCTTCTTCCTGATTTGAGGAGTTAGTTTCAACAGAACCATCTCCCCTTACTCAAATTCCAAAGGTCTCCTGCCTTTGTCCGCATACTTCTTCATGCGTCTACTTGCCTTCTCTAAATTTGTCTCACGGCTTCATCGAAGCAAATCTTGCCCAGGACTTTTACCAAACTTGTCTGCTTAATTTGGGCTCACGCTACATCCAGGTTGCTGGCAAATGCGTCCAAGGCGTACGTGTTTGGGAACTAGTGCTACACCAAGGCTTTATACTGTATTTGAACCGTGCAGAATTGTAGGACAAGCTGCGCGGATCAGTTCCAACCAATTTTTCTGAGAGGCTATCACGAAGTGGCTCAAATACTCTTCTAGCATCTTATTCATTCACTCTGTCTGACCATCGATCACAAGGTGGTCATGAGTTGAACTTGCATTATGTACCCCATCTTGAGCATTTCGACCCAGAAACCTGCTTATGTAGTGTATCTCGATCGCTCACTCTGTCCTCAGGCATCCCAAAATGTTTCACAACATTCTTTGAAGAAGATCTTGTATTTGCTTCTTCAGTGGACACTCGAAATTTGGGATGAAGACAACGTACTTGAGGCATCCACCACTGACGATGAGTCCTACACTTTCGAGCCAATGATGAAGTCCATCGATACCTGCGCCATGGCTTCTCCGGAATGGACGAGTTTATGTGATAAAGCTTCCTTCTTATTCGGTCTTGTCAACTTGACAAACATGGCATGTCTTGACATATGTACCGTCCTTTTCCTTCATCTTGGGCGATGAAAAGGCAGGTGCGTGATGAGTTCTTTCCTCTCTTGGGTGACCGACTGTCGTATCATGTGTTTCCTTCGGCCCGGCTCTGTCTCGACGCTGGGGGGCACATATGGCTTCCTCCTGCGAAGTAAAACTAGCTCATTCTCGAGCCGGTGTCGCCACAGTGGTACCATCTCTCTGCTCTACCGACTTTTGATCGTTGAGTCTTGTGCGACTTCAAGTCTAGCAGCGGTGTTTAAAATCTGTCTGGCGAACTCCCACTTGATCCCACATAACTCCTGGCTTTCTTCCTACTCAACATCGCCACTTGGTTGTGTCGACGGCTTGTGCACCACAGGAAATCAAAGTCGACGAGAACTCTTGCCATCGAGCTTGGCAGCGATAGAAAGCTGATGCAGGAGTTGTGAAGAAGGTGTTGGCAACATTGTTAGTCAATACTATGAATCGAGTTCCCATCAAGTAGTGCTTCCAAGTCTTAAGGCAATGAATGACCGCAGTCATCTCTTTCTTATGGGCGCTGTACCTTTCCTCCGCTGCATTCAACTTCCGACTCTCGAATGCTACTCGATGCCCCTCTTGCACCAGCACTCCACCTAGGGCCTTGTCCGATGCATCCGTATGCAATTCAAACGACAACTCCAAGTTGGGCAGTCTCAAAACTGGCTATGAGGTGATCGCATCTTTGAGCTTTTGGGTCGTGACAACACACTACATCATTCCACTTCCCTCTCATCTCTTTAAAGATTAAAGTGATAGCAGCATTTTACCTTGGAATAGCCCAAGATAAATCTCATGTAGTAGTTTGCTAAGTGGAGGAACGATCGAAGTTCTGTCACCTTGGTCGGGGTTGGCGATCTCGAGATTCTTACCTTCACACCACATCCATCCTTATCTCGGATTTTGATTAGATGACCCAAAACTTGATCTCGATGCGAAGCGAGCTCACCTTACTCTTTCTTGACATATAAGCTGGGATTGCATGGGTAAAAATCTGAAGCACTATCTCAGGTGTACCATGTGATCTTCTAGAGTCGGTGTGGAGCTATGTCGTCAAGTATACCACCACGAATGAATCCCGGGGAAGTCGGAATAGGACCATTCATGAGGTTACAAAATGTAGCGGGGCATTAGTCAAACCAAAAGGCATAACTTCAAATTCAAAACTTCATGCAGTGTTACACATATGATCTTTGCCTCGTCCCCTTATTTGTGCACTTGCTAATATCCCGATTTCAAGTCTAGCTTGGTGAAGTACTCGGCTTTGCTTAATCGATCAAACAGTTCTGCAGCTAAAGGTATCGGATACTTGTTCTTGATCGTGACTGTCGGTGTTATTAATCCACACGCATCGGCGCCCCATCTGCTTACGAAGCGGCCGCGGTGCTCCATACGATTGCTTTAAGAGGCTGGACGGTTGCATCCAGCAACTCCGTCAACTGCGTTTGCAACTCTCTCAACTCTGGTGGAGTGATCCGATAAGGAGCTTGGGTATGAGGTCTCGACCCTGGCACGAGCTCTATCTGATGATCCATCTGCCTTCTCGGTGGCAGCTTTTACGGCAACTCGGGAGGCATAACATCGACAAATCTCCTCAGTATGGGGGCTATGGAATCTGGCACTTCGACTTGCTTGTCCGGCTTGATCTCGATAATTGCCACGACATATGTGTGCTCACCCTTCCTAAGGCCTTTCTCGAGTTGCAGGGCGGACAAAGTATTCTCCCTGGCAGCGAAGGTCTCTTGCCGTGACTTCAGCGTCT
Organism: Tetrastigma voinierianum; assembly: GCA_016808115.1. Classification (NCBI taxonomy): domain Eukaryota; kingdom Viridiplantae; phylum Streptophyta; class Magnoliopsida; order Vitales; family Vitaceae; genus Tetrastigma; species Tetrastigma voinierianum. The sequence continues at coordinate 115,224 of JAEQBH010001894.1, read as the reverse complement.
GACCACAAAGCATGGCTGCTTCTCATCCATGATCATCAGTCCATTCAAGAGCGGCAACAAGGCTACCTTGGCTCTTTGGAAGAAATCGTTGCTAAAAATGAAATCAAAATCATCGAAGGAACACTAAAGTCTGCTCATTACCTTTCCAATCCCTGTCCCAGTGCCATGTTCTTATACATACCATGCGTCTCTTGTGCTTGGCTATTTACGACTTTGAGCTTGTTGTCATCTTTAGCGAGCTTCAATCCGAGTCTGGATGCCTTCTTTGTTGATATAAAAAGTGCCCAAAAAGTGCTATTTTGAACCCTATATTAGATAGGTTTTGAGTGCTTTTTGCGCACTAATCATGTCATTTATGCCAATTGAAGTGTTCAAGTCTTCTTAGTATCACTTATGCCCAGAGGTTATTTTTGGCAGTTTGTTTTGCGGGTTTTTTGCGTACTTTGGGAGTTCGATGTATCGAGACATATGATGAATCATGAAGATTGAACTCAGTGTGATACATCAAGCGAGACCCGAATCAAAGAAGAATGAAGAAGCGAAGTAGTGAAATCGATGCGTAGAGGGCGAAGCAATGCGTGATGAATCAACCGTCGATTTCGCTAAGATTAGAAATTTATTTGGGATTGCGAAAATTCTAAACCTTAGCGAAATTTCGCAATCTTCGCCAGTACCAATTTAAACTAGACAGGAAATTTAAGCTGAGCCTTTGTTCTAAGCCGAAATTTGCATTTCATACTCACATAAATTTCGCTAAGCTAGCGAAATTTAAGCTATGCGAAATCTCCTTTGCCTAGCGAAATTTTGCATTTCGCTATCTCTTGGTGATTTCATTAGCTAAGCGAAGTACCATGGCAGTAGCTTCGAGCTCTGTGAAATTCTTTGCCTTAATAATACTTTTGTAATTAATGCAGCAGGCTTGCAGATTTTGGTGTATTACTCTCTTGTCCTAAATTAGCCAAATTGTTAGGCTTTATGGTATTTTCATACATTGGGTGGCTATCTCGCCTCCCATTTCAACCAAAGCAACAAATTGAGGAAGAAATTTTTGTTAAGTTTTAGTTTTTGTAAATATCTTTCGTAGCTTTAGTTAGGGTTGGTGTTTCTCTCTTCTCTCTCCTCTTTCCCTTATTTTCTTGGTGCGAGCACCCCTCTTGAGGATGACAGCTCAGAGATGTCTTGAAACTCAAGCCTTTTCTTTGAAGAGGAAGGAAGCTAGCTTGGTGGTGGGGCGATTCTGAGGTTGTCCTCTTGTATTCACTTCCCAGTCTTGTGTTTATGGCCCCTATCTTCTCAAAATAGGGTTGAATAGCATTGAATGTTATTGATTTGGCCAATACTTACCATGCTTTAGGATCACGATGTATACTTATTGCTAAGATGCCTTTGTGGTTTTTAGATGGTCTTTCTGAGGCCCGAAATGATATTTAATGTTAGGGTTTCAAGGCGTAAAAGGACCATAGATGCATGTTACATTGTTAACTCAAATAGGAGTTGTTTTTAGGGTGGGGTTTGCTAGTTAAACATAGGTCAGGTTATGGCTAGGACACTATAGGTTGCTTGTGCGAGGATAAAACAAGGAACACTTGTTTTGCCCTAAGTTACCGAGTTGTGACCTAAATCTTCAAAGTTAACTTTTCACACTTCATTTTGATTTTAAGTTAATTAGTTTTCAAACTCATCACCTTTGTTTTTTTGAAACAAAAATCCCAAAAGTCGAATAAGCCTTACCTTTTTACACTTAGCCAAATCATTCTAGGATGAAAACCATCCTAGTGTTCGGCCCTAGACCACCTCTTGCAGTAGCGACTCCCGGCGGTAGAAACAGGTATATAAATATTGTTGATTATTTCGGCCTCTTTTGTAGCGCGAATCATCGTCTCTTAATGCTTAGCTATTCTGACTTTGAGCTTGTTGTCATCTTTAGCGACCCCGATGTTCAAGTGCAGATGCCTTCTTTGTTGATACAAAATTGTGGGTCGCCCCACTATCTACCAATGCCACAATTTTACGCCTCGATCAGCAACTTCGGCATACATGGTCCCACAATAAAGTCGCCTCGGCTCTTTGCGTTAACAAGCGAAGGTTGGCTCTTGTTGGGACCTACGCCCGCTATCTTCCGTCTTGACCGCCCAGGTGCATTGAACTTCTCCTTCTTTTACAGGCAATCCCTGCGCTCGATGTGGCCATCGTAGATAAAACATCCGAAACGACTGGTAGTTTATTGAGGAAGTCCCCTTCTCCCCCACTTTAGCTGCATGATACTGCGACTTCTTCGAGCCTGCCTCACTCTTGGAGGTCTTTCCATTCGACTTCCGGTTCGACTCTTTGTTATGGCCTTTCCCCTTTTGGGTGGGAGTAGAGGAAGAGGTTACTTTGTAGTCAGATAGGCAGTCCGCTGCTGCCATTGCGGAGGGTAAGTCTTGGACACCTTGCCTCCTCGATTCGGTTGAGCCCATCATACGGCGGACGCGAAGTTGAACATCTTATCGGCGGACATGTCGCCCGATGTCAAGGATCAATGATAAACTCTTTCACATAGTCTTTAGTAGCGTCCATCGCCCGGTTTCTTGAGACTCGCCATCCGCATTTGTGTTCGTGGGTAGGCGATCCTTGACTCCTTTTCAAGATGCTCCCGACTCGATCTTTGGTCATTTCGCGTGGCCCCGTCGTCGCCAATTACAGTCCGCCACAGCTTCCATCCCCACATCCAAATACATAGTGGTTGCTGATTACTGTTCACCCACCGGTATTCGAGCAGCGATGAAGTATTGCTCCATGTCCCAGAGGAAGTTCTCCAAGTCTTTTCGTTGTGCGTCACGAGCTTGGGCTGGCTCTTTCCTTTTTAGCTGCGGGAGCCCGGATCTGTGGCAGGCTGGTGTACTGCACCACTGCCGCCGGCAACACAATCTCCCCCTCTAGAGATCTGATTTGCTCCTCAAACTCCTCGGTCATGGTCAGCATCCGGTCATGGAATGACTCCATCTGTTCCTCACGGCTTTCTCTCGAGTCTCCATCACGATTCAGTGAGTCAAGCGGCGAGGGCGACATCGCGTCTGAGTCAAAGGGTGGTGTTAGCCTCGATTCTTTGTGCCTATCTCCGCGTCAAGCACAGACGCTAGCATTTTACCGGCCTATCACTTGCTACTTGCTCACGTGACGTATCAGCGTCATCCTCGCGTTAGCCATCGGGCAACTCTGATACCGCTGTCTACGTCCCCTTTTTGGCTGGGTGTGCGGTGCCCTAGGAACCAGCTAGGCATTGCTTCTCAATGCCTCACGAATTCTCTCTCGAACACAAGATTGTCTGAGGCACTCTCCTAACCTTATTATTAGCTACTAAAACAGAGACAATCTTTGAGCTCCCACATCTCGGGGGCTACATGGCACTACGTGGATCCAACTCAATACATGAATTGTAAGTGGGCACCTTATTGAGACCCTTTATATAGGATGCTCTAGGGCAATCCTAGTACAATAATGACTAAGTGTCCTACTCTAACTCTAGTCTTCAATCCGACAAGCCAGCGCAATCCTTCCTGCTCTAGGAGTCTGGCCCGAATGAACTCCCATGCGATACCTTGATTTCCACCCGGGAGTAGGAGTCCTCCCCGCCTAGGAGTCTTTCCTGCCTAGGAGACCTTCCCTTTGGGAGTCTCGCTAGGAGTCCATTTCGGCAGAGTCTTTCCCGCCCTAGGGTTAGGTCCTTCCTACCTTGGAGTCCTTCCCACTTGGGAGTCCTACCCGCCTAGGAGTCCTTCCTGCTTAGGACTCCTTAGGTTGTAGGAAACCTTGTTGCACCCGGATTAGGAAGCTTGCCGCCCAAGGCTCTCTGCCTATATATTGCTAACATTCCCCACAGTTCGTTTGCCTCAGTGCTTTCGCTGAGCCCCCTCTAAGCGTGAGTCACGTGGCGACCGCGTGTGCATGTCCAAGCCGGATTTCTTGCTTACCTTTCCTCAGATGCGTGCTTGGCTCACGCTTTGTGCCTTCGGACACTTGTTTCCCATCTTTGCCTTTCTCGTTTTCCCTTTGGCGGGTCATGGGGCCAAGGCAGCGCCCTCATGTCGCACGGGACTCGTGTTATCTAGTCGAGGGCTAACGCTTGAAACGTGCCGACTGGTATGCACGAACCGGTGCCTCGGCCTAGTTCCATGACATGCCTAGGCAAGGTGCCTCGGCCTAGTGCATGATTAGACACGGTGCCTCGGCCTAGTGCCATGACATGCCTAGGCACGACGCCTCGGCCTTGTGCATGCCCAGGCATGGTGCATCGGCCTAGTGCTTGCCTAAACACGGTGCCACGACTTAGTGCCATGCCTAGGCATGGTTCTTCGGCCTAGTGCAAGCCTAGACACGGTGCCTCGGTCAAGTGCCATGACATGCTTAGGCAAGGTGCCTCGACCTAGTGCATGCCTAGACACGGTGCGTCGGCCTAGTGCGACGACATGCCTAGGCACGATGCCTTGGCCTAGTGTATGCCCATGCACGGTGCTTCGGCCTAGTGCTTGCCTAGAAACGGTGCCTTGGCTTAGTGCCATGCCTAGAATGGGTGCCTCGGCCTAGTGCCATGACATGCTGGTCGTGCCGTGGGTGTGCAGATTAACCAAGTATATCCTAAATCCTCTTCTTGGTAGCCACTCTTTGCGGTATAGTGGCTCCCAAAGAGGTCGAACAGGGATGGGTTTTCTTCATACAAGCGATTTGCGGTCTCAGTCGAAATGGTGAATTTAGTTTGGATTTTAGGGTGAGTGATAAACGAGAGTGATGGTTTTGCAAACTGAAAATAGGTGAAATAAAATATATAAAGGAACTCCTTGAAGCATTGGGCAGCTTGGGTTTAAGGTCTAGGCTAATCGAGAGGTCTCGGGTCCTTTCTCGCGTTAGGAGGGTGACTATAGTCATTTCCCGAACCGGATCTTTGTTTAGCTATAAAAGCCAGACCTAATAATTTTCCTTTTGAAAGATGGCATTTAACGAACATTCATGGTCAGGAGCGGTGAAAACCTACCTCTTGGACCCATCTTACAGTAACAAATAGAAGGCAACTAATGAATATCACTAGATCCTTGACAAGCATCAATAAACCACTAGATTGCCAAATACTGGTCAATCAAGATGTATCTAAGAGATTTAAACCTAGACTGAAGGATAGGAACATAAATGAAAATAAATGCCTACATTAAAAACAGAGGATCGTCAGTTTACCTCAAATCCAAAGCCCAGTAGCCCTCATCTTCAAGGATGAGGGGGTTTAGCCAACCATCCCTTGAGTCAAGGGGTGTTTGGCAGTCGAGAAAATGAAAGAAAAGCAAAGAAAATGAAGGAAAGTGGAAAAGGAGAAAGCGGGGCTTGGAGCCCTTTGGCGTTGGTTTATTCAACCCGGACTAAAAATTAGTCTTTTTAAGTGCATCTGAATGACTTATATAGCCACCAAGACAAGCAAAATTACCAAAAACAACAAAAGCATTTAACTGTTACAAGGACAAAATGGGAAGAAACAAAAATTGTAACAAAAAAATGTCACAGCGTCAAACAGGTAGCAGGAAGGAACAGTAGCAAAATGGTGAACAGTGCAAGAGACATGAACAGTGCGCGCATGAAGGAATTTCGCAAGTGCTCCAATTTCCTTGTATTTTATGCTCTTCTTTCCTTCTGGTCTCTGATTTGTAATGTTGAGTTTGACTCGAATTCTTCATGCTTGGATCAACTCAACAATTTTAGCGAGTTAGATCTCAAACATAAAAGTTGCCACAAAATCTCGTCGATGGGAATAGCGGGGACCTTAATGTGCAAATCGAGGTTAATTCTGTTGATTAGTACATAAAAGTGCTCAAAACCTTAAATAAACATGGTTCAAATGCACTTTTTGGGCACTAATCCACACCCCAACCTACATTTGCTAGTCCCTTAGCAATGAAAGAAAGAAAGAAATCTAAACGATAACAAAATGATGTTCACAAAAATGAGTATTTCAAAAATGTTATGAGATAAGGTAATGCCTAACCCATGTAGAATCATCGAGAACCCTTGCCCGATAACTATCTCGAGAGAATGAATGCCATACAAAATTGAGCTCAAGAGCCTTCTTCTTGGTGAATCAACGGAGACTTCCACAAAAATCTAAGTGTTTGTTTGATGGAGTCCTCAATAATAAGCGCAAAAAGCACTCTCCCCTGACGAGCTACGCCTCCACCTGAGGACACTAACCAGCTAAATAGATCAGGACCCACTCTTATTCACAACTCTTTTGTGTTGTAGGGGGTGCAATCTTTGAGGAATCGATCTCACCAGAAGTCCATGCCTTAAGCAGGGGATCTGCCGTGACTCCCAGCCAATTAAGGCTTAGGGCACCCAAGTCATAAGGATATTTCGACCGCTGCTCTTCGGGTTTCACCCGGACTCAGATGATTTCGAAACTCCAGCACTCTCTTCCTTCACTCCACCCATCCACCGTGTGCGAGCACTAAGTCGATGACTCCCAGCCCGGTTGGCTTAGGGCCAGAGGCTTTAAAGGCACCGCCATATACCCCTCGGACCATGCTTGGGTTTCAAGGCCAGTTAATTTTCTTCTTTTCCTTTTCTTTTTCTTTTTCTTTTTCTTTCCTTCTTATTTTGGAAGACATTGGCCTTCTATTCATGGGGGTCCTTAACTGATAAAAGTGGTCACTTGAAACTAGGGTAGGTTGTGCAAGGCTTAGGAGGCTAAGAAGCGATTTTTCGGTTTATTGAAGAAACTTGATGTGCTGTGTGTGGTTAGCTAAAGGTGGAAAGAAAAGGTCGAAGCGACAAAGAATTCAACTAATCATCCACTCCATTAGGCATGGAACCAATCTAACATCAATAGAATTGGACAAAGTTTCAATTTTTCAAACTATAGGCTAGGCAAAAAAAAAAAAAAAAAGTGGGTGCGATTTTTGAAAAATTAAGCTGTATAGTATAACAACTTCACAAAAAGGAAAACCAGCAAGCCATTGAACATGAAAAAATGGGCTTGCTCAAAATAGTAACAAAAACATAAATAAATGCCACTTCCTTCGCTAACTCTCCCCCCAACCAAATGTCTCATTGTCATAATGGGGCTTGGATTGGAAAGTTAGAGAAGGAAGTGCTACCTCATTGATGAGATGTGCTCATTTTTGGACAAGAGACTTCGCAAGATTTCCATCGAGACCTTATTCACTCCATTTGGGCTTCAAATAAACAAGTTAAGAGAAGAAAAGAGAGGAAAAAAGTGACCAGGTAGAGAATTTTGAAAATTAAACTTTTATAATAATTTCAAAAGTATTATTTCTAGTTATATTTGGATTTTACACTCTCTAAGCTTTCAATGATGCCAAAACGCCAAAAACGGAGTTGAATGAAAAGTTATCACGAAAACAAATTAAGTGCGAGTGGGCGGGTTGAGAAAGAGTCGCAGCTTTCTTGCTGAAAATTCGCTTGAGTTCTTGAATTTTTTTGAAAATAAAATTTAAAAAAACAAATTTTTTTAATATATATATATATATATATATATATATATATATATATATATATATATATATATATATATATATAAAAGACAAATAGTGCTATAGTGACAAACATGGAGGAAGCGCTACAGTGACAAACAGTGGTCTTTGCGAAATTTCGCAGGAACAGTGCACCTTGCGAAAATTTGCAGGTTGCAAAATTTCGCAACCTGCAAAAATTCACAAGGTTGTGAAATTTTTTGGGTGAGCTTTTTGGACCTCATGCTACAAAAAATTGATCCAAACTGTAAAAACAGACATAGAAAAAAATTAAGAAAAATTACAGAAAATTGAAATTTATGCTATAAACAAAGATTAACTAATTATTAGAGAAAATCTAAGAGGAAAAAAAATTAAAGAAATCAAAATAAAATAAAATAAAATAAGATAAAACAAGAAAACTGAAAACAAAAAAGTGGGGGAGACTGAGCAGCCCCAAAACCTGTTCCTCAAGCCTTTGGAGGTTGTTGGAGCTGGTAGACTGTAGATATCTTTGGTCTGAGGGTGCTCCATGTCTAAACCGACACAGGCTCATCCGCTATGCCATGCAGTGTGAGCAGCTGCCAATGTCTTCGATGTAGTTGCAAATGTTTGAACAAAGGCCACTAACTTCTTGAGGTTTTGTAGGGCAAGCAGCGTAAATGGGATGGTCTTTCTTTGTAGGTGTTCGGGTGTTGCATGTGTGGTTCGGTGTAGGCGGAGATATTGGTAGCGGTGGGTTGTTTTGGGTTGGCGGTGACACTTGGATCAAATTTATGGGATTGGGTGAAGGTAAGCCTTTGGTGCTCTTCCCCTGCTCCCTTTCCTCTACCTCCCTGCTTAGCCTTGCTGGTAGTTCCTCAGGAGCCTCTAATGGTTCCTGCATCAATTCCCCTTGAGGTTGCATTTGAGCCTGTTCACCCAAAATACACTCTTCCTCCTGATTCTCCTCCTCTTGATGAATAAGTTGATTGGTGAGCTTTGAGACGGATTGCTGCAGGATGTCAAAATTTTCATCAATTTCGCTTTGGAACTCATCTAATTCTGATGAGAGCTCTCCACTAATAATCAGAATTTCTGATTGGCACGGACATCCATTGCCCTCGTTCCTCTATAGAGTATCCACTAGTTTGCCCCGAGTTCGTGTGCCTACTCAATGAAGATGTCAAGCTAGTAATTGGTTGTGATGGCGAGGAGTTGAGGCCCAATATGGAGAAGCAGGAGGTGCATAAGTTGGGGGAACACTGTAGAAGGGTGCACTCATCCATTGGTCTCTATAGTCCCTCATAGACCTATTTGGGTTTGGTTTTCTCTCCATAGGTCGTTGATTATGCCATGGAATGTTTCTATAGTCCCTCATTGACATGTATGCTCTAGGGTTTCTCTCCATAGTGTATTGACTGTATTGTTCTCCCTCTTCCATTTGGTCACAATTGAGTTCGATTACATGTTATGTGGGAAAATTGGCTTTGATCAGCCTTCCTTGATCCACTTACCCATTGAAGCGTTTTCTCTGACAAATAGAGGCGAACACAGGTAAGGGAAAAAAAAAGGAAAACAATTCTACCAAAAAAAAAAGTAATGTTAACTAAAAAAAAAACTAACAGAGAGAAAAATTGGCAAGCGCCGAAGCGTAAAATAGAAAAATAAAAGAAAATTCACGGTGCTTGTATTAGGGATCACAAGTGTTCCCACTTTACTTTCGTCAAATGCACTTAGGCACCATCCCCGGCAACGACGCCATTTGATTCGTCCCGCAGTAGGTGTACCAAATTCAACAAAATTTATATCCTAAATCCTACTATCGTAGCAAAGCTACTGCAGTATAGTGGCTCTAGGGTTGAACATAGGGATGAGTTTTCTTTGTACAAACGATTTGCAGTGAAGTCCAAAATGGTGAATTTAGTTTGGATTTTAGGGTGGTGATAAAAACAGGGGAGTTGATGGTTTGCAAACTGAAAATAAGGTGAAATAAAATATAAAAAGAACTCCTTGAAGCATTGGGCCACTGGGTTTAAGGTCCTAGGCTAACCGAGAGGTCCTCGGGTCCCTTTCCCTCGTGTCGGGAGGATGACTTGAGGCCATTTCCGAACTGATCTTGTTTAGCTATAAAACTGAACCCTAATAATTTTTCCTTAGAAAGATGGCATTTGAACGAACATTCATGGTCCCAGAAAACCTACCTCGACCCATCTACGTGAATAAATAGAAGGCAACTAATGAATATCACTAGATCTGTTAATTAAGCATCCAATGAACCCCTAAAAAGATTGCCAAATACTGGTCAATCAAGATGTATCTAAGAGGTCGAAACCTAGTGTGAAGGGATAGGAACATAAATGAAAATAAATGCCTACGTTAAAAAATAGAGGACCGTCGCTACCCCAAATCCAAAGCTCAAAGAGCCTCCTCTCAAGGATGAGGGGGTTTAGGCCAACCATCCCTGGCCAGGGGTGTTTTGTAGGTCGCAGGAAAATGAAAGAAAAGCAAAGAAACAGGGAAAGTGGAAAATATATAAGCTGAAAACCTGAGCCCTTTCAATGAAAGTTTATTCACTGGACTAAAAGTCGTCTTTTACAGTGCATACAAATGACTTATATAGCCACCAAGACAAGCAAAATTACTAAAAACAAAAGCATTTAATCACATAAGGACAAAATGGGAAACAAAAATTGTAATAAAAATGTCACAAATACAAACAGCATAGAAGGAATAAAGAGTAAATGGTGAATAAAGTGTGAGACATGAACAAGGCGCGCAGAAGAATTTCGCAAGTGCTCCAATTCCTTGTATTTTATGCTCTTCTTTCCTTCTGGTCTCTGATCTGCAATGCTGAGTTTGACTCGAATTCTTCATGCTTGGATCGACTCAACAATTTTGGCACGATTAGCTCGCAAAAACTGCAAAATTTGCCATAAAATGCGATCAGTAGAATAGTAGGGACCTTAATGTGCAAATCGAGTTAATTACGTTGATTAGTACATAAAAAGTGCTCAAAACCTTAAATAAACAGGGTTCAAAATAGCACTTTTTGAGCACTAATCAATGTTTGGACAAGGTGCCTTGGCCTAGCGCATGCCTAGACACCTGGCACTCGCCAGTGCACAGCCCAGACACCCTGACTCGCCTAGGGTGCACGCCCCAGGACACCCGCGGCCCTGCCTAGCGCCGCGACACTGGGCAAGGTGCCCCTGCCCCAGTGCATGCCCAGAAAACGGTGAATCCGCCCAGGCATGCCTAAAAACAATGCCCCTAGCCTCAAGGCGCATGCCCAGGAGCGTGCCCCGCCTAGTGCATGCCTAGACACTGGCAGCCCAGTTTAATGCCATGACATGCCTTAGGCACCCGAGTCTGCCTGCAGATGCCAGTATGGTGTTTCACTAGCAGCTGCTCTTACACAATGCCCTACTTAGTACAAAGCCTAGCAAGGGTGCCTCGGCCTAGTGCCATGACATGCCTAGATAAGGTTGATTCGCGTGCAAAGTAGGTTGTTCTGAAATCAACAATATTTATAAATCTAGTTCTCCCATCGCGTAACAAAGCTACCGCAAGATGGGGCTTTGTGGTCGAAACACCTGATGGGGTTTTCTTCGTGAGAGAAGAGTTGTTGTGCATTGAAAATGGTGTTTCGTCTTTGGATTTTTAGGAATTGTTTGAAAAGCAGTGTGAGTGAATGGTTGAAAACTGGAAACAAATTGAAATAAAATTTAAAAGAAAACTCCTCAAGTCTCGGCCACCGGGCCAGTGGTTCTAGTTAACCCATGTCCTCGGGTCTTTTCCTAGCGCTGGGACATATAGTCATTTCCCGATCCGATCTTCATTTAGCTTTAAAACCTAAACCCTAAAAGCTTTCTGAAAACATTTAATACATAATGCTCCCAAACTGAGAACACACCTTTCTAAACCTACTCTTCAAGAAATTAATAGAGATAACTGTAATCATCAAAGGATCTAGTGATAAGTATCCATCAACCCAAAAAAGCTTGCCAAATACACGTTGTAGGAGAGCATGCTCAAGAGATTAACCTAATGCGAAGGTGACCTGAATACCCTTAATGTGATACATGAAAAGCATGAGAACATGCAGCTTGCCTCAAAACTAACACCCAGTGGCCTTCCCCTTCAATGATGAGTGGGTTTTAGCTGAGCATCCCTTGATTTGTCATCATCAAGTGGTGTTTGGCAAGTGAGAAAATGCAAGAAAGTGAAGGAAAGGGAGAGAAAATCACAAACTAGCCGAGGTAGAGGAAGCCAGGCCCAATTTTATTGATTGACATGACCAGTGATTGATTTGAATATAAGTCACCCAGCTTTTATATAGGTGCTCAGTAATAAGGAAATTACAACAATGTCTAAGGGAACCAAAATTACATCAAGGGCAATTTTGTACAAAGCCAAACAAAAGGTCGTGCAAGCCAACAAGAAAAAAAGGAGCAAGAGCATGAATTTATAGGTTATGAATTTGCAAAGTTGCGTAAATTTCGCAACCCTGCAAACTTTTCATTGAATTTTCCTTCTCTTTAGCATTTTGTGCTCCAATTTTCCTTCGTCTGACCATGCATCTTCGAATTTTGCCAATTGGTCGTGGTTTGAATCGGGATTGAAGATAATGAGGTATTTAACCTGGAAAACTACAAAAATAGCCATAAATGTGATCGTGAGTAAAGCCTGACCTCACGTAGCTCACCAGGGTTATTTTAAGCCAATTAGTACACAAAAAGTGCTGAAACCCGCAATGTAACCAGTGGCTCAAAATAGAAATATTCAATGACCACTCTCCTAACCGACACATTGCTAATCCCTTAGCAATGATAAAAAGAAGGAAAATCATGCAAGCTATGTGTATGCAAAAAGGGATTGGTTGTTCCAAAAGTGTGCGTATAAGTAATGCCTTACCCTCAATTTGAAAAATTAGGACACTGCATAAAAACCAGCTTGGAAGAATGAGAGCCATACAGGAGCAAGTTTCAGAGTAGTGTTCATTCCAAGGAAATCAACCTGAACTTCCGCCAAAATCTAAGTGTTTAGGTGATCAATTTTTACCAATAAGCTGCTAAGATACTCTCCCCCCAACCAAGCTACTGCCAATGCCTTAGATCAAGCGACCAACTTAAATAGAGCTCTGCTCCACTTTTATTTCACACGCCTATTATATTGTGGTGCAATGCTGAAAACTCCGACTCACAAAAAGTCCGGTAATCTGGATCCACCGACGATCTCTAACCAACTAAGGCTTCAGTGCACGTTTTCAAAAGGATCTTTCAACCACTAACTCTACTGTGTTTCACCTCGACTCCGAATGATTTCTCGAGAATACAACACCTACAACTCGCTGGGAACTCACCCATCCACCCATGTAGCTTAGCACTAATTCCTGGGTGGGCTCTTAACTAGTTGGTTTATGGCACTAAAGCTTTAAAAGGCTTCGCCATATACCCCTCGAACCATGCTCTGCCTACAAGCAAAGACCGCGATTTCTATTCTTCTCTTTTCTTTCTTTTCGGGAGAAGACACATCGCCTTCATTCACTCTGAGAACTTTAACCCATTATAGGTAGTGAACGCAGGCTGGCGCCTGCCAAGAAAGTAAAGGGTATGCTTCTCAAATTTATCGACGAAACCGGGATGTGCACTGCGGTGTGGTTAGCTGGGGAAGGTGGATGAAAAAGGTTGAATACTCGGTATTTAACCAACTTACCTACTTAATCATGCATGGAAATTTTCTAGCATTGATGGTAGCATACAGTGCTTCAACTTTTCAACTTACGGGAAAGGCAAAACCAAAAAAAAAAAAAAAAAAGGGGCAAAAATGATTTGCAAAAGTGTAGCAAAATGGAGTTGTATGATATATATATAATGGTGCATTTCAAAAAAATTTCAGCTTTTCAAAATGAAGTATACAACAAGCCATTAACATACAAAAATGGGCTTTGCTAAGCAGGTGGTACAAACAAAACTGAAATCAATAGTATGAACATCACTTCCAACACTAACTCTCCCCCCAACCAAGTACACCATTGTCCTGTACGGGGTGTAGACTGAAGTTACTTGGAGGGAGTGGTACCTCCTCACCGGGTGGCCGAAGAAGAATCGCCCCGCCCGGACAGCTAAGGTGTCACGCTGATGAGCTACCGATGCCGTCAGAGGCCGCGCACATCCATAATCCGCAGGGCCGCGGCGAGGAGCTCGATCCCCGGGCCGGAGGGGTAGGAGAGGCCCGTGTAGGACATAAGGAGAGACCGGGAGGGAGGGGCCTATGTGACTTCGGGATCTACATGAGGACGGCTTGTTCCGTCAAGATGGCGCCGGTCCGAGCCATGGCGCCTCGCAGCCACAATCCCATCTCGCGAGGGTGGTACGGAGGCCGCAAACAGCCGCAATGGTGGAGAATGTGTGGACTACACCCACATAGTTAGAAAGTCCTCGGGTAGAGACGGCACTGATTCCACATGGTAGGTGAGCGAATCAACAATACTGCTTCCTATAGCCTCCTCCCACGTCGTAGCTCAAGCTACCGCAAAGATAGCGGTGTTCAGTGGTCGACTGGATGAGTTTTCATCCCACTAATGATTTGCATCGTTGTTTGAAAATGGTGAGGCTTTGTTTGGATTGCGGATTTGCTAAATGCTGAGGTCGCTTTGTTCACCGACTAATCGTAATGGCTTAATGTGAAGTGTGAAATGGTAACTTCAAGGCTCGGGGTCACTAGCTTGATAACACGGGCTATTAAAATGTCCTCAAGTTATTTCTCGCATTAGGGCAAATAACATATAGTCAAAGCCAAAACCGATCTTTGTTTAGCTATAAACCTAACCTCTAGAACCACTCCTATTTTGAGAGTCAAAAACCAAATACTAAGCATTCAAAGTCCCATTCAGTTGGAAACCCTAGCATTTAACCTCTTTTTAATGGCTTATAAATGACATCTAAAGGATATCAGTGCATCTACCATTAAGAATGCACTGAACCTTAAAGTATGACAAGTATTGACCAAAAGAAAGGCATTAAATGGCATTAAACCCTAGTTTGGAAAGTTGGGAACCATAAATGCTATACTTGTAACATTCAAAGCATGAGGGACAACCTCGCAATGCCCCAAAACCAGCTAGCAACCCTCATCTTCAGCTATGAGTGTTTAGCTACATCCCTTGAGTTGTCATCCTCAAGTGGGGTGTTTGGCAGCCGAGAAAATGAGGGAAAGAGGAAAGAGAAGAGAGCACAATAAACCCTAAAATGAAAAGCTGCGGGAAACTGTATTAAAATGAAAAAGTTGCTTAGGGTTACAAAGTTGAGGGGGCTTATATAGCCAACCCCATGTGTGAAATGACAAAATTACCTAAAATATGAAATTACAATAGGGACAAGATGGTAATTTATCAAAACGTACGTTGGTATCAAGAATCTTAAAAACACGTGGGTCGATTCGCATGCAGAAATTTCGCTGAAGATAGCGGTGGGTTTTCATATGCTTAGCAAAATTTCACACCAAATAAATTAATATACAGATAGCTTAAATTGAGAAATTTCGCTTAAGAACAAAGGGACTTAGCTAGCGCTAAATTTCTCGCTAGCCTAGATAAATTTTTGTGAGATATCGAAATTGGGAATTTTCACAGAACGTGGAATTCATACAGCGAAATTGGCTAGCCCAGCTTAGTTCACATAAATTTAAAATTCTCGCTAGATTTGCGAATTCAAGAATCTCAAATAAATTTTCGCAATCATAGCGAAAAACTCAAGCTTGCTTCCTCGCTTCTCGCTTGCTACCGTGATCCCACTGCATCCTTCCCCTCAGACTTCTTATTCATCACTTCGCTTCTTCACTCTTCACCGTATCTCGACATTTCATCGCCTCGCCCTGAAATCATCGAGGACTTTATTCAAAGACCAATAAGAAGCCAAGCTTAGCCGACCGTCCCAAGACCTCGCAAAACTGCCCAAACAATCTCGAAACAAATCAAAACACTAAGTGGACATGCATATGACAATCGCTTAATCTTATGATTAGTGCGCTAAAAGCACTCAAACCTATTCTTGAATAAAGGGCTCAAAATAGCACTCACCAATCACACCCCTAACCGACATGTTGCTAGTCCCTTACAATGCTAAAAATAATGGGATGCATAGCGGTTTACAAAAGTGTATGTAATAGTAAGCTTTACCTTTAGCATGAATACTTACACCCCGTATGAAACCGGTCATGAAAGAAGAAAAACCATATAAGAATGCTTTAGTGACAACATCTGCCTCCAAGGAAGTCAACCTAAATTCCACCTCAAATCTAACGGCCTAAGGTAACCCGGGCCTGAGCCAATAAAATGCAGTTATTCCTCCCCCCAACCTAAAGGCTACACGTCATGGCCTTAAACCGTTGACCAACCTAAATAGGGCTAGCTACGCTCTTATTTCTTCCTTGATTGCAATGTAGGGTGCAATGCTAAAAACTCGACTTCACCAAAGTCCGCGTAACGGGGGTCCACCGATGACTCCCAACCAATTAAGGTTTGTGGCATCGTCAAAAGAATCACTGACCAATAAACTCGTAGGCTTCACCCCGGACTTCGAATGACTTCGAGAATTAAGCACCTACAACACGCTAAACTTCACCCATCCACCCGTGTAGCGAACACTAAGTCGATGACTCCCAACCAATTAAGGTTTAGGGCATCGAGCTTTAAAGGCTTTCACCATATACCCCTCGGACCGTGTTCGGGTTTCAAGGCAAAGCATCACAGCTTTTTTTTTTCTTTTCCTTCTTTCTTTTTCGCTTTTCTTTTCCTTGAAGACTTCATTGGTCTTCATACATGGGTAACACAAACCTATTATGGGTCGCCAACAAATTTAAGGCCTACAGAAAGTGGAAAGAGGTATATAGTCAAGAACCTATCGTATAACCTCAAAAGTGCTGTGTGAATTAGCTAAAGGGAATGTTCAAGGTTGACTATGTCAAATCTCAATCACCAAAAACTAAACGTTTAATGGAAATGTTCTAACATTAAGGTAACATTACGCTATTTCAATTTTTCAACTAAAGGCAAGAGTAGAAACACAAAATGTAGACACAAAACGACGGTAAAGTGTAGTAAATCGAAATAATGCTATGTGCTTTTGATATAACCAAATGGCTAATACATGCTTAATATAGCTAAACATAACAAAATATCACTACCTACTATCACAATACATGAATCCTGCATACAAAATGAGTAGCAAATCTGATAAAGCCAAAACTGAGACAAAAATATAATAGAAGACATCTAACTCTAACTTTCCTCCCCAACCAAAGTAGAAACATGTCATGTGGGTAGGAAAGTTAGCGACAGAGTGTGACCACTTCACCCGCGGCATGCGGTCTCAGCCGCCACTGCCGCGCATGCCTAAGGAGGCGGCCGGGCTGCGGGGCTCACACGATGTGCAGGATCGGCAGAGACCGAGGTGACTCATGATCCGACGGAGCATGGTATGACAATGCTCTAAAGTGGTCTCGGCCGCCACCGCTGATCCATCGATGGCCCGTAGTGCCCAATGCACGCATATCATCCATAACACCGCTAGCCCTCGCGATACGAACATGCTCCCGAGAATGCCGCTACCGAATACGGGGCGGCCAGAGGTCACCGGCCGGACTCGAAGGAGGCGGAGAGTGAGATAAATCCGCACTGCCTCTCCACTTCTACGCCGATCAGGATCATCTCTCCTCGGGCGGGATCCTCCGCCACCATCCACCTCCCGGTCCCGCCGCCGGAGGAGCAAAGAAACCCAAGATCACCATGGCTCGCTCCATAGATGCACCTCGAGGGGCATCCGATCTCCTCTCATCACGGGCTCCCAAATCCCAAATGCCTGTGACCGCCTGGGCAGAGTCGTACATCGCGGTAGATTCTCAACTCGAGCCAGTCTCGCGCTGACCTTATCCCTCAAACGCAGCTAGGTCGCTGCGACCAACTCGTAGGGACTCCAACCATCCTCCTCGAGATCCTAGACAGTGGCCTTCGAGTACGGCTCCCTGCGCCGGACGAGGCCGTAACAGAATAGGGTGGTCCGAGCGTGATCAAAGAGAAGCATCCGAGGCGGAGCCGCCTTCGGTGCACCGGGTCCTACCGTGGTATTCTAATGAGACAATGACCATCTCCTCACTGCGGTTTGGCCAGGCCAATCTCGACACCTGCACTGGCCCGTCTTCACGCGCCTAGGTGAATAAATGTCCGCCGCCGGAGTAATCCCTGGCCGACCGCCTATGGCGAATCGAGCCCAATGACTCTATGACTTCGGAAGTCATGGAGGTAGAACTGGCACCACCCGGATAATAGAACCGTCACAAGTGTTTAATCAGCAGTGGAGTAATCGTAATCGCCTGGTAAGGAATCCCCCCTCGAACCGCGATCACGGTCAAGGTCAGACGTCAGAAAACGACTCGCATGAAAATCTCTCCGCAGCCCATGTTCCCAGACGGGGGTGCTGGGAACAATGGCCGCCCGATCCTCGAGGCAGTGATAAATGCAGGGCGATGAGCTCCTCCGTCGCCGGTAAAGGGGATGGCCAGGCCTAATGACAGACTCCTCCCGGCCCGATGTCGCCCGAGGGCTTCGCCCCCGGATTGTTTCCTCGAGGCACTGGGGAAGGGGCCCGAGGTCCCATCCTAGTCTGATATCTCCTGAACCCCTGAGGCTTCTCGCAGGTCGCACCGGGGCCACCGCAGCCGCCCAATCGCAGGTGTCCGGATAATGGCACCCGACAACCCCGTGAGTGCATGGGCCTCCATCTCCCGAAAGTGCTGACCTGACTCGGGCCCCAGAATGAACCACCCCGGTGCGACCACGCCCAGGAAATGTGAGAGTCTATAGGCGTACTGTGGCTCACTACCGTGGGTTGAATGCACCGCACGCACACTCAAAGGGACTGTGGCCTACTAACTAAGGCAAACCACTACGAGCGGAGCGGGAGAGGCAGGCAAGGCCAGAGAAAGGCCAAGAAGGCCAACCCAGGCACGAGCTAAGAACCTGGGCCGCAAGGGCACACACGGCCGCGGTGACCGGCGGCGCAGCAGCAACCAGTGGCTCGCAATCGACTGCTGTGGCACGAATCACCAGGAGGCCTGGGGGGACGCACACTGGTCCCAAGCAGCTGGGCTAGCAGGTCGGGTGCAGAGCGCTACCGGGCAGACTGGGCGACAATGGTGGCTCAGGGACTAGGGCTCATGGCAATGGTGGCTCAGGGGGGTGGGAATGGAATGAGGATGAATGGGTTTCCCTCCCTTCTTTTAAAGGTCACGATATGCCTTAAAAGCCCGAGGGCCACTCTCTCATGCTAACAGATTCGACTCTCCCACCCCGCAAAAATAATTTTCATCAAAAAATAAAAACAAATTCAAAAATTATTATTTTAACATATATCTACTAATTAAATAAAATAAAATGAAGCATAAAATTATTTAAAAGGAAAGTTACTAAAATAGTAACTATCAAAATCGACTCAATTAAAAGGAAAACAAAAAACTTCAGCTATAATTTGCTCTTTACTCACATCAAACCATCTCAATTTTACTAACTTCATTCACTGGGTCAAGAGAGGGTTCCTTAACCTTGCAAGTAAAGGGCTTCAGGCCGCACCTTTATGTTTGTCACGGGTTGTTGATTTGCTCATCGGGTGAATTGGGGCTGACTAACAATGGCTTCAGGTGATCGATGACAACTCCCAATCAACTGATTCATCTCGTTAGCCAATTCGCAAATTTTACTGACTTCGCTTCCCGCATTCTCCGAATTAATCGAGCGTACTTCATCGCCTTCCTTATCACCTTCCACTGGTTTATGCTTGTGACTCAAGTGAAATATGTTGAGCTCCAATGTCATGTTGCCAAATATGAGCTGCATTACTCCATTTCGGAAATTGATGATCAGATCGTAGTGGCCAAAACGGTCTTCCCAGATAATCGCAATACGATCAGCCCACTTGGCGATTGGCTCCTAAGATCGGGCACTACAAAGTCTACCTGCAGTGTAATTTGTCTACTTTACCAAGACATCCCCAACTATTCCCTTAGAATCTTCACCGACGGTCATCTAATGACAAAGGATGTTGGTGTCAGCTCCCCCTAAACCCAATCGCTTATACACCGAGTATGGCAAAGAGGGTTTACACTGCCCCTCGACAAGGCTCCAAAAAGTGCTATTTGAGCCCTATTCAAGATAGGTTTTGAGCTTTTACACTAATCATATGGGAACAAGCCAATTGTCATATGTACGTCCACTTAGTGTTTTATCAATGCTTCAAGATTGCTTTGACAAATTCGCAGTGTCTCTTGGGAACTTCTACCGCTAGCTTCGCTTCTCTTATCAGGCCGAATGCGAGAATTCTCGATGATTTCACCGAAATGAGCTTAAGGAAATGTCAAGATGCAAAGAAGAATTGAAGGCAAAGTGATAACAAGAAGTGCGGTGAAGGATGCAAGAGCAAAAGCAAGAAGCAGGAAGCAACCAGTGGATTTTCGCTAAGGATTATGGTAATTGCTGGATTGCGAAAATTTTACTGGGATTGCGAAAATTCCTCGCGAATCATAGTGAAAATTTCAATCCTGTTGAAATTTCGCTTAGCTAGCGAAATTAATCGTCTTGCTTAAAATTCCCACCTCAAGATTCACAAAAATTCTCATTAAAGCATGAATTTAGCTAGCTAGCGAAATTCACTGTTCCTAGCGAAATTTCTCAATTTCGCTATCTCTTGTGAATTTCTCTAGGCTAGCGAAATTTCCTGCATAGCGAAATCTCAGCCCTGTGTTTTTGGAATTCTTGTTACCAAACGACCACGTTTTGATAACAACATCTGGTCCCTATTGTACTCTTACATTTTGTAATTTTGTCATTTCACACATGGGGTCGACTTGCTAAGCCCTCAACTGTAACCCTAAGTAACTTTTTCATTTAATACGCTCTACAAATTTTTCATTTGTGGTTTATCAGGTTTCTTCTCTCTCCTCTTTCCTCATTTTTCTGGGCCGCCAAACACCCCTCGAGGATGACAACTCAAGGGATGCTTCGCTAAGCCTCATAACTCGGGAGCAGAGGGTTGCTAGCTTGCTTGGCCGCCGTGTGTTGTCCTCATGCTTTGAATGTTACGTACAACATTTATGGTTCCTAACTTTCCAAACTAGGGTTTGTGCCATTTAATGCCTTTCTTTTCGTCAATACTTGTCATACTTTAGGGTTCAAGGTGCCTTAATGGTGATGCACTATTATCCTTGCACGTCATTTACAAGCCATTAAAAAGAGGTTAAATGCTGTGGTTTCCAAACTCGAATGGGACCTTGAATGCTTAGTATTTGGTTTGACTCAAATAGGAGGGTTCTGTAGTTATACTTCAGCGCCAACAAACAAAGATCCGGCCATACTTTCACACTACAATGTCAGCTGAATTCTAACACAGGAATAACCCGAGGACACCGAATACCCCCAAAGATCAAACTAGCTGACCCCAAGCCTTCAAGGTTACCATTTCACATTTTCATTTAAGCCACACAGCTTAACTAGGCGAACAAACAACCTTCACCGGCTTTTTAACCAAATCCAAAATCCAAACAAAAGCCCCACCATTTTCAAATGACCGATGCAAATCATTCGTGGGATGAAAACCTATCCCCACACTCTAGAACGCTATAATCGTGAGTAGTCGACTATGGCAGGAGGAACATAGGAAACAAATATTATTGAGGGGGCTTATATAGTCAACCCCATGTGTGAAATGACAAAATTACCTAAAATATGAAATTACAATAGGGACAAGATGGTAATTTATCAAAACGTGGTCGTTTGGTATCAAGAATTCCAAAAACACAGGGGCTGAGATTTCGCTATGCAGGAAATTTCGCTAGTATATGAAATTCCTCGCTATGCTAGAAAAATTACAGCCTTAAATAAATTCACAAGATAGCTTAAATTCAGAAATTTCGCTTAGAACAAAGTGAATTTTGTTAGTTAATGAAATTTCATAGCCTAGCGAAATTTTTGTGAGATAGCGAATTGGGAATTTCACAAAGAATGTGAATTCGCAGTTAGCGAAATTTCGCTTAGCCTAGCGAAATTTTCAATATACAAATTTCAGATTGCAAAATTCTTTCGCTATGATTGCGAATTTTCGCATCCTTAAATAAATTTTCGCAATCATAGCTTAAAATCCTCGCTTGCTTCCCGCTTCCTCGCTTGCTACCGTGATCCCATCGCATCCTTTCCCGCACTTTATTCATCACTACTTTCAATTCTTCATCGTGATTCGACATTTCATCGCCCTCACTTTGAAACGGTCGAGATTCTCGTGATTTAGCACCAATAAGAAGCTAAGCTTTACGACTAAGTTCCCAAGACCCGCAAAACTCGTCCAAAACAATCTCGAAAACAAATCAAAACACTAAGTGGACATGCATATGACAATCGGGTTTAATTCATATGATTACGGCGCAAAGCACTCAAACCCATCTCGGTGGCTCAAAATAGCACTCGGGGCACTAAATCACACCCCCAACCGACACGCTGCTAGTCCCTAAAGAATGCTAAAAAATAATGGGATGCATGTCGTGGCTTTTACAAAAGTGTATGTACGTAAGTTTTACCTTTAGCATGAATAATTCTACACCCTCGGATGAAACCCATTATGAAAGAAGAAAACCATATAAGAACAAGTTTTAGACAACATCGGTCCTGCAAGGAAGTCAACCAAATTCCACCAAATCTAATTGTTCCTAAGGTAACCAAATGAGCCAATAAAATGCAAGCTATTCCCTCCTAACCTAGCTTACATCGCCATGGCCTTAAACTCCGCCGACTAACCTAAATGTGGCTACCACGCCTTATTTCTTCCGATCAAGAATGTGGTGCAATGCTAAAACTCGACTTCACCAAAGTTCGTGGTAATCTGGGTCCACCGATGACTTCAACCAATTAAGGTTTAGACATCAAGCCAAAAAGGATCACTGACCAATAAACTCGTGTGCTTAACCCTGACGAATGACTTCGAGAATTAAGCACTCCATAACACGCCTAAACTTCACCCATCCAATCTGCAGCTTAACACTAAGTCGATGACTCCCAACCAATTAAGGTTTAGGGTATCGCTTTAAAGGCTTTCACCATATACCTCTGACCGTTCTAAGCTCTTCAAGAAGGCAAAGCCACGACTTTTATTTTTCTTTTCCTTCTTTCTTTTTCTTTGCTTTTTCTTTTTCCGCTGGGAAGACTCATCAAGGTCTTCTCATACATGGGTAACACAAACCTACTATGGGTCACAACAAATTTAAGGCCTAATGCAAAGTAGAAAGAGGTATGAGCAATTTTCGCAACCTATCGGTACAACCCGGTGTGTAGTGTGAATTAGCTAAAAGGGGAATGTTCAAGGTTGACTATGCCAAATCTCAATTACCAAAAACTAAATCATGCATGGAAATGTTCTAACATTAGGTAAATATACAAAGGCTTCAATTTTCCAACTAAAGGCAAGAGAAACATAAAATGTAGACACAAAACGACTAAGAAAAGTGTAGTAACCGAAATAATGCTATAAAGCTTTCGATATAACTAAATGGCTAATACATGCTTAATATAGCTAAACATAACAAAAATATCACTGCCTACTATCGGCTAATACATGAATCCTGTACAAAATGAGTAGGCAGTTGATAAAGCTGAAAACTGTACAAAAATATAATAGAAGACACTCCTAACTCTAACTTTTCCACCCAGCCAAAGTAGAAACATGTTGTAGGGGTAGGAAAGTTAGCGACAGGAGTGTGTCCACCTCAATCTCGCGGTGGCGGTGGATGCGAAGGCTGCTTCTTGCTCTTCCTTCATGACATGTCACAGGGGCGGCTGCTGTGGGCTCATCATGATGTGCAGGATCGAGCGGGAGACCGAGGTGACTCATGATCTCACGGAGCATGGTATGACAATGCTCTTAAGTGGTCTCGGCTCGGGCCAATAGCTGATCCATCGATGCCTGTGTAGTAGCCAATGCACAGACAGCATCCATAACACTGCTTCAGCTCCTCAGTGACATGAACATGCTCCGGAGAATGCTGCGCTGAATATGAAGGGCCGGGAGTGTCGGTGAAGGCGGGAGCGAAGGAGGTGGGAGGAGGAGATAGAGGGAGGTCGTCTGACCTTTGGGGCTCCTCTCCACCTCTACGTCAGGATCAGTATCATCTCTCCTCGGGGATCCTCTGCCTCATCTGGGCCCCTCCTCTGAATTCGTGGCACATTTGGAGGAGAAAGAAATCGGCATCGCCATGGCTCGCTCATGAAACGGGACTGGGAGGCATCGATCCTCATCTCTCCAATCTGGGGCCTCCTCTGGAAATCCCAAATGCTCCAGGACCTGGCTCAATAGTCGCGGCATCAACAATGGTAGACTCTCAGCTCGAGCCAGGCCCTTGCGGTGGACCTTATCTTGAGTCTCGATGGGAACATCATGACCCGACTCGGAGGGTGAACGGAATCCTTTTTAGATCCGGGTCACGGGGCCTCAGTATGAACCTCTTATTTGGACGTAGTCTTTAATAGCAAGGAATAGGGTGGTGCAGGAGCGGGTGATCACGAAGCATCGAGGTGGGGCGCCTCCAGGAGAAGGAAATCTTGATCTGCTTGCGTGGTATCTCTAGCGAGACGGCGGACCATCTCATTGTGCCATTTGTGGTAATCTCGATACCCTCCCGAGTGGCACCTTTCTTTGGCGAGGCCCAATCTTGTTGAAATATCCATTGCCGGGGAGTACTCGGTCGATCATCAATAGTAAATCGGGCTCAGCGGACTTCGGCTCCCGGAAGTCATGGAGTGGTGATGATACCGCTGAGGGATAGTAGAGCTGCTTGCGGTGTCATGAGCGGCGCGGGGAGTAATGCAATCTCGGTCGCATGGGTCACTGAGCCGGTGGTGGCCCGGTCGGTGCCGGCACGTCGTAAGCGACTCTCCATAGAAAATCTGCGGCGTGGAGCCCTTCGTTCCCAGGAATCGAAGTCCCAGGCAGAATAATGGCCGCGGATCCTCGAAATTTGGTGATAGATGGGGCGATGAGCTCCCCTCTGCTACTGGTGAAGGGGATGGCTGAGGCCTAGATGATGAGGACTCCCTCGGGCCTGATGTCCGTGCACGCTTGGAGGCCTGACGCCCTCTGGATCGTCTACGAGGGCCTGCAAGAAGGGCAGGGTCCCGTCCTACGTCACGATACCTCTGAGACCCCTGAGGCTCCTTAGGGATTTGGATCGAGGCGAAGAGCTGTCATTGAGACTTACCTCCTCACCTTTCTGGAGTCTTCATCGACCACTGGAGCTGTGGGACCCACCTCTGGTACGATATCCTTGTAGTCGAGAGAGCGATACAAGGGCGGGGCCGTGTAGTGTCTTGCGAGGGCTCAGCTGGCGATGGGGGCCCAGCGTCTTGAGGCGATCTTGGGACGCGGTGGGGCTCCCAAACTGGCTCTTGAACACAGGCTCAGCGACAAAGGGATCGGGGCAGGGGCCCGGGTGTGCCAATGGGCGATAATGGACTGGGCGGCGGAGGCGGTGGCACGAGCACGCGTGTCGGGGGCTGGGGCGGGCCGGGGCACGGAGCAGCGGTGAAGCGGCGGCTCTTGAGAGCGGTCTTAAGGGTGCAAGCCCGGGGGCTGCGGGCACTAGTGCGGGGCTCGACGGGGAGGCTCGGTTGCTATGGGGCAGCGCGATGGAGGCACGGGGGTGGGCGCTCGCGGGCTGCGGTGGCTCGGGTGGGGTTCACGGCTGGTGGCTAGGGGGGAGGGAAGAAAAGATGAAATGAAGTTGAATGGCCCCTCCCCCCCTCCTTTTTATAAAGCTGCTAGGCAGCCGAAAAGCCTCTGGGCCAATTTCGCTATGTCGTGAAGTCGCAAGAGAATGGACTTACCTGCAAAATAAAAAAATAAAATTTGACTTAGGTAAATTAGGTACAAACAATAAAAAATAATAATTATTTTTAACAAAATCCTAAAAATAAAATTAATTTTAGGCTACTTAAAAAGGAAAGTTGCTAAAAAGGGAAGTTACTAAAAATAGAAAATTGACCAATTTAAAGGAAAAACAAAAAAACTTGAGAGTACATGATTTGGTTTCATTTGACACGAATCAGCTCATTTACAAACTGCATTCATGGGGGTCGAGGAGGGGGCTCCTTAACCTGCGTGGCATGCTCTTGCCTTGATGCTTGATCCTACGTTGATTTTCTTCTCGCTAAGAAGTGATTTTAGGCTGACGGTGCTGCAGTGGTGGCCAGTGACGCTCGATCAACTACTTCATCTTGGTTAGCCAATTCTTGCAATTTGTGGACTTTTGGCTTCCCTGCATTCTGACCAATTGAGCAGACTTCATCGCTTCCTTCCTTCTCAGCTTCCAATGGCTTGTGCTTGTGACTCAAGTGAAAAATGTTGAGCTCCAATGTCATGTTCTTAGAATGTAATTTGCATTACTCCATTCGGCAATTGATGATTGCATTAGCCGGTGGCCAAAATGGTCTTCCAGATAATTGGCACATGATTGGGCCCACTTGCAGATGGCTCGGTATCAAGCACTACAAGTGTCTTGGGTAGTAGAATTTGTCTACCTTCACCAACACATCCTCAACTATTCCTTGGGAATCTTCGATCTATACGTGATGACAAAGTGATGTTGGTAGGTTTGAGCTCCTAGAGCCTAAATGCTTATACCTTTGAGTATGGCGAGTAGGTTTACTGCAGCCCTAAGTCTAGCGGTGCTTTGTCTATGCAATTCCACTCAGTGTTGACTGAAATTGAGGATCCTGGATCCTTGTATTTAAGTGGGATCTTGCTACGGATTATGCTTGACTTGCTTTCGGTTAGGAAGGCTTTCTTTTCGACGCCTAACCCTTTCTTGACTGTGCACAGGTCCTTTAAGAACTTAGCATAGGTTGGGACCTGTTTAATCATGTCAAGTAGTGGAATATTCACCTTCACTTGTCTTAGCACCTCCTAAATTTTAGCTAGGTTTGGGATTTTTTTCTTGCCTCTCAGTGCTTGGGGAAATGGAGGGGGCATGGTTTCTTATTGGGTCTTCAGCGATGATTACCCTCTCGAGGCTCGGCTCCTTTTCTTTGCATGTCTCTTGGCGATCATAGGCACAGTGCTCATCTCTTTTCCGCTCTAAGAGTGATTATAGCTTTCACTTCATCCATTCTACGAATTCTTTGGATGAACCTACCTCATGGACCCCTTTGGGTTTAGTAATTTGGGAAGGAAACCTTCCTCTCCACAATACCTCTGTAGGTGTTGATCTTTGTGATTGAATCTGCAGTTGTCAATTTTCTGATTAAGATTGCTCTGACCCCGTCTATTCTTTTGTTCGGTGTGCTTTCTACGAGTGTCAATCCTTTGTGCCAGTGTACATTAATCCCCTTTTTGCTCTTCCACAAATTGCCCACCACCTTGCTCCAAATTCGATTATAGCTTGTTCAGCAGGTGAAGAGGATGATGGCAATTTGTGGTTGAGATGAGGAATAAGCGTTGTTTGGCACGGGGAGACGTAGAGCGGGGGATTAGGTTTCAGGAGAGATTGGGGTGATTCTTCCAGTGGAATTGTATATTACCGTAGGGGCATTAGGTTGTGGCTTGTATTGGCCTGGCATTAGCATGCTCTACGACATCAAATCCTTCAGCGATGGGGCACTTTCGGGTGATGTTCCCCTGGATTAGCCAGTGGGTTGACAAGCGTGAATGGGTTGGCTTTGTGCGGTGTTTTGATCATTGCACACTTCATGGAGCCTCTTTCCTTCTAGCTCCTCCACCTTTCTAGCCAGGGTTGAGATTTTTGCTTTCATTTCCATGTCCTCCGAAAGTGTAAAAATTCCTCCCCGTTGGTGGGTCGAAGGCTTCATTTTCTCCATCTCTCTCGGGTTCGGTTCATCCCAACCCTTGGAAGTTTCAGCCACATAATTCAAAAAATCCATGGCTTCATCTGGGTTTTTGCTCAAAAAGTCACCTCCACACATGGTTTATAGCAGTTGCTTCATGGCAGGTGACATACCATTATAGAAATGATTCACTAACATCCATGTATCAAAACCATGGTGTGGACATGTAGTGGTCTCTATGAACCTCCAAACAACGATAAATTTCTCGTTGTCATAAAGCAGGAGTAAGTGTAGATCACATCTTCCAAGCGGTCTTGGGTTGCCTTGAAGAATTTCTTCAAAAATTCGGTTTGAAGATCGGCCCAATTTACGTCGTTCTCGACCTCGATTGAATTGAGCCATATTTTTGGCTTTGTCGCGAGGGTGAAGATGCCTTGACTTCAAATGATTCCATATCGGTTATACCCTCCTTAAAAGTTATGCATACTTCCTCGAAATCCGTAATAATGCGAATATGGATTTCATTTTCCATACCATGAAATGTGGGAGCGGGGGCACTAGAGTGAGGTCTCCTTTGCCCATCCTCGCGGGAGGTATGATGCGGGGAAGGGCTCACTCTAGGAGGGTGTATGTGATCCCTCGTCGACATCTGTTGTTTGATTCATAGGGGTGCTTGTTGACTTTTCTTTGTTCCTCGGAGTAGAGGATCCATTTGGTCACTTTATGCTGCTTGATTTCCACGACTTTGCTCAAGCGGTGCACTCACTCTTTGCAATCTACAGTATCCCTCTGTCCAGTCTTTGCGTAAACACATTACACAAAATGAGACCTGACAAAGAACATAAACAAAAGCTTGCCAAAGAAGTGGGTGTTAGTTAAAACAAAAGCGTTTGTAAAAACAAAAGCAGTCACGATAGCGCAGTCCACTGCACATCTTGGGGGCGAAAGGTCACGACGCGCGTGTGGATTCTGGTACACATCGACTCATCATCACGTAGTTTGGCACCATCCCGGCAGCGGCCATTTGATTCGTGCTGCGGTAGGGTGAAGCGGAATCTTTCAATGTTTGTTTCCTATTTTCCTCCTCTTGTCGTAGTCAAGCTCACTGCGTGCCATAAGCGGTCCTAAGGTCGAACACGGGGATGGGTTTTCATCCCACGAATGATTTGCATGAGTGTTTGAAAATGGTGAGGCTTTTGTTTGGATTTGTGGATTTAGTTAAAAACAGTGGAGGTTGTTTGTTCACTGACTAATTGTAATGGCTTAATGTGAGTGTAAAATGGTAACTTTGAGCTTGGGTGATAAGCTTGATAACATGGGACAATAAAATGTCCTCGGGTTATTTATAAGCATTAGGGCAAATGACATATAGTCAAAGCCAAAACCGGATCTTTGTTTAGCTATAAAACCTAACTCTAGAACCACTCCTATTTGAGTCAAACCAAATACTAAGCATTCAAAGTCCATTCAGTTGGAAACCCTAGCATTTAACCTCTTTTTAATGGCTCGTAAATGACATCTAAAGGATATCAGTGCATCTACCATTAAGAATGCTTGAACCTTAAGTATGACAAGTATTGACCAAAGAAAGGCATTAAATGGCATTAAACCTAGTTTGCAAAGTTGGGAACCATAAATGCATTACTGTAACATTCAAAGCATGAGGACAGCTGCCCTTGACCCCAAAACCAAGCTAGCAGCCCTCGTCTTCAAAGTGTGAGGGCTTAGCCGAAGCATCCACCCGAGTTGTCATCCTCGAGGGGTGTTTGTATTAGGAAAATGAGGAAAGAGGAGAAGAAAGAGAGCCACAAATAAACCTAAAATGAAAGGCTGAAAGCGTATTAAAATGAAAAGTTGCTTAGGGTTACAAAGTTGAGGGAAGCATATAGCCAACCCCATGTGTGAAATGACAAAATTACCTAAAATATGAAATTCTGATAGGGACAAGATGGTAATTTATCAAAGCCGTGGTCGTTTGGTATCAAAATTCCAAAAACACGAGTGAATTTGGCTATGCGGGAAATTTCGCTAGCATACTTAACCGCTATACTATGAGAATTTCGCTAACTTGCTTAATTTAAGCTAACTGGCGAAATTCACGAAGACGAAGTGAAATTTCGCTGGCTAAGCGAGATTTATTAACCCTAAGCGGAAATTTTTGAGATAAGCGAAATCTTTTTGCTCTTTGCGTCCTTCACCCTTCTTATTCATCACTTTGCCTTGATTCTTCCTTGCATCTTGACATTTCATCGCCTCGGCTGGTGCGTCATCGAAAGTTCTCAGCGATTGACGATAGAAGCCAAGCTTCTTGGTGAAGTTCCCCAGACACGCAAAGCGTGCAAAGCTGTCAAAACAATCTCGAAAACAAATCAAAAACACTAAGTGGACATGCATATGACAATTGGCTTAATTCATATGATTAGTGCGCAAAAAGCACTCAAAACCTATCTTGAATAGAGCTCAAAATATCACTTTTTGGGCACTAATTAGCCCCTAAATCTAGCAGTGCTTTGTCTATGCAATTCCCTCCAATGTTGACTTAAATTGTAGGGGATCCTAGATCCTTGTATTTGACTGGGGTCTTGCTCTGGATTATGGCGCTGACTTGCTCGGTTAGGAAGGCTTTCTTTTCAATGCCTAGCCCTTTCTTGATTTAAATGCATAGGTCCTTGAACTTCGCATAAGTTTAGGACACAACCCAATCATGTCGGCTTGTGGGATGTTCACCTTCACTTGCCTTAGCACCTCCCGAATCTCGGCTTGGTTTGGGATTTTTTCTTGCCTCTGGTGCTTGAGGAAATGGAGGATGGTTTTTCCTTGGGTCTTCGCGATGATTACCCTCTCGGGGCTCGAAGCTTCCTTTTCCACCATGTTTCATCGCCGATCATGGGCAATGGTAGCTCTATCTCTTTTCCACTCCTCCCGGAGTGATTATGAAACTCGCCGTCCATCCCCCAGATTGTTGGATGAACCTACCTCATGGACCCCTTTTGGGTTTGGCAATGTTTGAGAAGGGAACCTTCCTCCCTCCTGTATCTCCAGCAATTTGTTGATCTTTGTGATTGAATACTGCAGGTTGTCAATTTTCTGATTAAGATTGCTCTCAAGCCCATCTATTCTTTTGTTCAGTGTACTTTCTACAGTATCGATTCTCTGTGCTAATTGTACATTGATCCCTTTTTGCTCTTCTACAAAATTGCCTACCACCTTGCTCAGATTCAGTATAGCTTGTTCAACAGGTGAAGAGGATGATGACGGTTGTGGTTGAGATGAGGAACCAAACTGTTGTTTGGCACCTAGGGGCACATAGGCAGGGGGATTAGGTTTCGGAGAGACCAAATTGATTCTTCAATTTAGGTGTATGTATTACCGTATGGGGCATTAGGTTGTGGCTTGTATTGGCCCACGACATTAGCATGCTATGACATCAAATCCTTCACTGATGGGGCACTCGGATGATGTTCTCCTGGATTGACAGTGGGTTGATAATGGATGCATGGGTTGGCACATGCGTGTTTTGATCCAGCACTGTACTTCATGGAGCTATGCCTCTTTCCTTCTAAGCTCCTCCACTTCCTAGCTAGGGTTGAGGCTTTTGCTTTCATTTCCATGTCCTCAGAAAGTGTAAAAAATTCCTCCCACTGGTGAGTCGAAGGCTTCATTCTTTCCAACTCCATGGATTCGGTTCATCCCAAGCCTTGGAAGTTCAGCCACATAATTCAAAGTCCATGGCCTCATCTGGATTTTGCTCAAATCACACCTCGCACATAGTTTCTAGCGATTGCTTCATGGCGAGGACATACCATTATAGAAATGATTCACTAACATCAGTGTGAAACCATGATGTGGACAAGCACTGATGGTCTCCATGAATCTCTCCCAGCATTGGTAGAATTTCTCGTTGTCATAGGCTGAGTAGGTGTAGATCTGCCTCTTCAAACTGTTGGTCTTGGTTGCATTGAAGAATTTCTTCAAAAATTCAGTTTGAAGATGTTGATCTAATCGTTCTCGACCTCGGTGAATTGAGCCATATTTTGGCTTTGTCCTTGAGGTCAACGAGTAACTCAGCTTCAATAATTCCATATCGGTTATACCCTCCTTAAAGTTATGCATACTTCCACTCAAAATCCCGTATGTGTGAATATGGATTTCATTCTCCATACCATGAAATGTGGGAAACGGGGGCACTAAGTAGGGTCTCGGCTGCTACATCCTCATTGGGAGGTATTATGCGGGAAGGAGCACTAACTCTAGGAGGTGTATGTGATCCTCATTGATCTATATCTTTGTGGATTCAGCTGGGGTGCCACATTGGTATCTTTGTTCTTCAGGTAGAGGATCCATATTTTCATTGTGTACATTGATTTCACAACCTTCAGCGGTGTCTTGGTCTTTCTGTCCTACTGAAATCCCTACATCCAGTCTTTGTATAAACATCAAACAAAAATGAAACAAAACAAAAGAACACAACAAAGAAGCTTGCCAAAGAGGTCAGTGTTGGATTAAAACAAAAATTGGTATAAGAAGCAAAAACGGTCGATGGCGCAGTAGAAGAAAACTTGCGGTTCAATGAATAAAATTCAAAGGGTGAAGGTCACGGCGCTTGTAGTGTGGATTACAAGTACACATCAACTCATCATCGTAGTTTGGCACCATCCGGCGACGGCGCCATTTTAGTTAGGTGCCCGCGGTAGGGTGGCGGAATCAACAATATTTGTTTCCTATGTTCCTCCTCTTTGCCGTAGTCAAGCTCTTTGCGTATAAGCGGTCTAAATTGAACACGGGGATGGGTTTTCATCCCGAATGATTTGCATCGATGTTTGAAAATGGTGAGGCTTTTGTTTGGGTTGTGGATTTGGTTAAAAGCAGTGGAGGTTGTTTGTTCAGCGACTAAGCTGTGTGGCTTAATGTGAAGTATGAAATGGTAGCTTTGAAGGCTTGGGTCACTAGCTTGATAACATGGGGCTATTAAAATGTCCTCGGGTTATTTCCTCGCATTAGGGCAAATGACATATAGTCAAAGCCAAAACCGGATCTTTGTTTAGCTATAAAACCTAACCCTAGAACCACTCCTATTTGAGTCAAACCAAATACTAAGCATTCAAAGTCCCATTCAGTTAGAGCCTATTACTTCTACTTTTAATGAAGCATGAAAATGACATCTAAAAGGATATCGATCATCTACCATTAAAGATACCTTGAACCTAAGAATGACAAGTATTGACCAAAGAAAGGCATTAAATGGCATTAAGCCTAGTTTGCAAAGTTGGAACCATAAATGCTGTACCCAGTAACATTCAAAGCATGAGGACAACTGCGACAGCCCCTGAAACCAAACTAGCAACCCTCGTCTTCAAAGGCTATGGGCTTAGCCAAGCATCAGCAGGTTGTCATCCTCAAAGGGGGTGTTTGGCAGCCGAGAAGAAAATGGGAAAGAGGAGAGAGAAGAGAGCATGATAAACTACACAAATGAAAATCTGGGAAAGCTTGTATTAAAATGAAAAGAAAAAAGTTGCTTAGGGTTACAAAGTTGAAGGGGCTTATATAGCCAACCCCATGGTGTGAAATGACAAAATTACCTAAAATATGAAATTACAATAGGGACAAAATGGTAATTTATCAAAGCGTGGTGCGTTTGGTACTCAAAAATTCCAAAACACGAGTGAGATTTCGCTATACGAAATTTCGCTAACTGTGAAATTCACAAAGATAAGCGAGAATTGAGAAATTCACGCTAGCTAATGAGGAAATTTGGCTAGCTAAACGAGATTTGTGAGATAGCGAAGTGAAATTTTTCGCTAGGAGCAGTGAAGAGATTTCGCTGGCGCTGGCAAGGTTCGCTGCCACAAGCGAAATTTTCACATAGCGAATTTAGCTAGGATTGCGAAGAATTTGCTATGTTCTTAGTACCATAATCCCGACGAGTACCCCGCGATCATGGCGAAAATCCTGGCTTGCTTTGCCGCCTTCCTGCTTTTTGCTGCATCCTGCGCATCCACTTCTGTGGCTTCTTATTCATCGCTTGCGCTGAATTCTTCCTTTGCGTCTTGACATTTCATCGCCTGTTTCGGTGAAATCATCACGAGGATTCTCGCATTCGGCACGATAAGGCCAAGCTTGCTGGCTGAAGTTCCCAAGACACAGTAAGCTGTCAAAACAATCTCGAAAACAAATCAAAAACACTAAGTGGACGTGCATATGACAATTTAAACCAATTCGCGTATGATTAGTGCAAAAGCCTCAAAACTATCTTGAATAGGAGCTCAAAAATAGCACTTTTTGGGCATTAATCGATGTCTTTACATTGAGGTGGTGCGGAGGTGCTTGGCTAGCTATGTACGAATGGCTTGGAAGGTAGGCATGGGGTGAAAGGGCTCTAAAGGGATAGGGCGTCAAATGAGAGTGTTGGAGGCTGTGGTAGGTGAGTTGGGGATTGTTGAGCGATGGAGGCTGGAGCGGGAGGCTCCTCGGTGTGCTCGGCCTCAGGGGGACAAGTCCCTAGTAGACCATCGATGCTTCAGCTCGTCCTCGAGGTACAGTCCCAGTAGAGGATGAAAGGCACGAGGCATGGCCTGCCATCGATCGACAATAAGGGTGGCCTCACAGTCCTCATGACGCTCCAATCGGGGCTCGACCGTGAACCCGATGTGCTCTAGCACCTGGCATAAGAGTCGTGGAAATAGGAGAGGCATGGACTTAGCACGGGGTCAAACTCAGAATGGTGGTTAGCTACGCCAGGGAGTGGAACAAGGGCGTCATAATCGGCTTCTATTTGGGTTGAACGAAGCCTCACGAATACGATATAAAGCCCTCCAAAATAGCTCTCTCCTACGAGCGATGTGCTAGAGCGAGAACAGATTAGACCTCAAAATTTGGTCTATCAAAAGCATATCTTTGCTTGGGAGGTCTTGCTGAATAATATAGTCCCGCGGTAGCGTCCATGGAGAGTCGGACCATCTCCACGGTTGAGGGATGAGGCCCTTGTCTATAGTCATTTTACGCATTGAGCGGGACCACGGGGCGGATGGAGCGGTTGTGATGTCGGGCCGAAGTATCCTTAGTAGGCGTCGATGGAAAAATGCGGAGCAGTCGGGTTTGCCTCTCACCTAGACGTCATCGTGTGATAAAACTCGATGACTACCGAGATAAAAATATCGGCCAGGCGTCAGGCGGCTCGGATGGTATCTCTACACGAGGAGAATGGAGTCTCGGAGCTCCGGGTCCTCGAAAAATGCCGGGAGATCGTAGTAAACCTCCCCGTGAAAATCTCTCCCACTGCAGTCAACATTCCCCGGGATGGGGTTGCAATGGAAGTATGGCCGCTTGATAATGGATGCAGGGGATAGGTCTGGGGCTCAAGTAATGCCCTGATAAGCCGGTGAGGATGGCGCCGGGTCTCGAGAGTGGACGACTTCCCTGGAAGCCCCGGTCAGGACCTCTTGGGCTGATGGGGCCCTGCAGGCGCCTAGGATGCAATGGAGCGGCGGGTGGGATAACCAGTATGATATCTCCTCTGGCTAGGGGCCATAGAGGAGGAGCCCACAGCATCAGCAACGACACTACCTTGGATGGCAGCTGGGGCTGGGAAGGCGGTGGCGGCGGAGGCGGCGGCGGCGGTTGGGGGCGAGCGCTCTGTAGTTCTTGTTGGGGTCGGCGGCGGATGCTCTGGGTGGAGGTCTTGGGAAGGGGGGTCGGGCTCAGCGCACCCGCTCTTGGAAGGAATGAGCCCCACGTGTCTTACCGCCATTTGTTAGGCAGAGGATCAATTGAGAGGGAGAGGGTTTTCGAAGCGGGAAGGTGAAGATGGAAATGAAATGATGGTCAAAAGGGGTTTATATAGGGGAGGGGGGTAGGTGAGAAGACATGAACAATTAATGGTCTTTAGTGACCATTAATTAGATGGCTCAAAAAATATAAAAATTTATTGCAGGAGCGTGAAGCGAAGGGTTATAGAGCCCAGCCAGAGTGCGGGCGGGTGACGATGAGAGCGGTGTTGCGAATGCGGAGTGCGCCTCGAGGAATTTCGCGGGTTGCGAAAATTCATGACACAGGAAATTCCAGGCAAGAGGCAGCTCTGTTCCCGATCTGGAACCTACGCAACAACCTAAAACAAAAATTATGAGAAGATAAGCTTGTAAATGTTGAATATTTAAGGATATAAAGGAAAATTCTAATTTAAAACTTGAAATAATGTGAAGTAAAAATCCCATCAAAATTTGGAATGGTTTCCAAGTTCTTGTAGGAACCACTCCCATTTGTGCACCCAAGAGGTTTCATGGGGTCTGGGAGGCTCTCCTTTACCGATGAGTGTCTTGTAGTTGAGTTCGTACATCGCTTTGTGTTAAAGCATCACAGCTCTAGTGGTCTTCGGTGGGATCTTGATCTGAAGGTATTGTCTGATTGATTCTTCGTCTTGCTTCTTTGTTATTTGTTAATTCTTCCTGCAGTTTTTGAGCACTGTGCTTTCCTACACCTGTGCCACTTAGGTAGACTTCTTTTGATTTCTGCTCCTCATCCTTTATCCTTGTTGCTCAAGTGAAAAATGTTGAGCTCCAATGTCATGTTGCCGAAGGTGAGCTGCATGACTCCATTCCAGCAGTTGATTATGACATTAGATGTGGCTAAAAATGGCCTCCTAAGTATGATGGGCACTTGGTTAATGCCCTCTGCCACTGGCTCTGTATCAAGAACCACGAAATCCACAGGATAGTGGAATTTGTCTACTTTCACCAAGACATGCTCAACTATTCCCTTTGGTATTTTCACTGATCGATCCTCCAAGGATAAGGTAATGTTGGTAGGCTTCAACTCTCCTAAACCTAGCGCTTGCCTGAGTATGAGCGGTAGGTTGAGCGTTAGCTCCCAGTCGGTAATGCCTTATCTATGCGGATCCCTCGATGTTGGCGAGATGGTGGGGGATCCTGGATCTTTGTATTTCACCAAGGTTTTACACTGGATGATAGAGCTAACTTGTTCAGTCAGGAAGGCTTTCTTGTCAATGCCCAACCCTTTCTTGACTGTGCACAAGTCCTTTAGAAATTTAGCATAGGTCGGAACCTGTTTGATCATGTCAAGTAGTGGGATGTTCACCTTTACCTGCCTCAGCACTTCCAGGATGCCTTCTTGCTTAGAGGCCTTCTTTTTGCCTCTCAGTGCTTGGGGAAATGGAGGAGGCATGCTTTTCTTCATCGAATCCTCTTTAATGAATATGTGTTCTGGCTCTACTTCCTCTTTTTCTGCAGTGCTCCTGCGAGGGTTTGGGCGTGATTTGCTCGATTTCCTTACGACTCCTCGAGGTGATAATGGCACGGATTTCATCCATTTTAGTGCGGGCTCACTGGAATAGCTTAGTTCATGCACTCCTAGGATTGGGCGGGTGTGCGGAAGGAATCTCCTTGCTCCTGCACCTGTTGCTGATTGGTCAGACTATTGATGGATGATTGCTGGGTATCAATTTTCTGATTGAGGCTTTTGTGGAGCCCGTCAATTCTTTTGTTCATGGAGCTTTCTACATTTTCTATTCTTTGATTCAACTGAGCATTAATAGTTTTCTGCTCCTCTACAAAATTCCATACCTTGCTCAAATTCATGATGGCTTGCCAGCCAGTGATGAGGTTGAGTGGTTATTTGGCGTGAGAAGGTGGACCCATCACATTGCTGGCGATGTGCCCTGGGGGAACATATCTGCGGAGTTTAGGCTTCAGGGGCGAGGTTGGGAGTGGTTCTTCCAGGTTAGGATTGTAGGTGTTGCAT
This sequence comes from Tetrastigma voinierianum, assembly GCA_016808115.1. Lineage (NCBI taxonomy): Eukaryota > Viridiplantae > Streptophyta > Magnoliopsida > Vitales > Vitaceae > Tetrastigma > Tetrastigma voinierianum. The sequence continues at coordinate 78,129 of JAEQBH010001894.1, read as the reverse complement.
TCTAGGCATCGGTTGGTGGCCTATTTTGGCCTGACAACGTTTGCATTTTCAACCATCGAATCCCGCTAGCGAGGAGAAAGTGGACAATGTTCCATGATGGTGGTAGATTGACAATTAAAACATGGTTGGCGGGCATAGATACTTTCGATCCTTTAACTCCGTACCTCCTACTTGGAGTTTCTACGTTCAAGTTCTTCCATCCTTACGGTTAGGGTGGACAACAGCCTTTAATTCCATCTCGGTCGGTGAATAAATGCCTCCCCGCTGGTTTGTGGTAGCTGTTCCTCTCTACCTCCCTTGGGTTCGGCTCAAATCCCATCCTTGGAGGTTTCAACCATAATTGAGGAAGTCCATGGCTTCATCGAGATTCTTCTTTGAGAAATTACCACATGGTCTCGAGAGTTGTTTCATGGCGGGGGACATTCCATCGTGAAGTGGTTTACGGCGTCAGGCATCAAAGCCATGGTGTGGGCATGCATTGATGGTTTCAAGATACCTTCAGAGCAGCGATAAAATTTTTTCTTGTCATAGTTTGCAAAGGTGGGTGCCTCTTCAAATTGTTGGTCTTGTGAAACCTTTGAAGAACTTCTTCAAAATTCTTCTCTGACTCTTGCCCGAGTTCACGATAGTCCTTGGCCTTAGTGAATTAAGCAATTTTGGCCGTCTTTGGTCGATGGGAAGCTTTCAACTTCAGCATCTCCGCCTTCGGTTGCACCCTCTTTGAAATTTGTTCAAACTTCCTCAAAATCCTGGATGTGTGTGTATGGATTTTCATTTTCCATACCATGAAAAGTCGGGTGCAGGGGAACCAGATAAGGCCTCACTTCCACATCCTCAGTAGGGGGTATAATGCGTGAGGGTGCGCTCACCCTTGGTGGGTGTATGTGATCCCTCATTGACTTGTAGGCATTGGGCTCCCTTTGAACCCCCTGTTGGCTCTGCTTCTCTTCAGGTGGGGTCTCCATCCGGTTGGTGCGCAAATTGATTTCACACCCTTGTTCAGCGGAGCCAACAGCCTTTCGATATCTGCGGTGTTTTCGTCCCACTTAGCATAAAACTACGAATATAACATAAACAAAACCAACAAAAGCTCAGGCTACCTAAAGGGTTAAAGTTGGCTATGGTCAAAACAGGGGAAAACAGTCTGCACAATAAAATTTTCAAACTCCCCTACGAGTGAAGCTACTTAGTGAGGGAAAAATGGTAAAATAAAGAAATGAGAATTCACCAATACTTGTGATGTGGATCACAAGTTCACAACTTCTCTTTCTCACTAGGGCACCATCCCCGGCAACGACGCCATTTGATTCGCGTGCAAAGGTTGTTCCGGAATCAACAATATTTATAAACCTAAATTCCTCCCTCTTGTAGTAGCCAAAGCTCTGCGTATAGTAACTTCAGATTCGGGCTGCAGGGGATGGGTTTCTTCGTGAAGAAGAGTTGCGGTCGTGAAAATGGTGTTTCCTCTTTGGATTTTTAGGGTGTGTGGCAGTGTGGTGAATGGTTGGCGGAAACAAATTGAAATAAAATTTAAAAGACTCCTTGAAGTCTCCGGGCCCTTTGGGCAGGGTTCTAAGTTAGTCGACATGTACTTGGGTCTTTTTCCTCGCGTTGGGAGGATGACATATAGTCATTTCCCAGGGCAGTTTTCATTTAACTAAAACCTGACCTAAAAGTTTCCTCTTGAAAAATGGCATTTAACAAGGCATAAGTAACTAAGCAGTGAGAACACACCTCCTAAACCTAATCTTCAGTAACTAATAGGAGACAACTAACTAGGTATCAGTGGATCTAGTGATAAGTATCCATTGAACCCAAAAAGCCTGCTAAATACAAGTTAAAGAGAGCATGCCTAAGAGATTTAACCTAAGGTGAGAAGTAGGAACACAAATACCCTTAAATGCATACATGAAAAGCATGAGAACATGCAGCTTGCCTCAAAACTAACACCCAGTGGCCTTCCCCTTCAAGGATGAGGGGGTTTTAGTCGAGCATCCCTTGATTTGTCATCATCAAGGGGTGTTTGTCAAGTGAGAAAATGCAAGAAAGTGAAGGAAAGGGAGAGAAAATCACAAACCAACCGAGGGAGAGGAAGCTTAGTACTAATTTTATTATTGATTGATTGATGGACTGAAAGATTGATTGAAATTACAAGCTTGACTGAGCTTATATAGGTGCTCGGCAACAAGAAATTCTAACAATGTCTAAGGAGACAAAAATTATATCAAGAACAATTTGTACAAAGCCAAACAAAAGCGGGTCAAAAATCAATCAACGGAGTGCGGGAGGCGGTGTTGCGAAATTTGCGGGTTGCGGTTGCCAACCATAAGCTTTCAGCTGAATTTTCCTTCTCTTTAGCATTTTGTGCTCCAATTTTCCTCTGGTTCGATCATGCATCTTCGAATTCGCCATGGGTTCGTCGTGTTTGAATCAGATTGAAGATAATGAGGTATTTGACCTACAAAACTACAGAAATAGCCATAAAATGTGATCAGAAGTAAAGCCGGGACCTCAATGTATCAATTGGGTTATTTAAGCTGATTAGTACACAAAAAGTGCTTAAAACCTACAATAACCAACGCTTAAAATAGCATTATTTGGGTACTAATCAAAGGTGCCTTTTCCTAGCGCATGTGACTCAGCCTAGTGCATGCCTAGACACGATGCCTTGGCCTAGTGCCATGACATGCCTAGGCAAGATTAGCCGACTAAGCGCGTGCCTATAACTGACGACTTCATTTAGTGCGCGCACAAACACGATGCCTCGGCCTAGTGCCATGACATGCCTAGGCAAGGTGCCTCGGCCAAGTGCATGCTTAGACACAATGCCTCGGGTTAGTTCCATGACTTGCTTAGGCACAGAGCCTCGGCTTAGTTCATGCCAAGGCATAGTGCTTCGGCCTAGTGCTTGCCTAGACACGGTGCCACGACCTAGTGCCATGCCAAGAAAGGGTTCCTTGGCCTTGTGCCATGACATGCTTAGACAAGGTGCCTTGGCCTAGTGCATGCCTAGAAACGGTAAGTCGGCCTAGTGCATGCCTAGACATGGTTCCTCGGCCTAGTGCCATGACATGCCTAGGAAGGAGTGCCCCGCCGGCCTGGTGAGCGGTTGCACCGGCGGTGCATGCTTAAACGCGGTGCGCCGACTTTAGTGCCGCTGACATTCCTAGGCAAAGTGCCTCAACCTAGTGCTTGCCTAGACACGGTTCCTCGTCTTAGTGCCACGACATGAATAGGCACGGAGCCTCGGCCTAGTGTATACCCAGGCATGGTTCTTCGACCTAGTGCTTCCCTAGACACATTTCCTTGGCCTAGTGCCGTGCCTTGAAAGGGTGCCTTCGCTTAGTGCCACGACATGCCTGGACAAGGTGCCTTGGCCTAGTGCATGACTAGACACGGTGACTCGGCCTAGTGCATGCATAGACATGGTGCCTCGGCCTAGTGCATGCCTAGACATGGTTCGTCGGCCTAGTACCATGACATGCCTAGGCACGGTGCCTCGGCCTAGTGCATGCTCAGGCACGGTGCTTCGGCCTAGTGCTTGCCTAGACACGGTTCCCTAGCTTAGTGCCATGCCTAGCAAGGGTGCCTTGGCCATGTGCCATGACATGCCTAGACAAGGTGCCTTGGCTTAGCGCATGCCTAGAAACAGTAACTTAGCTTAGTGCATGCCTAGACATAGTGCCTCGATCTAGTGCCATGACACGTCGAGGCAAGGTGCCTCGGCCTAGTGCATGCTTAGAAACGGTGACTCGGCCTCGTGCATGCCTAAACATGATGCCTCGGCCTAGTGGCATGACATGCCTAGGCAAGGTGCCTCAGCCTATTGTGTGCCTGACACGGTTCCTCGGCTTAGTGCAATGACATGCTTAGGAACGGAGCCTCAACCTAGTGCATGCCCATGCACGGTGCTTCGGCCAAGTGCTTACCTAGACACGGTTCCTCATGTCAATGCCATGCCTAGAAAGGGTGCCTCGGCTTAGTGCCATGACATGCCTGGACAAGATGCCTTGGCCTAGTGCATGCCTAGACATGGTGACTCGGCCTAGTGCATGCCTAGACATGGTTCCTCAACCTAGTGCCATGACATGCCTAGGCAAGGTGCCTCGGCCTAGTACATGCCTAGACACGATGCCTCGGCCTAGTGCCATGACATGCCTAGGCAAGGTGCCATGGCAGAGTGCATGCCTGAACGCGATTGCCTGCGACCTAGTGCCTTGACATGCCTGAAGAGGCGAGGTGCTTGACTGGCGCATGGATTATAAGCGGTGACTCGATACAATTGCGTACTTACAAACACGATGCCTCGGCCTAGTGCCATGACATGCCTAGGCAAGGTGCCTCGGCCAAGTGCATGCCTAGACACGGGGCCTCGGTTTAGTTCCATGACATGCTTAGGCATGGAGCCTCGGCCTAGTGCATGCCCAGGCACGGTGCTTCGGCCTAGTTCTTGCCTAGACACGGTGCCTCGGCTTAGTGCCATGCCTAGCAAGGGTGCCTTGGCCTTGTGCCATGAAATGCCTAGAAAAGGTGCCTTGGCCTAGTGCAAGCCTAGAAACGGTAAGTCGGCCTAGTGCATGCCTAGACATAGTTCCTCGAGCTAGTACCATGACATGCCTAGGCAAGGTGCCTCGGCCTAGTGCATGCCTAGAAACGGTGACTCAGCCTAGTGCATGCCCAGACATGGTTGCTCGGCCTCGTGGATGCCTAGACACGGTGCCTCGGCCTAGTTCCATGACATGCCTAGGCAAGGTGCTTCGGCCTAGCGCATGCCTAGAAACGGTGACTCGGCCTCATGCATGCCTAAACACGATGCCTTGGCCTAGTGCATGGCTAGACACGGTGCCTCGGCTTAGTGCATGCCCAGGCATTGTGATTCGGCCTAGTGCTTGCCTAGACACGTTTCCTCGGCCTAGTGTCGTACCTAGAAAGGGTGCCTTGGCTTAGTTCCAAGACATACTTGGACAAGGTGCCTTGGCCTAGTGCATGACTAGACATGTTGACTCGGCCTAGTGCATGCCAAGACATGGTGCCTCGGCCTTGTGCCATGACATGCCTAGGAAAGGTGCCTCGACTTAGTGCATGCCTAGACACGGTGCGTCGGCCTAGTACCATGACAGGCCTAGGCACGGTGCCTCGACCTAATGCATGCCGGGCGGTCAGCGGCTGCTAAATGCTAGACGCCACGATGCCTCGGCTGGTGCGTACCTAGACCGCGGTGCCTCGGCCTAGTTCCATGACATGCCTAGGCAAGGTGCTTCGGCCTAGTGCATGCCTATAAACGGTGACTCGGCCTAGTGCATGCCTAAACACGATGCCTCGGCCTAGTTTTATGACATGCCTAGGCAAGGTTCCTCGGCCTAGTGCATGCCTAGACACGTTGCCTCGGCTTAGTGCCATGACATGCCTAGACACGGTGCCTCGACTTAGTGCCAAGACATGCCTATGTACGATGCCTCGGCCTAGTGCATGCCTAGGGATGGTGCTTCGGCCTAGTGCATGCCTATACACGGTGCCTCGGCCTAGTGCCTTGCATGCCTAGGAAAGTGTTAGTAATAGTGCTCTAGGCCTATTGTATGGACATGGTATTTTGACTATTTATGAGAATTAATTATTATGATGATTTGCATGTTTATTATATATAATGTCCTTGAATAATATTAATAATTCTAAATGTCCTAATCGATTATTGTTGTAGGAATAACAATGAATTAAGATAGTATAAAGAGTTTGATTGATATTCATGGGATGAATATGTGTATGAGATACAAATCAAATTTATATCTATTTGTTGAGAACAAATATTAGACAGACTTCGTCTTGAGATTAATACATGGATCAAAGTCATAAGTTAATCTCTAATAGTTGTGTCATTAAATCCTTTAACTTAGAATCGCTATAGTTCTCAACATAAAGGAATATTGTGTTTTGATATAATCAAGCGTTGTAACTGTCGGATGACTATAAGGTTATGCTTGAACATGATGACCATTGCATTTCGGTCTCAATTGTCGGGGACGAGAGATATCTCTTATAATAAGAAGGACAAGTCCATCTTAATCGCTCATATCTCACTACATAATTCTTATTATGTTCAAGTATCTAAGTGCCTAACTTGTCAACAAATTAAGATTGAACATCAGAAACCTGCGGGGTTTACTACGGCGCACTATGTCGATTCACGAGTGAAATGGAAAGGATCACGATGGATTTCGATGGCCAAGGACTTCCCGGGACCGAGTGGACATGATGCGCTGTTGGGTTATTGTGGAGTAGATTGAAATTCGGTACTTCATTGCTACTAATAATACCTATTCCCTAGAAAGATATGCACGATTGTATGTAGATGAGATTGTGAGGCTACATGGCGCACCAGTGTCCATTGTATCGGACAGAGATCCCCGCTTCACTTCTCGATTCTGGCCGAAGCTACAAGATGCTATGGGCTGATTACACTTGATCTTGCTTTCCACCCGCAGGGCCGGATGGCGTCGGAGAGAACCATTCGGACTCTAGAAGATATGTTGAGAACTTTATGTGATGGAGTTTAAGGGAAAATTTGGGATAATTACCTAGCATTGATAAGAGTTTGCCTACAACAATAGTTATCAGTCTAGTATTGGTATGGCACCCTATGAGGCATTGTATGACAGAAAATGTAGAACCCCAATCTGCTGGGACGAAGTGGGGGAGAGAAGATTAATTGGCTTAGAGATTGTCCAAGATACAACCGAAAAATTAAATATGATACGAGAGCGGTTGAAGATAACAAGAGATAGACAGAAAAGTTATGCGGACAACCGTCGTAGAGACTTACAGTTCGAGATAGGTGGCAGTCTTTAAAGATTTCACCTTGGAAGGTGTGTTGAGATTTAAGAAAGGAAACAAAGGCAAAGAGCTTAGTCAGGGTATATTGGACCTTATGAAGTGTATGAGCAAGGTGGGACGTGGCTTACAAGAGTTGAAGTTACCCGGAAATTATCAAAGGATTCGCAGTACATTCCATGTATCGATGTTGAGAAATATATCCGGATCCTTCACATGTATTAGAAGCGACCATTGCGGTTAAGGATAATTTGACTTATGAAGAGACACCGGTGCAGGATTGTAGATCACAAGGAACAAGTGTTGAGGACTAAGGTGATTCCTTTGGTTAAAGTCTTATGGAAGAATCACGAGAGGGGAGACACATGCAGGACCGGAAGGCTCGGATGCGCCCGTCGGTGCACCCTCCTTATTTCCCACGTAGAATTATTTTCCTTTCCTTTCTTTTGGAGTTTAGTTATTCATTTCGAGGACGAAATGTTCCTAAGGAGGGAGGATTTTGTAACACCCCGTCCCAAGAGGTGTACAGTACATGTAACTGTAGGGGCGTATACGAGCACTAAGTACCATTATAATAGTTTTGGGAGTTGTTATTAATGATAAAAATTAGGAACCCGAAATTTGAGTACTAGTGCAAGGGTAAATTAATTAAATTCAAGGATATAAAGGGCATAATTTGAGAAGATAATATGCCAAAATGAAAATATTAAGTTGATATCAAATATTAAAAGATGGAGGACCAATTTAATCAAAGTAGAGATGGGCCATTATACAAATGTCAGAGTTGATGTGCAAATATTAAAGAGATGAGAATTTAGTTGCAATTAATGAAAAGTTAATATTATAATAATGGGAAAAACAAAATCTAAAAGTCATTTGGTCTCCAAAGTTAGGGCTCACGTAGGAGAGGAGAAGGAGAGCAAGGAAGAGAAGAAGAGCAAGGAAGAGAAGAAGAGGAAGAAGAAGGAGGAGGAGAAGTCCAAAGATTAAGGTATGTTTATCTTAGGATCCTTATGTATATTGGATTCTTAAGCTTTGAGTATGGAGAATAGATGCTCCTTTGGTCTAGGTTTGGTGCAAAGATCCACAAACCTTTGGTGATAGGATTATGAGATTAAAACCCCAATTAGGAGAAAATAACCATGGAATCCTCTTATTTATGTGGTTTATAAAAATTGGGATGTAGGTAGAGTTCTTTCATTTTCGCCTAGGGTTTTGTGGTTTGAAGTTCAAATCACCAATTCAAGTGTTGTGAAGTTGGTTTGGGTAGAATTCCATGTTGGTTTTGATGAATTGTTGTAAAGGAGAATGTTAGGTTTTTTAAAGGAATTCTGTCCAAAATTTGCCAAAAACCCTGTGTTTGTTTTTGCTATATATTAAGTTATAATCATCCAAATGAATTGATTCCAATTGGTAAAGAACCATAAGAGATAGGTCTACAAATGTATAGAAGGGACTAAGAGCAAATTGTAGCTCTAAGGCTCCCAAATATGGACTGCAAGGTGAGCTCGTGTAGTTCACTGATTATGCCCTGTTTTGGGTATGGTTGTAGTATTTTGGCCATAAGTGGAGTTTCACCCATCCAAATTGGGTGATTCAAATTGGAGAAGAAAAATTGAAACATAAAGCCAAATGGTGAAGAAACCATTTCAATTTAACAGATTAAGATCTCAGAAATCCAAGGATAACATTAGGTGATTCAGTGAGTTTGGAATCAAAAGCATGTTATAACTTGTGTTAGGTAGTTGAGGGCCTTAGAAGGAATTTTAAATTGAAAATTTAAAGAGATGTCATTATGGATATATAAGGATGATCTGAAGTTTCTTAAATTTTGAAGACCGTTTGAATAATTTTAGGTCATAAAGTCTATAAGAGTATTGATTGGAAAATGTTGTCAAAAGCCGGTATTTTTTTTTGGGCTTTTTAGTGCTCAGACTAATTTTGTTCATTTTGGCTTAATGAATGTGTATGATGAATTAAAATAGAGTTATAGTTAATGTGTAGTTGTGGTTTTCTTGACAAAGGCCGCGGGAGCGGCGTCACGAGTAGGCACGGGAGGCGGCGTCCACCCGAGCCTCGTAGAGGCGGCAGAGGGAAGTGGCGGATTCAAGGTAAGAGTGGTTAGCCACTTAAGATATTTTCAATTTTATGTAAATGGTTGATGTTGGTAGCGAATATAAGTAATTGCTCAGTTTCGCCAGGGAAGTATAAGGCGCTACGTTGCGATGCGAGACAATTCCGCATGGTTGACTATTTGTATAGTTTGGCACTCACGTGGCGTGCGATAAATTCAGTGCGTAGTTGCCCAGGTTTGGCACTACAATTACGTCACGATGAAATTCCGTGTGGTTGCTGGTGATAAGCTTTAGCCCTCGTGCGATCGATGAAATTCAGCAACGTAGTGGTTGAGATGACTTAGTAAACTTCACGTTGGCGTTAGTTTTAAATGCAAAGTGATGGTTAAAATAATTAAAGGATATACATAGGGGGTTTTAACGAGAAATTATAAAAACAAATGATAAATTGTCATGTTAGTGTATGTGATATATATCTTCATTGCACTAACTTGTTTGTTCATTTTGTAGCTATATATATTCCACTGTGTGCTATCGCGGACGACAGGACGTCATCATTTTGTTGTCTATATAGGTGGGCGATTTATGACCTATGATGTAAAACTTTATGTATGGGATGGATATGTAATTGAACAATATATATTTAGATTTTGAAATTGTATATTTGTAAATATCTTTTGTAAAATACGCATGCATGGTTTTGAGAAAAACAGGTTGCGATGAAATTTTGTTGGATTGATCCTTAACTTATATTTTGATGAGGACGGTCTTTATGATTATAGTGAATTTTGGAAAATATTGGGAGTTTATTTTTTAATTGATTTTGTATTTCGGGCTTGACCAAGTCACGGTCGTTATCTTTGCCGGATTTTAAATTAAATCTAAGGTGTGATTTTGGTAATTTTATAATACGTTTCCCCGAATAGTTTGGCAGTTTGCGGCTTAGCTTCATGGTAACTTGTGGTCGGCGAGCTTGGGTACGGGAGGTTCTTGTGGAGTTCTTAAACAATTTCTGTCACTAGGAAGAGTGCATCCCGGAAATCTTGTATCATTATCCTGCTAATTCCGGGAAACTACGCATATAACATTCTAGGTAGCTTCCATTCAACAACCACTTCATTTTCTTTGGATCTATAAGTTCATGCTCGATACTATATGCCCCGAAAGGACACTTCATTCTTCCAGCTCCAGCACCGGTTTGCATACAAGCGCTCTTTTCTCAGTCCTAACACTACTCCAAGGTGTGTGTATGACTCTACGATCTTTTTGAATACCGCAAGAATGTCGTCTATGAACACTCGACAAGCGATCCACATACGATTAGGAAAACACGATTCATTAGGTCCATGGCTAACTGGAGCATTTGTCGATCAAAGCCAACCAAAATGTGTGAAAAAATACCAAATGCCTAAATACATGATTACAATAGGGACAAAATGGGAATTATACAAAACGAGGTCGTTTGGAATCAAAACACAGGGGGATGATTTTCGCTATGCAATGAATTTCTCTATCATAGCGAAAATTTCGCGATCATAGAGAAAATAAAAGGCATAGCGAAAATTCAAATTTACCGCTGTACTGCTCTTTAATTGTGATAGCGAATTTTTCGCTAACCCAGCAAAAGCATTGCATAGCGAGGAAATTTTCGCGAGGATTGAAATTTTAGCTGATTTGCGAAATTTTGTAATCCTTTGCGAAATTTTATGATCCTTGCGAAAGGTACTACCGCGATAATGAAAATCCTTGCCTCCTGTTGCCTCATGCATCTAGTTCAACCTCCAACTTATCAATTCCTCTTAACATTTCTTCAACTTGGCTCAAATGAAGTCGGCGAAATTCTCACATTCAACACCCAATCTGAGAAGCGAGCTTGATGGCGAGTTCTGAAACCTTTCAAACTACCAAAAACAACCTCGAAACCAAATCAGTAGCACTAAATAGACCTGCACATGTCAATTGGCTTAATTTACATGATTAGTACGCAAAAAGCACTCAAAACCTATCTTGAATAGGACTCAAAATAGCACTTTTTGGGTACTAATCACTAATCATATTAGTTAAGCCGATTGACATGTGTAGGTCCCTTTAATACTAATGATTGTATTTCGAGGCTATTTGTGGTAGTTTTTGCAGGTTTCAGAGACCTATTCTATCATATCAAGCTTGGCATATCGAAGTTGAGTTGATTTATATCGAGTGCGTATGATTTATCTTCGATTGCATCAAGCCTGGATTGAAGAAATAGCAAGCAGGAGCAAGCAGGAACCAAGCAGGGGCAAGCAGGAGAACAAGGGGCAATTTAGCTATTATAGCGAAATTTCGCTACAATAGCGAAATTTTCGCTATGTGTAGCAATTTTGCTACATAGAGAATTGTCGCTATGCTAGCGAAATTTCGCTACATAAAGAAAATTTCACCTGTAGCGAAATTGTTTGCTTCCCTTTTGTGTCTGGCTTGACTCTTAGTTTGATTAATTTCGTTTCTACCCTGATGTAATTATACTATTTAAGGATAGATTGGTATTTTCACCTAGTTGTAAAGGCTATATATAAGGCCCTCTTATGAACAATTTATGTAGCATTAACTTTCATTTAAGGCATTTTCATTCACAGACTGTTTTTGGCCCTCATTTGCTCTTCTCTCTCTTTTCTGTCTTTCTAGGTAATAAACATACCCTTTGAGGATGACAACTCAAAGGATGTTTGCTTCTAAAACCTCCTAAGCCTTGAAGAGAGGAGGGTTGCTAGGCATAGGTTGATAAGGTTTGCAGGTGCTCCTCTTGTTTTCTGGCCTTGGTACCGCGTATTTATGTTTCAAACGTTCAAAACTAGGTTTAAAAGCTATTTGATGTACTTTCTTTGGTCAATACTTGGCAAGCTTTTAGGGTTCAGTGTATTCTTAAAGGTAGATACATTGACATCCATTAGTTGTCATTTATGAGCCATCGGAGGTGGGTTAAATGCTAGGTCTCAACTTCAGGAACATTTAATGCTTAGTAAATGCTATGTTTCAAAGAGGAATGGTACATAGGGTTGGTTTTTAAAGTTAAACAAAGGTCCGGTTTTGGAAATGACTATAGGTCACTTACCCTAATGCGAGGAAATAACCCGAGGACACCTTTGCAACCATATCATACCAAACTAGTGGCCCGAAACTTAAAGGACTTATTTTTACATTTTATTTCAAATTAACTTCAGTTAGCATAATGAAAACAACCATTGTTTTTGTACAAATCCGAAATCCAAACAAAAGTCTCACCATTTTGACTCATTAAAAAATCATTTGTAAGACGAAAACCCATCGGTGTTCGATCCTAGAGCCGCTATCTTTGCGGTGGTTTTACTACGGCGGTGGGAGAATTGGGTATAAAGTTTGTTGATTCATAACACCCTGCCAGCAAAAGGAATCAAATGGCGCCGTTGCGGGATGGTGCCTTATTACGGATGATGAGTTGATGGTACTTGTAATCCTCATTACAGAGTATTGGTGACCTTTAAACCTTTTGAATTCCATTGTTTGAATTTCAAGTTTTTTTCTCTCGGAGTCATTCTTGGGCTATTTTTAATAACGATCATTTTATTTTTATTGCTGATCTTTTGGCAAATACTGTTATTTTGCTCTTTGCTTTGTCTCTTTTTGTTTCACAGGTATTTATGTACCATTGGGATAGAGATATATCAGGTAGATTACAAAGAGTTAGTACACCAATTGAACAAGGTTGTGAGAGTCGATTGTACCTGATGACGAATGGATCGCTGCACGAGAACTGACAAAGTCGGCAAGGGCTCAATAAATCCTACATCATATGAATCCCGATGAGGACCACATACACCCTCCTAGAGTGAGTGCACCTTCCTGCATCATACCACCTGCTGATGATGTGGTGGTAAGACCCTATTTGATGCTTACAGCACACTTTTCATGGAATGGAGAATGAGAAAATCCATATAATCATGTCAAGGTTCGAGGAAGTATGCACAACTTTTAAAGAAGGTGTGCCTGACATGGACCTGCTTAAGCTGAAAGCATTTCCATTGACCTTTGAAAGACAAGGCCAAGATTTGCCTCTCAATTCACTGGTAGGAACAATAGAAGTGGCGGGAACTTCAAATTTGAGATTTTGAGAATTTTCAATACAACTAAGACCAACAGTTTGAAGAGGCAAATCTACACTTACTCGGCCTACGATAATGAGAAGTTTTATCAGTGTTAGGAGAGGTTCATGGAGACCATTAGTGCATGTCCACACCATGGTTTCAATACATGGATGCTTGTGAATCACTTCTATGATGGTATGTCTCCAGCCATGAAGCAACTACTGGAAACCGTGTGTGGAGGGGACTTCTTGAGCAAGCACCGAGATGAAGCCATGGACTTTTTGAACTATGTGGTCGAAACCTCCAAGGCATGGGACGAACCGAATCGAGAGGCTGAAAAAATGGGGCCTTCAACCCACCGTAGGGAGTGTTTATGCACTTTAGAGACACGGAGATGAAAGCCAGCGTTGACCACTTTGACCGAGAGGTTGGAGGGCTTGAAATGAAATCATCATGAAGTGCAAGCGGTGATTGAATTGCCTACATCTCACCCAGCCTATTTTAATTGTCAGTCAAGTAGCCATCTTGGAGAGCACTGTCCAATGGTTCCTTCAGTAAGGGACTTAATGCAAGAGCATGCCCATGTCTTAGGTCAAAATAAGCCACCTACAAATGCTCCATATGGCAACACGTATAACCCCGATTGGAGGAATCATTCGAACCTATCATGGAAGCCAAAACCCCCTGCATATGCTCCTCAAGGAGCACAACAACAGTTTAGCTCCACCTCGTGTAATGACAGTCTCACACTTCTTATACTGTTGGCAATTAATTCTGAATTTAAGCAAGGTAGTAGGTACCTTTATGGAGGAACAAAAGGTGTTGAATGTTCAAACTAATCAGAAAATTGAGACAGTAGAAAGCTCACTCAACAAGAAAATAGACAGTATGCATTCTGAAATCTCCAACAAATATGACAACTTGCAAAGTTCCATTTCCAGGTTGCCTAACCAGCCACGAAGTCTGAGAAAAGGGAAATTCCCTTCCCGGTTTGACAAAACCGAGGGAATGTGGGAGATAGAAGCCGCCCGGTGATCCCCAATGCAAGAATTGATGAAGTTAAAGCGATAGTGACGTTGAGAAGTGAGTGATACGGAAATGAAACCGGCGGTCCCAGAAACCCGGCCCGAAAGCTCCACGCGATGGTTGAACCACTAGAGGAAGAACACCCGGCCCGGGGAAGAGGTGGAAGCGAGTGTACCCCTCCTTTCCACGGGCACTTCGAAAAAGGAAAAATTCAGTTAGCAGGCTGAAATTTTAGATGCTACGACAAGTGAAGGTTAACATCCCTCTTCTTGATATGATCAAGCAAGTCCCCACTTATCTGAAGTTTTTTGAAGGACTATGCACGGTAAAAGAGGCTTTAAGGTGAATAAAAGGCCTTTGGTAGGCATGTAGTGCCATCATAGAGTGCAAAACTCGTGTGAAGTATAAAGATCCGGGGTGTCCTACAATCTCCGTTAACATAGGCGGCACTTGTGTGGAAAAGGCATTGCTAGATCTGGGGGCAAGTGTTAATCTACTGCCTTTTTCCATGTATCGACTTGAAATTTAGGCGAACTTAAGCCAACCACTATCACTTTGTCTTTAGCCGATAGGTCCATCAAAATACCAAAGGGGACAGTTGAGGATGTTTTGATTCAGGTGGACAAATTCTACTATCCAGTGGATTTTGTAGTGCTTGATACCGAACCGGTCGCAGTAGGGGCTAACCATGTGCTAAACATCTTGGGAAGGCCATTTTTGGCCACTTCTAATGCGATCATTAATTGTCGGAATGGGGTGATGCAGCTAACCTTTGGAAATATGACCTTAGAGCTTAATATCTTCCATCTGAGCAAAAAGCACATGCACAGCGGGAGGATGACGGAGTGAAAGGGTTTGTGCGATAGAGGCCATCATTGAGAACGAGCAAATGGCCTTGTGCGAGATGTATTAAAGGGAGTTGGTTGGCGATGTGAGACGCGTGGGCCTCAGAAAGTGAGCCTATTGCATGGGCAATGGAGAAGAAAGGTTGAAGTGTTACCTCTACTTATTGGAAGTGAGGAACGGGGTCCTCAATAGTTAGATCTTAAGCCCCTACCTATTGAATTGAAATATGCATTTTTGGGAGGAAAAATGCATTGTCCAGTAGTGATTTCTTCACTATTGAGCAATCCACAGGAGGTTAGTTTGCTTCAAATCCTCCACAGGAACAAGAAAGCAATCGGATGGAAGATTTTCGATTTGAAAGGCATCAGCCCGACCGTATGCACCCATCATATCTACTTAGAAGATGAATCGAAAGTGGTTCGACAGCCACAGAGGAGACTGAATCCGCATATGCAAGAGGTGGTACGAGTGGAAGTGTTGAAATTGCTACAAGCCGACATCATATACCCCATATCCGATAGCTCTTGGGTAAGTCCAACCCAAGTAGTACCTAAGAAATCAGGGGTTACCATGGTGCTCAATGAGAAAGGGGAGGAAATGCCCACCCGACTTACTACAGGCTGGAGGGTATGTATTGACTACAGAAGGCTGAATGAGGTGACGCGAAAGGATCACTTTCCCTTACCCTTCATGGACCAGCTCCTAGAGAGAGTATCAGGTCATCCCTTCTACTGCTTTCTAGATGGGTATTCCGGCTATTTCCAGATCGAGATCGCTGCAGATGATCAGGACAAGACCACTTTCACTTGTCCTTTTGGTACATATGCCTATAGGAGGATGCCCTTCGGTCTATGCAATGCCCCGACCACTTTTCAGCGTTGTATGCTCAGTATTTTCAGTGATATGGTGGAGCGTATTATGGAGGTTTATATGGATGACATAACAGTTTACGGGGAAAGCTTCGATGAATGTCTCATCCATTTGGAAACTGTCCTCCACAGATGCATTGAAAAGAACCTAGTACTAAACTGGGAAAAATGCCATTTTATGGTAAATCAAGGCATAGTGTTGGGGCACATCATTTCCGGAAGGGAATTGAAGTGGATAAGGCCAAGGTAGAATTGATCTCGAAATTTCCATCTCCTACTAATGTGAAGACAGTGCGACAATTCTTGGGACATGAATGATTCTATCGCAGGTTCATCCAAGACTTCTCGAAAATTGCTAAGCCGCTCTACAAGCACCTTGAAAAAGATGCAAAGTTTGAATGGGATGCAGAATGCCAAGAGAAGTTCGAGGAGCTTAAGGCATATTTGACTACAACACCCATTGTGAGAGCCCCCACTGCACTCGCTCGAGGTAATGTGCGATGCTAAGTGACCTGGCTGGCCGAGCGCTTCCTCGGACAGAGTGTGAGGAAAACCGTATGTGGTGTATTATGCGAGCAAAACGTTAAATGAAGCTTAGAGAAACTACACTACTACCGAGAAAGAGTTGCTAGCGGTGGTCTATGCTTTAGATAAGTTTCGATCTTATTTGATTGGGTCAGATATTGTAATCTTCACAGATCATTCAAAGATTGAAATAGTTCTACTCACAAAATGTAATTCCAAGGCTCGATTATCGATGGCCCCCATTGGGTTACAAAAGTTCAACATCCAGATTAAAGATACAGCGGTGTGGAAAACGCTGTTGCCGATCATCTCTAGATTATCCATAGCACACAATGCCTAATAACCCTCCCATATTTACAATCCCTGTAGGGAGTCTCTATCGATGCTGAGTATAGCACCACGGGTGTGCTCACATTGTTAATTTTTTTGCAACAGGAGAGTTACTGGAGCGGGCAAAGACAGACAAGAGGTTCTTCCATGCAAGGGTTCATCCATACTCATTGGGAGGATCGTAGACGGTTCAAGCATTGTGCGGATCAAATAATAAGGGAAATGTGTGTCTAAGAAGAACATGAAGGAATTTTCAGCGCCATCATATGACAAATAAGGTGTGGTGGCATTTCGCTTCATAGAAAATGTACCTATGAAAGTGTCAGATTCGGGCTTTTATTACCAGCCATTGTTTAAAGATGCCTATGGTTTCATGTGCAAGCAGTGTGATAAGTGCCAAAGACTGGGAAGGATTTCCCGTCGTCATATGATGCCCTTGAACCTCATTTTAAGAGGGGTTGAATTGCTTCACGTACAAGCATGCATCCTGGGCGGGACCATTTCCTACTCTGGGCTATGCTTACATCCTTGTGGGGGTGGACTACGTGTCCAAGTGGGTCGAAGCAGTGCCATGTAGGGTAGCTGACCACAAAGCAGTGCTTAAATTCCTAAAGGAGAACATTTTCTCTAGATTCGGGGTTCCCAAAGCATTTATCAGTGATGGAGGTTCTCAACAAACCTCAGAACCTCTATCCAAATATGGTGTTAAACACAAGGTAGCCACCCCCAGATCATCCTCAAACCAAAGGTCAAGTGAGTCACAACGAGAAATGAAATAAAGACCATCCCGCGATGAAAGTTGATAATCTCTAAAGAAGAAGGACTCCGGGTCGCTTCAAGACTCATCAGGTACTACGTAACAACATACAAGACCATCCTCGGTACATGTCCCTCGTGATCGCTTAGTTTATGGCAAGGCTTGCCATTTACCGCAGGAAATCAAATACGCGCGTGGTGGGTAATACTGTAAATTTGAACATGGATATGAAACCGAGCCGGGCCCTCGAAAATAATGCCTCGAGATCGAGGAGCTAGGAAGAGTCGAGAAACGACGCCTACTTCAATTCCAAAATTGCAAAAGATAGGCAGAAGAAGTGGCATGATAAGCTCATAACTTGGAAAACCTTCAATCAGGGGGATCAAGTCCTCCTGTATGATTCCAAGCTCCATCTATTTCCGAGCAAGCTCAAATCGCGATGGACGGGCCTATTTATCATCCACCAAGCATATTTGAATGGTTCGGTTGACCTTCTCAACTCGAAAGACAAGAAAATATTCAAGGTTAACAGGCAACGAGTCAAGCTCTGCTGTTCGCCACTCAAGTAAGAGGAGGAGATATCCTCCGATCCTCCAGACCTGACATTCTGTACCATCGAGTTGGCTCATCCCCGAGACCAAACTGCAACTCAAATTTTGTTCTGTTTTTGGTTAATTTTTTATTTATTTTATTGTTAGTATTTTTATTTTATTTCAGCTTTTAATCAAAAAACGTTGATACCATCGCCTTAATGTTTTTTTAATTATTTTATTTTATTTTATTTATTTATTTTTTGTTTTTATTTTGCGTGACACCATCGGGTGTAGGAGGTAATTCGCTCCAAAGAGGCGAAAATTCGCCTGTGATGGTAAAAGTCACTCCTACGGCCGCTTACAAGGGAGGAACCTTTCATCTTCTCGGACCCTTCATCTTCCTGAAGAGCCATTAAAAAGGGGCCCTCCCCCCTATTCTCATTTGCACCGACTGCCGAGCACCTGAGCCGACAGCCCCCTCCCCATTTCGTCTCCATGCCGCACATCCACCTCACCCACAGCCGCACGCCTGAGCCTCTAGCTATGGTTCGCACCCGCGGAGGGCATCGATTCAGGCCCAAGGGTGAGACTCAAAGACTTCGCGTAGATGGCGCTGGCACTTCCCAAGGCCGCCAGCCACTCAGCCTCGTGGTGCCGGCGCGACCTCGCTTTGTCTCCCCTACAAAGCCTATGATGCGTAATCCAACCTCCGCTGATATTCCCGAGGAGTCTCGTGCCGAGCCCCCATCCGTGCGATACCATACCGGGTGTGGACCTCGGGCCCCCCCTCAGGCATCCACGGCCACCACGGGAGGGCTCCTCCTTCCGCTGGCCCGACCGATCCGCCGGAGTCTTCATGCTCTAGCGCCCGAGTCTTTACAACCTTAACCGCCCAGATCCCGCGACACAGCTTCATCGCATTTCGGGCTTATCCCTTGCATCGAGGATTAGGAGTCCAATGTTTAGTTGTGACGCAATATCTGAGAACGTGAATTGTCGTGCCAAGGACTTTCACGGAGAGTCTACTATGATATAATGCTGACTGGCAAATTAGACCACTAGCTCGTAGATCTGGATGCCATTGGTCCACAGGTATTCACTGCTGCCATTTATGACTCCGAGGCAGTTTTTCTATCCCCGGGTGGTTCTTGAGTTTTACCATACCATGACATCCCGGGAGTACAAATCGATGTAGCTTTAGCCAAGATAGACGGGCCGCCTGGACTTCGCGAGCTTTTAGATATCACCGCCGCTTAGCCCGCCAAGAGGGGCGTTCCGCTAACTCTACAGATTATCTAAGTAGCTGGACTTCACCCATCGCCTGCTGAGATGGTTCGCCTTCTCTCGAGATACAATAGCCTGCCCATCCTTTTCTCAGGTAGCTCTCCGTGATGCCCTCACGTAATCTCATGTACTTCGGTCCAACTGCCCCGCTTCAAGATTATTTGCAACATAGAGAGCTTATTCTCAAGGCTCGACGGAGCATTCAAGTGGGTTCCGGGTTTAATCCCGAGTGAAAGAAGGTGACCGCCTTCTTCACTCAAGAGAAGGTCCACCGCAAAGGGCCCGGCTCTGCAGGCCATATTCCACTTGATGTCGTGGCTGTTATGCCACGCCTTAGGAGCATCTGTCTCCTGGAGAACCACGTATTGAGCGCCATGAAGCTGTCCCGTGATGGTATCCCTTGAGCGAATTCCTATCTATGCCACTCTCTTTTCTACACCAGCCAGAGAAGGTCGATGATTATGCGAGGACCCCGCCTGGGGGTGAGCCGTGACTCCCCCAATCCTCGGGGTCCGTTGACTAAATTCACAACTCCACGGAAAATCTATATGTCTCATAGTATCGCGACCTAGCACTGGTGCAAAACGCTTCGGCTCATAAACCAATACTCATAAAAACCAATAGCACAACTATATTCCAATTATCTGCCAATAATTCAATAGTTGATTACACTTTTATACAAACATGTATTAAAATCTAAAATTCTAATACATGTTATATCTAAAAGCATCCAAGCCACAACCCGACTTTCTTCAAAATAGGCCTCTAAGATGAGTCGTCTCCTCGAATGCTCTCTGTTCGTGAAATGATATTCCCTCTATAGGGTGAGCTATCGCCCAGTAGTGGAATCACCCTAAATGGGTTACTCCCCACCCATGCATATGCACGTCTAAAATAAACACACAAATTCCTATAAATGCGTGATTCTAATTTGAATGTCCACATGCCCATTCCCATGTCCTCGAGTCCTCACCGACTCCCACACTCGCTCTGCCACGATAGAGAAAATATCATTTCAAAACAAAGTTATTGTTCTCAAAAATAAACTACCGAACGCTGGTAAAATACGACCATCTCCTCCGAGGGCGAATTGGTTGGTGAGCTTTCTCTGGAACAGCTTCATGGTCCTCATCCGAAATGACGACGGCCCATCTCCCAACCCAATTCTCCTAATATCATCCCGTGAAATTCCTTTCAACCATGCCCGTTTACAAAATCATGTCATGCACACCTAACTTCTAGTTACCTAGCTGCATATGAAAATGCATTATGCCATTTTCAAAACCATTTATACAATATGTCAATATGCATATTTTCAATCAATTACAATTACACACATGTAATTCAACACACTTCATCATCACCCAATTCGTTTTACTTGAAAGCAATTTTTACATTATCATCTCCATCGGCTTAAGTAAACACAATTTTATTCCATATAATCAGGTCATTGTGTTAACACATTAAATCATGTCCTAACCTATCTATTTCCACAAGGCTACTCAAGCCATTCACATCAAACAATCTAATGCTAAAACACATGGATTTATATCCATTTCATACAACCGACTGCTTTAATTCTGCAAAATGTGAGCAAGTGGGCTATCCATGGGCAACCCACTCCTCCTACATCGGTTCCTCTTGGTGGAATCAAGTTCTATACCCATTTTCGGTCTCCTACTCACCAAAACACAATTTAATGCATAATTTCCAACATATACAGCCCAATCAGTTTTTGGACGGTCATGGACTGTCCAAAATGTCTAAAAAAATTTCCACACTTCAATTCCAAGATTTGGGACCTATCAAACGGCCGTTCAAGGCCTCAAACCAACCGAAACATCATCAAAGCTCTTAAATCAAGAGTAAAACAAGTAGGATGAAACCCCAATTCACTCTGAGTTTGTCGAAACTTAAACCGAAGTCCACGATTGCCCTCACGCGTAGAACAGCCTTTCCTTCTCGACCAAGAAATCCGATGCTGGGATCGCCTGATCTTGAGAGAAAGGGTACTCTCTCTCTAAAATCAAAATCTAAACCTACTTTCGCACTTCCTCGTCCAGCCACCGCCACCTGCCTGAGGGAGATGAATACTATTCCCAATTCCTTTGTCCTTTACTCATTAAACTTCCTATAATGCCATCCATGTCCCTTATCTCGATTCTTTGACATGTGGCACTCTCTCATTTATCCATTTCCACTATATCTCTACCATGGAACTTATGGCATGAGTACATGTTATGTTACTTTTTATCACATCAAACATACGACTCACTCTGCCTTGAAAATGCGGTAAATTCGATCGTCTCTTAATTTGACGAAATTCAACGTGTAAGCTAGATTTCGCGAGATGATTCCAACGGTCAAATCCGTTTCATCATTCGAGATTTAGAAAATTTTCAAATTTTTACCGAAATTACGATTTTGCCATTTTTCATAAAATTGGAATTTTCTAGGGTCTCACATGGGTGAGCAGCCTGTCCCAATGGTGGAGGTGGAGAGGACCTCAGCCCTGCATTCATCACCTGGGCCTAATCTCTCATACTCGCTCGGGCCCCTAAGACTCCGCAGCCCGTCCCACGCTCACAAATTCACCATCTAAGCACATCCCTGTCACTTCTAGAGATTTCTTGGCTGTTATGGATACTGTCCGCACACTTGCTACTACTCATCAGATCTTTAGCAAATTCTTCCTCGTGACAAAGATTGGTCGAAATGATAGCCCTACCTAAAGGAGGACACAAAGGATGCTTTGGTTGGGGGAGTTGGGGCTGGCCAAGTGGCATTTATAGTACTTAGTGTTTGGTTTTGTTTATACTGTGTCGCTTTAGTTTTACTAACCCATTTACCACTTTGCATTTCGACTGTTTTGTTTGTATGTATTAGCCAATAGTAGGCAGTGGTTTATTTTGTTTAGCTATGTATAGTGTTCAGCTATTATAAGCTTGTACTAGCCTTTTTGATTATATTAAAAACTTTATAGAAGTATTTGCATTTTCTATTTTTTCACCCACATTTTTTTTTTATTATTTTAATTTACTTTTGTATATGCATAATGTTTAGCCTTGCAATTTGATGAGCTTAAACCTTTCCTAATGCTGTCGGCGTTAGAAGGGTCCTATGCCGAGTTAAGTGGATGACTAGTCACCTTCTTATTGTATTTAACCTGTCTCTTCCACCTTTAGCTAACCACACGGTTAATTGTATTCGATGATAGCTAAGAAACAACACAAAACCCCTCTTACGATGCAAACTCCTTACTCTTAGTGTCGCGACTCCCTTGAATAGGTTGTGGACCCCCATGCATAGAAGGCCAATGTGTCTTCCAAAATAAAAGAAGAGAAAAATAAAAAGTGAAAAGAAAAGAAAAGAATAGAATCGCATGGCTTTGCCTTGAAACCCGAGCATGGTCCGAGGGGTTTATGGCGAAAGCCTTTAAAGCCTAGTGCCCTAAACCTTCACTCAAGTTGAGTTAGTTTAATCTAGTGTTCACTACAAGGGTGGATGTGGGTGAGCCTAGCGAGTTGTAGGTGTCGGGAGGCCCGAAATCATTAGAGTCCAAGGAGCCTATGTGAGTTTCAGGGTCGAAAGATCTCATGGCTTGATGTCCTAAACCTTCACCGGTTGGGAGAGTCGTCAAGCCAACTCTGCCATGTGGACTTTGATGAAGCTGGAACCCTCAGCAATGCACCCTACAACGCTAAAAAGAATTGTGTAAGGGGCGGTGTCCCCGATCATTTAGGTCAAGAATATACAAGGTTATGGCATTAGCTCGTCGGGAGGGGGAAGAGCTGCATAGCTGTAGTTTATGATTGAGACCTGATCAAACAAACCTATAGCATTTTGTAGAAGAGCCTGGTTCATGCCTCGAGGAAGGAGCTTGATGGTCAATCAACGCGGTATAGTGTTCATTCTTTCGAGATGGTTATTAGCTTAGGTTTTCGTGATTCTCATCGTAGGCTATGCATTACTTGTACAAACCTTTTTGACCTCCCATGTTTTTGTTCTCTACTTGTTCATTACTTCTAGCATTGCTACGGGACTAGCAATGTCGAAGAAGTAGTGATTAGTACCCAAAAGTGCTATTTTGAACCCCATTTAAGATAGTTCTAAGTGCTTTTTGTGTACTGTTAATCATATTAGTTTTCAATTGACACGTGTAGGTCCCTTTGGTACTAATGATTGTATTTCGAGGTTGTCAGGGTAGTTTTGGGTGTGTTTCGTAGACATATTCTATCATGTCGTTTATACATCAAGTTGAGCTGATTTATATCAAGTGAGAATGATTTATCTTCGATTGCATCAAGCCTGGATTGAAGAAATATGCAGGAGCAAACAGAAACTGCCAGAGGCAAGCAGAGTAATCAGGCAATTTTCAGCTTATTATAGCGAATTTCGCTTACAATAGCAGCCTCCGCTTATGTGTAGCAATTTCACATAGCGAATTTTCTATATAGCGACCGCTATAAATAATTTTCGAAGAGGTAACGAAATTTCACTACATCGCGAATTTTCGCTACATAGCGAAAATTTCATCTGTAGCGAAATTGTCTGCTTCCTGTTTTTGTGTACAAACGACTCTGTTTTGATTAATTTCGTTTCTACCCTCAATTTAATTATACTATTTAAGATAGATTGGTATTTTCACCTAATTGTAAGGCTATATAAGCCCTCTTATGAACAATTTGTAACCTACCTTTCATTTAAGGCATTTTCCATTACGGGCCCCTGTTTTTTGCCCTCATTTGCTCTCTTCTCTCTTCTCTTTCTCTCACTTTCTAGGCAACCAAACATACCCTTTGAGGATGACAACCTCGTGAATGTTTGGTTAAAGCCCTAAACTCTCAAGAGGAGGGTTGCTAGGGTAGGTTGATAAGGTTTCTGCAGGTGCCCTCCTGCTTTTCACGACGCAGTACTGCGTATTTATGTTTCAAACTTTCAAAACTAGGTTTAAAAGCTATTTGATGTACTTTCTTTGGTCAATACTTGGCAAGCTTTTAGGGTTCAATGTATTCTTAAAGGTAGATACACTGACATCCATTAGTTGTCATTTATAAGCCATCGGAGGTGGGTTAAATGCTAGGTTTCAACTTCAGGAACATTTAATGCTCAGTAAATGCTATGTTTCAAAGAGGAATGGTACATAGGGTTGGTTTTTAAAGTTACACAAATATCCGGTTTTGGAAATGACTATAGGTCATTTACCCTAATGCGAGGAAATAACCCAAGGACACCTTTGTAACCATATCATACCAAACTAGTGGCCCGAAACTTCAAGAACTTCTTTTTACATTTTATTTCGAATTACCTTCAGTTAGCATAGTGAAAACAACCACTGTTTTTGTACAAATCTGAAATCCAAACAAAAGTCTCACCATTTTGACTCATTAAAAAATCATTTGTAAAACGAAAACTCATCCCAGTGTTCGATCCTAGAGCCGCTATACTGCAGTTGTTTTACTACGGCAGTAGGAGAAATTTAGGTATAAATTTTATTGATTCATAACACCTACTTGGCCTTAACGAATCAACTATGCTTTTCTAATTTTCAAATAAGATTGAAAAGGATAATTTTTGAAAATGAAAAATTTTGAAAAAATGAGGATGCCATTTTGGAAAATAAGGGATTTAAAATTTAGATATTTGAAAAATGATACTTGATTTGGGAAATTAAAAGAATGTGATTTTTCAAAATTTAAATTTTAAATAATTTTTTTAGAAATTAAAGAAATTAAATTTTGAAAGTTTGAAATTAAGGAAAATGATTTTGAATTTTAAAGAAAATTAATTTTGGATTTTTAAAGAAGAAAATACTTTTTATTCTTTTTTTAGAAATCAAAGAGAATGATTTTATTTTTAGAAGAATTTAAAGAAAACTATTTTTAATTTTTTTAGAAATTAAAGATAATGATTTGTTTTTGAAATTTTTTTAAAAGAATTTAAAGAAAAATATATAATTTTTATTTTTTTAGAAATTAGAGAGAATGATTTTGATACAAAGTTTTGAAAGAAAAACTTTAAATTAAAAAAACTAAATAATCAAAATAAAAGCTAATATTGCCAAAAAAATAACACCAAAAAAGTAGCTAAAGTAAAAGTGGTTAAGATATTATCCTCAAGATCCCAATGTTTAGGGTACAAGGTGATGTGGGTCTTTATTCCTGGTTAGCATGAGAATAAATCTAAATTATAAATTAAGGAAAATATAAATTAAATACTAAAAATTTGGGAAGTGTTGTAAATCAAAAGAATTAGAGAGAGATAAGAAAGAGACAAAGAGAGAATTCAGAGGAAATTCTGATGATATCTATTTCATAGCCGAGCTGGTTTCATTTATGTGCTTATAAGCGAAGGCCAAAAGTCTCTTTACATAAATGACACATTAATACAGGCGCCAGTAAAAGCCTTACACAATGAATGACATTGTAACCAACAGAGTCATTATGTCATTCAAATCCAATATTTATAACACTCCCACTTGAATGACCATAATATCAAAGAACATGCTCATTAAAACCTTGCTAGGAAAAACTAGCTGGGGACAAAAGCTCAGCGAAGGAAAAAAGAGCATGTATTATGAAAGTATAACTGCTTCATTAAAACCTTACTAGGTGCCCGCGGGACAAAACCTAGTGAAGGAAAAAGAGTACAATATACTTTGAGTAATTAACGCTCCCTCTGATGTCTTAATATCTCAGTGTGTAGATCTTTTAGTCTCCTCATTCCAATTTGACGTAGAAATTTCTTGAAGGTCGTAGCAGGTAATGCCTTAGTGAATGGGAACTGCAGGATTATCACTAGACCTGATTTGTTGTATATTAATCTCACTATTGTTTTGAAGCTCATGCTTGTAAAAGAACTTTGGAGAAATATGCTTTGTTCAAGTCCCTTGATGTATCCGCCTTGAGTTGTGCAATACAGCGTGCATATCTTCATATAATGTTGTTGTTGCTGTGCTCAAATAGGAGAAAGACTCACTAGAGTCAATGGTATCATGCTGAATCATGGATTCAACTACATGCACTCCCTCGCTTGCCTCATGTAGTGCTAATAACTCTGAATGATCAGAGGAGGTTGCACCATGGTTTGCTTAACGGATCTCCAAGAGATGGCAGTATTGCCACAAGTAAATACATATCCTGATTGTGATCGAGCTTTATGGGGATCCGAAAGGTATCCTGCATCAGTATAACCAAGTAATTCTGGTTTTGGTACTTTAGAATAAAAGAGCCCCATATCACTTGTCCCACGAAGGTATCTCAACAAATGTTTTACTCCGTTCCCAATGCCTCTTAAGATAGGCGCTTGGAGCTTAGTATCTTGCAAGCAAGTTCACCGAAAAGGCAATGTCTTAAGCTCTCAGACAATTTGCAAGATACATTAGTGCTCCCACTTCACTTAAGTATGGTACTTCGACCAAGGAGTTTCTCATTCTCTTCTTAGATTTTAAATGGGTCTTTATCCACTTCAAGTGATCTTACAATCATAGGGGACTTAAGGGGATGGGCTTTGTCTATGTAAAAGTGCTTCATGACTTTTTCAGTATATGTTGATTGATGGACAAAAATCACATTTGAAAAATACTGACCGTTGTGCCGAGGCAATATCTAGTCTTACCTAGATCTTTCATCTCAAATTCTTTCTTTAAATAATTAGCAGTTTCTAAGAGCCCTTCAGGGGTCCCTATTAGATTTAAATCAACCACATATAAATCCTTATAATTCGTTGCAACTTTATTGAATACATACCACGTGGTTTTGAAAATTTTGCTTCAGGCAATGTAAATCCTTCAGGGAAAATTTTGCTTCAGGCAATGTAAATCCTTCAGGGATTTTCATGTATATGTCACTATTTATGGATCCATACAAATATGCTGTGACAACATCCATCAAATGCATTTATAGTCCTTCAGATCAAGTAAATGTATTAAATATCTAAAGGTGATTGCATCCATTACTGTGAATATGTCTCCTCATAGTCAATAACGTTCAGGAAAACCTCAGGCAACAAGGCGAGCTTATATCGCACGCATTTCATTATTTTCATTTCTTTTCCGCATAAAGACCCATCTATATCCAAATGAAAGTTTAACATTTTAGGTGTTGGAACCATCGGGTCCAAAACCTCCCTTTTAACTAAACAATTCAGCTTCTACTCGAATCTGTTTCTTTCCATTTTCCTAAATCTCATCGATTTCGACATTCATTTATAAGCTTAGGCCCCGATCATCGCATTTGCATAATGCCCTTAGCCACTTGAAAGAAAAGCATTGCTAATAAGAGTATTTCTACGGTCCCATATTTCTTCTTGATTCATATAATTTATAGAGATCTCTTCATTCGTGAGATAATTATCGGCACGGCTACTCAGAACTGCTACCTTTAACCCTTTGTAATGTATTTAGCTCATCAGAGTCGACTGTATCGTAATTAGGCTCTTCAGAGTAATTTTTATCAAAACTCGTATTTGCCAGAGTAAGCAACTTATTAGATTTTTTTTTCCTTGGAAAAGAATCTTTAGATCCGATAGGTCTTCCACGTTTCAGACGTGGTTTAGATGTACTAGCAATAGCATTTCCCGAACCTCTATAGGGATTTCAATATGTGCTGGTGTATTAACAGCTGGAATATGTGACTTTATCATTTTTATTAGGATCATCGTTGAAAGCATCCGGTATTTGATCCTCGCAAGATCCCGTAAATGAAGGATTCTTGAACTTCAGTCTGCATTGTTTAGTACGAGGATCAAGATGCAACAATGATGGTGTATTCCAAGTAATTTCACTTATTTATTATTAATCGTATTATCTCCCTAAATTACGGAACAGATTCATCAAAATGACAATTTGCAAACGAGCAAGAAAAGATTCCCCGCAAAGGCTCAAGGTATTGTATAATCGATGTAGAATGAAACCTACATAAATACCTAATGACATGCAAAAGTCATGAAATGCCAAAAAAAAAAAAATTCAATCGCATTATCCAAACGGATAGTTTTGGTCAGATGATCAGAAAATGTGCCTGAGTTTAAGAATTTGGGAAAATACTTTTGTCAGAATAAGTTGTAGCACAACCGCCGACAAATATCTCCAGTGATATTGACTCGAGGCGGCAAGTTGGGAGTGGTATCCATGTTGCTTCAAAGTTATAGAAAAAGAAGGTGTAGAAATTAAGAAAACGAAATATTATTGAAACATTGAAAAACTTCTGTGGGGAAATGGAAGTACATAAGAAAATAAAGAAAAGAACTAATCAGAATTGACATGCCCATCACCAATTAGATGGGAAATATTTCCATTGGGGTCCTCAAAGAAATCAGAAACATCAAAGTGGGGCAAATCCATGCCACTATCACCATTACCATCAAAGAAATTGACTTCAATATCCTTGCCTTTGCCTTTGATTGATGCTTGATAAAGTTCAACCAAATGTTTGGTCGTGGTACGTGACCAATGACCCGTCATGCCACATCTATAAGGCAACATTATCGTGTCGGGGCGCTGAGGGATATTCTCGGTCACTGTCGTCGTGGATTCGCAGCCCCTTTACTGGGATTTCGCTTTTCTTATTATTGAAGGACCATTGTTAGCGATTTAGAATTATCACCACGGCCACGCCGACCACCACCACGCCCCGTCTCTTTCCTAGACGGCCCATTTTGTGCCCCTTGTCTATTGCCATGGGGTGAGGCAAAAGTGCAGCATTTGCTTCAGAAATGCTTTAAACCCTGTAGACGAGATTGATGATTTCTACAAAAAGCCTGCTATTCTTTCAGCCACAAGGAGACATGCAATCAATCTCGTAATATTTAGTAAACCGACGCCTCTATATTGCCGCAGAGCACATTGAGCGTGGAAAGTGGTAAAAGTTTTTTCGAGCATATCCTCACTGATATTTTCGTGGTCATATCGGTCTTGTAAACTCGCCGAGGGACCACGGGTCTTTTTTTTTAACGTAAGGCATTCATTCTTGAGACTCTCATCAAGACGACTACAAGAAAATTAAAGTTTTAGCGATCCCACAGGGATGCACTTAGCGAATCCTGGCCAGGATGCACTATTATTCGCTTTGATGGTTTCTCCCAGTTCAAGCATCTAAGTGTAATTCAAAGATCCAAAACTAAGATAGCAGTTGTCACTAAATATCAAGGGGCAACAAATTCCTCAATTTTTATGCTAGGAGCCATATTCAGAAAATAATAGAGGCTAATAAATTAATTGTAAAAAATTGATCAAAATTTAATAAGAATAAATAAATAAATATAGATTCTTCGTGAATCTAAAAGAAATGACACAATTATCTTGGTAATATAATTTGTAAAAAAATTCTTCAGACTTAATAATGAATTCTTCTTGAATTAAAGAGTTTCAAAATTCATCTAGAATTATTGCAAAATTGAATTCCTTCGTGGAATTCAAAGTGTATGATGGTGAGTTATAATTGCTGAAAAAGAAAAAATTGAATTCTACCGAATTCAGTTAAATTGAAAACGGGTACCAATGATATCATTTATAAATGGAATGCAATAATAAAAGACTAAGAGAAGATAATGGTAAAGTTGAAATAATAAAAAAATTCATCCGAATTTTTGTAATATGAATTCTATGGTGAATTAAAGAGGTTTGCAAAATCTATATTTAACGTTACATAATCAATTCTTCCTAATTCAAAGCGATGCTGTTAGTTTTATAATTGTTGACATAATGGAATTCTACTGGAATTCATAGATGCCAACAAATCGAGCACATTAAAAGAAACATAATGAAATACTATGAACCATACAAAACCACACCCTACAATAAATGGCAAAAATTAATAAAATTTGCCACAAATTCAAGTTTGAACATTTCTCTGAAATGATTAATATATTAATAAAGTAAAAAGAATATAAGAGAATTACAAGTTAAAATTTATTAATAAAGTAATTGAGCTCAAGTGGTAGCATTTTTGAGATCAAAATCTTAGATCCAAAGTTCGAATCTCCTAAAAATTTGATTATTATTTTATTCAAAGATAAACGAGATCAGATATAACTGTATTCTTCTAAAGTTATAAAAATAATAATATTATTATTATGTATATATATATATATATATATATATATATATATATTCAAATAAAATATCGAAATATTATTATTATTATTATTATTATTATTATTTAGCTTCAAATTTTCTACGGCCGATTGTGGTTTTTTTTCTTTGTCTTCGTGCTCGTGTCAATATATATATATAAAATTTTTTTATTTTTTTTTTTTTTTATTTTATCTTCAAGCTTCATGCTTGAGTATTTCAGACTGCAATAGCCTTAACATAGGAGTTTCGACGAGGTGACTTAGTTTTTTTTTTTTTTTTTTTTTGTCTTAAAGCTTCAGGCTTGAATATTAGTTCATTTCTGAGAAGGAATAATGTTGGATAGGCTTACATTAGAAGATTGGTCTATTATCGGACTATAAGGCTGTATTAATCTTAAAGATGGTTTATTTATCGAGTGGTTTCATCATAGCTTCAGGCTATGGAAGATTGATCCAAAAATAAATAAATAAATAAAATATAAAATAAAAAAATTAAGAAAGAAATATACGCTTTTACGGTTTTTACGTAACTACATTACGACTTTCGTCTTTGATAACGTATTTGTAAATCGAAAAGAATTAGAGATAGGGAAGAGACAAAGAGAGAATTCGGAGAGAATTCGGTGATATCTATTTAAATGCGATTGGAGCTATTTATGAGGCATGGTGAGAAAATGCGCTTTCGTAAAATGATACGTTAATAGTGAGAAAGTAGCATTTACACAATGAATGACATTGTAACCAATAGTCGTATGGTGGAATTGAAATCGATATTTATAGCAAGGAAGGAATATTTCAAGATTAAATAAATACACACACAAATAACCATTACCATAATAAAACTATAAGCATCATAATCAGAATATTGGTTTTTTTTTTTTTTGAGACAGATCAATATTGTTAATAATTACCATAATTAGAATATTAAATATAATGAGAATATTATTAGTTATCATAATCTTTTTTTGAAGATAGTTACCATAGTCAAAATCTGAATATTATTGTTAATTAATATTTAATATTGTTTTTCTGAAAGGATATATTAAATATTTTTTTAAGTAATATATATTAAAATTGTTAAACAGTGTAATTAGGATACTAAATTTAATCAAAATATAGTTAATTAATATTAAATATTATTTTTTAAACTAATATTAAATATTAGGAAACACCGTAATTAGGTTATTAAATTTAATCAAAATATTGTTAATTTCAATAATCAAAATACTAAACATTGTACACAATTAGAATATTGTCAGTTCTTGATAAAAAAAAAAGAATATTGTGAATTACCATAATTAGAACTACTCAAGATATTGTCAATCATCATAATTAAAATATTAAGTATTACATATAATCAAAATATTATTAATTACTTTATTCAGGATATCAAATATTATACATAATCAGAATATTAAGAATAATGTTATAAATAATCAGAATTAAATATTATAAATAATCAAAATATTAAATATTGTGTTACCATAATGAGAATATTAAATGTGCAGTAGCTTATTCAGGATATCAAATATTATACAAATCAGACTATTAAGAACAATGTTCTAAATTATCAGAATTAGATATTATAAATAATCAAAATATTAAATATTGTGTTACCATAATGAGAATATTAAATGTGCAAAGTTTGGTGAGGATATTAATGAAAAATGAATAAAACAAAGTGAAAGGATGAGAATTCAAGCAAATCCATGGGTAGCAGTACACGTCTCCACAAAGTCAATGAATAAATTAATAAACAACTATTCATCTTTCTCACATAATCCAAAAGCATGAGAATTCAAGAAAGCAAGCAACATCTTTTTTTATTCACTAAAGTACTATTGAATTTCTTTTATTGGCACCACGAGATAATTTGAAGGCCAAGTCAAAGTTTAGTTGTGAATAAACATTCTCAACCTAAAAAAAAATCAAATAACAAGGTTACGAAGTCTAACACAGCACAATAATCGTATACTCCACTCCTCATCATCTCAATGTCGTAATCCATGCACATATTTACAAGCACAAATATAGATCCCCAAATATTTTGATAAAACAGCACAAAAAAAGGAAAAAAAAAAAAAAAAAAAGGCCATAATCGGTTTTTAGGAATACCTCCAAGGTCATTTGTATAGCCAGCGTCTGATCGTCAGTCCTCTCTTCTTTCTCTCTGGTCGTCTTCTTCCAGTTAGCTCACTTTTTCTAATTGTCTCTTTCTAATATACAGATCTTTAAAGAAAACCGATGATCTTTTAAGTGGAGCGGGGTAGGCGTGTTGGGATCGTTGGGTCGGACGAAGATTACCTAAGCGGGCTGAGCGGAGGGATCTTTGGATCGTCACGAGAATTTGAGATGAGTCCAGCGGCACGTCGATCACGCTCTTGGTTTTGAAGATGGCTTTCCACGCACAAAACAAGGAGGGAAGGGGGAGTCGCGGGGCGTTGCTAAATGCGTTCCGATCTTTGTCGGTTTCTCTGAGATAAGAGTAGGCTGCTTTGGGAGTTTATCGTCTCAGAATGCGTCCCTTTCACCGCTAGGGTGGCCATGTATTTATAGTAGATGTTCAACCAGTTGGATAATGACTAGGATTCGTTCTCATTGGATGAGATTTTTTCTTATTATCAGTATCGGATTCGGTACTAGATTTAGAAAGAACAGTTTATTTGGGATAATCTTCCTTCCTTATTGGGGGATGTCCAACTAGAGGTGATCTATCATTATTTTTCTTTCCTTAATGATGGGATATGGTTGGATGGATAATATATCGTTAAGGATTATTCTATTTTACGTATTGGTAGTAATATAAATTTGATTGGTCGAGTATGAGCTAATTTGTAAAGATCGTCGCTGGGCTGTGGCTGGGACCTTTGCTAGTTGGTATGGAAGTCAGGTGTTGCATTGGGCACACCATTCCTTTGGGCTTGGCGAGTGGGATAGCGAGCCCATTTCTTTATCCCCATCAAAAGCTAACCCTAAAACTCCCCAAAGAAAAGGATGACCCACCTTTAACTAAAAGAAAAAGGATAAAATAAAAAAAATAAAAAACTAATAAAATCCAATCAAATAAAAATCAAAATAAAGTAAAATAAAATAAATAAAAAAGAATAAGAGCCCAAATTTGGGGTCTATAGATATGTCTTTCTTTGATAGAGTTCATGAATGTAGGGAGCAAGAACAATGAAATGAAGCGAATGTGAAAAGTGAGTGAAACGAGATGAATTCTATCGAAGAACAAAGGAGACCTCAAAAGTATCCACGATGAACATGACCGCGCTCAAAACGAAGCGACCAAAGAAACTCTAAAAACTCTAAAAACTTTAAAAACAAACAACAAAAGAAAAAGTCTAAGATGTCACTAAAGCCACAAAGCAAGTCCAAACCCTCCCCTAAATGGCCTCCCAAGGTAGTAAGAGAATCGGTGTCAAAGTCAAGTGATAGTTGAACCACCAAGGACAAAGAGAATGTACACACGTGGAGAAACCTATAAGACAAACAAGGTGCACCAAACTCAAGATGAGCTCAAACAAATAAGAAAACTAAGGCTGTCAAGGAAGCATGCTAAGTGCTCTACCACCAAGAAGGGAAAATGATGAAAAAAGCCTAGGACGTGACGAACAGTATAGGTGTCGTCTACGTCGAAAACAAAAGAAACATGGCGGATCATTGTGATATGTTCACGCAAAAGCAGAGCAAGAGGCATGGCGGATCTTTAGGCGTGCTAAGAGCTCGAGATTAGCTAAGCTCGACTCAAGCTTCAGCTTCGAGCTCGAACTTCGGCTTCGAGCTCGGCTTCGCTGACTTGAAAATGAAGCGATGAGTCTAAGCGTGAAACCCGAGAAAATCTAATTTTTACGTGGTAAAATGATAATTTCGATCAAAAGAGTCGAATTTTTAGATCTGGATGGTGAAAGCGGACTTCGCGTTGGAGATAGATCTCGTGAAATCTAGCTACCACGTCGAATTTCGTCGAATTCCGAGACAATCGAAATTTCACGTTTTTCGAGGCACCAGGTGTCGGGTGCCGTATGACGGTTTGTGAGATACATGTGATGTGAAAAAAACCACCTACTACATGTACCCATTTGACACATGTTGCATGATTAGTGAGAGGATGAAGATGAATGGCTTAGATTAAACCAAGTGTCAAAAAGGCCCTTTAAGTCAAATAGTTAAATGAAGGGACAAGGATGAAATTATTTAAAAGATTTAAAATAAAGAGACAAAAGTCTTCTTCTTCTCCATTGGAACAAAAAACATGCAGTAGGTGTAGAGAACCGGTTTTAGAGAGAGAAAGAGTGACTTCTCTTTACATTTCCCGGCTTTCAAATCGTCGGTTCTAGTCGGGCTAAGAAGCAAAGTTGTTCTACGCAGCAAGGGCAACGTGTGGGCACCAATTTTGTAGAGTTCTGACAACTCTAAGAGGTAGGGATCTTTTCCTACTTGCTTTATTTTTTGGCTAAGAGCCATGTAAATGGATAGAGGATGTTGAGATTTAATGGCCATGTGTTTTCAGTTCCAACGATTGGGATTGTGTGAGAAACTCCCTATGGTGGTCGTGAACAGTGCCGAGCCTAGGGTTTCCCTGTTCACGTGATATGTTGTGTGATTTTTATGTTGTTGGGTGATTCAAAATGAATTGCTTGATTTGTTAATTAGCCCATGTGAGATAATTTTGATGTTCTTGATGTGGATTGAATAACATGATATATGTGAATTAATTTTTGTTAATATATGCATGTAAAATGTATTAGCATGAATTGTTTAGAATTGGAATAAGGCATTCCATATGCACCGAGGCACCCTAGAACGATAGGTGTGAGTGCATGACATGAAAGAAATGAAAAATGGAAAATGGTTGTGAAAGGAATTTCAAGGAAGATTTTTCGAAAAATTGCCTTGGAGAGTGGTCCAACAGTTCATCTCGGAGGCGGACCCATGACTGTTCGAAAAAATGATCCAACAATTCGCCTCGGAGGGTAGTCTAATATATATATTTACCGAACCTCGATATGAGGTTTTCAAGAACAAAAACCTTTTGTTTTGAAAACGATGTTTTTCTCGCATTTGGCTTAAGCATGTGTGAGGGAGTCGGTGAGAACTCGAGAAATGGGATTGGGCATGTAGACATTTAAGTAAGATCATGTATTTGCTTGAGTGTGATTGGTTACCATTACATATGCACTTAGATGGAGAGTAACCCATGTAGGAGATTATCGCTACTAGGCATTGCTCACCCTGTCGAGGGATCGTTATTTCGAGTGCGAGAGGTGTACGGGAGGGCTGACACTCACTAGAGCCGCGTTTTAGAAGAAAGCGGTGTGGCTTTGGTATTCATTTGTATAACATGTATTAAAACTTTAAATTTTGATATATGTTTTGGTTAAGAGTAATGTAATAACTCTTGAACTATTGTAATATGGTTGATGTATTTTGGTGAGTATTGATGCATGGGCCCAAGTGGCCATTTTACTCATGTATGGTCTCATAATATGAGACCACGAAGATGGTCCCGAGGTTGACGGGTTGTCACTTGGGACTCCCAGTTTTGGGCGTCACGGCTTGTGTCGAGTTAAGATCTTGATTGCCTTGGGGCTTAATGGGTGTATCCATAAGTTTAGTCTTGATACCAGCTTCACAGCTTGGTATCAGAGCTTAGGTAAACGAAAACCTAGGGCTAGATGGGAAACGGGTTAGATCATGCATCCATTGTGCATTATGATGTGTGTTTTTTATATTGTTAACTGTATGCTTGGTGAGTAGCATAGGAGAAAATGTGGAATATTAGGGTTGAGAAAAATATAACCCTAAGTTTGAGGTTTAAGGTTTGTTTGAGAAAATTTGGGCAAAATAGTCCATAATTAAATGAATGAAAAAAAAATGTGTTGAAGAAAATTTTTCTGAGGTTTTACAGTGTGTAAAACAGGAAAAAAAGTGAAATAAATTATAAGAAATTTATTTGGTTCTACTGAAGACATGAATATATATATATATTTGTGGTCTTCTGATGGAAATTTGGAACAAAAGAGAAAAAAAAATGATGAGTGAAAAAAAAAAAGGTTGCGGGGGTTGGTGGGCCATTGCCCATTTTCCGATTGTGTTGGGTTGTCTGACAAAGCGTATCGTGACACGAGAAGCGCAGGGACGTGCAACGGGGGGGCCGTGTCGGCCATCCAGCCTGCGACACGGCACCACGACACGGCGGCCAGGCGCGGGGTGTGCAACGGCGCGCAGCGTTTGGTTAGGGTGAGTCGCGATACAAATGTTGTATGGAAGCGGAGGCGGCCTTGTGTCGCGACCGCGACCGCGCCTTTTACGGCTGTGATATGGCGCTGGCGCCTGCGACCTGGCAGCGAAGTATTGCGTCTGGCATGGCGTGCATGACCGCGGCGCCGCGGTAGGAGTTGAGTCGGCGATACAGTGCTGTATCGCCCAGCGGGGGTGGCGGCGTGTGCGACAACTACGGCGTGTGCGCGCAACGCCAATTACGCGACACGACCCGATCTGCAGCGCTGCGACCGCGGCTTGCGGCACGGCGGGCATAACCCTGTCTGGCGCCCGGTGCGCGCCGCGATGCGGCGCCCGGTGTGCACGCGACCGTCGCCCGGTAGCGGCGTGGCGATGCGGGCACAATGCACACGCGGTGTGCGCGTAGCAGGGTCGCAGGTGTGCACCTGTGCATAGCGGTTTGACTCGGTGCAACGATGCGGTATTTGTTTGAATCTTTGTTCGCGAACACAGTTCACGAGGTTTTCAAAAAAATAAAAAAATAAAAAATAAATAAAATGAAACGAAATGAAATAAATTTTTTTTTTTTTGCGTATGATTTAAAGTATGGAAAAAATTTTGGTATGCGAATAGTGTCTCGGGGTTGTGTTTACACCTTAGAGATGCTGCATTAAGACTTAACTTGCCATTTGACATGTGTAGATGGCTAGTGTCACCTTCTCGATTCGATTACGGCGCGATTAGGTGATCGAACCGGTTTTTGGGGTGCGAGAACCTTATATCACGGGACTCTTTACCTATTTTTCTCGGCAGACACATGCACGTAATTGCTGAAACAATTTTAATAACCAAAATCATTTACATATACAAAGGAACTACCACCGGAGTGGTATCCATTAAAATCTATACACATATGCTAAGTCTCATTTACTTATACAAATACTTATACATGTACATATCTAATACAAACATCAGAGATCGCGGAACAGTGCTGGTGAGCACCTATCTCTGAGATGGCCCGTCTTCTTTGGTGTGGAATATCTGTCCTTTTATCTCCTCTTCGGTACCTATGCGAATTGAACACCGTGCTAAACTGCAGCTTAGTGGAAACATACTCTTGATGCGACCAATAACAATAATCGTCGTCCATGATCCTTTTTGCATTTACTTTTCCTTATGCATATACGCAGAGCTATTCTTATGTGACTTCTAACTCATATCATATTATACATATAGATTTTATCCTTTTCAGATTCCATATTATTATCTTGTTCGTATTACTTCCCTATGTCATGTCTTTTACAGGTTGTAACTCATATCTTCTACATGTACGACAAATCAGATCATATTCCAAGTAAACTTATACGTATACAATGGCAAGTCAGAACATATCAAGTCATATCAAATACATCTGAGGTCAAAATGGTATCTGGAATCCATATTAGACTCATATCATTATCACGACCGAAGCCATTAATCAAATCCCTTTAGCAATTACATTTCATGATCCGGGGACGCCCGTTTAATTCTTTTAGTTATCATTTTATTAAATTTTTCATTTTCAAAAGTGTCGCGACCCGAATCCCATTTCGACCGGTTGGCGGATCAAGCGAGCCAGTTTATCCCGACATTTTCAACTATCTTCTCAAAACATTTGTTTGGTTTTATTAAACTTTACTTTCAAAGTGTGCGACCGAATCCCGACTCAACCCGGTTGGCGGATCCAAGCTGGAGCCCGGTTTACTCCGACATTTTCAATTATCTTCTCAAAACATTTTGTTTGTGTTATTCCATTTTAGACTTTTTAATTACGTGGAAGCACTTCATTATGGGCAAGCCCATAAACATTTACAATTAACAAAATGCATTTACTAAATAATGCATTTATATCCACATATACTCATGCTGTTCATTTTCGCATGCTTTCATTTTACAAATCATTTATCATATCACAACATGCATTTTCAATGCAGTAATTCAATTCACAATTCAATTTATGAGATTTAAGCATATACATAAAAATCCCATTTACACTCGTCAATGTTGGTTATTTCTCTTTGACTATTCAATTCACATTTCTGACATATTCCGTTTAATGAATCCCGCCCTTATTATCATTCGGTAATGTACCTACACATTTTACAATTCGGTCTCCCATCATGACGGATGCCTTTTGGTGCACCGAAACATATGGTGTGCACTATTTAGTCTCCCATCATGGCCCGGATCTTGGTTGGTGCACCAGAGCATGTGGTATCAGTGTCGGTCTCCCCATCATGACGGATGCCGTTTGGTGCACCTCGACATGTGGTATCAATTATTCGGTCTCCCATCATGACGAATGTCGTTTGGTACACCCCGACATGTGGTATCAATTAAATGTCATACGCCATCATGACGGATGTCGATTGGTGCATCTCGCCAAGTGGGACATTGGACAATTTCGGGGTGCCTTCGTGACTGATGTTGATTTGTGCATCCCGTCAGGCGGTTCATTCGATATATCAACCAATTCACATTTATGACGGATTCCGTTTAATGAATCCTGTCTTTATTATCATACACATTCATTCGGTTTTCAAATATCACATTTCAATTCCATATTCACTTTCGTATTCACATTTATGACAGATTCCGTTTGATGAATCTCGTCCTTATCATCGTTCACATTCATTCGGTTTTCAAATATCACATTTCAATTCCATATTCACTTTCGTATTATCTTTTCAAAGATATACTCAATCTAAGTACTTATTTCATATACTCATTCACGTACTCATTTCATATACTCATTCATATACTCATTCACGTACTCATTCATGTGCTCGTTTCATATACTCATTCATATACTCATTCACGTACTCATTTCATATACTCATTCATATACTCATTCACATACTCATTCACATACTCATTCATGTGCTCATTTTATATACTCATTCATGTATACTCATTCTTATATTTCCTATCATTTGTTATCTTTTTCTGGTTATATGTGATAATAATCATATATAACTTAACCACATTATGTGTTCATGACATGTTCATATTCATGTTTCAGTTCATTTTCATTTTCCATATCACATTTCATGTTTCATGAACACATCTATACATATTGCATTTCTTGTTTATATCTACATCTTCTTACCATGTATTCCAATTAACTTTAACGGCGATTAGTACACTTGGTGCAACAATTTCAATTTTCAGACAAGATGTGGGCGCAAATGCCATTAAATATCGTATGGTTGGGTGGGCCTGATGATAACATGGGAGTCGAGAATACCCATGTGAGTCTAACAGAGGAGTTATGCAAGTTGCAAGTCGTGACAAAAATCAGCAACTTACAGCACTTGCAGCAGCAGCAGCAACCGCTGTCTTTTATCATTTTCGGGGATCTTAACTTCATATTTGACACTGGTTCTTTGTACTAATTTGAAGCTAAGGTGATAAGGGTTCTTGTCCAACTGGAATGCTAATCGAGCAAGGAAACTCAAGTTATGTCCTAAACAACCCGGACTACTCTATGTTAAAAAACAGAACCAGAAATTGGCTTGAACATAGCCCCACTTTGAGTGAATTTTTGGGCCACATAGAATCAGAATTTGAAGGTACCTATTTCATGATATTTGGTTCTCCTTGAAGTCTAGTTTAATTATAAATTTGAATCACTCACATCGGATCATAAATGACCAGTGATGGCCCCGAACTACAGGCTCTTGGTCAAAATAGAGATTGAATGAGAACACAATCGATGCTTGGTATAGCTCGATCGGTGCAGTCCTGGCCCCTGAAATTTGCTTAGAATGTGTGTTTTTCTTCCCTTTTCCATATGTTGCTACCCAAATCAACTCAATACTCTATATACATCAAAGCACTCCAAATTCTCTTGTAAATCTCTTTTTCTACTCAAATCATCTTTCATTACATATCTTTCTTCAAAACTTTTCATGAATTACTCCCAAAACCATTCTAATATGGGTCATAACCCATACACAACCCAAACACAAGGATTAGTTAGGGTTTGTTCTAAACCCTAACTCAATTACTTGCCATTTAACCATGAATCCAACCTCAAAGGGATGATTCCATACTCATCTTGTTCTATATGGGGTTTTACCAACCCTAATTTCAAGAAATCTAAGGTTAGGATGAAATTCTAACAAAACCTAGAGATCAAAGGAGATTTGTGATGATTTCCATACAAGAATTCATTTTGGGTTGAGTTTTCTCTGACCCACAACCTGAAACATGTATCCATACAAATATGCAAAGTTCCATACCTTTTGCTCTTCCTTTCTCTTCTCTTCCTCTTCCCTCTTCCTCTTCCTCTTCCTCTTCTTTACCTTCTTCTCCCTTCTCCTCTCTCTTTACGTTTTTTGGTCTCTAAAAAATGAGAGACCAATTGCTCTTATCCCATTTTTTGTTAAGGCCATGTTTGGCCTTTGCATTTTTAAACTCTTTTCTCATTTTTTGCATTTAGGTCCTTCCATTCTTTCTAATTTCTATTCCATATTTTCTCAAATTTCATATTTGCATATAACTTATTGTTTTATGCCTTTTATGTCCTCAAGTGGTAAAAGACCACTTTACCCTTGTCTTTCCCATTTATGACCTCTAGGTCCTCAAGTGGTAAATTACATATTTACCCTTTTGCTCTCTTATTAATTTCCGGTTCTATCGTTTTATTTCCGAAAAATTCCATTTAGCTTTTAATATACCCTAAACAAGTCCAAAAACTACTAGGTTATATTTCGAGGTGTTACAGCTTGTCGCGGGAGAGGACGTAGGGGTCGTCCACGAGGTGCTAACCAAGCACCACCAGTATTTGACTAGCAGACCTTTGTTGAGGTTGTAGGGATTGCGGCTGCTGCCATTGCACAGGCTAGTGCAGCAGGTAGCCAGGGAGGTCCGAGTAACCTCCAGAGGTTTAGGGCACATCATCCTCCAGATATTCACGGGAGGAAGTCCGTGGTGAGACCATTGTTGGTTCATGCGGAGTCGAAGGTGTTGGAGGCCACCTCGGGCCGACCGGGATCAGACTAAGGCGCATTCCGGTTAAAGGCGAGGCTGAGTGTGGTGGAATGGCGAGGCATCCCTAGAGATCTAAAGGCAATGACATGGGTAGAGTTCCAGGAGTTGTTCATGGGCAAGTATTTTCCAGACATTGCGAGACATGCGAAGGCTCAGGAGTTCCTAGAGTTGAAATAGGGGACTATGATTGTGATTGAGTATGTGGCCAGGTTCACGGAGTTAGCTTGCTTTACTGACGATTATGTGGCCACAGACCTGGCCAAGGTCAGGAGGTTTGAGAATGGACTGAGGTTGTCCATTCGGAGCAGGATTGTAGGACTCCGCCTACAGGACATGGACTCCATGGTTGGGACGACCCTAACCATAGAGAGAGAGATCGAGGATGCTCGGAGCACTCGGGATGCGGGTGTTAGTAGCAAGAGGAAAGAGTGGATCTTTCTTCCGGTTCGAGGAAAGCGAGAGGGCTTAGTTCACGTGGGTTCTGAGGCGGCGGCCATCGAGGCTAGGGCGGTCGGGGTTGCCCGGTCGAGGCTAGGCGGATGGTGTGCTACCATTGCCCGGCGACTTGGAAATATGAGGAGGATTGTCCCAGACGGGGGATCGGGGTTTGAGGCGTGTGCCGATCCCGGTCGGTGGGACGGAGAGGATACAATATGTTCCTCCGCAGCCCGGTCTGGTCGAGAGAGCGGTGCTCCGGTTTGGGGGGCGGGCGGGCACCTCCCGATACACTCTGAGCGAGGAAGGCGGGTTATGGGCGGAAGGGCAGGCCTGAGGCGGGGACATCAGGAGTTCAGGGGCCTGTCTACGCCATCACACCACCGGCTGAGTCAGTAGATCAACCAGTTATACAAGGTACGATTTTTCTATCTCTCCTATGGGCAAGAGTGTTATTTGATTCTGGTGCTTCGCATTCATTCATTATTGCATCAGTTGTGATAAAGTAGGGCTTAGAGGTTGAGGCCTTTGAGGAGCCCTTGTCTGTGAGTTCTCCCCTAGGGATTAGGGCGAGGATAGGGATGATATGTCGAGGTTGCGAGCTAGAGATCTCAGGGATTCTACTCACAGTGGACCTAAAGGTTATGGACATGTCAGAGTTCGACGTCATCCTTGGGATCGTTGGTGACCGGCTGCAGTCGTCATCGATTGTATTCATTAGGAAGGTTACCGCTACGGGCCGGCACTCGTGTTGTTTTTCAGGGGGATAAGCATGATATTTTATCCCAAACCGTGTACGAGTTCATGTGTCAGGGACAGTTGGCGGGTTGGCTAGCAAGTCTTACCCTGGAGGACAAGGTAAGACCAGACTTAGATCTACCTCGAGTAGTCTGCGAGTATGAGGATGTTTTTCCGGATGAGCTACTAGGATTACCTCCGTAGAGGGTTGTAGACTTCGGTATCAAGTTACACCACAATTGCCATGTCTACATGACTCACGTAGGATGGCACCGGTTGATTACAAGAACTCGAGTCATTTCACGGGAGATTCTTTGGACAGGGTTCGTGGGTGGGCTGCCTTCACCATGGGGCGCTCGGTTCTATTTGCGAAGAAGAAGGACAAGACCGCCGACTATGCATTGACTACGAGACGAGTTGAGCAGGCCTGTCGAGAATCGGTACCCATTCTTAGGATTGATGACTTGTTTATCCGAGTTGAGAAGGCGATTCTCAAAATAGAACCGCTGATTACCATGTTGAGGTTAGGAGACAAATATCCTAAAACGATGTTTAGAGCAGCGTTATGGTCACTTTGAGTTCTGATGATTCCTTTGGATTGGCGAATACCTGGCCGGCATTCATAGACCTCATGCATAGGGTATTCCAACCCTATCTAGATCAGTTTGTCGTAGTCTTTGTGGATGACATTTTGATCTACTCCCAGTCAAGAGGGAGTATGAGGATCACTTGAGGATTGTTTTACAGTTTCTGAGAGATCATCAGCTATA
This sequence comes from Tetrastigma voinierianum, assembly GCA_016808115.1. Lineage (NCBI taxonomy): Eukaryota > Viridiplantae > Streptophyta > Magnoliopsida > Vitales > Vitaceae > Tetrastigma > Tetrastigma voinierianum. Next base: position 34,684 of record JAEQBH010001894.1, on the reverse strand, counting down.
CGCCAAGTTCAGTAAGTGCTGAGTTTGAGAAACTGCGGGGTGAATTTTGGGACACGTGATGTCGACATCGAGTAATCGGTGGACCCAAAGAAGTTCGAGGCCATGATGAGTTGGGAGAGGCCGAAGTCAATCTTCAAGATACGTAGTTTCTTGGGATTGGCTGGGTACTACAGGAAATTCATTGAGGATTTCTCCCGATTGGCAACACCTATGACGAGATTGACCCGGAAGGAGGTCAAGTTTGATTGGGATGAAGGGCGTGCGGAGGAATTCCCGGGGAGTTTAGGAGGAGGCTCCTCTTTGCTCCTATCTTGATAAGTCTTTGGGCGGGGCCAAGGGTACCTGAGTGTATTGTGATGCCTCGAGGGTTGAGCCCAGGATGTGTTGTGATGCGTCAAGGGAGAGTAGTAGCTTATGGTTCCAGTCAGTTGAAGAATCATGAGCAGAATTACCCCACACACGACATGGAGTTGGCGGTCATAGTCTTCGCCTTGAAGATTTGGTGCCACTATTTATATGGCAAGCAGTTCGAGGTGTACTCAGACCACAAAAGTCTAAAGTATATTTTCACGCAGCGGGACCTCAATATGAGGCAACGTAGATGGATGGAGTTCTTAGAGGACTACGACTTCACTTTGCATTACCACCCTGGTAAGGCAAATGTGATGCGATGCGCACTCGTCACGAAGTCATGGGAGCATTGGCTAGTATGGCTTCCGGGAATGGCGAATCTTTCGGCGTGGGATAGTTTAGGCTCTGATCTGACAAGCGGACCACGAGTGCGTTGGGGAGTTTAGTGGCTACACCGTCTCCCATTGACGGTGATTGAGTCCCGAGGTGGGGCGTAGAGTTAGTGTCCATCCAAGGACCGAGTGCGATTAGTGCGGTGGCGGTACGGACCATCCCGCGCGGATGGTAGTCTTGGTATAGAGGATGGGTAGTGGTTTGATTGACGATTTGAAAGGAGATTCTACCGGGGAAGTTTCAACGCTCGATTTAACATTGCATCGAGATTGACACGAAGATGTCTGGGGATCTTCAAATTAAGCCGATACTATTGGACCGGGATGAAGAGACACATAAGGGACTTTGTTCGGCCGTGTCTCACGAGTCGGCAAGTTAGAGGCGAGCACCGGAAGCCGGCGGACTACTTGACCATTAGAGGTGGTTGAGTGGAAGTGGGAACACGTCATGATGAATTTTGTGACCCATTGCCATAGACACCGCAAGGACATGATGCGGTATGGGTGATAGTGGACCGGCTCATGAAGTCGGCACATTTTCTAGCCGTGCGGATGACCTTCACATTAGGAAGTGCGCATTGTATATCAGTCGTCCGGCTACATGGAGTACCGGTATCCATAGTGTCGGATAGAGACTCAGGTTTCTACGGCGCGCACGAAAAGAGTTTCCAAAGGTATGGGCCGCATGTTGCGACCATGATCTGACTCCACCTGGGCAGATGGTGATCGAGGAGAGAACCACTCTGGTGTTAAAGGCCATGCTGCGAGCATCGTCTCACGGATCATAAGGGTAGCTGGGAAAAGCATTTGCCCTTAGTGGGGTCGCCTACAACACTTGATTCTCGGGGCGAGTATACGAGGATGGCACCATATGAGGCATTGTGGGAGGCCGTGCGGGGATCAGAATATGTTGGACCAAGGTGGGATAGAGCTCCATCGGCCCGGTCACGATCGATTAGAGACACCTCAGGAAGGTGAGCTTGATCACGACAAACGTCTTCTCGGGGCTCGGAGGCGCGGAAGAGCTGACGATGTGCGACATCGACCCTTAGTGAGTTGGAGATCACGTCTTCTTGAAAGTGATGCACAAGAGAGAGGAGTGGTCGGGTTCGCCAGTGAAGCTATCGTAGAGGTTCATTGGGCCTTCGAGATACTCGGGTGAGCCCCGTAGCGTGCCGGTTGCTTTACCACCCGGCATGTCGGGTGTCCGGGGTATTTCCGTGCCAGTGCTCGGAGAATTTATCTCGGTCGACCGTGGTGGATTAGGGAGAGATTGAGGTTGACGATGGGACCTTCGAGGAGGGATCGGTGTGCATTATGGATGCCCGAGATCGGGTTTGCGTCCTTGAACCGTGAGGCTAGTGGTGCTATGGCGTAGTGGAATGGAGGGAGTCAACGTGGGAGGCGCGAGGACACGATCTGGGCCACTATCCACTTCTTATTTGGGATGAAGGTCGTAAGTTTAGTCGTTTAATACTTAAATGACTAGTTTACATGCATGGCATAATGCACGTCGCATATGCATGTGATTCGTTGTGATTGTACAGAATTTCGGGACTAAATTCTTTTTAAGGAGGGGAGAATGTGAAACCCCGAGAAAATCGAATTTTATGAAAAAGGGTAAAATGGTAACTTCTGTCAAAATCTGAAATTTTCCTAGATCTCGAATGATGAAACTGCTTATTGTTGGAATTGTCTTTGCAAATCGCTACCAAGTCAAATTTCATCGAATTCGAGCAGATCAAAATTTCACGTTTTCGAGAGGCAGGGTGTTAGGTGTCGTATGTGATTTGTGAGAGAGGCGTGTGATGTGAAAAATACCTACTACATGTACTCATGTTACACATATTTGCATGACTAGTGAGAGGATGGAGATGGGTAACTAAATTAAGCCAAGTGTCAAAAAGGCCCTTTAAGTCAAATAGTTAAATGAAGGGATAAGGATGGAATTATTGAAAAGATTTAAAATAAAGAGACAAAAGTCTTCTTCTCCATTGGAACAAAAAACGTGCAGTAGGTCTAGAGAACCAGTTTTAGAGAGAGAAAGAGTGACTTCTCTATAAATTTCTTGGCTTTCGGACCGTCGGTTCTCGTCGGGCCAAGAAGTAAAGTTGTTCTACGGGGCAAGGGCTACTCGTGGGCATCGATTTTGTGGAGTTCCGACAACTCTAAGAGGTAGGGATCTTTTCCTACTTGCTTTATTCTTTGGAAAAGAGCCATGTAAATGGATAGGGATGTTCTGAGGCCGAATGACCGTGTGTTTTTCAGTTCCAACGATTGGGATTGAGTGAGAAACTCCCTATGGTGGCTGTGAACAGTGCCGAGCGTAGGGTTTCACTGTTCACGTGATATGTTGTGTGATTTTTGTGTGTTTTGGGTGATTCAAAATGAATTGCTTGATTTGTTAATTAGCCCATGTGAGCTAATTTTGATGTTATTGATGTGGATTGAATAACATGATATATGTGAATTAATTTTTGTTAATATATGCATGTAAAATATATTACCATGAATTGTTTGGAATTAGCATAATGCATTCCATATGCACCGGGGCACCCTAGAACGATAGGTGTGAGTGCATGGCATGAAAGAAATGAAAAATGGAAAATGGTTGTGAAAGGAATTTCAAGGAAGATTTTCCGAAGAATTGCCTTGGAGAGTGGTCCAACAGTTCATCTCGGAGGCTGACCCTGGCTGATGAAAAAAATGATCCGACAATTCCCCTCGGAGATGATCGATATATATTTCCCGAAGCTTCGATATGAGGTTTTCCAGAACAAAAACCTTTTGTTTGAAAGCGATGTTTTCTCGCATTTGGCTTAGGCATGTGTGAGGGAGCGATGAGGACTGAGACATGGGATTAGGCATGTAGACATTAGTAGGATCATGTATTTGCTTGAGTGATTGGTTGTCGTACATGTGCACTTAGGTGGGAGTAACCCATGTAGAGATTATCGCTCTTTGAGGAATTTCTCACCTTGTCGAGAGATCATTATTTCAGGTACAAGGAGTGTACAGGAGGACGGCACTCACTAGAGGCCGCGTTTTAGAAGAAAGTCGGATTGTGGCTTTGGTATTCATTTTGTATAACATGTATTAAAACTTTAAATTTTGATATATGTTTTGGTTAAAAGTAATGTAATAACTCTTGAACTATTGTAATATAGTTGATGTATTTTAGTGAGTATTGATGCATGGGCCCAAGTGGCCATTTTACTCATGTATATAGGTCTCATAATATGAAGTTCTGAATGTCCAGAAAGGTTGATGGGTTATCCTTGGGACACGATTTAGAGGCGTCACAAAAATTCATATATGTTTAAGCCAATTTTTCAAGTATATTTCAGCCTTAAAAGTCAAATTTAATGTAAAATTATGGAATTTTCACCCATATTTAGAAATTTGAAGAAAGAGCGGAAAGTGCTTAAAAAAAAAGGAAACAAAAGGGAAGCAAAGTCCGACCTTTAGAAGAATAATGTCGGACATTGTAAGGAGAGTGTCATGCCAGTTACTGCAATGTCGTGGCATCACCGCGACATCGGTTGAAATAGTTAGATCAGAATTCTATAATGTCGTGACATCGCCATGACATAGGCTGTGACATCACTCAAGACTAGAGAACTAAAATCTCCAATGTCGCGACATTAAGTCAATGTCGCGACATTGTACTGAGTCATTTAGAGCATCAAGTCAATGTTGCGACATCAGGGAAAGACTGTAAAAACATCAAGTGTTCAATATCGGGACACTGCCACGTCATTGGCAACGACATCAGCCAAGGCTTGAACACTGGAGATCTAAACTTGCAATGTCGTGACATCGATGTCGCGACATTGAATCAGTGACCAGACATCAAACCAATGTATAACATCGGGAAGGCGCAAAACATCAAGTGTTTAATGTCGGGACACTGCCACGACATTGGCAACGACATCAGCCAAGGCTTGAACACTGGAGATCTAAACTTGCAATGTCGCGACATCGAATCAGTGATGTCGCAACATTAGATCAAAGCAGCAAAGGAGGTGAGACCAACTCAATGTCGCTAAATCACCACAACAATGTCATAAACCCCTGCAAACATTGATAAAGGGCCTCGAGAACATTAAATGCTCTGATATCGTGACATCACAACAATGTCACGACATCAGGTGAAATGATCAAAACTGAAAAATCAATGTCGTGACATTGCCACGACATCAAGATAAAACCTCATAGTTGAAGACATCATGTGAAGAATGTCACAGCATGAACAAAAGACTTACAAGCAATCTCGCAACATTAAAGCAGTGTCGCGACATCAGACCCGAGCTTCCAAGTTGAAACACTAAAGAGCTAATGTCGCGGCATCAACTCAATGTCGCGACATCAACTCAATGTCGCGACATCAACTGTAGTGAGTAGAGTTGAAAAGCAATGTCACGACATGAAATCAATGTCACAACACCAAAAGACCAATGTCGCGACATCAGAGTTGATCTACAATACTGCATCTCAAATGTTATGACATCATCACGACATAGCCATGACATTGACTGATCACTGAAAATTTAGAATTGCCTAACAAAATTTCAATGTCGTGACATCAGATTCGATCCACGACATTGAAAACTCCGATGTTGCGACATTATCATGACATCAGCAGCTAGGGCAGAATTTCAGGGCTTTTAGAAGTGCGTTATTTTCACCTCGTTTTTAGGGCCCAATATATATGAAGCCTATAAATAGAAGCTCCTAGGAACGAGTGCGCGGTTTCCAACCAATTTACATCAAGTTTTTATGCTTTTTGAAAAAGCTGAAGTCTCATTATATATAATTTCCTTTTCTTTTTCTTTACATTTTAGTTTTGTTTCTAGATTTATTTTTCTTTCTTTTAGGATTAGAGAAGTGATCTGAACTGCGATTTCGAGTTGGAATGAATGTAAATCAAAGCTCCATTTATGTCTGAACTTCAATGGAATCTAGGAATATTTATAAAATTCATTTTTTTTTAAGTTTTGATTACAATTTCAATGAATTTGTTTGATCAACTAGTCATTGTCATTTGCGATTCAGATTTGAAAGGCTAAGCTCCATTTGGGAAGAATATGTTGTTAGGATTAGTGTTTGTGATATTTTAATGTTGTTTTGGGGTATGAAAATTGGAGTGATTTAACTGGTATTACTCCTACATTGAACTGTTCTGAATATCGATGTTTGGTACCCAGAAAGAGTTGTATCACTACTCTGATTTTCAGGAATCCCTCTGAGTGACATAGAGATGGACTACCTGAGAGCAAAGAGCAATCACTTTGGTATCACTCTAGTATATCACTGGTGATGTTTTAACCTTTGACTTCAAGGTTCCCTCCTCGGTGATAGTAGGAGTGTGTTCTTGAGAATATGATCCACTCTTGATCTAGTAGTTTAATTATGAGAGGTTTCACCCTAAATTGAAACATAATTTCAACCTGTGTTAGCTAAGATTCTACTAAAGGGAGAGAATTCTTCTTGTCTAATTATTGATGGTGAGGTACCAATTATTTTAGAGAGGGCCTGCATTATCCCGTCTATGAGGGCAAGCAATTTCCAATCCTAAGAAATAGTTGTTAGGAAATGCGAAGAGAAAATGCTTAGCAACCCGAGTAAAGCGACCCGATTAGGATCCGTGCGAAACCGGGGATACCCGGTAAACCATTTATCAAATGCATTTCATTAATATAGCGTTTCGTTCTCAATTTGTCACGAATGATTTCAATTTGAAAGCGAAACCATAACGATTACAAATTCAATGCAATTCCTTTACAAAATATGCATAGGTACAAAAATAATTTCGGAGTTGAACTCCTTTTGTTTATAAAACAATGTCATGCTAAAAATGGTGAGGATGCATGTGGCCAGACATACTTAAGTAGACTTTACAGAATGAATACGAGCTTCTCGACCTTGAATTAAAACTACCGATCCTTTACTTTATCCTCGATACTTGCGCATTGATAAAAACAATATGCTAAGCATTTTCATGCTTAGTGGTTCTACTCTAATTTCATTCTTGTTTAGTTTAAGTCAAATCATGCAATTTACACTAATAGACTTTCAAATCTTTTGGATGATCAATGTGAATACAATAAATATACTTATTTATATCTGATCATTTATAGTTCATTGATCATTCCAAATATACACTTTCATATGCAATAAATCATTTATAACCAAATCATGCATTTCATAATGCTCTTTTCATTTCAATTTGCATTCATGCTTTTCAATTCCAATATGTCAACAATCTCAAAGTCAATTCGATTTTGCCATAGCAATTTAACCATGTTTTTGGTATGGAATATCAGAATCACCGACAGGTCCCTCACAGGTTGCAAGCCGGTATAAAAACATTTGTTTATGACACGATTCGGTCCCAGAGCTCTTGTGGTTATTAAAATCAATTCATAGACACTACCGATCTTGTCCCTGCGGGTTTGTTGATTGGAGTGACACATCAATACGTTGTTTACTTAGTATTGCTAAGTTGATAATATATTGGTATACCAATATATCTGTCACGAAATAAGCAGTTAACATTCTATTAAGGCGTTCAAATCCTTTATAGAAAAATACGATTACAATATATGTACATTTGTATAACCAGTTCATTTAATGTGTAATTTTCATATGCAAACATTTCACAAAATCAATTGCCTCAAATCAATTAAAACAAATAATATGCTTCTCTTATACATTTAGAACAAACATTTCAAATCTTGAAACGAGAATAGGAGAAGATAGAACAAACTAATCTATCTATTTCTTTTTGTCTTGCCTTCAATCTCGGTCCTAGGTTAGGTGATCATAGGCCTGGCAAATCACACACATCACATTTGTAAACTAAGCGTTATTCGCACTTTCGGCAGCCTGATGAGTGCGATACGTTTTTCGCCCAGTTTCGATTCTTATTTGAACCCACATTAGTCGTTTATTGGGGTTCTATATTATCGATCTTTAAAACAAGACTTTGAACAAAAATCCAAAATTTTGTTTTTGTGTGAGCAGTCTTCTGTTGCGGCGTGGGCACCCGCCCTTGGCATGGCTTTGCTACCTCGGCGTGCGAGGGTTCCATTTTGGCACCTCGGCCTCGCCGCGGTGAGGGTTTCCCATGCCGCGGCGTGGGTTCCCTACGTTGCGGCGTAGAAGCCTGATTTACCCAGATTTTTCTGTTTTCCTCATTTTTGCGATTTCCTCCAAAAATCCTCAAAATCCCAAAACAAAATATATTTATCACATAATAATTTACATTTGACATCTGTCATATATCAATTTATCAGTTTTCCCGGAAAAACACAAGTTTGGCTCAAATCATATCCGGAATATATAATAAAATTATTCTGAAAAATTCTGGGAATATTTTGGGGTGTTACAATATGGTAGTGACTACAGGAGTGGCGAGAGAGTTTGAAAACATAAAGAAAATGAAAGAGGAAGATTGAGAAAGAAAGCGACGAAGAGGTGAAGAAGAAATCAAGTTTGATAGTTCAGAAAAGACAGAAGAGAGCAAAAAAAGAAAAGGTCTCGACAAAACGGTCAATGAAAGAAACTTGAAGAAAGAGAGAGGTCTGACATATATGCTGTTCCATTTCCTTAGAGGCTACCAAGAGCAAAGATGGAAAAGCAGTTCTCTAAATTCTTGGACCGGTTCAAGAAGATAGAGATAAACATACCTTTTGTTGAGGCATTGGCTCAGATGCCTAATTATGCAAAGTTTCTGGAAAGATGTGCGAGTAAGAAAGAGGAGATTTCTTTGAAGAAGGAGTGAGTGAGTTTAACGACCACTGCGGTCGCGATAATTCAAAAGAATTTACCTTTGAAGATGTAGGATCCTAGCATATTCACCATCCCCTACACCATAGGGAATTTTGAATTTGGGAAGGTTTTATGTGATTCAGGGGCAAGTATCAACTTGATGCCACTATCTGTAGTGAAGACACTTAGTTTAGGGGAGCTTACTCCTCTGACCTATGACCGCAGATGGCGAGATAGGACTATGGCTTAACGAGGAGGAGTCCTTGAAAATGTACTCATCAAGGTGGGAAAATTTATTTTCTCTGTGGACTTTGTAGTAATGGACATGGAAGAAGACACACAAGTCCCACTAATACTTAGAAGGCCTTTCCTGGCCATAGGAGCTGCCTTGATAGATGTTAAGAAGGGAGAACTCACTCTTAGAGTGGGAGATGAAGTAGTACATTTCAATATGAATCAAAGCCTGAAACAATCTGATTATGACAATGCTGAAAATAAGATTGTAGAACAATTTGTTCCCATTAGTCCTGAATTGATCAATGATTGTAAAAACCAGAATTCAATGAATGAGAATGATATGAATTTCCAGTATATTGAGGCTCATGATGTTAAATATCTGAATTCTAGTTTTGAAATTAGAGAAACAGTACCTAGTCTAAAAGAAATCAGTGCAAAAAAGTCAAGCAGCAGTGAAGAGAAGGGACAAGAAGTGGAAAAAAGTTCGAAAGGGCTAATTCTTAAGGAATGACCAAACATCTTAAATATGCCCTCTTAGAAGCTGAAAGAGCACAACTTGTAATCATAGCAGTTGACTTGACAGTAGAAAATGAGCATAAATTGATCAAAATTTTCATGAAATATAAAGAAGCCTTTTCTTTGTCAGTAGAAGACTTTAAAGGGATTAGTCCTTCAATTTCCATGCATAAAATCCTCTTGGAGGAGAATGAAAAAACATCAATTGAACATCAAGTAAGACTAAACCCAGTGATGAAAGAAGTTGTTAGAAATGACGTATTAAAATGGCCGAATACATGATTTATCTATGCAATCTCAGACAACCCTTGGGTGAGCTTAGTTCACGTGGTTCCCAAAAAGGGTGGATTCATAATCATCAAAAATGAGAAAATGAATTGATTCCTACAAGAACTGTGACAAGATGGAAGGTGTGCATTGATTACAGAAAATTGAACACAACAACCAAAGGATCCTTCTTTGCGGATTGATCAAATGCTAGATAGGTTGGTAGGACACCCTCACTTTTGTTTCTTTATTGGATATTACGGTTATAATCAAATTTCCATAGCCCCTAAGGACCAAGAGAAACTAATTTTACACGTCCTTATAGCACCTTTGCTTTTAGAAGGATGCCATTTGGATTATGTAATGCTCCTGCCACCTTCCAAAGGTGTATGATGTCCATGTTCTAAGATTTGGTGGAAGAGGCTATGAAAATTTTTATGGATGACTTCTCAATTTATGGATCCAGTTTTGAGCAGTACCTGAAAAATTTAGAGATTGTACTTCGGAGGGTGTTCCCGAAACCGAGAATTTGGCTACGAATTGGGAGAAATGTCATTTCATGGTAACAAAAGGAATTGTCTTAGGACATAAAATTTCTACAGTTGGGCTTGACCAATCTAAGGTTTCTATCATAAAAACTCTACTACCACCAACAATAGTAAAAGGGATAAGAAGTTTCCTAGGACATGCTGGATTTTACAGAAGATTTAGAAAGGACTTCTCAAAAATTTCAAGACCATTATGCAGGCTGTTGGAAAATGATGCAAAGTTTGACTTTAATGAATCATGCAAGTTTGCATTTGAAGAAATTAAATCCAGATTGGTTATAGCTCTCATCATGGCAACACCAAACTAGAACAAAGAGTTTGAAATCATGTGTGATGCCAGTGACTATCTGATAGGGCGGAGTTTTTGGGATAAAGAACAAGAAATTTTGAGCAATATGCTATGTTAGAAAAACCTTCAATGAGGCACAAAGAACTACTTAGCTACGAGAAGGATGCTAGCAATGGTGTTTCTAGTGAAAATTTAGACCATATATTTGGGGTACCATAATATTATACACACACTAATCATGCGACAATTAAGTATCAAATGGAAAGAAAGATGTCAAATCGAGAATGAGGTCAAGTGGGTACTCTTCTTTGCAAGGAATTTGATTTGAAATCAGAACCAAGAAGGGGAAGTGACAATGTAATAGTGATCACTTGTCAGAATGGAAAAACCTCTTAAAAGAGGAAAGAGGGACAAAAATAGAGAAAATTTTTCGTGATGGGTAGCAACATCTTTATATGGATGAGTCCTAAACTCATCCATTTTTAATCCATTTTTCTGGCATATTTCTAGAAGTTTATGATTCATTTTAATGCTGAATTATGGAATATTCATCAACTTTGTGTTTTGCAGGGTTTAAATAAAAAAGAGATAGTTCTAGTAAGAAAAGAAGAAAAATTGGCCAAGGTAGAAATGTCGCGACATAGTTTTTCTTTGTCGCGACATAATCTCAAAAGAACTAGCATAAGCTATGTCGTAACAAGCAGCGTTATGTTGCAACAAAGATCAAGCTAAGCTAAAGCCATAAACAAAGATTGTCGCAACATCTCACAACTATGTCACGACATTGATCAAGGCAAATGGCAGTGGAACTTTGTTGCAACATTTCACAACTCTGTCGCAACATAAAGAACCAAGGATGGTAGAAAAGCTTTGTCATGACAAAAGACAACTATGTCGCGACACAAAATCCAGGGTCAGCATTGAAGAGCAAGAAGATTTTGTCGTGACAGATGTCGCGACAAAAGTTGAGAAGAATTACAAGAAGAATGTTACGACATAGAAAATTATGTCGCCGACATAACGGTGCTAATCAAGACAAAGATCTTGTCAGGATAATGTATCAAAATTGTTTCAACCATAATGTCACAATATTATTAGCTCACGTGACAAATTACCCAAGAAATGGCAAGAGTTCGTCTCAATGATAAAATTTATGTCGCGACAACAAAAACTCGCAAAGTAATGTATATCTAGTAGCAAAGAGGTGTTTATGGTTTACATAAAATGGAAAAGAAATGAGACAAGCCAAGACAATTTTACCGCGATAAAGATTTCAATGTTGCAATAAATGGGGCTTTTAGCGTTTAATAATGATCAAAGAAGGAAATATGTCGACGCTCGTGAGTCTATCGCGACAAAGAGTTCTGGTCTTCGGGTGAAGGCAAGACAACAAGACTATGTCACGACAAAGAAAAGGTCCGCTAGACAACAAAGAACATGCAACCGAGAAACCTTCGTCGCGACAAAGGTAGAGAAGAACCCGCAAGAATGTCAACATAGCAAAGAGTGTCGCGACAAAGTGAAAGAGCTGTAGGCAAAAATATTTGTAGGGACAAAGAATTTTATGTCGCGACATTTTGCCGGAGCAGCAAAGAATGACAAGTTGGCTGCAATAAAGTTTTTATGTCAAGACACAAGACACTCATGTCACAACAATCACAAGACAACTTTAGTATAACTATGTCGCAACATTGTCAAATTATGTTGCTTAATATTAATTCAGAAGAAAGCACAAAATGTGGTCGACATAAACCGCAAATAATGACAAGAGTCGGAAACAAAAGATGACAAACTATGTTACACATGATTTTCTATGTCACGAATAAAGCAACCAATCGGGCTAAAAATTCGGGATCCCCACTTCAGCCCGCAGTGCTACTATCATTTGAAAATCTAAATAGATCGCAACTAGGGCATTAAGCCCAAAGCCTTCCGTATAAATCCGCAAATTTATGGGTAGTCGGGAACTCCTTGTATATTATTTTTCTTTTATTTTTGTTTTCTTTATTTAGTTTTTAAAGTATCATTTTAGGCAGTTTTTCTTGAACAGAGTAGTACCGACTGGCGCGTAAGCTTCAATTAGTTTTCTCTGTGAAATTTGTTTTTCATTACTATCCGATGCAATGAATTTGGAAATTCTCCAAGTTCATCTATATTTCATTGTTTGTAATTTCTGAATTTACTGATCGCTTAGTCACCGGTTTTGTAATCCAATTTGAAAGACTGAGTTCCATATGGGATTGGATCAATGTTAGTTATTGTTTTCTGCTAAACTTGAAAGAATGTCATAGTTTGAAATCCTGAATTTATTTAAGTGGTATTGTTCTTGAATTGCTTGTTCAGAATATTAGTAGCGTAAAATTTTAAAAATGATTATATCTGTTTCGATTTCAAGAAGCCCTCCGAGGACACAGATGGAGCTTCGAGAGTAAGGAGAAGTTACTGGGGTATGTTATAATATTATGGAACTAATGAACTTTGAAGTAATATCGATAAATCAACGATTTACTCATGGTGTGAGGATTATCGCGATGATATGTCAAATAATTTGATCAAAGGTTTCCTTTGTCTGTTGAAATGATCTCGACCAGCACCGGCATCTAAATCTCCGGCGAGATAGAATTTTTTCAGATTTGATGGATGAGATACCAATTAAATTAGGGAAGACTTACATTATCCTGTTTATAGGGGCAAGCAGTCTTCAATCCTAAGAAAAGGGTGTGAAGTACTGAGAAGGAAAAATACCCAGATATTAGAAAGATGGTTATATTCTACAAGTAACTGATTAGACTCATATGTCCGAAAGGAACATGGATCTCTAATTAGTGAAATGTATGGTGTGTGGAGAAATCCAAGTTATACTACCTGCATCTTTGACATGTTCAGATTTCAAACTCATGGTTGAACCAATGTTATTAAATGATGCAGAAACTGATAATTATACATTGAACTATATCCTAGTGTTACTTACTCCAATGAACTTGGTTAATCCAATTATTTTAAATTCTTTATATATAGTTATAGAATTTTATTTAGTTTTTTACTTTTCCTTTAGTTTAAAATCAAATCATTTTTAATCGAGTTCAAATAGCAAGGATCTTGAGTAAATTTTGCAATTAATGCTAGATTTTTCTATTATTCCTCATGAACTATATCTAGACTTAAATCTACTTTATTACTTCTGAATGACATGTGTGTTTACAATATCTAGACCAAAAAACATTTTCAATTGGAAACCTTTCTCATCCAAGGCAACAACATATTTTATATCAAGATCAATCAAACAAGTTTTGGCATCGCGTTCGAGATTAATAGTCTTTGGTGGCAAGACGTAAGTTTTATCACACCGACCTCATCATATTTAGTCGATTTTCCGTCTTCAAAATTAGCTGTCAATTTCCGTCTATATGTAAAAAATTAGCCAAACAAGTTTTTGGCATCGTTATCGTGAAATTGAAAAGATGAATTTAAATATCAATATTCTAACCAAAAGAGAATTTCTAATTTCGACATTTTTCATTTTATCAAGGCAAATTACGTAAAATCACAAAGGTTTTAACTCAGCTAAGTAAGCTACTGTGGTGCCATTTTATGAGCTAATTGGATATAGTTGTTTTCCACATATTTAATTTGATCTCAATGTGTTTCTATTTAGTGAAGATTTACGATGAGTGAAACCTGTGAAGTAAAAGCGATCGCTTTTGATATAGAACTGAAAGAACACTGAGGAATCTGAGAAAGGTTAAAAGTGTCAATCAACAATATGGCATCAGAGAAAGATCAACCTATTTTAAGAAGCATAGAGAGACCTAAGAGGTAAATGAGTATGGAGGATTTTTAGAGGCCAAGATTCAAGATGAATGATCGCCGTGAGGACGTACCGCTGTCACAATTTTGAACTTAAGCAAGACGATCACAACGGTAGCAAAGAATAATGACGGCATCCTAGTGAAGACCCCAATGAGAATAAGGGAACATTTATGAGGATAGCAATACATCTGCTGGGAATAGTGAGACTGGCGGATCAAGCCGCAACCTGCTTTTACTTTCCTTTTCATTAAGAGAAGTGGTAGCAACTTGGTTTGAGTCACTACCTATTAGATCGGTGAACAATTAGGAAGAGTTGGTGGAGGCTTACATGAACGAATTCTTCCCTCCTTCCCTCACTTCTAAAAGGAGAGGGGAAATCATAATGTTCAAACAAGGAGAAGATAAAAGTCTCTATAATGCATGGGAAAGATACAAAAGATTACTGAAAAGATGCCAAATGCATGGGAATAGATCCGACTCACTAAATGGACATTTTTGAACATTTTGAACTATAATTTCAAATAAGAATTATTTAGCCCTGTGGAGCTTTCAAGAGAAAGTGCTCAAGAGGCAAAGCAAAGATAGAAGACCTTGCCAAATGCAATTATGTAGCTCCATCTAAAAACTTCAGGAGCAAAGAATGCATTTGGGTAAGGAAGTGGTGTGATAGAGCTTAATCTGATGACCAAATTATAGAAGCAAAATTTACAAATGATGAACAAGACAGAACCCATGAGAAAGAACAACAATGAAGTGGGAACAACTTGAGATAAAAAATGAGAATAGGAATAGTGTTGAAGAGGGACTATCCATGAGGGTCCCTATTGTTGAGGAGGCACATTTATCTCAATGCAACAAAAGCGTTGAATCTTGGGTTTCAACCTCAACTTGCCAACTCATTACACACCAACACTCGAGAACCATTCTCTTATGGAGGAGGAGTACAGCAAGGTCAAAGACCTGGTCAAAATTTTCAACAACAAGATTTCTAACTGTCTACAACAACAACAAGAGAAACGAGAATAAAGCAAAGAGAAAGAAGATCTTCTTCCTTTGAAGAACAAATGTCGACTTTCGCGGGAGAAATAAGAGGCTGCTGAACATTCGCGAGTAGAAATTGCTGATCTAACAACACCTGTGTAAACACAACTATGTTTCGTGCTAACACAAATGCCTCAAAACTAGAGACATGGTAGGCGCTGGTCCACCAATGCAAAAGTCGGTCCAAGCATTGTTTCCACTGGTTACAGCATAATCCTAAGGATTGCATGGTGGTGACTCTGAGAAGTGGAAGAGAAATAGAAGGCAAAAAAGAGAGAGAGAAGAAAACCCAAGAGAAAGAATGAATGGAGACACTAACAAGATACTAGAGGTTGTCGCTAAGAGAGAATCAAATAAAAATATTAGTGCCAAATAAGCTGAAGGAGGGAGATCTAGGAAGAAGGAAAAAGTTCATTTCATGCTCAAGCTCAGAGGTCAGAAGGCTGTTGAGAGGCTACTCTTCATTCTTGAACATGTTCCTGGGAAAAATGAGCATTATCCCTTTTCGTGAGGCATTGACTCATATGCTCAACAGTGAAAATTGGCATGAAGAGTATTGAGTGAAAAAGAAAACAGCAAAGAAGGAGTAGTGAACCCACAGGTACAACCTAAATGTAGTTATTCAGAGGTCTTTACTAGTGAAAATGCAGGATCCAAGCAACTTCACTATTCCTTGCGCAATAAGGAATTCTGAAATGGGAAAAGCACTGTGAGGTTCTAGAGCCTCACATCAACCTCGACACTTTATCTCGTAAACAAGAGACTAAGTTTGGGGAGCTTACTCCTACACCATGATGGTAAATGAACTTAGCTAAACCCATATCTTGAGATGCACAAAGTGGGAAAGTTCATTTTTCCAATGGACTTTGTAGTTATTGATATTGAAGAAGATAAACAAGTGCCACTGCTGCTAGGAAGGCCTTTCCTTTCTACAGGAGAAACTTTGATAGATGTGAAGAAAGGAGAGCTTACTCTAAGGGTTGGAGATGAGGTAGTGCACTTCAATCTCGGGCCACTAAGAAACAACCTGCACTTGATAATATTGATTTTAAGATCGTGATAAACAAAAGTACTCATCGCTAACTCGATAAATGGAATATAAGATTCAGAGTTAAATGAATGAAAATGAGATGAATTTCCAAGATCTTGTGAATGTTCTTGATGTTCAATTTCTGGAACTCCAATTTTGAAAACAAAGAGGCAAAGATTTCGTAATATAGAAACAACAAGTCTGCGTGGTGTTTAACTCAAGAATTACCCACTCATTTAAAGTATACTAGAATCAGAAAAAGCAAAACCTCAAGCGGTTATTGGCTACACGTATCGAGCTCAAGAACAAAAACTACTTGAAACTTCGAAAACAAGGCGAAGAATTTGCTGGTCTATAAAAGATTTGTGCGAATCAGTCCTTCTATTTGCAGGACAAAATCCTTTTAGAGGATAATGCAAAGACCTCTATTGAACATCAAAGAAGACTAAATCCAGTAATGAAAGAAGTTATCAAAAAAGAAGTACTAAAATGGCTAAATGCAAGCTTCATATATGCAATCTCAAACAGTCCTTGGATGAGCCTAGTTAATGTGGTTCCCATTAGCGCGGATTCACTGCGGATTCGAAATGATAATAACGATTCCTACAAGAATTTTTGGCAGGATAGAGGTGTATAGACTATAGAAAATCTAAACACCGCTACCGTAATTTTGATGTTAGTATTACCCCACCATCGTTTTCTCGATGGATATCCAAGAGTATAACTAAATGTTAATATAGCCTCTGAGGGATTAGAGGAATATCACATTGCATGTCCTTATGGCACTTTTTAGTTTTCCCAAGGTTACTGATTATGTGAATGCTCTGACTTCCAAAGATGTATGATGTTTAGAGATTAAATTTTGTGGAAGAGGCTATGGAAATTCATGGATGATCAATGTACTAACCAATTTTGAGAAATGTCTAGAAAATTAGAAACAAAAGATTTTTGTAGGTGTCAAGACAAGAATTTGGTTTAAATTTGGGAAAAATGTCATTTCATGATAACAGAGGGTAGCCATCTCAAATACAAGATTTCAGAGTCAGTTAGAAGTAGACTACAAAGGTTTCTATCATAAAACTCTCCCGTCACCTACAATAATCAAAGGGATAAGAAGCTCTAGACATGCTGGTTTTTATAGGAGGATCACAATGACTTCTCAAAACTTCAGACCACAAGTGTACTCATCGGCAGATGAAAGTTTGACTTGATGAATCATGCAAAGTCGCATTTGATGAAATTAAATCCGTATCGGGCTACAACCCCATCATGGTAACACCTTTATTAAACAAGAGTCTAAACTATATGGATTATGCAATGGGAACTGTATTGGGACAAAGAACTGAGAAGATGTTTAAGGCCATATACTATGCCAGCAAAACCTTCAATGAGGCTCAAGAGAACTACTCTACAACTGAAAAAGAGATATTGGCAATGGTGTTTGCTTGTGAAAAATTCAAGCCTTACATATTGGGTCCCATGTTATAATACACACCGACCGTGCTACAATTAGATATCATGCTAAGAAAGATACTGAAGCCAAGATCACCAGATGGGTTTATTGCTATGAAGAATTTGGTTTATAAATTAAATAAAAAGGGTAGTGTCAATGTGATAGTTGATCACTGGTTTATATTGGAAAAACCATCAAGAAGAAATGAAGTGAAATAATAGAAAACTTTCCCGATGAGCAATTGTTTTTATTATCGCCTGAACATTCATGGTGATAATGATATTGTGAATTACATAGCTTCAGGGAATTATGCCATATGAATTCAAAGAACCATCAAAAAAAGGAAAGTCAGAACCGAGAAAGGCATTATATATTTAGGATGATCCACTACTTTTAAGAGAATATTATGATTATCGTAGATAAAACAGAAAATGTAATTGGCGGTGAAATTATTGATAAATTCCATGCATCATATGAAGTGAATATTTCGCAGAGATGGAACAGTCCGTAAAATTCTCCAATCGTTTCTCTTTTATCGGGCTCGCTCTATTCGAAGACTGTTTTGAATGCACTATAAGAAAAATCAAAATTAGAGACTACACCCGGGTCTCTAATCCCGTCTGGAAACGAATTCGAACGGATTCAGACGGAATTTCTCGTCTTTAAAACGTCGTATCTAATTGTGTAACTGCCTCACTTTGCCTCTAATAGATCGACTGATTCCGCTTCCATCGTAGAGATTGAATGATTTCTGTCGATCAGATTGATTTGATCTGCGCCTCTGATCGAGATCACATTCTGACTCATTTCATCGTGAGACCGATCAGAGACAGAATTTTTCCGTCCCTAATCTAATTAGAGACAATAGAGCGAATTTTCTGATGTGCGTTTAGATTTTATTATTAATTGAACTATTATGGCGAAAGATTTCAATTATATGTAATCATAAAGTTCTAGATTTAAGAATTAAATTAATAGATGTAAGTCATTAAAAGTCAACCACTATATTTTTCATAATTATAAAATCAATAGTACACGAGATAATAAAAATAGTAATATTAATGTCAAATGTACCAAATACAATATATTAACTACTAATCAAACTCACAAATTCTTAAAGGTCCTCAGGAACATTCTTCCAAGTATACTCCGCCCTTGTGAAGCTCTCTGCCTCCTGCACCCTTGGTGGCTTTCTATGGAGCATTCTTCACAGAGCAACCCGTGGAAAATTGCTTTCACCATGACAGAAGTTAATGTGAATTCATGCACTATAGAAAACAGGGCACTCTGGTGAGCATTTTTTACAACAATGTACTGTGCAAACACACAAAGAAAAAAAAAGCACAATGGAGATTCATTGCTTAATCCATCACCTTAAAAGATGTTTCAACTCATGGCTATGTCTGGAGTACATTATGACATTCGAGAAGCCAAATTTGGGGCCAACAAAACTCATTTGTACTGCTAACTCCCCATGTCTTATGCTATTACAGACACCTCTGGATCATTTGCTTTTGTAGATGATTTCTTCATCGCCACATCAATGATCGCACAGACCAAGAGTCTTCCAATGTCTATAATGAGAAAGTCAACAATACGCTCATTAGTAAATTTACTTTCCATTTTTTTTTTTTATGCTTCAATTAATTCCAACTTTATATTTCATATGAATCTTTGAAATTATCTTCTCTCGCATCTTTTGAATCATATGAATTTTGCTTTTTGTTGTATTTTTTTGTTTAACAAAGACGACTTTCATAATGAAACAAAGGGAGAGAGAGGACAAAACAAGTGGTTATTGGTGAAGATGGTCTAATTAAGTACGTGAATCTCAACTAATATATCAAGAATGAATCTCCTACCACTAAATTTATGGACCATAACTTTCTGATTTAAGAACTTGAGTAACTTGTTTAGATCTAATGTCATTGTCATATAGCTAAAAGTCTGCTTTTCCCTTTGATCCAATCAAGTCAGCCGGAGCATACAAGGGCAAATACCGGAAGATCGATGCACATTCAAGCATAGTCAAATGGTTCATCGTGAAGAGCTAGGATTACTGATTAAAACTCAATGGCAAATAATTGCATCATTGAATCATTGAGGACCTAGGAAAGCAATTAGTCACACCTTCTGCAACTTGAATCCCCTTTTCGTATGTGGATGTGTCGGTTCATTCATCATGTGTTTACAACCTGGTCATTTTGGTATTTACGTATAAAAAAAGGTGCATGTGGCTGTGGCAGAACTGATGATTCTTCTAACATGCCCGAAAGTGAGTAGAAAGAGTTCCATAGAAAGTGCTCTGGTGTATCCTCTTCACCATCGCTTATCGGAACCGCTTCGCGCTCTCACTATGTCGTAAAACATTTCTATTCTTTGATGTTCCATCACTCCTCGGCAAGCTTTTCCTCTAAAGGGTTGGAAAGCATGATTGTCTTTCAGCTTTAAATTGAAACAATGATATTATGATCATTCTTCCTTGAAGCTCATTCACCACGTTACTTTCGTGAGTTAAATTACATTTTTTTATAACCGGACGTCATTTAGCTTGTTTTTATCCCAACTATCAAATATTTTGTCATCTTAAAAGATTTTTTGATTGTAAATTTTTAATAACCCAGGAAGAGGGAACCCCACATGGACTTACTAACAAATAATTATATAAAGTATGTAAATTAAATAAAAGGACAAGTCATCAGCCCAGGTGCCACGACACCATATTGATCTTCATTCCTTCATCACTTTCAAATCGACCACCAATTATATTAAAATAATATATTATACGCCGATAAATCAGAATATAACATTCAATTTATCATAACAAGAACGACGCTTAGAAGTAGTTTCACACAAATTTTAATAAAGATTTATAGAATTTATGCTTAAGGATAATACGTCTGGTTTTTTATTTATTTAATAGCGGTCAGTTTAAACTATTAAAATTAAAACATAATATTATATAATCCTAATGAAACAAAATATATTTAACAATTAAATTTTTGCTCAAATAAAACTCTACCCAATCATTTATTCCTAACACCTCTAAACACCTCCCCACCCACCAATTCTCATCCAACCCATCAGAATAGTCTATCTCTTTTTTTATTTTTTAAATGCAAATTCTTATGATTTTTAATTTCTTATTTTTAATTAATTTGATAATATAAAATATTATTTTCACTTATTTGGAAAATCTACTAATAATTCTTTAAAAAAATTTTATTTATTCATTATATTAAAATTTTTTATTTAAATATATATATATATATATATATATATATATATATGAGGTTATATATATAGAGAGAGGTATATATATATATATATAGTATATATGTTGCTATATATATATATATATATATATATATATATATATATATATATATATATATATTCATAATACTTTTATTTACATTTCTCGCTTTTATTTTTTATTTTATATTTTATATTTTAAAATTTGACAAATTTTATACTATAAAAGAGAATAAAATAATATCCAAAAGTTACATTATTTTGCAGTATATGTAAAAAGGGTAATTTTAAAAATTAGTAGATAATCGCTTTTAATATTTAATTTGAATATTTTTTAACTACTCAATTTCTATATTTTTTAATTAAATGATTAGCTAATTAATCATTTAACTACCACCTCAATTTCTATTTACTTAGTGCCTCATGATATCCTTGAAGGTTCTTTTTTGTCTATTTTATTTTATTTATTTTTAAAAAAAAAGAGACAAAGTTCATATTCAGCAAATGATTCTAGCTATTTTTGCATTTCAAAAACTAATTATTCCGCTCTTTTTATTCATTTACTTTCCAAACATTTTTTTGAAATACATATATATATATATATATATATATATATATATATATATATATATATATATAAAGATTGATGTAAGTAAATTTGACATTTGTTAAAAATGGAATAAATTTAAATTAATCATATTCAACACACAGACAAAACCAAAGGATGACTTTAGAATTAATAAAACTTAATTAATTTATTTTAAAACTAAAATGATTAATGATAATTTATTTCTGTGATATGCAAGAGTTTTTTTTTTCCTTGGATATGATGGGGAAAATTCTTGAATCATTTTCTAATTTAATAGGTTATTATAGGGTATGTTTTTAATTTGAGCTTACCCATATAAGATAGATTCTAATTTTCTATTTGAGGAAATAAATTATTTAGTTCTTTTTTCTATTTTGTGTTTTTTTCACATATAAAAAAGAAAATACATAGATATTATGGTGACTAAAAAGATAGATGACAAACAGATGATTTTAAAATAAACAAACATTAGGATAAACCCAGATCGCTGGTTAAGTGATTTAATTTGTTAGTCTCCATACTTTTTTTTTTTTCAAAAGGTCAATAATTAGAAACAATTCAGAGATCGATTTATTCTGGTCTCGGAATCGTAGACTAATAAATCCGTATTTGATTAGAGATTCGAAAAGTTCCGTCTCTTCTAAATAGAGACTAATGATTTTCGTCTCTTAAAATTTGAGACGGAAATTATTTTGTTTCATATAGAGATCTAAAATAGAGCATATGAATCTCTCGCCCCAATCAAAGACTGATTTTCCCCATTTCATTAGAATTTGAAATTATTCGGTCTCTATTTCCGCTTGAAATGAGACGTAATTTGATTTCCGTCTCGTATTCGCCTTTGATTAGAGAATTAAATTGTCATTTTATATTTCGTTCTAAACAGAGACGGAATACTTCGCCTCATCCGCTCCCAGACCGTCTTCAACTGGTGACGGAAATCCTTCCGTCTCATCACTGTATGTGAATCCGTCTCTTAACTGCCTTATTTAGAGACGGATAAGTGTCATTCTAATTCAAAGATTTTTCTCAGAGTGATGGCAAACATTATGATAAACGCCAGAGAATCGCGCTATAAGGAGGAAAGAAATGAGATGTCAACGCAAGGAATTTCGGTGGTGTAGATTTTTATGTTCGGGGGGGATAGACGCATAAGGTCTTTCCTATCATCATTTGGAAATCTATACATCCTCTGCTGTGATTATGTATCAAATAAGTGGAAGCAACAGATTGTCCCACAATGATGCTAACACAATGGTTGGGTTTATACAAAGAAATATTTTGAGCAGATTTAGAGCACCCAGAACAATCATTAGTAATGATGTAATACTAAAATAATTTTTTCAGAAAACTCACAGAGCGTATATGAAATCGTATTATAATGGGATTGGCGAGTCACCATCGTCAAATGGGCAAGAATTTCCAATGGTGGAGATAAAGAAAATTTTAGAGAAAACAAAGAATACGCGTAAAGACCTGGCCTATAAAGCTAGACGATGTATTACGTTTATAGAACTGCTTTACAAACTCCCATTGAATGTCCTCGTTGTCAGATTGTGCCGAAAACTATCTGCATCACCCTGTAATTTGAATACAAAGCTACGGGGCCATCACAAACCGAATCTATGACTTTCTGCCCGCCAAAGAAAAAAATGTTACTCCAAATGAATGAAATGGAAGAGTTATGAATTAGCTATGATAATGCTATAATCTGTATAAAGATAAGACAAAGAAGTGGCATGATCGTAAGATTTCGAGGAAGGAATTCAAATCGGGGAGAACAAATCCTATTATACAATTCCAAACTCGCTGATTCAGAAAACTAAGTCAAGATGGAGCGGGTCCCCACATGTAGTAGCAAAGTACACCTTCGAGTAAAGGACACGTAAAAATGATTCTGGAAGTGAGTTTAAAGTTAATGGTTAGATATTGAAACATTACCTTGGAGGGAACATAAATGAAGATTAACCCAGATTTAAAGGAAGAGGAGAATTTTGCAAAAAGGAAAACATTTTGGCAAAGAAATGTCAGCATTTAAAGACATTAAACTCAGTAAACTTCTTAGAAGGCAACCCAAGAAATTTTTAATTTTCATAGCTAACCTGATTTTGTTAATATTGGTGTGTTTGAAAATAGTTTTAATTTTGTTTGAAATTTTATTTGTTGTTTTATTATTTTTCTGCTGATACATGAAGTTGGAATTTTAGAAATGGATTTTATTAGAGTTACACTTCAAACCACTATGAAAAATGCTACAAGGGGGAGTATTTTCATTTCCCTAACTAGTTCTTTAATGATAATACATAGTTGAAGTTTAGAGAATGTATTTATAGAGCAAAAGAATAGTGAGCTTTGTTGCTCTCTATTATTTGAATACTCTGAATATCATCATGAATTAGGACAAGCAAATAAATTGAGATGCTGTTCATACTGAATTGAGATTCATGATGATTAGGATGTATTTTCACAAGTAGGTTTTATTGGTATGAATTAAAGGTAAGATGGTTTTGAATGTTACTTGATTGAAAATGTGATTTATGCAATTGAGGAAATGTTTCAATGTCACATATTTTCTGTTATCACACATTTATTAAACTAAAGGCTTTCTATGTCGTGATTATCCTCTCTATGTCACGATTATCAACTTCTATGTCGCACCCAAGCAGGGTTCTAAACTCCGATCTTGCAAGAAAGTGTTCTGCTCTATTGGTCTCTATGTCGCGATATAAATACACTTGAACCTCACATTTTTATGTCACGACATTCTTGCTCTGGTCACAATAAAAGACCTGACTAGTTTTAAATGAGTCATAAAAGAAAAGATGTCATGATGATGGTTTCTCTATGTCAATATTAGTTGTAAAGGAATAAAACCCTAGGTTAGTTTTTGTCGTGATTGATTTAATGAAGGCAACAACAAAGTCGCTTGTCCCATAAATGGATAATTTTTTAAATCTGAAAGGCCACCTTCCTCATAAAACCATCAACCCACCTATATCTTCAACCAAGAAAACTTCTCCTTCCTTTCGAAACCTTAGATTCAAAACCTTATTCTCGACTACGTTTAAGTTGGCGAACTTTGTTCCTAACCTGAACAAAATGATGGAAGAGTACGCAAATGGGGAGGAAGGAGCAGTGCAAGAAACTCAATCAGGAGCATTGTAGAATGAAGAAAGATAAGAAATAGGAGTAGAGATTGAGAAACCAGCTGAAGAAACAAGAAAGAGAAAAAGAGGAGTCGTTAAGTTTGAATCAGCAGGAAGGGAGAAAAATCAAGCAATCTTGTCAGAGCTACCATTTCGCTCGAGGGACAAGTTGCAACATAGGACTTTACTAAGAAAAGAGCTTTTGGCAGGTTGATAATACCATTCCAAGAAATTATTTAGAGAAGAGAGGATGACACCTTCCAGGAGCACAAGGTTCCTCGGATTTGTAGACGGGTGAAGGAATTCTACGCAAACATGGTAGGGATGAAGGAAAAGATTGTGTATGTCAGAGGGAAATGGATATCGTTCAACAGGGAGAACATCGACCAAACTTTCAATCTGAACGAGAGAAAGAATGGTTTGAAGTTCAAGAAACTAGTAAAAGAACCATTTTAAGATTTGGTCGATTAACACTTAACGGGAAGTGGAAATGGGGTCTTGCCATAAGGAAACTTTATGAGTCCATTGCACGAGGATCACTGACTTAACAGGACAAGGTCTGGTTTTATTTCATTTGTCACATTTATCTTCAAACATTTATAGAGTACAATCGTGGGAGAAGGAAGCACACTTTTATATGCCATCTTTAAAGGATATAAATTGTTTTGGAAAAATTGAAACTCAATTTTTAGTTATTGGCGGGCAGGTAGCTGCAGGACTAGTACCTCATCCAGCACTAATCACAAGTTTGTGCATTCTAGGCGGTGTGGAAGGAAACTGGGAAGAAGAAGAGACCTGTCTTAAGACTTCATCCCTAACATTGACAGGAATAATTAAGGGGCCCAAGAACAGAGGCAAGGAAAAAGAAGAAGAAATTGGAAGAGAGTGAAGAGATAACATAGAAATAAACCAAATACAGTTTGATAATGCAACTCAAAAGCATCAACAGAGGCAAAACAGTTTGAGCCCCATTTTGGACAAGATCCCCGGGGCGAAGATTAACTATCAGACCAAGCTGAGCCTGGACTGTCATGGTAACAACACATAATTGATGGAGATGCTAAAAGCTATGAGACAAGAAATGTAAGATAAGGACAAGCAACTGAAAATCCAACTCTAATTACGGGATGAGTACATAATGCAGAAATAAGGTTAAGCATCGACTCGGGAGAAGCACTGCATGCAGGAGATGAAGAGGAAGAGCAAATCGGAAACAAGGGAAAAAGAACAGAGAATATCATGTGGTAAGGGAAGGAGGCTTTCTCGTGATCGCTTTATATAGACAATGAGTTGCTGAAGATCATGAAGGAGCGAGAGGATGCTAGGGAGCAGAACATGCTGCAAAAGGCAGATGCCTTCGGTTACTCGTATAAAGAACATCGATGAAATAAGGTCCCATGAAATAAAGGACAAAGAAATGAAGCGACCCTAAACTATAGGAAGAAATTATGGACGGAAAGTTTAGATATGATCAACAAGAATTTGATCAAAATGTACTCTGCCCAGGGTGCATTTGAAAAAACCCTAAACTCTATTGGGCAGAGACAAAATGATTTTATTAAACAGATGGCACTTTCAATGGAGTTGTATACATTCAA
This sequence comes from Tetrastigma voinierianum, assembly GCA_016808115.1. Taxonomy (NCBI): domain Eukaryota; kingdom Viridiplantae; phylum Streptophyta; class Magnoliopsida; order Vitales; family Vitaceae; genus Tetrastigma; species Tetrastigma voinierianum. Next base: position 8,389 of record JAEQBH010001894.1, on the reverse strand, counting down.
CAGAGCTAAGGAAGGTAGTAAGTCCAAGTAGCCACAAGTTCAAATCCCTAAATTCTCCCCTTCTGCGGTTGGTTATAAGTTTGAATCAGTGAATCTAAACTATCCCTATAGGCATGATAGAATAAAGAAATAATTTGCCCCATTGCCTTCCCCATTCTCAGAACCAAATCTCTCATACCGGAAACTTAAATGAAAATCCTTTTGCAAGACTGTGTCCACTCATTTTGAATTTTTAGGCTATTTTATTTTTCTTCCTTGATTTTAAATAATGAGAAATTGATGACTTTTAGTGTATAAAGATTGTGAATAATGAGAAACCAATTTTTCCTCGGGCTGACCAATAAAAGTTGTGGGAATTGTTTGCAAAATTTAAAGATTTACAAATTGAATTGTTGTTGGTGCTAAATTTCTCGAATTGAATGGTTTGGATTTAAATAACCTTAATCTGGTAAAATAGCATAGCAACATGATCAAGTACCAAACAAGAATTTGATAGATGAATCGGGGTAGGATGAGATGAACTGAAGAGAAAGCAAAGATATTAATAAAATGTATTAACTCAAGAATAATGTGAACAGAACAAATTGATGGAACAAATAAGACTTTATGATTCTGTCTTTGTAAAACATTTAGTTAAGTAGAATGCTGATAAACACCGCACATGGTCAAAAGTATGTTTGAGATTAGGACATTCTCAGATCTTTCACAGTTGGGACCTAAATGTCCTAACTTGTTAGATTATTAGTCTAGGCTTAAATCCTAAGAATACTAAATTATGAAATCTACAGGCCATTCTTGGAAGATTGAGCCTTTCAAAGCCTACCTATAATATGTTTACATACATTAGTTCCTTATTTGAGCCAATACAATTTCACCATCACTCAACAAATGAAAAGCCTAGATCTTCCTGAATATAATCCTACAATAAAGAACCCTTATTTGCCCAGATTACATGACAAATACATCAATGATAGAAGATAACAAGTTTGGGGGAAAATTATTTCAAATTACGAAGAATGATAAGAAGGGTTGAAAAAGGAAAATCAATTGAGATAAGGAAAGATGAAAAGAATGAAGAGAAGAAGTCGTGAAAAGAAAAGTATCAAGGTGGAATGAGTTTGGTCTCAGAGTCTTCCTCCTTGAATAATTAAGTTCTTAGGGGTAAGCCATCACCTAGTACCTCCAATGCCCAATTGGTATGGAAGTTAACCTAAAGTTTGTTAAGGGTAGAAAGCTTAAAAAAGTAAACACAAATTATTCCATAAACCTTGATTAAAGACAAAAGAAAAGTCAAGACAGGAGGAGAATGGTAAGTGAATGGTCAAAGAAAAATACCACAATAGTGAGGATGCAAAGATGCACCAACCCAAATGGGAGGTTAGAGAGTTGACATCAATGGAAAATCAAGGATTTATAACAGCGCAAGTATGTTAAGGTTGTGTAGTGAAGTCTCGTTAAAATTGAGTCTAAATTGTCCAATTATCTACCCATCACCTGCCACCTATTATAAGCCTAAAAAACCTAATTGATTCTGAAAGTGGTATATGCTTACATTAGTGGAGATTAATATGACAAACAAGCATTCGACTTCAAAGAATAAAAGGAGAAGCATGCTATATGGAGTATTATCCCGTATGATTGCAACTAATCTACCAAGGAAGAAGAGAGAAGACCATTACACAATCACAAATCAGGGTTGAAATATTGAATTGTTTACACTATAGAAATTATTTTTCTGTTTAGTGAACTTAATTGAAAATCTTTCTAATTCTAGATTGGAAACATATTTAGAAATAATTTTACAATCTAACTTATGTTTCCGCAAATGGATTAAATAAAAATGTCATTAAAAATAAGCCAAATTGTTTCGAGAATAAACAAATTTTTGTTTGGGGCAAGCAAAACTTTTTAAGTTCTTAAAAATTCTGATGAGCCATAAACTCATCTATATTTTTAAATCCTTTTTCTGGCATATTTCTAGAAGTTTATGATTCATTTACTGACAGAATTGGTGAATTATTCACCAACTTGTGTTTTGCAGTTTTAAATGGCAACAGACAATTCCAACAAGAAATGAAAGTATTATATAAAATGTCACGATTACGCTTGTCGCGACATAATCTCAAAAGAACTAGCATAATCTATATTGCAACAAGCATCGTTATGTCGCAACAAAGATCAAGTTGAACTAAAGCCAGAAACGAAGATTGTTGCAACATCTCACAACTCTATTGCGACATTGATCAAGGAAAATGGCAGTGGAACTTTATCTCAGCATTTCACAACTCAGAAAGTGGGAACATAAAGAACTAAAGATGGCGTGTGCTTTTATCGCGACAAAAGACAACAGGCCGCAACACAAATCCCGAGTCACCATTGAAGGCGGCAGCAAAGACTTTGTCGCGGATAGAGTAGGCTTGCGTCACACACACGCATATATGGTTGTGTGAAACTATGTCGACAGCATCTATCACGCGATAAAGCCGGTGGTAATATGGGGGGAATGCCGCAGCTAGAAAACTATGTCGCAACATAATGAAGCACTGAAGACAGAGATCTCTGTCGTGACAAAATGTCGCAATATTATTATCTCTATCGTGACAAAACACCGTGCAATGGCAAGAGAGTTTGTCTCAATGATATACCATTAGACATAAAAGTTGTAGAGTAATTGATCTCTATCATGACAGAAGTTTTAGTGTGTAACGACGTAAAAATGGAAGAGAAATGAGATGTTAAGAATAAGTTTCAGTTCTGACAAAGATTTCAATGTTGCCAAATAATTCAGCCAATGAAAAATGATCAAAGAAGGAAATATGTCATGACATCAATGAGTCCTGTCATGACATAGAGTTCACTTCCGATAGCAGTAAGACAACAAGATTATTTCACACAAAGGCGCGTCTGTCGACGAAGCAACAACAACATAATCGTGAGAAAACTCTATCACACAAAAAGAAAATATTGTCGCAACAAAGGTAGAGGAAGAACCCTGTGTTGAATGTCTAACATAAACAAAAAGAGTGTGGCTAGCAAAGTGAAAGAGCTGAAGGTAAAATATTTGTCACGATTAAAGAAGTTTTTTCTTACCATATTTTTCAAAAGCGTTAAAGAATGACAAGTCAAGCTGCAACAAAGTTTTATGTCGCGATTACCCAGACACCTATGTCGCAACAATCACCAGACAAATTTCGTGAAAAATCCAGTCGCGACATTCTCAAAATATGTCAGAATGTAATCCAAGAAGAAAGGCAAAATCATGTCGTGATAAACTCGCTTCGCGACAAAGCCGGAATAAAGATGTGGCACCAGAAAGTCATATATGATTTTCTGAAGGACAAAGCAACCAATTGGGCTAGAATTTTTAGGGATCCACAATTTCAGCCTAGAAGTGTGGCCCATCATTTTAAAATCTATAACAGACGATCTAGGTAAGATGCAAATGTAGTTTCAAACTGAATTTAGGTAGCTAGAACTCTTGTATATTATTTTTATTTTCTTTTTCTTTTCTTTATTTAGTTTTTTAGAGTAGCATTTAGTTAGTTTCGAATTCGAGCAAAGGATTCGGTGCAAAGTTTTTAGCTGGTTTCATAAAATTTATTTTTGGATTACTTCTAATTTTAATGAATTGGAAAATTTCAGAGTTCATCTTATTTCTCAGCCGTTTGTACTCTTGAATTTACCTGATCAGTTAGTCATAGTTCTTTGTAATCAAGTTTAAAAGATTGACCTCAATTTGGGATTGGATCTATGTTAATTATTGTTTTATGCTAAACTTGAAAGAATGTCTTATTTTGAAATCCTGAATTTATTTAAGTGGTATTGTTCTTGAAGTTACTTGTTTAGAATATTAGTAGCGTGGTACCCGTAAAAGGATCAGGATCTTACTCCGAGTTTGGAAGCCCTCCTCGAAAGGACACAAAGATGGTGATTCGAGTATGGATCGCCATTTAGGGGTAGCATGTTAGACTAATATTATGGAACTAATGAACTTTGAAGTACTACTTCGATAAATCACTAATTTACTCATGGTGTGAGGATTAGTCAGATGGTATATCAAATTAGTTGATCAAAGGTTTTTCCTCTCATCTGATGAAAGATCTTAATCCCGTTACCCGAGATCTTAATCAAGGAAATAGAGAATTTCCTTGGCTTTATCTGATATGAGATATCAATTAAATTGGGGAAGGTCATGCATTATTCCTGCCTATGCATTCTTCAGTCCTAAGAAAAAGGCGCAAGTACTCGTTGGGCTTAAAATACCCAAATCTGGGAAAAGATAATTATATTCTACAAGTAAATATTGACTCATGTGTCCAAAGAAACATGAATTTAACATGAAATGTATGGTGTGGTGGAGAAATCCAAGCTATACTACTCGCATTTGGATGTCTGAGATTGAAACCATGGTTAACTAATGTTACTGAACACGCAGAAACTGCAATTATACATTGAACTATATCCCAAGAAATATTTACCCAATGAACTTACAGTTCAATTATTTTTAAATTCTTTATATATAGTTATAAAATTTTATTTATTTACTTTTCCTTTAGTTTAAAATAGGGGATCTTCCCATCTTCTCATTTGGAAATTCAATACATTCTCCTAACTCGTGATTATGTAATCCAAATGGTTGGAAGTAACAGTCATTCAAGAAATGAGAGATGCCAACATAGTAGTGGGTTTATTCAAAGAAATATCTTGAGCAAATTTAGAGCCCCAAGGACAATCATCAATGATAAGGGAAGCCATTTTGCAAGACTTATGAGCATATATGGAATCAGACATGTTATGGGATTGGCGTATTACCCTCAATCAAATGGATAAAAAAAAATATCCAACAGGGAGATAAAGAACATATTGGAAAAGACAGTAAGCACCAGTAGGAAAGACTAGTCAATCAAGCTAGATGATGCACTCTATGCTTACAGGACTGCTTATAAATCTCTTATTAAATGTCCTGCATACGTAAAAGTATTTGAAACCTTGTCATGTCTCTCTTGATCTTGAATATAAAGCTATGTGGGCTAATCAAGAAATGAACTCGTGATTTCAAAGTCAGTTAAAGAGAAGAGAGACTACTCAACTGAATGAATCGAAGGGATGAGAAATGAAGTTTGCTATAATGCCAAAATCTATAAAGATAAGACTAAAAATTGCAAGATCAGAAGATTCAGAGGCAGAGTTCAGAGTAGGAGCTTAGTCATGCTATACACCTGTGCTAAAACTTTTCCAGAAACCTAAGTTATGCGGCTGTCCATACAGCTAGTAGTTTAGTTACCCTCTTTTGGAGAAGTGATACTAAAAACCAATTCTGGAGATGAATTCAAAGTAAATGGTCAGAGGCTTAAGCATTACCTGGGAGGAAGACCAAATGAAGAAAAGTCCTAGATTTGAAGAGATAAATAGAATTGCTGAAATGAGAACATACCGCAAAGAATGTTCAGTTAAAGATGATAAAAATGAGCAATTTACTGTAGAGGCAAATCCTACAATTTTCATTTTCTTTTAGTGTTATTGTTCAATTCAATGTGTTTTGAATAGTTTAGAAGTAGAGTAGTTTTGTTAGAACTATAAGAAATTTATTTAATCACAATCTACTCAATTTAGATAATGAAGTTGCAAGTTTGATATAAAGGTCATTTTCGCACTCCAAACTGTATTGAGTTGTGCGTATTAACTACAAAGGGGGTCTACTTCATTACTTGTTCTATGATAATGATGCATATACTAAGTTTAGTGTGAGTGTATCATATCTGAGTTGGAAATTAAGCATAGCAGCTTCATTGTCCCTTTCGTTGAATACTTGTGTGAAAAATCCTACAATACAATGAATATATGTTGAATTGATTGAATTGAAAATATGAGTATTATTGTTCATGCTTGAATTGAGATTTTTTCAATATTGATAGATCTGATATTCACGAAAGCACAGAACTGAAATTAGATAAATAAAAATGGGGAAAACAAGTAAAAATTTTCTACTTGAAAGAAGAAAACTATTTCTCAACAATTTCCCCAATGTCGCGACATTATGCCAATGTCACGACATCACCATGACATTGTCGCGACATTAAGTCAATGTCACCACATTGCATTTCCAATGTCGCCACATCCGTAAAAGCCAACTTGAAACCTGGCGTAATGTCAATGACATAACAATTTCAATGTCGCGGATGATCGTTAATGTCGCAACATAGAAATTTCACTTCGCGACATCGTGAAGCCACTGATGTCCGAGCGATGTAGCGACATCACCATGACATCGCCATGACATCGTCAATGACACGACATCACACCTAATGCTGTACATTGCACTAAGTCACTTAAGGTATCAAGTCAATGTTGCGACATTGACAACTCCAATGTTGCGACATCACATTTAGGGTAGCTTACCTATATAAAGGTACACTTCATAGAGATTTTCAAATTCAAATCAAATCTCTCAAACCTTCGAACCATAGCTTTCTCCAAACCGACCTGAAACCAAGCCATGTTGAACCCAAGCTCTCTGACCCTTAATGAAGTGATAGGAAATGTGGTAGAAGAGACTTGTGGAGAGGTGCAAGAGGAACAAACCAAGAACGCCGAGGTCGTGCTTCGAAGAAATAGGAAGCAAAGGATAGAAAAAGGAGAAGCTGCAGCCTCTACTCCAAGGGAGCGTATATCTGTACATCTAGCTACGCTGATTATGATAAGAGGCTTTAAGCAGCTAGTGTCCCCATTTAAGGAGGAAAATCGTATAAATCAAGCCAGGTGTTAAGGTGAGTCGCATGTGAGGTTAGTAAGTGGCTCTCGCCAAAGAGTTTTACGCCAATCTAAAGGAGCAAGAACATGACATAGAGAAAGAAAGAGAGATGGATCCCTTTTGGGGAAAGGGCCATCTCCCAACTCCTAGAGCTGAGACTAGTGGGTGAGTGCGCAGAGTATGACCAGCTCTAGGAGAGCCCGACTTTCGAGGAAATTGTCAGAGAGTTGACCAATGGTCTGGGACAATGGTAGAGGACCAAAACCATCCGTAATGCCTACATCGACCGAGGTGATTTAACTGAGGCGAATAAGTTATGGTTCTATTTTGGTTTAACTATGTTCACCTCAAAGCATGTCTCAACTCGCGGAGACAAGGCGATCGTCAAGGGGTGCTGCTTGAATGTGGGAAGATAGTGGAACCGTCTATTTGGGATCACGCCTGAGAACACTGGGGGAGCATCCCCTACCTTGCCTTTATCACTCTCCTGTGGATTAAGGGAGGTGTAACATTCAACGAAACAGAGGAAAAGTGCCCCAGAGTCTCTCCTCTCACTCTCATTAGAGTCCTCAAAACTCCAGAACATAGTGAAAAGGTAGAGAGAGCAACAAAGAGAAAGAGAGCAGCTACAGAATTGCCAAGGGAGGGAACCCCTACAGTTGAGGAAGAGCCAGAAACTGAAGAATGGGGGGTTTTGAAGACTACTCATAACCAGTGCTCTTCTCCAGTGCTGAAGAAACAATGCTTACTTAGAACAGAGCAGAAAGAGGGAAAAGAAGAGCATAAGAGCAAGAGAGCAACAATTCTAAGTTGTTCTCTCTACTAACATGGATGAGAGAATAAATGAAGAGAAAAGATGAACAGCTTAAGGAAGAGCTGAGATGGAGGGATAACAATCAAAGCTACGAGGACAAGAAAAGAGTAAGAGAACCTCGCGCACTTCCACCGTAGGGATGAGGAGCGGAGAAAATTGACAAAGAAGGATAAAGCCCTAATGGCAAAAGCTCTAAAGAAATGGAGAGGGAATCTTGTAAATGGATCAGCTAATGAGATCAAGAGCTGACAGATCATGAGATCGTGGAAAAAGAGATGGAGAAAATCTGCTCCGTAAAGTAGTACTTTTGGATATCTCTACAAGAATGTATCAAAAGGATCATGCATTAATCCTAAAGAGATATTAGACTGAGCAATCTCTAGGATGTAGAGATAAACTTTGACTTATAGTATAGATCAAGTAAATTTAATATGATAAAATGTATCAAGCCCAGGTGAGTTTGAGTAATCTTGAATTTATTAAGAAAATGAACTCATTAAGCAAAGACATTCGAACACAAGAATGATATCTCTTGGACAAGGGAGGAAGTGGCTCAACTAGAAAATCGGAACCCCTGTACTCCCACTCCACTCCTCTAATGCCAGCTATAAGTTTGAATCCTCATTAATCTCAAGCCTTCAAAATCCAAAAGAAAAAAAAAAAAAGCTTTATCTTCTCTCTCTATCCCTATATCTCTCTCATCTCTTCTCCGTATTGCTCTATCTGTAATCCATTCGTTGTAATTCTTCTCTCTATAAATAAGGCATTCGACCTTTATAAAAGTAATTTTCTTATTCTTCTTATTTTCTTTAATTTTACATGTC